>OU696530.1:51608497-52858497 GCA_916048285.2 Bellardia pandia
AAACTATCAATTGTTTAAAACAAAAAAAAAACAAAAAAACATTTTTTACACTTTGAATAGTTAAATTTGTGTACCTACTCGTATCTTGTTCACCTACATACATACATATTTTAGTTTTGTGGCGGTTCCTTAAAAATAAACTTACTTTGACTTTGTAAAATATTTTTTTTTTATTTGTGGCAACAACAACAATGAGTAAAATATTAAACAATTAATGTTTTTAACAACAAAATTTCATTGTCTTTTTACCCTCCACCACCAAGAGTGGTAAATGAGGGTATATTACGTTTATTATTTCGTGTGAAACTTTTTTAATATTCATCTGAGATCCCACAAAGTATATATTTAAGTCGATTGAGCAATGTCCGCCTGTCTGTCCGTCTGTGTAAAACATTTTCACGTCCAAACTACACAACTTAAATTAATCAAATTTTCAGAAAAATATTTCTTATTTTGCAGGTAACTTTGTTATTGAAAATCAGCAAAATCGGTATAGTAAAACCAGAGTTATGGATCAAAATGTGAGGCAACCTCCAAAAGAATTTGATATTTTTACACATTTGTCTTCCAATTTTTTTTATATATATTGCAGATATTCCCATGAAATTTTGTAGACGCTGCTTTTATGATAAAAGAAGAAAGTGTGAGAAAAATAGTAAGAATTGGTCCATGAGTTCTCATAGCCCCCATACAAAATCTTCCCGAAATATTCCTAAATTACACATAAATTCCTATAAAATTGGAATATTAATACAAAATTCAGCAAAAATAAGTTTCATGCAAAAAGAAATCGCAAAACGAAATTTGTTCCACTTCGGTCCATTTTTAACCATAGACCCCATATAAAGTCCACTTCCAAAATTTACTTAAATACGTATAAAACAGATATAAATAATGTTAAACGGTTAAAATTTGACATAAATAATCTATATAAGTAAATAAATTGTTGTACTAAATTTTATGCTGGTCGGCCCAAAATTGGTCATGACTCCCATATAAGGACCACATCCGAAAAAGCCATTAATCTTTATATATATCTTATAAATATCGGTACCGACTCAAAACTTTATATATATCATTTACATATACACAAACATCATTCAACAAAATTTTGTGAATTTCGGTCCATATTTGACCATATCCCCCATATAAAGCACTCTTCCGAAAATCACTTTAATACTCATATGTATCTTAAATAAACCGTTATTATGTTGAAATTCAACGTGAGATATCATCATATGCATGAAAATAACTGTTCCAAAGTTGAAGAAGATCGGCCTACAATTTGTCATAGCTGCCATATAAGAACCATTTCCGAAAAACAAATAAATCCACAAAAAATTCTAATAAATATCGAACCAAATTTTATATAGATCAGAAATGTTAAGAAATCATACTAATATCGGTTATATGGCAATTATGCTACTGGATTTTGTAGCTGTCTGTCACTTTCGAGCATACTAAACAACCATACAACTCTTGTAAATAACGTTATTGGGATGAAATTCAAACAAAAAAGCCTCACCTAAATCCTTTCTGTTTTTATACTCTATTATTAACTTGTTGTGAATATGGAAAAATGTTCTTTTAATTTTATAAATTGTTAAATTACACTTAAGATTATTATGAATATCAGACAAACTCTGTAAATTATAGTAAGAATCGGTAATTACATCAATTATAAATGGTCGAAATTAGATAAAATTTCAAAATAAATAAAACATAAATTATATTCGTCTTAAAATTGTCTTTCAAACAATATATCAAATACATACTAATAAAATTTGCACAAAGACTGAATAGAAAACACAGAATAAAAATATTCTAGTCTTATAACCAGTGCAGTTTTTCTATTTCTTAGTACGTTTAGGTGGAGGGTATTTAAGATTCGGCACAGCCGAATATTGCACTCTAACTTGTTTTATTATTTATTTTTCATGTTTTAATAAACACTTGTCTCTTTGTCTTAATTTTTATTTACCGTTTTATATGGATTTTTTTTTTTTTTTAATATTTTTATGATTTTTAGTTTCTTTTGTTATACCAACATGATTTTGCATTTTTTTAGGTGGTTTGGAATGAATTAAAATTTTGAAAACAAGTGTGGGAATTAACGGAATTTAAAATTACATACCATAAGTATGGAGTGAGTTAAGTTAACCCCTTCTGGTTAAGGTATGGTTTATTTATAAATCGCTCCATATTTGAAACGAAACCTACTCTACTTGATTGCTACTGGTAGCGATTAATTTTGATAAAATTTGTATTAGAAACTTCAAGAGATTCTAGATAATGTTCTGTTAAAGTTTTCAATAAAACGTAGGATGTTCATTTGTATCAGTAAGTTTCTGCACAATTGCTAACAATATCAAGGAAAGTACAACTGCTCTAACGGAGAGTTGTTAACATTTCGTTGTGAACCCTATTTGTCATTCCGTTTGTAACACATCGAAATTTTGGTCTTACAACCAAAAATTAAATATATTTCAGGTCCCTGTATAATTCGAAGAAGATTTAACCATGTCCATGAAAGCACGACAAAGCTTCGAAAAGAGACCTACAATGAACTGAAATGTTTGCCAAACATTCTTTGTTTCATCGAAATTGTTCGTCTTGAAAATTGGCAAAATCGGTCCCATAAGATCCGAGTTATAAACCAAAGTTTCAGACAACCTCGATATTTTTCAAATATTTTTCTTCTATTTTCTTAAAATATAAATCAGGAAATATCATGAACTTATATTCATTATATGCTGTTGAAAATGTTAAGAATCGGTCCACGTTTTCGCATAGCTTCCATACAAATGTCTTTCCGGAATATGGCTTTATGGTACATAAATGTCTATAGAAAAGCCGTATCCATACAACATTCAGCAAAAATAAGTTTCATGCTAATAAAAATCTCAAAACTATATTTTGTTTGCATTGGTCCATATTTGACCGTAGCCCCCATATACAGTCCATATTCGAAAATCACTTAAATGCGCATAAATCTCTTATAAACATTACTATCAATTCAAATAGTCCATACATATATTTAAATCGTCACTCTCAATATGATGATAATCGGTCCATATTTGACCGTAGTACCCATATAAATTTCATTACGAAAAATCACTTAAATACGCATAAACTTTTATAAAAATCATTTTTACTTTCAAATTCAACACAAATAATTCGTGTACACATACATATAAATCGTCAACCAGAATTTCACGATGATGAGCCCGTAATAGGTCATAGTTCCCTTAGGAACTACTCCCGAGAACTCATTAGCCTACATAAACATTCATATCGAAACGAAATTTTATACAGATCAGTCGTGATACTAGAAATATATTTATTGAACGTGTAGCAGTGCCCTATGACACCAAAGCATATTTTTTTTGTCGGTTTTAAAACCAATTCTGATGTTTTTTATCTTCTACTTTCAGTTTATATTCAATTATTGCACCAAATACCATAAGACCAAATTCACAGTATCATGTAGCCGTAAGTATACACAAAGCGCCAGAGCCAGCCAAGGTTAAAGTTGGAATAATCGGCAGTGCTTACAGTGACTTTAAAACTGTAGAAGTCAGACCGTACTCAACGGAAATGATACATTTTGAGGTGCCTTTTTAAACCAGTATGAAATTGTAAACGGTGAGCTAAAAAAACACTTTATTTCTATCTTGCAGATACCCTCCTTGAAGAGAGATCGCTATAATCTAACAGCTGAGGGACTCTCAGGTATCCGCTTTACTAATGAGACGCAATTAAATTTTGATGCTAAACAATTTACGGTTATGGTGCAGTCGGATAAGGCCATCTATAAACCTCAAGATATTGTGCATTATCGTGTCTTAATAATGGATGCCAATTTAAAACCCGCTATAAATAATGGAAGTGTAAATATCGCCATCAGAGATGGTGGTAATAATGTCATACGCAAATATAAAGATGTAAAATTAACCAGTGCAGTTTATGCCAATGATCTCTTGTTGTCGGATTATCCTAAATTTGGCGAATGGTCGGTAGAAGTTGAGATAATGGATGAAACTTATAAGAGAACATTTGAGGTGGTTGAGTATATATTGCCCAAATTTGTGGTGGATATTGATACGGATAAGCATGTTATCTATAAGGGTGGTAAAATTCGGGCTTTAATTAAAGCTTAGTAAGTAAAGTTGTTAGTTTATGGAACTGGGAAAATATTTTAATGTTTAAATTTCTATTTTTTTTCAGTTATGACTTTGGCAAACCTATTGTGGGTGAAGCTACTCTCTCCATTTATCCCACCTTCTTTGGTTCTTTGCAACCATTTGTTAATGATTTAATTACCCGCAAGGTAGTGCCTATTGATGGTAGTGCTTATTTTGAATTTGATATTAGAGACGAATTGAAATTGAAGGAAGACTATGAACGTGAATATTTGTTGGATGCTTTAGTAGAGGAAACATCCACCGGTTCTGTACAAAATTTCTCAACTGTGATAACCGTACATCTGGATCCATATCGTGTAGAGGCAACAAAATTGCCAAGCAACTATATACCGGGTGTGCCATTTGAAGTTTCGGTAAGTTGAAATTTTGGCAAATTCTAAATATGTAAGTTTTTTAAACTTGATCAAATGTTGTTATTCTCCAGGCCAAAGTATTACGTAATGATGGTGCTATGATGAAAGACTTCAAGCCCGACTTGACCGCTTATTTAACAAATGTCTATGGCAGCAGCGAAATGTATAATAAAACAGTCTACACCTTGGACACGCGTTCAGAAGTTAAAATGAAATTCACAGTTCCCCTTGGCGACAAAGATGAATATCACTCAGTTATTGTAAGCTTAAAATATTTAGTTGCTTTTATAATTCAAATGTATTTCTTTGTATTTGAATTAAAATTTTAGGTAGATTATCAAGGCATTATAACCGATATCGGAAAAGTACCACGCAAACATTTGCACAGTAAACATTTCCTCACGGCCAAAATTTTAAATGACAAGTAAGATTTTTATTTTTAAATAAGGATACAAATTGCTCGTGTTAGTATAAGACTTATTCATAGTGAGTAGTATTATTGATTCCGCACGAAAAGGAAAACTAAGCGGAAAGAAATATCGATCGATATGTAAACTGCAATTATTCATTCCTGCGGCATGTCACAATATTTTCTGTGTAGAGATGATACCGCAAAAAGGAAAATACCGCAGCAACGGAATGAATAATTTTAAATTATGCTTCCGCACAAAAATTTTCTTTCCGCAATCGCAGAACGGAATGAATAATTCGACCCAGTAATTGCTCTAAATGAATATGTACATATGTATATACGAGTAAATATTAATATCGGAACACAAATGATTGTTAATATAACTAAAGTTTATACATGATAAATATTTTTAGACTTTGTTAAATAATTTTTTAAAAAACAAAGAACTGATTTTAAGAATTTATAAAGAATATTTTCTTAAGCGTTTTGGGAAAATGTTATTTCAAATAAGCTTGAACAAATTGTGCTAAATAATGCAAAAGGCATTACATAACCTCAATTTTATTTTAGAGTCATGGTAAATCAAGAAATTAACATCGCCGTGCGCTGTAGTGAACCCATGAAATATTTTATTTATCAAGTTGTTGGACGTGGCGATATTTTACTATCACGTGCTGTTGATGTAAGTATAATATGTATATCGATTTTATATTCAACAAAATATGGAATACTTTTTTAATTTTTTTTCCAGGTCGCTGATAACTCATATCACACCTTCAAATTTCTTTCAACTTTTGCCATGATGCCCAGAGCTACACTTTTGGTTTATATGGTCATCAATGGTGAATTTGTTTACGATGAACAGGTCATACAGTTCGAGGAGAACCTTTTGAATAATGTCCAAATTGAGGCGCCATTGAAAGCACCTCCTGGACAGGATATTGATATAACGATAAGCTCTAAGCCATATAATTATATTGGTTTAATGGTGGTGGATCAGAATGCCTTAAATATTCGTAAAGGTGGGTAATATCGGAGAAGATTGTAAAGTGTTGTTTTTTTTGTAGGTTGCTGAATCAAACATTTTAATTTTTCTGTGAAAGAAATCTTAAAATGTGCTTTTCTATAGGTATTTCAAGTTGTCAGTGAATTGTTTATAGAGATACAACTTATCGTTTAAACTTTCTATAGAAAATTCAAGTTAGCGCTTAAATTTCTATAGTATATCAAATTATCGAATAACTTTCTAAATAAATTCAAATTGTCAATTAACTTTCAATTGAAAATCAAGCTGCTGATAAATTTTATAAAGAAATTCATTTATCGATTAACTTTATATAAAAAGTTTTTGTAATTTTTTATAAATTTTCAATAGAATTCTATAGAATATTTTAGAAAATTTGTAGAAAGTTCAATTAATTAGTAAATTTTTATGTTTCTTTAGAAAATTCTGTTATCGAATAAATTTCTACAGAAATAAAAATTAAAATTCTATAGAAAGTAAAATTATCAACTATTTTTTTTTTAAGAAATTTAAAGTGTCGATTAACTGTATACGTATAATAAATTTATATTAATAATTTTTCCGTAGAAAATACTAATAGTGGAAGGCCAATGTAAGCGGCCGCGGGCGGCAACAGTATTACCAATTACCAGTAAATAAAAGTTTTGTTTCTTTTCAAAATTATTCATTCAAAAATTTTGAAGTGTCGCAATTTATTTAATCTGGCAATGCTGTGAATGCCACTTAAAACGATGTTGCCATATACATGTATAAGTTACTTCTTTGGGTTAATTTCTTAGGTTCTTTGAACCTCTTTAAAATAAACTACACAATTAGGCGATTCGACATAGAATGATTTATTGCATATAATTACTTAAAATTAAAATTTGCAGTTACAAAACAATTGCTGACCAATCATATAAAAACTTGACAAAATTTTCCATAAATTAGCCAATCACAAATAACCAAAGCATTGACCAAATGAAATTGTGAAATATAATCGAAATTTACCAAAAAGTGCAACCAAGCATATTATCATTAGTATGGGCATTCATGTCGGTCATCAAAATAACATGGGTATTCATAGCGTTACTAACTTATATAATATGTGACATACATATGAGTTTAGTTAAAAATAAAAAAATTCTATTTTTTAATACTTTTTACACCATGTTTATTAAGGAATTTATTTATGTAAAAAACAAATAATTTTAATTTTTTGACATTTGCCGCGCATATTTACCTACCTACAAAAAGTATAAAGTACATTGGCCTTCCACTATAAAGAAATTCCTGCTATCGATAAATTATCTAACTAATTAACAGCCCAATCATGAATAAAAAATCCGCGGGAGTTTTTTCCCTTTTCATTTTTTTGACATTGAAAAAAGGAAAAATGGGAAAGGGGAAAAAACTGCTGCGGAATTTTTATTCATGATAGTTTAGTTAAATTTTTGTTATCGATAATTCTTATTTTTTTTAATAATAAATTTAAAAAGTTATTTTTATACAAATTATGAGCAACTTGATTCTTTGTGGAAATATGTTGTTTTTAAAGATAATACTTTCAAACGTGATCTCGAATGAAATGATGCTTAATATAAATACATATGTTTTGACCTTTTGCATTCAGCATTTTTAGCCATGGAAAACACCCAGCATTATATTCATAAAGTAAAATTAGTCGTTCAGTTGTTCATATCATTTAAAAAGCCTTTCAGTCATAAGCCTTCCGAAGTAGCCAAGCTTAAAGCCACATACGCATGATGAATTAGCTACTGTTGTTTGCTTCTTATTAAACCCATCTGCAGATACTGAACATCCATATACATAATAAATATATCCACTGGTTGATTTTCGATCATCAGTATTAGAAGCGCAATCAGCATCTACGTAACCAACTGGAATATTATCACTTTCAAAAGTTTTGTCAAATTTTAACTTAAGTAACTTCGTATCTTAAGAATCGCTTAAGAGTAGACCCATGTAACACACAGCGTAGCAAATATCAGGGCGTACACACAATATCAAATACTATTTGAGGCTTATTTAGGTTCAATTTCATCTCAATAATGTTGTTGTTTCTTATAATGATACTCGGAAGTTTACTTTATTTGGAAGCTATTGCCAATTATGGACTGACAGCTAAAAAAATCCTAGTATGATTGCCGTATGATCAATATTAGTATGAATTCGGCATATTTGTGGTATAGATATGAGAATTTAAGTAATTTTCGGAAATGGACCTTATACATATGTATATATACATATATGGCCGAATATGAACCTATATTCGTAAAATCCAACAATTGGATTTTGGCGTATATATAGAGACATGATCTGTGAAAAAATTTGAATTGGTGTAAAAGATTTATACGTAATTAAGTGATTTTCGGAAGAGGACTTTGTATCGGGGTTATGGCCAAACATGGGCTGAACCAAACCAAATATCGTTTTGTGATTTATGTATTTGTATTTGAAACTTCGTTTTGCTGAATTTTGTATTGACATTTTCATTTTAAAGGCGTATTTGCATATGTATGTACCATTTAGTCATATTTCGGAAAGAAATTTGTATGGAATCTATGTTAAATCATGGATCGAATCTTACAATTTTCAATTTTTATCATAGAAATAACGTGTACAAAATTTCATGGTGTTATGAGCAATATAATTTAACACAATACCAAAAAATTTGTGAAAAATATAAAATATTTATGGAGGTTGTCTCACAATTTGGTCCATAACTCTGATTCAATTATAACGATTTTGCTAATGTTCAATACCAAAACTTTCCGATAAAATATAAAACATTTTTCATGAAATTTTTTAGTTGTGTACTTTGGACGTGAGAGTGGTTTACACAGACGGTCATAGCTAAATCGACTTGGAATTTCATAAGGATCAAAAATATAATATAAAATATACTTTGTTTGGTCTCGAATGAATTTTATCGATGTTTCATACGGAATGACAAACATAGATATACCTTCATTCACCATAAAATATAAAAATAAATCTCACAAGGGATGTATTATCAAATGCTGTTTTTCTTTGTAGGAAATGATCTTTCCACCTCAAATCTCATGAGAGCTCTTAATCAATACGAACTTAATGACTACAACACACCCATTGGTTCACCAGGCAAAGAATCCGGAGTTATTACCATGTCCAATACCGATTTAATAATTGAAAAAGAACCCGAAACAACGCCAGCTTTGGGTAGAGCCATAAATGAAGATGAACATAAACTTACCACAATCCGAAAAACCGATATTGGACCAGCTCATGCTATTGAAACGAATACCTTGGCACCGGGTAAAGGACGTTACGCATTCTCCTATACACCAAAACCATTTTGGCATAATCCACGTATACATGTCATGCATCCACCAGTGGATACCTGGCTGTTTATGAATGTTTCAGCCGGCAGTGAAGGCAAAATAACAATACACAGAAGAATGCCCAGTTCAATGACATCGTGGGTTGTGTCGGCTTTTGCTTTAGATCCGGTTCAGGGTATTGGCCTAACTATGCCCTCGAAAATGCTGCAAACCTTTAAAGAGTTCTACATAACATCAGAATTGCCTTATTCTATAAGAATTGGTAAATTTAGAATCTATTATTATTTGGGACAAAAGAAATTTACATTTTGTATAAATAATACTTTTAGGTGAGACCATTGCTGTGCCATTTGTAGTCTTCAATAACAAGGATAGTGATTTAGATGTGGATGTTACTTTGTACAATACTGCTCAAGAGTTTGATTTTCCACAAATTGATAGCAAGGCCAAGCCAAAACCAAGTCAGTTTTATAAATAATAGAACATTATTGGAATATAAAATAGCAGTGCTTACTTTTGTTTTCTTGTTCTTGCAGTAATTGAACTTTATAGCCGTCGCTCATTACGAGTTTTAGCTAAATCTTCCAAATCGGTTGCTTTCATTATAACACCCAAACGTGTGGGTCCCATAACGATAAAGGCTGTAGCTTCGAATCAACTGGCAGGTGATTCAATAGAATCTATGCTCCTAGTAGAACATCCAGGTGCTACAGAAATTGTTAACAAAGGTTTCTTGTTCGAAATGGGTTCAAGTGTTCAACGCAAGGCTAATGTTTCCATAAGCATTCCTCGTAATTCTATAGCAGATTCAGCTAAAATTGAAATATCTGCTGTAGGAGATGTTGTTGGCAGCATATTGGGCAATTTGGAGAATTTGATTCGATTGCCGTCGGGCTGCGGAGAACAAACAATGATACAATTTATGCCCAATTTAATGGTGCTGAAATATTTACAGGTAAAATTTAAAAAAATCAAAATCAGTTTAAATTGAAAACTTGTTAACCCTTTTTTATAAAACTTTGTATAATATGTACTTCCAGCGCACTAGGCAATTGTCGCCATCCTTAGAAATGCGCGCGAAAAAGAATCTGGAACTGGGTTATCAACGTTTACTCTATTATCGCCACAAAAATGGTGGTTTCAGTGCTTTTGGTTTGAGTGAAGAGAAGAGCTCTACCTGGTTAACGGCCTATGTTGCGAAAGCTTTTCGCATGGCCAGCGAATTTATACAAATTGATGATGAAATAATAAAGTCAGCATTGGAATATGTTGTTGGCAAGCAAACGGCTAATGGAGGATTCGAGGAACAAGGAGACATATTCGAACAATATGATAATCAAGGTTTGAGTTTGAGTGCTTTTGCAACACTGGCTTTAATGGAAAATGTGGTAAGTGGGATAAAAATATATTTATTTATTAATAATTATTTATTAATAGATTATATAATATTTTAATATACAAATTCAGTCTTTTTCTTCTTTTTATACAAATTCAGTCTTAAATATTATTTTTAATCTATATATGGCCAAACATATTTGTTGTGAGCCAGATTGGCATAAAATGTGATTTTTATATTTTATTATATGTATATAAAATATGTGCCTAGGAAAACACATTAAAAATATAAAGTTTAAGAATAGTGTTCAAAATTGTTTTAAATATTTCTAGAACACTTATCCCGAGTATAAAAACAATATCAATAAAGCATTGGACTTTATAACACGCACCTTGGACGGTTCGGAAAACTTGCATGCGATGGCTATAGGAACATATGTGCTGGCCAAGTCCAATCATAATGCTAAAGTGGCTTTTGTACAAAGACTGGATGCCATGGCAGTAAATGAAGGTTGGTTTTATGTCAAATTGTTATAGAATTGTTGTATGACAATTGCTTTCGTGTTCTCTTTCAGATGGCATGAAATGGTGGAATAAATCTGCTCCCCCCAACGAAGCCATGTCACCCTGGTACAATTTGACTCGTAGCGTTAATGTTGAGATATCCTCTTACGCGGTTTTATCACTGTTGCAGAATAATTTAATTGGTGATGCCTTGCCTGTTCTGAAATGGTTAATGAATCAACGCAATGACTTGGGGGGTTTTGTAAGCTCTCAGGATTCTGTGGTGGGCTTGCAGGCCTTAGTATCTTTTGCCGAGAGATTTTCAAGTCAAGCAAATAATTTGCAATTGCTATTTAATTATGGCCAAAATGTCGAAACAGTGTTAAATGTTAATGCCCAAAATTCTTTGGTTTTGCAAACAATTGAAGTAAATACCTATATACTTATATATAATATTTTGTTTGCAATATTATTTTAATACATATCTATTTTTCAGTTGCCCAATAATTTGAAAAATCTTACTGTTTCTGCTACCGGTAACGGTTTGGCTTTGGCCCAAGTAACTTATCGTTATAATACAAATGTTACTAGTGCTTGGCCTCGTTTTGTATTGGACCCAACAGTGAATAGAAATTCACATTCGGATTATTTACATTTGTCTGCGTGTGCCAGGTAAATGCTAATTAAAACATATTTATTTAATATTAATTTACATGGATGAAGAACGTGTCAGTTCGCACTAATATATATATATGTAATATAATCAGGTATGTGATGGAACACGATAACGAGTGGTTAAATATGAATTCAGAAAAATTCGTGATATCTATATCGTCGTGGTGAATCCAAGAGGCTGTATGTCAAAAAAAATTGAATTTGGCTTTATTGTAGTGTTGTAACCAAAATTGGGGATCCCTCCTATAACTGCAATTTATCTTATGCTTGGTTTTCACTATGTCATTTTTGTTGTCAAATTGTCCAAATTGTTATGAAATTACCAACAATTTGGACAATTTGACAACAAAACTGACATAGTGAAAACCAAGCATTATGCCGTTCAGGCAATTAGAAGAGAGCTTTTGCGCGCTATTGCAATATGACGAATATTCAGTATGTTTCAATTTCTCTCAGAAATATTCAGTTTTTTGTCTGTCCTGCAAAACTATGATTTTGTGACATACAGCCTATTGCATTCACCACGACGATATGTATCTTGAAGTTGCAATATCAAGATATACCACCCTACTAATTTGGGGTCCTCTCAACTGAGAGCAAATAGTTTTTAAGGTTTAGATGTAAGATTTAAGTACTTATTGTAAGGCCTATGAAGTAAAGGCAGATTCAATAAATAAAAATTAAAAAAGTTTAAAAAAAACTTAAGGTTTGACTATCTTGGTTTTACTAAGACATTATTATAGAGTTCAAAAACTCAAATATTCTGGGGGGTTACTCTCTATTGCGATGCGAAAGCAAATTCGATGCGTAAGAGTATCAATTTGTACGCTTATCGCATCGAATTTGCTTTCGCATCGCAATAGAGAGTAACCCCCTTGATATCATGTCAATGCATATAACATGACCACCATTTTTTTTTGGTACTTTTCGGAGAATTTTGTACCTGTTATAACTTAATGTACTAGAGTTGTTGTAAGTTTGGACTCCAAGAAATCCTAACCAATTTGAACTAAGAAATAATATCAAATTCAAAATATCAAAGATAATTCATAAAATAATATTAATATTATCCATTGTTCTTTCCAGTTTTATACCAACTGAAGGTGATTCCAGTCGTTCCAATATGGCTGTAATGGAAATTAATTTACCCAGCGGTTTTGTTGTTGATACTGATACTTTGCCAACATTGGAGTCCAGTGAAAGAATAAAGGTAAGAAATCAAACAATCCATTTAAAATTACAAGTGAACAACATATAAGTTGGTTTTACCTTGTTGCAGAAAGTGGAAACCCAGAAACGTAATACCGTAGTTATTATTTACTTTGATTATTTGGAGCGCAGGGAAGTATGCCCGACCTTACATGCCTACAAAGTGGTTAAAGTAACAAACCACAAGCCAGTACCTGTAATAATGTATGACTACTATGACAATGGTAAGTAAAATGCAATAACAAAACCATTAACTTACCCTCAATTCTAATTATGATTTTTATAATAAATTTGTTGTAGTACGAAGAGCCAGACAATTCTACAGAGCTCCAAAGTCACACATATGCGATATTTGTGAACACGCCAATTGCGGGGAATTGTGCGAGAAAGCTGAAAAGCGTGAATCTCGTAAATTGGATACAAACGATTTACTTGAAGGACGCAGTTCAACTGGATATGTTGCTGTAAATACATTATTAATGCTATTAGTTGTAGCATTATTTAAAATCATAAATTAATTAGTAATAGTATTGCCGGAAAATTTTAGTTATAGTACATCAAATTATACTCACAATTTGATCAAAGAACGTCCCACAATAAAGCTTTAACAATTAATAATTAACTCAATAAATTGATATTTGTAATATTAAACCATAATTAATGTATTTATGTATATTTAAAATGTGCATGTGTAAAGAGAAAATTTTGTACAATTAAATGAAATTTAATGTAAAATATGTTAAAATCCTAAAGCGAATGAATAAGTGTAAAAAAACATGTATAAGACCCTATAAAAATATTAATTTAATGTTAAAAGACTAAAATATGTAATATTAACTAATATTAGTTGTAGATACTATTTAATAATTATTAAAAAATGTGCGAAAATTATTATATTTAAACAAACAAACAAAAAAAAAAATAGTTTGTAAGTGTAAAAATGCCTTTCTTCTATAATAAATATACATTTAACAAGACTAAAACCTTACATCCTTAAAATGTTGTTTGTTAACGTTTATATCTTATTTGCGCTTCGGTTTTTTACTTTCCATCAAACTCATGATAGTTTTACGCAACTCTTCCGTTTCACTTAGTTCCAATTCATAGCTGCGTATTTGTTCATTCTTCTCTTGCAGTTGTGACTCTAGCACCGTTATTACGCCATCGGATTTCTTTTTAGCTTCTCTTTGTTCTTCTAAAGCCTTTTGTGTCTTGGCTAAATCACGTTCTTTCTCTTCAATGTGTCGCACTTTTTCTTTGATATCCACTTCAAAGGCCGCTATGGTCTTTTTCAGTTTATCTATGCGGGAACTCTGGAATTTAATGTGAAAAAATAGTTTAGATTTTAAAAATTTAATGATTTATTATACAAATCATAATAATTTTCAATTCAATTTTAAAATGATTAAGATTTGTTTTACTTAAATTGTCATAACCACTTAAGTTCTAATTTATAGTAAAGTGTGATTCATTTAGAGTGTTTTTCATAGATCACTTGTGACTAGTGCCATGGTTAGGTTAGGTTAGGTTAAAAAGGGTTGTTGCACGAGCACAAATCCCAAAGTGGTGTTCTTTAAGATCCATTGTGGTTCCCTTCCAGAATAAAATAAAAAGAAAGTGCAAAATATATACAGAAACTATTTCTGTAAGTTTAAATGAAGTAAAAAGAATAAATTTCAGAATAAAGATAACGAGAAAGAGGAAAACTATCAGCCAAAAAGAACTACAGTAAAAATTTCCTGTCCATCTGATTGTAATTGTCAGCTTTATGACATCCCCTATTTTACAATCAGTTAGGTCGTCAATTCCGATAAAGAAAAGTGTGTAACAAGGACAATCAAAAAAATGTAATCTATTGTTTAAATTTCCCCGACGTCCTCACGTATCCAATAAAAATCAGGAGTGCTGTTAACCCATATGCTAATAATAGCCGTAATTGGGCAATGGTATGTAATTGACCTACTGGAATCCTAAGGCTAACGCTATTCAATCCTAACAGTAATTTGGTATCTGCCATATGACTCTGTGATCCCTAAAGGCCGTTGTATTACTCCAAGATCGGTTGCTCACATACCTTTTGGTTATCTCTCTCTCTCTCTCTCTTAAACGTCGCCCAGGAAAACTCAACAACCAAATATTAAACAAACTCAACATCCTTTAGCAGGTCTTCTCCACAGTCCCTAACTAATATGGATAGGTATAATATCTAACATTACAAGGGATATAAGGGTGACTATATTTAATAATCAGCGGCTTTGAAGAGTTTAAAGAGCCACGCAGTCGGATCCATATTAGATAGGGACTGTAGAGAAGACCTGCTGAGGGATGATGAGTTTGTTTAATGTTGGATTGATTAGTTTTTCTTAGGGAACCTGTCCCGAATGCAACTGATTCTTTTAAAACGAGAATTAGTCTAAAAACACTCAGACATGAAAGCGTAATATTCCATCATGGCAACACTGGGTCACATGTTGCAATCAACACCTGTTAAAAACTATTTAGAAATAAGTGTTTTGGAAAGTTTTGCCTCAACAGCCTTATAGACTAGACCTTATACTTTGATTAAATTTATATTGTACAAATGTTTCAAAATAAAGCTAAACAAGTCTCGCACTTTTAAAGTATTTACCCAATATTATTGTTATTCAGTATTGTTTAACAATTTATCATATACAGTATACCACGGCTAAATACCCGACGCTTAATTACCTTTTTCGCTTATTTACCTCGCACTGTAAATCCCCATAAATTTTTCATACTTTTTCAAACAAAACTATGCGGTTTAATACCTTTCGCTTAAATACCCAATTCGTGTAATTACCTCAAAAAAAATTCCCAACACTGATATATTCCTTGATGCATCTTCGTTTATTTGCTTCAATATATCTTTTTTACATAACTTTTTAAATTTCTTATAAATACCCAATGTGGGTAACTAAATAAAAAATTCCCAGCACTGATATATTCCTGGATTTTTCTCAAAGTGCCTTTTTTAGACAACTTTTCCAGAACTTTTTATACGCACCTGTTAGCTTCATAAATACCTAATTGCTTTCATTCAGTGTTGGTGGTAAAAATATTAAATTTAAAAATAAGTGAACAAGTGTAGTGAATTGAATAAAATTTAAAAAAGGATTTAAAGAAATGGCTCCCAAGAAAACGTCCCTATCTATGAAGTAAAAACTTTTATTTACTTTTTCTGATATGAATTCCTATTCAATAAAATGTTTTGTTTAATTTTTAATTGTGTTTTCTTTATTTACTTTAATGCCAAGAAATGAAGTAATATTCGCATAATGATCCCTTAAATAAAATTAAGCGTATTCGTATAAGTGCCTCTGAGAGGTAAATAAACGTGGACGTTTAAATACCTTCCCCGGATAAATACCCAACAAATTTGGACATTTTTGGTGAGGTATTTATCCGTGGAATACTGTATTACGAAAATCGGAGCTATGTGAGAAATGTTTTTTGTGATCTTCATGATTCAGACCTCATAACAGGCCGCCTAGATCGTGTAATTAACCGGCTACGATTTACGACTTGGAAGCCAAAACAAACTAGCATTATTTGTACATAAATCAACTGAAAGTAGTGAAGTAGGTTTGACTAGAAAGTTAAATATATGCTCATGAGGACCCTCACCACAAGCTGGGCATAAACTGGCCTATAAAGAACCAAAAAACCAATAGTTTCTGCTTCTGCCAGAATGATTCTTATTTTACCCGCCCAAATTTTCTCGAAGTATGCTATCGACGAATACAGTATCCTGCTGCAATCCTCTGTATGCTATCATCGTATATATATATAAGTCCTGTCTGACATCCCTCGGTGATGACTCCTCCGGTTACAGCCCGGAATGATCTGTTGCGTCGACTAGTATTAAAAAACATGCTTCACTTTTCCCTGCAGGCCGTCTAAAACAAACATAAAGTGAAATAATGTGTTGTTGACCAGACAATTCCTGACGGCATGCCACCAGCCAAATCACACAAACCATAAAATATTCAATTAGATATTTGACTTTACCGCAGCAACATCCAGAACGTCATTGTATCTGCCGTCTACTGATTGTCCCTGTAAAGCCGCTTATACCTTAAGATGATTATGAATGTCTCTTCTAAACAGTGGAAGTTAAGATCACAAATTAATAGTCGGCCATATTAAAAACCCTCATCCTCCACCAAAAACAAACCAAATTTTAAGTTTAAAACACAAAATTTATTAAAAAGTTTAAATATAAAAACTGTAAAAAGGCAAAAAAAAAAAAAAAGAAAAAAAGAATCATCTTTAAAAATTGCCACTTAACAAATGATCATCGTATATATTTGCATATGTAATGCCTGAAGCAGGTTTACGAAATTGCAAAACTGTTGATGGGGCGGCGTTAGAGGGAATTTTCGAAGCTTGCTTTAAGCGGCGATGATATAAAATATACAATATGCCCAACAACAACAGAATTAAAACAAATATAAGGGGAATAATATAAGTCAAAGGTGATGCCTTCTGTACAATATCCATGCCAGATGAAGGAATAGTAGGATTGACTTGCATGTCATTGCTAGTTTCTGGCTTAATACTTGTATATGATGATATAGATGTTGCCGTTGTAGTAGAGGAAGTGGTGGCAATAGCTTTTGTAGACATATTGGAACCTGCAAGGCTGTTACCAGGGCGTGTTGTTAACGAAATGAATGTAGGCAAAAAAGTCATTGCAGTTGATAAAACGTCATTATTTATTAAGGTTCTTAATGTAGTGGGTGTATTTACTAGAGCCGTTTTGAGAAAACCAGTTTGTGAGCAAGAACATCTAAGAAATTTACCTATTACCAAAGACTTGCAAGGCTCTGTAGACCAGGGTGCCGTGTAAGACGTTTTCATTAGGCATTTGTTGACATGCTGTTCTAAGGGATAAATGTCTAGTTGCACATTGGAGGGGGATTTGTTCAAATCCGCCAATTTTATTTCTTGCAGTTGTGTAGTATCAATAATTTCATATATATTGTACTCGATAAGGGAGATGTCATCTTGTAAATTCTCTTTAAAGTTGTAAGACTTGATAATTAAACAATATTGTGCTTGTGGTTTTATAAACTTCATATTGACGGTTTTAAACTGCAGTATTAGTTTGTCAAAAACATTTTCATTGATTTGCGTGGTGTGTTGCTGCAAAAAAGCTCCTTGTAATTTCCTTAAAGTCAGGGATACAAGTGAGGACTTGAGGGACTCTTGACTTACATCTTTATTTAAGCACATCTTTTTGGCTAAATTTGTTATTTTGCCAATAAAGTTTTGCAGAGCATGCGAAGAGTAATCTTCAGATTTCAGTAAATCTTCCAATAAAATCAACTGAGTTTTGGTATATAACTGCTGGGAATGATTAACAATTCTTCTCCTTCTGCTAGAGCGCTTAAAACGTGCTTGCTTTTGTAAATCCGCTTTTGAGTCCGTGTAATCCATTAGATTTTCCAAAATCTCCAGTAGTTTTTCCAGCAGTTCTTTATTCATAAGATGAGTATAATCTAAAATTTCTTTGCATTTTACTATAAATATTAACTTTGAATCTGAATTAATATAAACTTTATTTTCAGCCTGCTCCAAAAGTTTGTCAATTTCTTTGTGAATAGAAAATTTAACAAAATCCAGCCATTTATCATATAATGTAGTTTGAGCGTTTTTGAATGTTATGGTGGCCATTATTAGGTAACTCAAAGCATCTTGTAAGTCGGTTCTCATAAAAAGACCATTTACCTTTTCTTCGTAGGCTGCATAATCTTTGTCATTGAATTCTTCATAACTAATAGACAATTTAGTATCATTCTTAATTGTACTACAAGCCTGGCGAATATCACATATTTCCACAATTATTTGTAGGGGTGTGAGAGTATAGGGCAATATGGTTTCCCAGGTTTTGTATTGAAAGTATTTTCCAAATGATAACTCGAAGTTTTCCATAGTAATCTTTAGTTCGTAGCTAACAGGAGAGTCCAAAAGCAGATCTTTTGCTTCTTGAGAGTTAATATTGAAAATAGTTTTCAGGGCCACACCTTGTAGAGGATCCATTAAAATTGTTAAGGCTTGAGGTGGGGCGTTGGTGTGTATGTCTATAATGAAGTAACTAGTGACCACTTTTATCCAAGGTTCGCTTTCTATGTCGCCCAGCTGGGGATTTTCGGTAAACGGTTTGGGGCAAGTAACATCCAAGCGAAATTTGTACATGGAATCTCCTTCAAAGCCTGGCCACATTATATCAGTTTTTATGTGTTGTGTGGGTATATTTAAAGTAATCTCCCGATTTACTGTGGAATTTGTAAAGTCTGTAATTTCCTCTAGATAATATTTCTCTAAATTGGTTATTTTTGTATAACCATAGTGCTCCTTATCGAGTACACCACTGGGTATAAGTCGGAAACCCTCTTCCTGGGCACTCAACCAACTAGCCTCGCAATTAGCCACCATATTCATGACCATAACAGAGAATTTAAATTCTTCATAAGAGGAAGGATTTAAATTGGGTATTTCGTGAAAATCATAGCTGATAAACACCGAAGATATCACCTCAATGTCAGCCTTAACCTTAGTAACTATGTCATTGATTTTTACTTGGGCGTAAACTTGATAGGTGCCCGCTTTTTCGAATAGTATTTTAAAGTAGTTCTGATTGTCTTCTCTTGTCTGCAGAGCATCGTTTGTTACGACATCCTCTAGCAACCACTTAATTTCCAGTTGTTGTAAACGATCGTAATTGCGTAGAAATAGACGAAAAGTTAAATGGGTACCCTCCCCAATTCTGGCCGCACATGGTATAATCATGGCCTGGAAACCTTTATTTAATACCTCGACCCATATTACATCTTTAGCTAAAAGCCTATCGCTACCACTCTCCTTGACTTCTGCTTCTATGGCCGTCTTCCTCTCAGCACTTAGGGCATTTGGTGGTATCAACAAGACACTTGAAATGGTGTTTTCTATCATTTGATATTTCTCCTCCAAATCGCTTATCTTCCACTGTATGTAGTAGTCATTTTTGGGTTTACAAAAAGTAACTTTAGCCATGACACTATACTCTATGCTAGCCACAACTTCCTCTGAGCCTATAAGGAGGAAATTAATGCCTTCCGGCACATTACTATTCTGTAAAACACCCTCCGCATAGTCTATGGTAAAGACTTGCTCACGACTTGTTTCTCCCGCATCTGTTATGCCCACCACATGGAAAATATAACTTACTCCCGGCACTACTTGTGACTTCTTTATCAGTGCCATATTATTCTTCATTATGTGCAATCTTTCCTTGCTATTCAAGTGCTGTTCCAATGCCCTAACCGCTTTCCATACCAACAACGTTTCACGTTGTGTCAACGGTTCTGGTCCAATGATTTTGAAGAATATTTTAAATTTATATGACAATTTAATGCCGTCTTTGGGTTGAAAAGTTAATGTCACTCCCTCGGGTTGCTTTGTGCCAGTATCGCTGTCATTGTGTTTGCACAGATTTTGTGGTGCTACAATGCGAAAGGATGGCACTTCTTCTGTTACACTCTTAGAGATTTGTAGTGAAATTATTGAAATAATTAGAAAATTTGAAAATAAATGCTTCATGGCTTGTTGCGTTTCGTATGTTAAGTGGTTAGTGAAAAATATTCAGGATAGTTGGGACATTTGGTTGTGGTTTATTTTGTTGCCATGGTTACGTTAATGCCGGTTGCAATTTAAAGACGATAAGTGCCACATTTATTTGTTGTATCATTAGGACAATGTGGTTTATAAAATTTCAATGGCATTTAATGCAAATTACTTGTATTCTGTAGAATAGTAATTAATGGTGTTTTCTTTTCTGAAATAAAATGTTACACCTTTATTATGTACATTTTTATAATGTTTACCCCACATTTTAAATATGTCGCATTTTTAATGGTCAGAATAGAACATAATTTTACAACAGTGTAACACTTTATTTTCATGTACAGCTGTTTTTGTTTTTTTTTTTGTTAAAAAAGAAGAAGCAGATAGCTCCCTGGTAAGATCGCTTGAAATAAGACAATGAATATTTATCAAAAAGACCCATGGTACGTTCCCGACTAATACGCAAATTCTACTCAAACTATAAAAATTATATATATAAACATACATTACATATATAAGAAGTAGGAGATATTGACATACATCAACTTCAGAGTATTCATTAATTACGTTCTTTACAAGGGTTTCACTCACGGTTGTGGATTTCTTTCCATAATTATATAAAATATTTTATCATCATCAGATGATAAAGATGAATCCAACAAGTCATCCAAAATTTTTTCAGCACATAAAAAAGTAGTAATATTTTCCATTTTGTATATTTTTTTTTGTTTCTTAACACAAATACACATTCATAAACAAAACAAATGTCAGCTGTTTTATCGTGCGATTCTCCCCCTCTAAAAATACAAAGTGTGAAAGGTGCACCATTTTTTAAATTTATAGTGTGACATTTATAGAAAAGAACACACTACACTTTAGCAGTGTTGACATTTTTTCAGAAAAGAACACAAAAAAATTAAAAAAGGTGCGAAATGGGAAAAACGTGTGACATTTTTGTCAGAAAGGAAAACGCCATAAGATTGTAAAGTATTTTAAACTATATTATACTCAAATTTGTTTACAAGAAAGGAAAGAAATCAGAAATTATTTCAATGCTAGGGGAGGAGAATTGTAATGTTAACATATCTTTAGTATAGCAAAAACATTTTTCCCAAAAAATCATAATATGCTGCTTCTTAATTGTACAGATTTGTACATTGCGATATTAGATTCTGGATTTTGACAACGTGTCAAACCTCCTAAACTATAACCAGGAACCGGACTTTTCCATAACGTATATATTAGTTTGGTAAAGAAACCACAACAGGCAGCCGTCAATCTGCTAAGCCGATGTACAAATCATTCTCAAAAATTCTGAGAAAACGTCACTGGCTTCAATGCTAGTTATCCCTGGTAAAAAAAAACTGCGGAATTTCAAATATCGTCATTTACCAAGATGCGAATAACGAAATGCTCAAAATAGTTTACAAGCCAAATTCAGATCAGTTGATAGATATGCAGATAAGGCGATAAACTTTATCTAGTAAAGTACTGCCAACTTACCATCACAGCAAAGCGGAGCAGATCATAGCTTTAATAATAATACTGTATGGTCAATTGAATTCCTACAAATGCAGTCAATAATTTTTAATAGTATTTATCTTGCTATCTGTTCTGCATACTCTTAAAATATATCAACAGAAAGCTCTTGGAGACCAAAAACAGACAATCAGAAATATTTATAAGCACTTTCAAGGTAACACAACCATCAATTGGTCGTAAACAAAAGTATTTCTTCCTAAATACCTTCCAAAATGTTAGCTTAGCAGATAAAACCGTTTGCTTCTTTAACTTAATCATAATAACTCTACTTTTAAATCATTTCCATATAATTATAAATATGTTATTACTAATTGTTAAATTAAAATATCAATAAGTTTAAAAATCTACTTACATTTTCCTTAGCAGCCACATGAAGTTTCTCCAATTCTTGCGTTTTACCAAGCAATTCGTCTTTGAGATCATTAAAGTCTTTCTGTAAAACTGAAAAGACAAACAGCACACACTTTTGTGTAAAAAAGCTAAAAACTCATAAATTACTCTAACAACAAACATACCAATCATTTCCGATACTTTAACCGCCAGACGCTTCTCGTTAATTTCTAATGTTTCCGATTGTTCTGAAAGTTTTTTCATTAAATCGGTCATATTACGTTTTAAATTGTCTTTTTGATGTTTCAAATCTTTGCACTGAGTCTGCAAGGTCTCCTGATTAATGTGCAGTTCAAAGTTCATGGTGTGGTATTTGTCGATTTCAGCATTTTGTAAGTTAATGCGCTGTGTTAAATGAGTGATCTGTAAGCAGGAACAAAATTCAATTCTAAAACTGTTTAAACACAAAAAAAATTCTTTAAGACCTCTTTACTGGCATCTTCTAATCTCTTTTGCATGGAGCTCTCGGCTGAGTTAAATTTTTCGATTTTATAATTAAAAAGTTCTATAATTTGCGAAGTGGCCACGTTATGCAGTTGATTATTGTTTTGGGCCAGTGTTATAACTTCAATAAGGGCCTGTAGACGTTCTTCAATTTCCTTGCTGACAAATGTTTTATGGCTCTTTAAAATTGCGTTCAAATTACGCCATTGATCGCCTGTAGGAGCAGTTGGTATTAATTGATTTGTTGAAGCATTTAACTTGGAAATAAGCTAATTATTTAAAAAAAACAATTAGTAACAAATAAAAGTTTCAAAAATATGTAAATTTACCTTGGCGACTTCTGTTTGTGGAAAATGTTCAAATTGTGATATTTGAAATACCGCCGAACATAATTTCTCATTGCCACTTATCATCGCCCGTGCCAAAGCATGTTGTATTTGTGTTAATTGAAGTAAAGTACAACATTTCTCAAAATAAGCCTTCTTTGCAATTTCTGTAAAATTTATGAGTAACAGTAAACAAAATATAAATTTTTCAATCTGCTCCATGGTCAAACAATTATCATGCATTTCGGACTTTATATTTAATAGAGGCGATAGAATTTTATCAAAATATGATTCAGTTATTTTCGATAAAATCAATTTCTCCGTTTTTGTTTGATGCAACAGAGATACTAAAAGTTGTAAAACTGCTGCTGTGTGAAGAGCTGAAGTATCAGATTTCTCCGAGGCTGTTATAAGTTGTATTATTATTGATGGATCTCTGGCTATACGAGGAGCTATCGTCTCTTTTTTAGCTGTTTAAAAAAATCGTATTGAAATTATATTCTATTCTTGTATTTATGGCAAATATTATTACCTAAACGTACTAAACTATCCAAGAGATTAACTGCTTCAACCCCACATACTTCAGATTCCAGCCAATTACTTAACAATTCAAATATTCGCGGTATATTTGAATCCAAACTTATTGCCACATTTTCATTACCCTCCGTATCAGGTTGTGCGGATAATTCCATAATATATTCAATTAATTGAAATAGTAAACCCATACAAATTTGCTGTTGCTTACTGGATTCTTCATTACTGTCGTCCATGGAGGAGCGTGCCTCTATATGCTAAAAAATAAATAACATAGCAAAAATAAATTTCATGATTTCCAAAAATCATAATATGAGAAGAGATATGATAGAATATGAATCATCTTTGGTCGAAATGCAAAAGATAAATAAAAACATATTATCCTACTTACATCCAGCAACTTCTCAATATCTTCACAATAGAACTCATAGCACAGCATAGCTTTATGTAGTCCACTGTGGGCACGTGAATCTCTCAGAAATTCCACAATATGCCTCAAATGTGGAACATTCCAATTTTTGATACAATCATTCACAGCGGCGAAACTGGAACGTAAAAATAAATACAACTCCTTTTGATCAGGCGAATGTATGTCCTCAGAGAGAATTATTAACATCTTGTTGGCCAACATGCCATAATTCTGTATGCGTCGACTGAAACTGGAAATATTTACGGATCGCAAAAACAGAAATAAAACAACAAAATTCTTGTAACAAAGATTTATCAGAATCGACAACGACAATTGTGCTTGCATTTCCTCGCCTTCCTCATAAACAATTTGCACCAATTGTTCCAACAACAAGACTACATATGGTTCTTCCCAGGTAATTTTAATACCGAATGTTAATTCCTGCAAGAGGGTGAGTAAACGCTGACGTCTATCTCCCGCTTGTGTGCGCTTCAATATGAAGGTCAATACAGGTATATAACGATATTCGTCCACAATGGCTTTACGGGCCTCCAAATTTTTAGAGCAATGCTGCAATATACCCACACATGTCCACAAAGCATCACAATCAATCGACAAAGTTCCCATGACGACATGCAAATCAATGAAAAACTTTGAGATTTCCAAATTGCCTGAAGAAAAATGATGTGGTTGTATGGCTGTGCTTAGTAAGGATGCAGTGCGGTTAAGTAGTACCAAAGATTCTTCTGATTTACTATTTCGATAATGGCTTGCCTGTGCACTAAAGTCGCGCACATAGCTAAAGGCATCGTTGCTATGACCGCTGTTGTTTTTACGCGAAACCATATTTCAGATCCCTAATATGCAATAATTAATTATTTTGTTAAAAATATGAAGTAAAAATTAAAGAAACAAAGAAAAAACTATTCTGCGGCACAATTGAATGAGACTTTTGAAAATATTTGCAAACTGAATAACTTCAGCCGCCGTCGTTTATATGATTGGGTACGTTCAGTTTAAGTAAACAGGGTTGCATGAAGCAACCAAAATTGTGTAATATATTAGCGCCATCTATTTGTCAAATAGCTTTAAATACTATTTAACCTAAAAATTGATTTCAAATTATTTTTTCATTATTTTATAAAAAGCTTGTTAACAAAAGTTTACGACTGGACAACAAACTCAACGGAGTGAATTTTTGTTTTTCCATTTATTTATTTTTAAATAACCCCTGAAGATGGTCAACAAAGTTGACCGAAATATTGGGAAATAAATAATAAAGAAATGTATTTTTATTTTAAATAAACTATTTCGATCTGTTCGTGCCATTTGACACCTGCTAGAAGAATTACACTACCTTATTATGATTTCTGCAGAAGTTACCACAATTAAGCAGAAGAGGAGACTATTCTGCATTTTCTCTAGAACTTGGACAACTTAAAGTAAATCGCTTTATGTTACACGCTGCAAAAATATAAGCAAAGCGCAGTTCTGAAAGAAACAGACAAATATTCTCAAAAATTCTCGACTATAACTGGAATATGCATAAATTTCTTGTAAATATCGTTATTGAGATGAAATTCAACCAAAATAATCATAATATAAATAGAAACTACGGTACAATATTTTATGACGTTCTCCTCATAATAGATGATTTGGTGGAGGGTATATAAGAGTCGGCACAGTCGAATATAAACTTTTACTTGTTTCAGTTAGGAGCCGTTATAAAACATTAATTCAAAAATATGTAGAGAAAAATTAAAAATGCACCCAAATTACAATAAGTAACATTATATATTTACATATATCCATATATTCCATGAATCAAATAATACAGATTGTGCAAAGAATGCGCATGACGTCACAGGTTATTTTTTTATTAATAGTACTTGACTCATTTACATATATGCTTTTTTAAATACTCGTTGCAAATCAAGATATTTTCACCATTCTAAGATTCAAATATTTTTAAATGGACACATAAATTCTTCAGTAGGCTTTAATAACCTAAGGCAAAACGTTTCAGTTACCCATTTTTAATTTCATATCTCCTTTTATATCATCTGCCTTAAAGAATTCAATACAAACCCTATGAGACACTTTTAATTTGTTTTCATCAAGGTGGCAAAATTATTTTTTTAATTTATTTTCTTTTGGAAATCTAAAAAAATTAAATTTATGTTATTTTTTAATAATATCACAATTAAAAACTTTTATTTGCATTTAAATTTACATAGAAGTTAAGCAAACATAAATATATTTTTGACTTGTGACGTCACAAGAAGAAATTTTGCTCTCAATTATACTCTTGCAGTTTTTGTAAAATATAACGGACCTGCGCAAATAATCTTTATTATTTGATTCATGCATATATTCCATATATGTACATATATTCCATACTAGCTTTTTGTATCAGGCATTGTCTGGGATATTATTGATATTTTATTCATGGCCGCTGATCATTTAACATTTTGGTAATCTGCTTTAGTAATAGCAAACAAATGAAGCATATTTCGTGTGTAAAGTAGCAGTTAATTCTTTAGGAGGAAAACAACATTCATGCAATTCAAATTCTTTTATGGGACAGAACTTTTTCTACCTTCATGAGAAGGGTATAAGTTTGTCATTCCGTTCTGTATCCTTATAGATAGTCTATTAATCCATGTCCGTCTGTTGAAATCAATTTTCTGAAGTCCCCAGATATCTTCGGGATCCAAGTCTTCAATAATTCTGTCAGACATGCTTTCGAGAAGTTTTCTATTTAAAATCAGCAAAATCCGTCCATAAATAACGGAGATATGAGCAAAAATCCGAGACAACCTCTGAAAATTTTATCAAAAAAACTATCAAACAAAGTGTATTAATATTGTTACGAATAACTTTATCAACAGATGGCGTGTTTATCGACATATAACTTGTTTAGCATTTGTAGTAGTTTTGATTTATAAACATTATTGGTTTAAACTGTTATAAACATAGCAATATGGCAACATTGAGTTTTAATGACTTTGGCGGAATATTCTAGACACGAACATTCTAGTCTTGCAGTCATGAACATTCTAGTATTTTAATTTCGAACTTTCTAGAAATTATGATTGCTGTATAAATATTAGACTAATACTATGTTTCCACGACGACTTGAATCATGTTTATGAATCATGCTGTTTACATGACCAAAAAACTTGATTCGATTTGACAGTTGTCTTTAATAAACAAACAGAATAAAAAAACAGAATTTACAATTTGTGGAAAATTATTTTTTTTAATGGACAAACAAAAGTGAGTGGAAATTAGTTAGCTTATTTGAAAAAAAAAACATACATTCGTACGTATTTACTGTCTTTACTTCCAGCAACAAGAAAATAATTTGCTTTGATCAACTTGCGATAAAAATTAGAGAAGAGTGCAATTTTTCGTGCTTCGCAAGTAGATTCAATATGAATCTACATGATTCGCTCTTAAAATTTTGTATGGTGAAGCAAGTTGTTTCGCACATGATTGGGGTGTGAAGCATGAATAGAGAGTGAAGCATGTTCCGTGAAAACATAGTAAATATAACACGGCCAACCAAATGAATCAGTTTATTGTGGGTCATTGTTCTGTAAACATCAAAGTGTTCGAAAACTTTAAGTGTGTTCCTAAACCGTAATATAATAGCCTGTTCGCCGATCTCGAACGTTAACGTTCGCTTAGATAAGACTTAAGACACTTTTATTTTGCAATAAAAGAATCCGGTTTATTTAAAGGAAATAAACCACTGTTTTTAAAAGGTAAAAACGTAAAAATATAATATATATATTATGTATGTATGTATATAATATAATTATGCATCCACAACAAATGTGAAGGGTATATAAGATTCGGTCTAGCCGATTAAAAAAAAAAACAGAAAATTCATATTTAATGGGGAATGTTTATTATCATTTGGCATTTAGTTTTTGAAGATTTTGTCTATCAAATGTTAGCATAATTTTTAAAGAAATATGGACCGATGATTCCACCGGGACACAAACCACACCAAACCGTTGTTTGATTTATAGTCATTATTTAATTATTTTACTTCGGTGGTATTTCAATGCTATACCACCGAAGTTACATGGGTTTGGAAGTTCAAGAAAAATAGCGAAAATACTTAATAGTGCTTTTTTTGGTACCTTTTTTATTAAATTTCTTTAAAGAGATAAAATTGGATTTTTAGCTTTGTACAATCAAAAAAAAAATTGTATTATACACATACCAGAGATCAGTTATGAGTACTGAAAAAGTGAGTATAATTGAATCATGACTTATAATTTGTTATACTTATACGTACTCATACTTGTCTCAATATCATCAAACCAATATTCATCTTTAAAGTTTGAAGCACTCATTATATTCAGACTTAATCTCATGTATGATGTTGTTTATTTTGACTCTCCTTAACTCAATGTACGTAGACGATAAAAAAATAAGTATGACTCGCATACACTCATGCGAGAGTCGTTCATTTTTTTACATCCTGCTTATAAAAATTATATAAAATAATTAATTTTATATTTTCCCCAATATGTTTTCCTATAAACTTACTTGTATGTTTTTATATTTCTTTTTTACTTATTTTGTATAAATACCTAACGGAATATACTGAAAATTTTTTTCAATGACTTAACTGAGTTGAATACTTTATGAGTATGTGAGTATTTTTCTTAAAATGTAAATCTAAATACTGTTGTTCATTCATATTGGGAATGGTATGAGCTCGATGTCGGCGTTATACTCATACTTATATCTACCCGCATTTATAAGTCAACGTTGTTGTGAGTTTTAGTAACTCAGAGTAGTTAAATTTCAATGATTTAAAACCACTTATACTTAAAATGTTATGAGTAGTTGTGAATCGTAAAAAAACGATTCATTGCCGATCTTTGGTACATACATATATAATTAAATATGTAAATAATCGGTTATTATTTTCTGTTTTTTCTTTTGTTCGACCAGCTTATTTACCGCCAATTCCCTGATTTTTTTTCAATACTTTAATGTCAGTTTGATCGACCATTTGAAATTCAGCCCATTGGACAGCTTTGTTAAAAATTTCGACAGCTTCTTTGGCTTTAATGTTGTTTTCAGGTGCTTCAATAAAACAGTCGTCATCATCGTCGGACTCTTCAATTAAATAATTTTCATCAAATGGCGTGACGTCCTCACAAGGATTACTGATCCAATCTCTAATGTTTACAGCAGTAAATACTTCCTGAGGGACAATGTCTGTAGAAGATCTGCAGCAGTATTTTCTAAAGATCTAACCTCTGATTGCCACTTTTCTTTTAAAACGCTCAAAGGAACACTAAATTCAGGATCGTCTTCATCATTTACTATAGTCAAAATACTTTTCCAACAGTTAGATAAAGTTTCTTTACCAACTCGGTTGCAGGATGCCTCTAGAATAGAAACTCCTTCTTTAAGTGTAATTTTTTTCATCGATTCAAGCAAATCCCCATCTTTTGCAACAATTGTTGCCAGAAGACTGTTCCTATAATAAAGTTTGGTGATTCTAATTGCATTTTGGTCCATTGGCTGGATCAGAGCCGTTACATTTGGAGGCATGAACATAGCTTCTATGGACCCATCCTCGGATTTAAGGTCGGATTCTGGTGGATGGGATGGGGCATTATCTATTAGGAGTAAAGCTTTTACTGGCAATCATTTCTTCGTTAAAAAATCTGTCACCTTAATGAAAACTAAAACAGTAAGAATCCCAATTGAACTATTTTTACATGTTTACTTACCTCTGGCACAAAACAGCTGTGAAACCATTCTTTAAAAATGGAAGAAGTCTTCCAAGCAGACTTTGAATTTCTGTAGTTTACGGGACAGATAAAATTTTTAAAACTGCGAGGATTTTTCGATTTTCCTATTACTAAAAGTTTTATTTTATGAGATCCTGACGCATTTGCACAGCATAAAAATGTTATCCTTTGCATTTCCATTTTGCGCTTTTCTCCAATGACGTGGTAGAAGTTTCCAATATAGACCAGACTCATCGGCATTATACAACTGATCATTGGATAAACCCAAATCTTCCATCTTTGCTTTCAATTTAATTTTAAAAGGATTTACGAATTGAGGTTGCGCATAAAGTTTTTCACCGCTTATCTGAAGGACCCGAATTCCGTATCTCTTTTTAAATTTTTGTAGCCACCCATCGTTAGCATTGAAGTCATTTCCGTTTTCATTTATGTTTTTGTGAATTTGTTTGACTTTCTCTTTCAACATCAACCCACTTACAGGGAGGTTTTTATTCCACATGCAAATAAACCACTTATAGAGCGATTTTTCCATTTTTGGAAGCTCTGAAGATCGTAATGTTTTGTGTTTTCCGGGTCCATAAAACGTATTGTTCACACATTTTAAAATATTGTCTTTTTTATTTTTTATTGAACATATCGTTGATTTTGCAACTTTATACTTTTTACTTAACACTGCAACACTCGATCCTTTTTTTAAATATTCCAAAATTTCGCATTTTTCATTTAAGGATAAAAACTTTCGACTGTTTTTAGACATTACTAATTTTAAAAATAAATTCACGAACCTACCGCAACAAGTTACATAAAGCGAGTAGCATTAAATACCTTTTAAATAATGGCATACTATGGTATTTATTAATTCGGGGATTCCCAACATTAAAAATAAATGCTTCTACAAATTAAAAAATCCCCAAAAATTAAAAAAAAAATTGTTCACTATTTAGAGCCATTAAACTTTGTTCACTATTTAGAGCGCCCATATAAAAAACTGAGTGTTCACATTAGTGGATAGTTCATTATATTGGATGTTCACATTACCTCGAGTTCACTGTATTTTCTTCAAACTACTTGACACTTTTATTTTACAATAAAAGAATCCGGTTTATTTAAAGGAACTAAACCACCGTTTTCAAAAGGTAAAAACGTAAAAATATAATATATGTTTGTATATAATATAATTATTAATCCACAACAAAAGTGAAGGGTATATAATATTCGGCATAGCCGAATATAGCATTCGTACTTGTTTTTCATTAATTATTTAAAAAAAACCAAAGCAATATTGACATTCAGATTTTGAATCTCTCCTTATTTTCCCTTTCTAAACGTAAACGAGCTTGTTTGTCGTAGATTTTTTTAAAAATAAGGAAACTTAAATTTCAAATTTGAATAGTCTTCATTGTTTTCACATCTTTGTCCATAATGTATAAGATCATAATTGCTATTAAAGGAACAGATGCCCCGATTAAGTAGTTTTGTATAAATAAATATGGGTAACATGAAAAAGCATTTGATTCCTTAAATAAAAATATATGTACTTAAATCTTATCTAAAGCGGTATCCATTTCGAGGTTCCCTGATTTAACAAAAAAAACAGAAAATTCATATTTATTGGGGAATGTTTATTATCATTTGGCATTTAGTTTTTGAAGATTTTGTCTATCAAATGTTGGCATAATTTTTAAAGAAATATGGACACAAACCACACCAAACCGTTGTTTTTTACGCTCTGATTTATAGTCATTATTTAATTATTTTACTTCGGTGGTATTTCAATGCTATACCACCGAAGTTACATGGGTTTGGAAGTTCAAGAAAAATAGCGAAAATACTTAATAGCATCTGGTCTGCTTCTGGTCTGGTGCTTTTTTTGGTACCTTTTTTATTCAATTTAAAGAGATAAAATTGGATTTTTAGCTTTGTACAATAAAAAAAAAAAATTGTATTATATACATAAGTATTTTTTCTGTTTACATTAGAGAATCCTGTATTAATTATAAATGCACTCGACAATGCGTATTTATGAACTGAATACGAAACCAATCTGAAACAAATATTGAAGTACAGTTTTCAGAGATGCTGTTGTTAGAAATTTTCGTTTCAAATAAATAAAAACCTTTTATTGACAAATTGTACTCAAATTACGATTTCTAGAATTTAGTAAGCCCTAAAAATATTAATTTTTTCTTATGTTAGTCTTATTTATGTAAGGGGTAGTCTTACAGTAAATACATGCAACACCTGTTAATCGTGACATATGTATTTTAATTTAATCTTGAATATCGATTTCTTTATTAGCACAAAATTTTCAGCGACAATTAAGATCTAAGGTACAGTCACATTTGGCAAATATTTACTCAAAAAAGCTTAAGCACTTGTTTAAGCACAAATTTGTTTACTCTTACAAGAGTTTTGCAAGATCAAACAGCATGAAATAAATTAAAACTAAATATTTGTTGTGATTTGGCCTAAATAAGAAAAGTTTTTTTTTTATTAAATAAACGAGTTCAAATATATGTTATTTAGTGGTTACGTCTTTTTCGGCAAACATTTGCCAAATGTGACCGTATCTTACACATCAAAAGACGTAAAAAGTTCAAATTGAAGCATTTCAACTATTAAAATTTCAAATTTAGTTTGCAAATTGTTAAAGAATCTAATTGACAATTCACGATTTGCATATTTAAATATACTGTTCGGTAAATTTTTAAATTTTTGATCACACGAGTGTGTCAAATACAAAATTTAAAATGATCAACGGTCAGGAATAAAAGAAAAGACATCCCCGGGTTCAAAAAGCTAGTTATTTATATAAATTTTCCAAATATGTACTCTCTTATTCTAAACTTCTTTGGCCATCTATTTTCAATTAACAAAATGTCATTAACACTACAACAACCTCAATTGTTGTGAACTTCTCTTTAAGTAGAGAAATTTGTCATATGGCGCGGCGCGTATGTCACCTTTTTTAGTTTGTTGCAAATACGATTTAGTTATTTATTCATATTATATTTTATTTTTTGTTTAGTTCCTCATACTTAAATTGACGATGCTTAATCATTTAAATTAGCAACAATAAAAACACACTCTCAACGAGTACAAATGAAAAGTAAGAAATTCACACAAATTTAAACAAAATCTTACTAAAGAATGAGAAAATTGCAACATCTGATGTAGCAGCAACAACCGGACCAAGAAGACAATGTAATTTGGGCAGTGAGGGAATTGGGGGCGCAGAAAGAAAAACAAAAAAATTTTAAAATGTAAAAAGTTCATCAAAGCCAAAATGCAAATTCAATTTAGTTGACATCGAGTTTTTGAACGGTTACAATGTGAAAATTCTCCCAAAGAATGAAAGCAATGTGAATAGGAAGGAATATAAATATTTATTTATTTTCCAATACATTTAAAGTAAAAAATATAAAAATCTATAAAAACTTTAATCAAACTATTAATTTTAAAGTGTATTTAAAAGTGATAACCAAGTGTTACTAAATTTAGAAACAAAATAAAAACACAACACTTTGAACCCAACAAATTTGAACATTTTCTACACCATTGTGCGCTTACATTCACATTTTAAGTGAAGAGACTATTTTTTTTCTAAATTTTGTTTTTGTATTTTCTAAATACATTACATTGGTGTGAGATTTATTAGAAAATTTAAAATGTCTAGTGGAAGACATGCGCAACAGAAAAGTGATGCTGATAGCTGTAGTGTCGGTGTTAACACAAAATCAGCTGGTGTTGCTACTGGAGCTGATAAATACACTCCCGATGACAATCGAGGTCGTTGGGGTTCAAAGGCCGAATTTATATTATCGTGTCTAGGTTATGCTGTTGGTCTGGGAAATGTTTGGCGTTTTCCTTATCTATGCTATCGCAGTGGGGGTGGTAAGTTATTGTACATTAAGTAATTTCTAATCAAATTTAATATCGTAATATGGTTCAAGCACACTAATAAAGTTTAAGCCTAGAACAGTGCTCGCCAAAGTGGTGGTCCGTGGACCGGTGCCGGTCCGTCAGCCATAAGTCGCCGGTCCGCAAAGGGCGTCTCGCGAAATGGACAACGATTTTTTAAACGATTATATATACATATACGACTATATGTATACTCCACACTTCTAAACATTGTACAATTATCTACATGGTAGTAGCACTAGCAATTTCACGTCCGAGATGTCAAAATATGAAGTCAACACACAAGCGAACGAACAAAGCAAAGTAACCTAGTTTGACATCTCCAACACAAAATCAGCTGTTCAAATTAACGATCAGTTGTTCATTTGCTATCACCTCTATTAAGACGCCTTGCTTCTAACTAACAACACTGGCACATACAAAAAGTAACGACAAATACCGTTTGTTTTTCGTGGAACCAAGAGGCACTGTGTTGATACATGTGTCTTTCTTTTGTTTAGTTTCTTTGATCCAGTTGAACAAGTGTCACTGTCGTGTAGTGTTCTGCGTTTGTTACAGCGTAGATACGAATTTTTATTATTAATCAATATTATTTATTGCTTCGAAGGCTGATCTGACCGTCATTTTGGAAGATAAATTGTTGGAGTTAGCTGCTGACGAAGGATTGAAGATGGTTTTCGAAACTATGACATCACTTGCGTCATTTTGGATTCATGTCAAAGCAGAATACCCGGAACTTGCTGAAATTGCTCTGAAAGCTCTACTCCCATTTCCTTCATCTTACCTTTGTGAGACTGGGTTTTCAACCATGAGTATTATTAAGACAAAGTACAGGAACAGTTTGAATATTAGTTCTCCCTTGCGTGTCGCACTGTCCACAATTGAGCCACGACTTGATAAGCTTGTAAATAATAAACAGGCTCACCTTTCGCATTAGTAAACATCGACTTTCGTAACTTTAAATGGAATGACACCTTCCAATAGCACTAATCTAATTTTAATAAAACTTAACGTGCTTATAATATGTCTTATTATTATAACTTTACAGTTGTTACATTTGTGATGTTTTATATTACTGTTTATTGAGGCTAAATACAACTTGTATAATAAAAACAACTTAAATTTGTTAAACATTCATAAATAATCGCTAATTTCTGCTATCATGAAATGGTAATAGGTCATATATAGACACCCGGCTAATAAAGAAATGCATTTAAACAAATTTTAATACATACTTGAGATGATCGTAAACGAAAAATTATCAATAAAAAAGGTACCGGTCCCCGACGTAATAGAAAAATTGCAGCCGGTCCGTCACACTCAAAAGTTTGACGAGCACTGGCCTAGAACACCTGGTTGGAGTATTTTGCAAAAATATTGGAAATGTTCAAAAATGAGGAAATTTCAGGAAAAAATATTTTAATGTTTAATTTAAAATTTTCCTAAAACATTTGCCGACAAAAAGTTGATGAGATTTCTTTTTCGGAGTTATAGTACTATATTCGGCTATGTTAAACCGTAAATATCCTCCACCTATAATGAGAATTACAGAAACTATATACTCTGGTATGTTATGTTATGTTTTTCTGGCTTAGCACTTTCTTTAGCTATTTTAACGATGAAACATAATTTATTTGAAATTTTTAAAATGTTTATCCCACTTAAAAAAAATTATAGTTCAATAGATTGTTTGTGCTTTCCGTTTTGGAATAATGAGTGCAATTTAACAATTGATATAAATAATATTTTGTTGGTTTACATTATTTGATTGTCTCCAAACAGTTCCTTATTAACTAAAGTGATGGGGTCTATGGTTAAATATGAACCGATATTAGCTAAATTCAATGGTGGGATTTTTGCATAGAGTAATTTCAAAATTTTTTGACACGATCAGAATTTTTTTCATGCTAGGAACACAACTAGGAACACAACTAGCTGGCGGTAATTCGCTGTGTAAATTCGTCGTATGAAGCACATTAACGACGAAAAATAATGGTTTTGTTTTCGTACAACAGCTGACAGATAGTGTAAGCATATTTAAAAAAAAATATAGAAAAACAAGTAAGAGTTTATATATACCCACCACCAAATCACCTATTATGGAGATTTATAAGCGATTTATGCGCATTGAAGTGATTTCTGGAAGTAGACTATCTATGAAGGCTACGGTAAAATAATGACAATTCATCATGATTTTTGTTACGACAATTTAAATGTATATTCTGATTATGATTGTCAAATTTCAATTTGATAGTCATTTTGATAAGAGATTTATGCGAATTTTATTGATTTTCGGAAGTAGGCTTTATATGGGGGCTACGGTCAAATATGTACCGATCATCATCATATTGCGATGGACGACTTGAATATATATATGGACTATTTGTGTTGCATTTCAACTTAATAGTGATCTATTATAATCTGTTATAAATCTCCATAATAAGTGAGTTGGTGGTGGGTATATAAGATTCGGCACAGCCGTTTATAAACATTACTTGTTTTTTTTAACCATTAAAACTTTTTATAATCTTTTTCATCTCAGAATTAGTTTTTTATAGTAAAATGTCCGCTACTAAATTTTATGATGATCGGTCCAAAATTGGTCATAGCTCCACATTTTTGTTAAGGATACTAGTCAACAAGTTGGAGTTTTATATTCGGAAATTTTATATACCCACCACCAATACAATATAACTAGAAATTATAAACATGTGATAGGTAACGAAATGTGTATAGCTGTAAGTCTGAAGAAAGTTGTTTACATTTTAATACTAAACCATTCTGATCAGCAAAGAATATCTGAGGAAACTTAAGACCTTCATCAAAATATAAGTATATACGATATTTCGATGTCCTAGAAAGGGCATGACAAAATTAATATATTGCCATATCTTCGATGTCGGCCTTATATACTTATGTATCGAATTAGGAGTATGATTTATGTATCACTAACGATATTCACAACAGTTTTATGGGTGTTCGTGAAAGTAACCCTTTTATGTAACCTGTAGCCAACTATGGAGCTATCCAATAGTATGATTCTGATAACTGTGTTCTTCAAAATAGGTCCTTATATGGGAGCTATAAGCAATTATCCTAATGTAATTGAGGATTAGTGATGTCAAACTACAACCTGATAACGATTTTTACAATGGTTTTATTTGTATTATCGGAATATCTGTCATTACAAAATCCCATAGTAAGATTTCTACTGATCTGTTTCCTTTCGATATCTATATTTATCAGATATGTTTATAAAAAGAGGTCCTTATATTGGTGGTATAGTAAATTATGGATCGTTATTATAAAAATTCGGTACGTCGGTTTAAAAATATTTACAGAAAATTTTATACCCATAATTCATTCACCCTTAAATCCATCGTACCTTCAACAGACGTACAGACATCGCTAGATCATATTAGATTTTTATAATTAGTTGTTGGGTTTAAGACCAATATTTCGTTGTGTTATAAACGGAATAACAAAGTCAATATACACATCTTTTTGTGTATCAGATAATAATAAATTTAAGCCAGTAAGAAAGTATTTTATTTATTTATTTAATAGATTCATTTACTAATAAAATTAAAGCTGTTTAAAAATAAGAATTCATAAAATTTTTTATACATATGTAGGGCATATAAAATTACCGAAATTTGCTTTTACCGGTAAACGGTAAATTTTTTATTTAAAAACCGGTTTATCGGTAATTTACCGGTAATTCTGTTTAATTTTAAGTTTATCAGTAACGAGTAAAATAAATGCTTAAAATTGTGTAAAGAGAAATATATATTGTTATATATTAAAGTAATAAAACGTTTAATGCATTGTTCAACAAAGTTATTTAAAATAATTCATTAATAAAACAAAATAAGAATGTTTTTTTTATCCTCTAGATAATTATTTCTAAATTCTATCGGATTATGTAAGAACTGCATAACGTCCAAATAACTTGTGCGTCGCTCTTGGATGCGTAAAATTAATTGTCATTTTAATTCCCGGCTGAGAGCATTATTTTGTGCAGATAATTCATCAAGCATGAACTTTAGAGTGGCATCGCTTGTCAGCAATGTGCAGTCAGCTGCACCCAAAGCTTCTACAGCCAATTTTACAGGAAGCAGTGCATTTATTATCATGCTAATTAAGTTAATTTAATCTTCTGAAAACGAAATTTCAATATGTAAGTCAATCAGACTCTTTCTGGTACACGATTTTAATGGATGGAACCGTTCCAGCATAGCCAGTAAGCTGTTCCATCTAGTTTTAGTATCCAAAATCAAAGGGATTTCTTTTCCAAACTCATTTTTGACGTGCCTTTGTAGAACTTCATTTTTTGTGGGTGAGCGTCGAAAGAGTTTTACTGTTCGTCGAATTTTAGTTAAAATTGGTACAATTGATTCGTATGAAACATCAGTTTGAATCTCCGAGTGAACTTCTAAGCTGAACCCGTCAGTCAGGTCATCTTCATCGGCATCCGTATCATCATCTGCATCCTCATACTCATTACTAGCTTGTAAATGCATTCTGTTAGTATTATATAAAACTTCTATAACAGCTAGCTGTATTCCATGTGCTAAACATAGCTGATGGTGTGTGTCTAACGTTGAAACCAACTTTTTCACCACAGCCGCACCGTCTGTGGTTATAGAAACTATATTCTTAAAATTTAGCCCGAATTCTTCCAATTTAGTTTCAACTAGCTGCATACATTTATCAGCATTCATGCACCCAGGTGCCCTTGTAATACCTAGGTTCCAAAACATGATTCCGGCCGTATGAACATTTATGTTCATATACCTTCGATTTTTAAGCGATGTCCACTCATCAAACGTAAGGCTAAATTTACCACCTTTCTTTATTTTATCTGAAATATTTGCACGAATTTCATTCCGAATTTTAGATCCGTACTCCATGAACATCTTTTTTATTGACATTGCAGATTTCGGCACCACATAGCCTTTAGCGGTTAAAAGACTTCTTAAGTCGAAAGACGTGGAAAATTTTTGAAATGCCAATCCGTCTCTTGCAACCATTCTGGCAATTACTGCAGAAAAGGAGTCATCAACTGTCCTTTTGAAGTAATGTTGTAGGGTATTATTAGATGAACACACACTTGAAAAATTCTCTCTTTGATGAGAAGATTCAACAGATGTGGAAGAAGTGGAAGGATCTTGTTTCATCCGGTAACTGCAAACTAGAATTACAACCACTAGATGAAGTGTGTATACTCGGCACTCGACAATAAGGGGAATACCCATATTTTATTTAAGACTTGTGTAATTTAGTAATGGCTTAAATCAGAATAACCGCAGTACTTAAGAGCGACAACTGAGTAACAGAGATGGACATTTATTATTATTTTATAACAAAAAATATATAAGAAGATTAATAACAGCCTGGCCCACGATATCGAACGTTGTCGTTTCAAACGACAAACAGCTGTTTTGCGGCTCACTAATATTCTTAGTCGAAAGAAAACGAATACGAACGATAACGTAAGCAATTCCATACAAAATTGCGGCTCACTATTTACGTTTTCTGATGTTTGTACGAACTGAAATGTCAAATTGACTCACTTTTTATTTATTGTCGTTTGTGCAAGAATTAGAAAAAAAATAGTTAAAAAATTTAAAATTGAAAAAATGGAAAATAAATGGTAAGTAAAATACTTATATATATTGCAACTAAATATGTATGTATATATGTAAATAGATAATAATAAGAATATAACAATCTTAGCAACAAAAAATCAAATTACAACCAGCTGCAGTCTCTTGTGGAGTATATGGAAGAACATCCCGATTTTGCTCGGGGAGGAGTAGTCTATGGTAGCAGTAAAATGTCAACGGAGGAACAGTGGGTGCAACTTACCAAAAAATTAAATTCATTTGGTCCTCCTATACGTACCATTGTTGAGTGGAAAAAGGTAAATTTGTATATTATGGTTTTGCTTTGTGTGTTGTTTTTAAATATACATATATGTACATATATATACATACAATATTTACAGACCTGGGCTGATTTAAAGTCCCGAACAAAAAAAAAAATTGCCGACAACAACAAGAGCCTTCGCGAAACAGGTGGTGGTGTGTATCGAATGTACAATTTAACGCCGTTGGAGCAAGTTATTGATAAAATTCTAAACCTAAATAAATCTGCAGCACCGGGTGGCAGTATATTCGGCTACGCAGATTGCAACAAACCCAAACACAATCAAATGTTGAAAGACTCACTCAGGGATAACACAGTGGTAGCTACATCACCCGAGAGTATTACATTGGTAGCTGTAATTACACCCACCAGGCAACAAAAACCACACGCAAGCCAACCCACCTTACAAAGCAACCTTAGTGGCACTCAATCCAATCGCACTTTAGGAATTTCCACTCAAGATGATTGGTTTCTCCCATTAGAGCATAATATACCACAACAACCACCACAAAAACGCAAACACAGTGAAACCGAGAATGAGTTACCTAGTTGCTCTTCAGCCAAAAAGCTAAAAGCAACAAATGAGCAAATTTCACTCATTCGTAGGCAAGTCCGGATATCTGAGTCGTCAGCTGCTATAGCCAAAGAACAGGCTGAAGCCACAAAAACTTTAGCTGAAGCAACAAAAGCTCTTGTTGTAGCAGTGACAAGAATGGCAGATGCGGTTGAATTACAAGCAGATGCAGCCAAAAAAAATGCTGAAACACAAGCCAAAATATTAACATCTATTGACGCATTTCGAGCAGAAATGGTTAATTGTTTTTCAACTAATATTCTCGAGTAAAAAGGAAACATAATTTAAAGCCATGTTTTTTTGTACATATTATATTATATTAGTGTTTTTGTTTTGTTTTTTATATACATTGAATTAATTTTATTTTCATTTATTTAATAATATAGTAATAATAATAACAGTAATAATAATAATAGTAATAATAATAATAGTAATAATGGTAATAATAAAAAGTTTTTAAATATACATACAGTATGAGTACATATATATAATTATAAGCTTAAAGCTATACCTCTCCGTATAGCCACAGCAGTTGCCTCTCCATTATCGTCTTCCTCAATGTCATTGAAATCATTATCGTCTTGAGATTCTTCAATTTCGATTTCATCGCAATTGTACTGAATGCACATGTTGTGTAATGCACAACACGCATTGACAATTTTTGTAGCTTTCTCAGGACTGTAGTGCAGTCCTCGCGAACAAAGTATGCAGCGAAATCTATTTTTTAAAACGCCAAAGCACCGTTCTACCACATTGCGCGCACTGGCATGCTTTTTGTTGTACCGCGTTTCGATGGCATTTCTTGGGGTTCTGTATGGTGTCATTAAGAATGGCTTCAGTTTGTAGCCACCATCACCTGAAATAAGTGAAAATTGTTTAATACTGACAAATATATATATATAAGTATGCACATACATATGTATTGAACATATTTCGTTCAGTATAAATTACCAAGTATCCAAGCTTTTCGTTTCCCATCGTCAAAGGCATCTTGCTGGTTTTGGTCAACCATACTATATTCCCATATAAATGAATCATGGTTGGAGCCAGGATATCTAGCATCAACATACCTGATGCTCATTTTATGGTCACAAACCTGTTAATAAAGTAATTTTTATTTTTGCATTTTAGTTCATAACGCATATGTACTTACAATCATTGCATTTAAACTATAATAGCCCTTTCTATTATAGTACAAACGGTTCATATTATTCCCTGGAGACTTAATACGAATGTGGGTTCCATCCACGGCACCTATTACGCCCGGGAATCCACTACGATTAAAAAATTCCTCCATAATAACTTTTTCTTCCTCAGGGAGTGGCATTTTTATCCACTGGGGACAAATGACCTCTTCAAACAACTCTACGCATTCTTTTATTATTCTATAGACAGACGCTTTACTGGTAGTTGACACACTTTCATTACCTATCGTGCGCTGGTAGCTCCCTGTAGCTAAGAATCGCATAAATGTTGCCAATTTTATGTCAGGCCGAATTTGTGTGGTTCTGGAACCAGAATTACAATTTCGCTGCATGACGTCCAATATATTAACAAATATATCCTTAGATATACGAAAGTTTGCTATGAATCTAGTAAACAATTGTAGCGTAGGTATTTATTATTATACATTTGTGCATAATATAACATAATTACATATATCCACTAATACTTGCTGGTTTGTTGGCATACTGAGCACATCAGATATGTCTCGCAATTGTCTACGATCGATTTGTTCCACGTTCTCAGACTCCTCTAAGAAATAAACTGCAATAGTCAGATCCATTGTATATTTTTTATTTTATAAATTTTATTGTGCACTATTTTTGTTTTCATACAAGTTTTGTTTGTTTTATTTACCTTTTTACTGTCAATTATAACAGCACACAGTTGCATTTTTCATTGTACAATTTATATATTTAAGCGATTTTTTGTTACATTTTGTCGATTTTTTTCTAAAATGAAGATATGGCAACTTAATTATTTATTTGGATTACGTTTGCAACGTAAAGCAAAGCGAACGATAATTCGTAAGTTAGTGGGCCACTGTTGCGAATGAAAGTGAGTGACTGCCTTTCATTCGCAGAAGTTTTCTTTCGAAATCGTGGGCCAGGCTGTAACAGCCTATTATGGAAATTTATGCGCATTGAAGTGATTTCTGGAAGTAGACTATCTATGAAGGCTACGGTAAAATAATCATGATTTTTGTTACGACAATTTAAATGTATATTCTGATTATGATTGTCAAATTTCAATTTGATAGTCATTTTGATAAGAGATTTATGCGAATTTTATTGATTTTCGGAAGTAGGCTTTATATGGGGGCTACGGTCAAATATGTACCGATCATCATCATATTGCGATGGACGACTTGAATATATATATGGACTATTTGTGTTGCATTTCAACTTAATAGTGATCTATTATAATCTGTTATAAATCTCCATAATAAGTGAGTTGGTGGTGGGTATATAAGATTCGACACAGCCGTTTATAAACATTACTTGTTTTTTTAACCATTAAAACTTTTTATAATCTTTTTCATCTCAGAATTAGTTTTTTATAGTGGAATGTCCGCTACTAAATTTTATGATGATCGGTCCAAAATTGGTCATAGCTCCACATTTTTGTTAAGAATACTAGTCAACAAGTTGGAGTTTTATATTCGGAAATTTTATATACCCACCACCAATACAATATTACTAGAAATTATAAACATGTGATAGGGAACGAAATGTGTATAGCTGTAAGTCTGAACAAAGTTGTTTACATTTTAATACTAAACCATTCTGATCAGCAAAGAATATCTGAGAAAACTTAAGACCTTCATCAAAATATAAGTATATACGATATTTCGATGTCCTAAAAAGGGCATGACAAAATTAATATATTGCCATATCTTCGATGTCGGCCTTATATACTTATGTATCGATTTAGTAGTATGATTTATGTATCACTAACGATATTCACAACAGTTTTATGGGTGTTCTTGAAAGTAACCCTTTTATGTAACCTGTAGCCAACTATGAACCTATGATGACTGATTCTGATAACTGTGTTCTTCAAAATAGGTCCTTATATGGGAGCTATAAGCAATTATCCTAATGTGATTGAGGATTAGTGATGTCAAACTACAACCTGATAACGATTTTTACAATGGTTTTATTTGTATTCTAGTTATTCTCGGAATATCTGTCATTACAAAATCCCATTGTAAGATTTCTACTGATCTGTTTCCTTTCGATATCTATATTTATCAGATATGTTTATAAAAAGAGGTCCTTATATTGGTGGTATAGTAAATTATGGATCGTTATTATAAAAATTCGGTACGTCGGTTTAAAAATATTTACAGAAAATGTTATACCCATAATTCATTCACCCTTAAATCCATCGTACCTTCAACAGACGTACAGACATCGCTAGATCGTATTAGATTTTTATAATTAGTTGTTGGGTTTAAGACCAATATTTCGTTGTGTTATAAACGGAATAACAAAGTCAATATACACATCCTTTTGTGTATCAGATAATAATAAATTTAAGGCAGTAAGGAAGTATTTTATTTATTTATTTAATAGATTCATTTACTAATAAAATTAAAGCTGTTAAAAATAAGAATTCATAAAATTTTTATACATATGTATATACAGCATCAATTATTTAACCCTTTCATGCCCACTTTTTTCTAGGTGGTGTTAAAAATATGAAACCTTGTTTTTCTGTTTATTTTGGGCTCAGATAAGGTATATACCAAGTTTCGGACACCAGGAAGGAGTCCAGAGGAAGTTGCTTTTAAGCAACAATGGGCATTAGTGGTATAAAAATTTTAAAAGGAACAAATTTTTTATTTGTTTGTTTTTGTTTTTATAACTAAAATCACATTTTCTTTCAGCCATAGTTCCGATAAAACAATTTTATAATTTCGAAATTCTAATATATTTCAGTTTTACGTGACTCTGTTTTTGGAGAAAAATTTTTTACATGCACTTACTTTGGATTCTTGTCCACAACTAAATGCTTGTTAACATATTTTTTGATGTTTTTGCATTTTATTATTTTAAACGCATAAACAAAAAAAAATACAATTTACCGTTATTCCTTAAATTGCAAAGGCAAAGAAATATTAGCTTTGAAAGTCAAAGTTGCTTATAAGCAACTTTGAGCGTGAAAGGGTTAACAAAATTACGAAGTACAAATATTTAAGCAAATTCATTTAATATCAATTTTCTGTATTTTAAACAAGATTCCAGGTAGTTGACAAGATAATCAAAATTAAAGGTATCGCCATTTAGAATATAAGTAAGAAAGTATAGTCAGTCAAGCCCGGCCTTATAATACACTACACCCAGTACCGACTATGCTTTTTTTTATTTATTTATTTATTTATTGATTCCATTTCCTGTACAACAAGACTGATTCTTATACTTATAGCACAGGAACGTATTACGTTACAAAACAAACTTGATGCAAGTAAATATAACAATATTGAGATAAAGTTAAAGTTAAAAAAAAATTATAAATTAAAATAAAAATAAAAATTATAAATTATTAATTAAAAAAATTTAATAAAAATGTTTTTAAACTATTAGCATTGCTGTTTGGTTGTTGACTTTGTGGAAGATTGTTCCAAAGACGAGCGGCATGCACATAAAACTGCCATTCAGATACAAGTAAATTATGTCGAGGTATTACAATATTTCGGTTTCGTGGCGATTGAAAAAAAACGTATTTTATCGAATATATATTTAGGTGTTTGAAAGTTGATTATTTTATGTAAAAAAAATAAGAGTGCGAATTTTTAGCAAACTTTCAAAGGATACTCCATAAAGATTATTGGCAACAGACTTGTTTTTTTTTTAATAAACTTTATAAATAAATATGTACAAAATATATAATCTACAATATTTTAATTCTTCTCTACAGGTGCATTTTTAGTTCCATATCTTTTAATGTTATTTTTCTGTGGCATTCCATTATTTTTCATGGAAATTATTATGGGTCAATTTTCTAGTTTAGGATGCATAGGAATCTTCCGCTTGGCTCCATTATTCAAAGGTAAGTACATAAAGAATTTCGATCTTAACAAACGTATACATCATATATCTAAAACATTTATTATTTGATGATTTTAGGAGCTGGCTATGCTATAGTTGTAGTTAATATAATTTGTACTGTGTATTATTCGGTAATCATATCGTATCCCTTAATGTTTCTTAAACATATATTTACTGCCAAATTGCCGTGGGAATCTTGCGAGAATGCTTGGAATACTGATAATTGTATTGAGGTGACAGAGGTAAGAATATATGTATTTCCGATATACATACATATATATGTATGTAGTTGTAAATCTTATAATTTTATGCTTGATATTTGTCATAGATGGCTCAACGTAATTTCACACATCGTGGAGATTTCAAAACCCCAGCTGACGAATTTTTTCAGTAAGTATAAGATAGATTGTAAGTAAATACATTAAAATTTAGATTCTGTTATTTAAAGAACTTTAGATGTTTAACAATTTGTCAGTTTTCTCATCCTAAAATTCACTATTTATAATTCTTTACTTTAAGTTTAGAAATTTTAAAAATATCCAAAGGCATTAATGAAATTGGCACCATTCAATGGCAGTTATTTTTGGCCGTACTGATAGCCTGGATTCTGGTGTATGTGTGCATTATAAAGGGCATTGAAACTGTAAATATATTTTAGGTTTTTGTTTAATAATTTTTATTACAATTTATGCTTTTCATTGCAGATTGGTAAAGTGGTTTATTTTACCGCCACTTTTCCCTTCATCATACTTTTCATTTTATTTATACGTGGCGTCACATTACCTGGTGCAGGCAAAGGCATTCTATTTTATATTTATCCAGAGTGGTCTCGTCTTTTGGATCTCAAAGTTTGGGCAGACGCCGCCATACAAATATTTTTCTCATTGGGCCCAGGTTGGGGTGGTATTGTCAACATGGCTAGTTTCAATCATTTTCGTAATAATGCGAAAGGTGATTCTATTTATATACCGATTATAAATTGTTCCACGAGTATTTTTGCGGGATTTGTGGTATTTTCGGTATTGGGATTTTTGTCACGTAAGTGTTTTATTTGGTATAGAAAAGTTAGCTTTTGAATTGCTTCTATTAAAAGATTTTTTCTATAGAGAAGCTGCTTCCCTTGCAGGCAGGTTTTCTATGGAAAAGTTGCTTGCCTTGCAGACAAGTTTTCTATAGAAAACTTGTTCTTTTGCCGGCAGGTTTCTATGGGAAAGTTGCTTTCCTTGCAGGCAAATTTTCTGTGTAAAAGTTGTAAAGTTTTCTGTAAAAAACTTGTTTATTTTGCAGGCAAGTTTTCTATAGAAAAGTTGCTTCTTTTGCAGGTAAGTTTTGTATATAAAAACTACTTCCCATGCAGGCAAGTTTTCTGTAGAGAAAATGTTTTCTATGGAAAAGTTTATTTCTTTGCGAGGCAAGTGTTAGAAAAGTTGCTTCTTTTGCAGGAAAGTTTTGTTTTCTATAGAAAAGTTGCTTCTTTTGCAGGTAAGTTTTGTATATAAAAATTGCTTCGTATACAGGCAAGTTTTCTATAGAGAAGTTGTTTTCTATGGAAAAGTTTATTTCTTTGCAAGGCAAGTGTTAGAAAAGTTGCTTCTTTTGCAGGAACATTTCTATGGGAAAGTTGCTTTGCTCAAGTTTTGCTTGTAAGTTAAATAAATTATTTGTATATAATTTTAGATCAAACGGGAATTCCAGTGGCAACTGTTGCAACATCTGGACCCGGTCTAGCATTTATAACTTACCCACAGGCAATATCAATGTTGCCTTTTTCCCAACTATGGGCTGGTCTATTCTTCAGTATGCTCTTTTTGCTCGGCTTAGACAGTGTGGTAAATTTCTTAATAATGAAATTATTTTCATAAATACGAGGCTCAATAATTAATAAATATTTTCTTTACAGTTTGTACAGATTGAAGCCATAATTTCATCCATATTGGATGAAATTCCCAAAGTGAGGCCATATAAATTTGCAGTAACCTTAATTTCATGTATTCTGATGTTCTCAATGTCCATCATACTTACTACAAATGTAAATACGAAAAAAATGATGATAATAAGTTTGTCCAATTTAAAAATGAATAAAATTTATTATATAATTAGGGAGGCATGTTCATTTTACAATTGCTTGACTGGTATTCAGCTTCAGTGTCGGTGATTTTAATTTGTATATTTGAGATAGTAATGGTCGGTTGGATTTATGGTGTGGATAACTTTATCGATGACATCTATTTTATGATTGGCAAAAAGCCTGAAAGAATCTGGCGCTATTGTTGGAAATATATAACACCGCTTATATTGGTGGTAAGTGCAAACAATATACGAGTACATACATTATTATTAGATTTTTTCTACATTTATATTTTATTACAGTCAATTTTCTTCACCACCATTGTCTTCAATAGGCCAGTGCGTTATAATGATCAGAGTTATCCACAATGGGCCATTATAGTGGGTTGGTGCAGTTGTGCCATTTCCATTATTTGCATTCCTTTATATATGTTGAAGAAAATCTTACTGCCCAAAGGCACTCTAAAAGAGAACTTTATGCGCTCTCTCCAGGCTAAATTCTGGTTACCAGCTCAAGATGATTATCGCTTGGCCTACAATGAATTTAAAAATTCGCAAAAAATTATGAGAGAATTAAATATGAATAATTTTGAGACTTTAGAATTGTTAAAGAAGGCAAAAAAGTAGTTTGGTTTTATAGTGTTAAGCGGCGAAGTATTGACGCCTTTAATTATATTTTTAGTACAAATTGCAAGAGAAATTTACATGAATTTCACATACATTCGTAAAAATAAATTCCAAACATTTTAAATAAATTTTGTATAATATGTAGCAGTGTTTGATTAATATTTTTAAGTTTATATTATCATAGTTTTCGCTATAACAATAAACAGTTAATAATAGTTTAATGTTCTCCATAGGAATACTGATTATATATATATTACAATTATGCAAATAATCTGTAACATTTGAAGTTTTCATAAAATTTCAAAAAGAAAATAACATTTAACAACCAGTTCCAGAATCAATATATGGAACTGAAGATTTTGCAAAATGCAATAATTCTAGAAGATAATTCAGAAAGCAGAAACAGTGGGAAAGAATCAATATTTCATTAAATAAATATAAAGCATTTGTAAATGGCTGGAACGATCGAGGGTTTAAGTTATGAGCATGGATCAGGCTTTTGGGCTTGAAAATAATCCGTTTTGACATGAAAATTTACAATTTTCATCCGATTTCAAAGATATTTTTATTTTCTGAAAGTCTCCAGCTAAAACTTTAAAAAACATACGAGCTCTGATCAAAATATAACCGTTATACGGCATACGTCAAAGTGGGTGGGACCACGCCCCTTTTTAGGAAAATTAAAAATCGTAATATAGTCTTAACTACTGGACCGATCGTCATTAAATTTTTACAATAGGATATTCTTACGAATTAATAAATTCTTGACTATGTAAGTGGACAAAGGGGCATGGCCTCGCCCACTGAAATGCATCGCTTATATGACGCGCTTCAGTATCCTATTATTTTTTCATATGAAGAAGATGGATATCGCTTTGATATGCGTCAAATCAATCAAGCAACCCGTAAGGCCGTTAATTATCCTGTTGAGTTCTTAAATTCACTCGATATGCCAGGCTTTCCACCACATGTGCTACAACTTAAAATTGGAGTGCCAATTATTTTACTGCGTAATATCGATCACCACGGATTTGCAATGGCACTCGACTTGCAGTAAAAAAAACTGAGAAATAATTTAATAGAAGCGACCATTATAACAAGAAAATATAAAGGTACAGATGTACTTTTGCTACGCATTCCAATGCTGCCAACAGATTTACCATTCGATTTTAAAAAATGTTTTCCTGTTCGATTAGCGTTTAAGATGACTGTTAACAAAGCTCAAGGCTGACATCACGTGTACATGTGTTTGCTCCTGATGGACAAACTAAAAATATTGTATATTTAAAGCATTGCAAAAAAAAAAACACATTAAAATTAAATAAATAAATGTTTGTAAATATATAAATACGTTTTATTTTATAACGAATGGGGGTAGCGAATTACACCGGGTTTAGCTAGTAAGAAATAAAATTTGTTGTTAATTTTTAATTGTATTAAAATATTTGTTGTATCTAAAATTTTACGGATTTTAATAAGTTTTTTCCTTCGTCTGTAAAGTAACAAAAAATCGAGTTAGGCCGTTTTTATATTAAGCCAACCATATAAAGTTTGATGTTAATTTTTATATCTTTATGAAGTTTTTTTTGACATTGTAAAATATTGTTGCCTATACTCTACAATCCCTTTTTATGAAACTGTTCGTTTTTAATAACAAATTTAAAAATTTTAAAAAGTACATGTTTCATTATTTAGCAAAATCTATTTAAATTCATAGAAAATTAGAGTTATAGAGGGTTAAAATTAACAAAAAAAACTAAAACAGTAAAAAGCGGGATTTTGGTTTGAAAACGGGAGAATCCCGCCAGGAGCGGGATGTATGTTCACGTTAATCCTACTGATTGCTGTGTATTTGAGGCATATACGGATATGTTCGACAGTTTTTTTTAATTATGCCTGTTATACTCGTACATTATGTATTGGCCTTCTCAAATTCCAATAGTAACATTTTTACTTACATCTAAAGGCCACTACGGACTGTCCTATTTGGTCGTACGGTATGTCAAAATAATCGTGTGTGTTCATAAAGTGTGGCCTAAAAATTTAACTAGATGACAGATTTTTTTTGACAAGTCTGTCCGACTTGCAAAAGTTTTTAACAATTTTCATAAAATGATAGTGTCTATGCGATCAGAGTTGTATTTTCTAATACAGCTGAAAAGAAAGCAACAATGTCGGCTTCATTGATTTAAAACATATGTTTTTGCATCTTTTTTGTGTAATAGTGTGGCACCTATGACAGTGTTTGTTGCGATTTTTTTTTTGAGTGTGATAGAAATCGGTCAGATTTTCCAGCGAATGAATCGTACGATTGTGTATGATAGTGTATCACGACCTTAACTGATCTGTGTTAATTGTCAGTTCGATATAGGTATTTATAAGATCAACAGATATATAACAGATTTATCCAGTCTGTGTCGAAAGTTCATTAGAATTACTTTATATTTATTAAGCATTTCATATTTCGTTTATTAATTTAATAAATTTATCACATTTTATATAGATTTGGCTTGAATTTTATAAATCTCAATATGATAAATATATATCAGTATGAAAGTTAAATATTACATATGTATGTAGGCATGTATAAGAAATTACATTTCTTCGGTAACCTCATTTAGGTGGTGTGTTACATCAGCATTGCCCATTGCCTCCTCGTAACGCTGTCGTTGCTCAGCATTGACCGGATACCAGTCATTTGGACGACAACAATGTTGAAAGCGAGATTTTATTGTGCCTATACCCTGGTACATGGAACGAATACCATATAAAGGTATAAAAATCCAGGGCACAATAACAAAAGTTAAGGAAATGAATAGGATGCCAGGAACAGCAATTGCATGTTCCATCGTTGATATTATTAAAGCTGTGAGCTGAAATATAAGAAACATAGATATTTGCATACTTATATGGAATATAATGAAAACACTAGAAAACCAGCCACAACAAAAGTTAGCAGCTTAAGTATTTTTTAATTTTAACACACAATACTTACCAAAGCTAAGACCATGAACAAAGGTACTAGAAATCTCAAAATATTTATTTGCCATGTAGAGAAACGGTCATTTATCATAAATTCTATATCACGTTGAAATCTAATGCGACCATATATCCATAGAACAATAAGAATTAACAATAAGTTGATGGCATTATGTGTAATGTAGGAATCATTTAGAAGCACAGTGAAATATGTTACACCATGCTGAAATAAAGGAAGGCACCTCAATGAATTACATAAGTACATATTACATTATCAACTTACATTTGAGGTAAAGTACAGAGAAGACAATGCAACGGCACCAGTTAGCATCATACAAATTTCCGTCTTACGTTCTCTTAGCGAAGCAAATTCATCAAATATTGTTGTTAATATTGAAAATAATTGTATAATCTAAATTGAAGGAAACTTTAATAAGTTACAAACAAATCATATGCTTTAAAACTATATACATATGTACATACAATCAAAAGAAGAGCTCCCAAAAACAGCATGAAAAAGAATAAGACAGACCATAAATTGGCCCATGGCATGTTGGCCATAACGCTGCCACTGGATAAATACAAAATCGAAACACGTTCCACACGTGAATAATAATTGTTTTCAGTAGCTTCTGCAAAACAGAAAATAAAATTGTTTAATTTTAATACATTCATCATAAATATGTGCATATGTATGTAAGTTTATAAGTCTCATACCTTTGAAGTATCTTTCCGTTAAATGGGTCAATAAACTAAGTGCCAAAATTACAAACAGTTGAGCGAAACCAATTATCCAGCTTGTTTTCTTGACATTTGTTTTAAATTTATTAAAACTGGAGAGTGTTATAAATAGACCCCAACCAGGCCCAAAGGCCGACAGACCATATATAGGAATCATAGTGATGCCAAACACATAACTTCTCCATGGTGGTAGAAACACTCTTCGATAAACTGCACCAGCACCGGGCAGGAAACTGAAACGTATTAAACACACAACCAACAGGGCAAGTAAAGTCCATACACTGTAACGAATTAATTGACCCATCTGGCAACGATAGACAATTAAAAATAAAAATAAATGCTCTTTTATTGTTTTCGTTAGAAAATTCTGTTTAACTATGACTAAAAAAAGACAGTCGTTTGATATTAATAATTGCATGTCGTAAACACTTTTTGCAAATTATCCAACACGAATCAAATTGTAATAAAAATTTTAATAAATTATGAAATAACTGTAAAGAATTAATAAAAACAAAAACCTGCATTGTCGATAAAAAACCTTAATGCACGGTTAAGTTAAAGTTTGCTAGAGAGCACATAGACGAATGGAAGCGTTTTCTGATCAAAAGAATCCAAATTTAATCGATTTTTAATCCGATAGTAAACAATTTTGCTGGCGTCACATAGCAATATTGAATTGAAAAATATTGAAAATAAAAAATTCTAAAAACGCTAAGCACCGATTCTCTAAGAAATTTCATATTTGTATTGCCCTATTTGTTATTCAAATACACAGAAAGGCTTTTTACTATCATAGTGGACACTTCTATAAAAAAAGACAAATTTTGAAACACATTTTCCCCGTTCTAGGAATTTGTTACGGATTTGTTTCTTAATTTTTATACCCTCCACCACCAAGAGTAGTGGTTGAGGGTATATTACAGTTGTCGCTCCATGTGAAACTTTTTTAATATTTATCAGAGACCCAACAGAGTATATATATTCTTGATCCTTATGAAATTCTAAGTCGATTGAGCCATGTCCGGTTGTGTAAAACACTCTCACGTCCAAACTATACAACTTAACTAAACAAAAATTCCAGAGAAATATATTCTATTTTGCAGGTAACTTTGGTATTGAAAATCAGCATCGGTTTAGGCCAACGAGAGTTATGGACCAATATGTGAGACAACCTCCATAAACATTTTATATTTTTTGTCTTTTTTATTGCAATTTTTTTAAATATATTACAGATATAAACAAAAGAAAAAAGCTTGAGGAAAATAGTAAAAATCGGTCCATGATTTCTAATAGCCCCCATACAAAAATCTTCTCCAAATATTGCTCAATTATACATAAATGCCTATAAAATTGGAATATCAATACAAAATTCAGCAAAAATTAAGTTGATGTAAAAAGAAATCGCAAAACGAAATTTTTTTAGTTCAGTCCATGTTTGACCATAGGCGTCTTATAAAGTCCACTTCCAAAATTCACTTAAATACGTATACAACTGGTATAAATAATGATAAAAGGTTAAAATTTGACACAAATAATTCTTATAGATAACTAAATTGTTGTACTAAATATTATAGTGGTCGGCCCATAATTGGTCATGGCTCCCATAAAAGGACCACATCCTTAAAAGCCATTAATTGTATATATATCTTATAAATATCGGTACCGACTCAAAACTTAAACTTAACATATACACAAAAAACATCTGCAGAATTTTGTGAATTTCAGTAAATTGTTAACCGTATCGCTCATATAAAGCTCTCTTCCGAAAATCACTTTAATACTCACAAATCTCTTATAAATAACGGTACCGATAAAACTGCTGGATTTTGAGAATATCGGTCCATATTTGACAATATACCCCACATAAGGTCCACTCTCGAAATCCACGTTAATACTAATATATATCTTAAATATACCGTTATTATGTTGAAATTCGACGTGAAATATTCTCATATGCATAAAAATTACTGTTCCAAAATTTAAGAAGATCGGCCCATCTTTTGTCATAGCTGCCATATAAGAACCATTTTCGAAAAATAATTTAACCCACAAAAATGTCTCATAAATATCGGTATCGAACCAACTTCTATATCAGTAATTTTATTCCAGAAATCATATTAGTATCGGTTATACGGCAATTAAGCTACTGGATTTTGTAGCTGTCAGTCAATAATAGCTCCTGAATTAAGTCCTCTTCCGAGCATAACAACCAACCATACAAGAAATCACATTAGTGGATACTGGATTTAGAAGCCATCGGTCCATAATTGGTCCATTTCTTCTCTGTCACCCATAAATCTTTTCTAAATAATATTATCATCTCATACAATCAAGATTATTATGAAAATCAAACAAACTCTGTAAATTACAGTAAGAATCGGTAATTATATCAATTATAAATGGTCGAAATTAGATAAAATTTCAAAATATTGAAAATAATTTATGTTGTTCGTAAAATTGTATTTCAAACAATATATAAAATAATAATAAGATTTGCAATAAGACTGAAAAGAAAACACAGAATAAGAATATTCTAGTCCTATAACCAGTGTAGTTTCTGTATTTATTATTACGTTTAGGTGAAGGGTATTAAAGATTCGGCACAGCCGAATATAGCACTTTAACTTGTTTTATTTAATATATTTATGTATGTGCACTTCATTATTTGTAAACGATTAATACTTTTGTAATTAAAGACACTTACTTATTTCCACGGTTCATTTTGCTAAAACTGAAATGTGACTGAAAAATTTCCCAATAATTCAAGTAACGGCAAATCAAACAAAAGATAAATGTGAGAAGCAAAAAACAATCAGCACAATCGATGCAAGCCAGTCTATTTCAAATTGGGTTAACAGAAGCAGAAATAATGAAACAGAAACCCACCTGCACAATCGATACATCACGGTCGGAAAGGGTTAAGTGAATTTCTGAAGCGGTATTTGTATGTAGGCTATGGTCAAACATGGACCAAATCGAACCGAAGTAAATTTAGATTTACGAATTATTTTTATATGAAACTTATTTTTGCTGAATTTTGTATTTATATTCTCATTTTAAAGACTTTTTAGTACCATTTGGCCATATTTCGGGAAGAAATTTGTAGGCGGGCTATGAGAAATCATGGACCTATTCTTACCATTTTCATGACAATTTTCCTATTATCATGACAATAATGTGTTTCAAAAAAGTTAAGGAGGTTGTCTTACATTTTGGTCCATAGCTCTGGTTCTACTAGACCAATACCAAGCTGTCTATTTAAATGAATTTTGTGAAGTTTAGTTGCGTATTTTAGACGTGAGATCGTTTTACATGGACGGACATAGCACAATCGACTTAGAATTTCATAAGGATTAAGAATATATCGAGCCATTACCGCCAAAATAATGTATCCCACACCATAATCGATTGTTGTTTTTTTTTTATCGAAATCGATAGTTCAACATCATTTAAAATTATTAAAATTAAATGTATTACACAAAACAATATTTACATTATAAATTTTAAAATAATGGCTTTATTCAAACTGATTTGATTTAAAAAAAACCTTCCTCTGTAAAATTTTGAGTTTGTGGGATACATTTTTTCGGCGGTTATGGCTCGATATATTCTTTGTTGGGTCTCAGATGAATATTTCTCAGTGTTACAGACGGAATGACAAACTTATATATACCCTCATTCACCACTTATGATGGAAGGTATAAAAAACTATTTTATATATACAATTCCCATTTAGGGCAAATTTTAACAAATCGATATACAAAAACAATAACTGATTTTATATGACCACATATGATAATTTTTTGCAAAATTCTAAATCATTTTTGATTAGTACTTATATTCATGAATATTAATTACCTTTTCTGGATCGAAAAATTTGTAAATTATTACAGCCACTATAGACCACAATAAAATGGAGCACAACACCAATTGCCAGGACATAGTAAACTGCATATCTTCGTATTCAAATAAGTTTTGATCATTAAAAATAGTTCTAAAACAAAATTAAACAATATTAATATCAGATGAAAATGAAATTTAAAATTGACAACCAAAACATACTTTAAATATAAGACAGATGGTATATGATGATTAATGTATTCATACGAGGTATCATTTCCGGGCGCATCATCATCGTTTGTAGCATTTGCAAATTTTATATTACACAGCTTTAGAAATAAGATTAAAACATTAATAGTGTTCATTTAAGAAAGTATAAAACACACATATTATTTAAATTATTTACTTACATTAGTCTCTTCGTCATCCGTTAAGTTAATGGCCCATTTTTTAAAACCTTCACAGCTCCAGGGCAAAGTGGGCTGCATAGAGGCAAACATATAGACCAGTGGTATCACAGCAAAAACACTATAGTACATGATAACACACAAGTTTATGGCCAATGTTATATAACCAACACCTAAACATTGTCTTTGTGTTTAGAAGAGATAAATATTTAGATTAAATCTTTAAAAAATTGTACCTTTGAATAAAGGCGCCAGACGAAATGCTGATATGTAACTACTGCTGGAAAATTGGCCCAAAAATGATTGTATTATCATCAAAGGTATTCCATAGACAGCTAATGTTAATAGATACGTAGGTATAATGGCAGTATCTAAAAGTTAGGACGAGTTAAACAGATGTAAATTAAGCTATGCTTTAGATATTGCGCTACAGTGTTTCACAAATCTATTTTCCTTTCGCTTTTTTTTGGAGAAATTTGTAAAAAAAAAATTGGTAAAAACATTTAAGTTTTCCTTGCATTGGCAAAAAGAAACAAATTTAACATCCAACATATTTAATAGGATTTATTAAACAATAGAAATTACAATAAATCGATCAATAGTACGCTGAAGCACAGATAATTTAGAAAGGTGTGGTCACCGAAATCCTTGAATGAATAAGAGAAAAAATATTCTTAAGGATTTCTTAAGGAAATGCGAGTAACTCTACACACACAACTATTTCAACATTATTAAATATTTCTTTAAAACATTATGGTCACTGTAACTTTTCATATGATTTCTACAACAATGCTATGGTTAAGTTACCATTCACATGATTATAGCAATCATATATGTGAATTTAGCAATTATGTAATGTTTATAGTGATCAGTTTTATGATGAAACATTATAAGCTGTCACAGAATTTAATTCCGTTCAGAAGTGGAATTGATTCCGTTTTTTGCTTTTATAGAAAAGGTAAAAGGTTTTCACAATGAAACCTAGAAATTCTTAAAATTACAATTGCACATAGCAAATTAAAAGTGGTTTCATTCCGAAAAAAATTTTGGTTTTGCTTTTTCTATAGAAGCAAAAAATGGAATCAATTCCACTTCCGAACGGAATTAAATTCTGTGACATGGCTGTATACCATATATCTCTATCATAATCAAAGAGCAACAAATTATTATATATATAGTTACTTCTGATTGTAGTAATTATATGAATCGTAACTTAACCATTTTATGGTTGCTGCAATCATATAAATAATTACAGGTACCATAACACTGTTAAGAAACTTGTAAAATTTTTGAAATTGTTGTGGTAAACATGCACAATTATATTTTCCAGCTGTTCCAGCGAAATAGATACAATGCAACAGTTTGTAAAGTGCTGACAGCCAAAACTTAATAGACTTTCGGGACGAAAATCTCCTAAATTACCCAGCAAAATCTTTACTTGCAGTTTTAATTTAAATGACTTCAAGAATTCATTATTTTATAGCCTTATTCGCCACTTTTTGAATTAATAATTATATATTAAAGATTTATTTTATATATGTAGCAGTGATGGAAAAATGAAAAATTGAAATTGTACTGACCGTCAACAAAAAGAGTACTTTTTCAACATTTTGATACTTTTTAGGAAACATATATTTTTATTCAAAAACTAGCTAAAACCCGGTGTGCTTCGCTACCCGTATTTTTTAAAATTAACTTTGTATGGGAGGTACCACGCCCACTTAAAATTTCCAAAAAAAAAAAGTAGCCTATAGCTCCTTCCAGACATACAGAAATATACTGTGAAAATTTCAAGCAAATCGGTTCAGCCGTTTAGCCGTCTATAGACTTCAAACTAATAATAATAAACATAACGACACACATTCACTTTTATATATATAGATAAAATTAAAAATCCATTTAAAAATAATTCAAAAATGAAATTAATTCAGTTTAATAAAAAAAAACTATTATAACAACAAACTAAAAATTAATTCATTTTGATGTAAAAATATATGTTTCAAAAATTGTTATTTGTTGTGGGTTAAGATAATAAACATATGATATGATTAATAGATCTTTCAAACTCATATGATACACAAAAAATCTCAAACAAGAAATGGGAATTACAAAAATGTACGAAACATAAGAAATTTAAACTAAAGGTCAACAATTTACAACTTTATACATATTTAAAAAATTTATCAAAATAGTACCACAAACAACTTTAATTATTTATGCATCTGTTTACTTTTGTAGATTAGCTTATCCCAGATCAAATAAATAATATGAATAATGAATTTATGCATTCCTTATGTTCTTGTTTTGAAGCCAATGTTGCCAATGATTATAAAAATAGTAACGCTGGATTTCTAAACAGGGAACAAAACAAAACAAACATAGAGTACTAAATATGATGTGGGGGTACTGTGGTATTTTTGTTGTGAAAAAGTACTGAAAATAGTACAATAGTATTGAATTTTCCATCTCTGATATGTAGTATATATCTTAAAAAAGTCATAAATATTATTAGATAATTTCTTTAATCATTGTAAATCATTATTAGTATCATTATACCCTACAGCACCATAGTGGGGAGGGTATATTGGATTTTTGCTGATGTTTGTAACGCCCATAAATATTGGTCCAACACCCACCTTAAAGTATACCGATCGACTCAGAATCACTTGCTGAGTCGACATAATGATGTCCGTCCGTCTGGCTAGCTTAATATAGTACTTAATATTTTTTCGACCAAGGACGAATGGGATTGAAACTGGTGGAAATCGGTCCGTTATTTCACCTAGCCCCCATACAAATATCCTTCTAAAATAGGTGTTTACCGGTCATAAATGTTTTATTTATGCAAGTATCCAAATAAGTTTCACCACTTATGAGTGGTAAATGAAGCCAAATCAAATCTACAAATTTTATGCAGATCGGCCCATAATTGATCATAACTCCCATATAAGGCTCACTTCCCACACTTTAAAGAACATAACTCTTTTAAAAATGTTGGTATCCAAATAATATTGAACACAAATATGTTTCTTATGATACAATTTTATGATGATCGGTCCATAATTAGTCAAAACTCCCATATAAGGCCCACTGCCGAAGATCACTATAAATTTTTGGATTATTAGTCCATAACAAGTCATACCTCCCACATTTTTGAAAAACTGTTTTATACATATACTGGGCGTATGGTATTATGTGGACGAGCTTGACTGACTTTACATTCTTACTAGTTTGCAATGAGTTTCCTAAGTATTTCTTTATTTATTCTAAAACATTTTGTTGTTGTAATCAGCCTACAACAGGTGGAAGGTACTTAAGATTCGGCACAGCCTAATATAGCACTCTAACTTGTTTTATTTAATATATTTATGCATGTGCACTTCATTATTTGTAAACGATTAATACTTTTGTAATTAAAGACACTTACTTATTTCCACGGTTCATTTTGCTAAAACTGAAATGTGACTGAAAAATTTCGCAATAATTTAAGTAACAGCAAATCAAACAGAAGAGAAATGTGAGAAGCAAAAAACAATCAGCACAATCGATACAAGCCAGTCTATTTCAAATTGGGTTAACAGAAGCAGAAATATAGAAACAGAAGCCCACCTGCACAATCGATACATCACGGTCTGAAAGGGTTAAGTGAATTTCTAAAGCGGTATTTGTATGGAGGCTATGGTCAAGCATGGGTCAAATCGAACCGAAGTAAATTTAGATTTACGATTTATTTTTATATGACACTTATTTTTGCTGAATTTTGTATTTATATTCTCATTTTAAAGGCTTTTTAGTACCATTTGGCCATATTTCGGGAAGAAATTTGTAGGCGGGCTATGAGAAATGATGGACCTATTCTTACCATTTTCATGACAGTTTTCCTATTGTCATAATAATAATGAGTAGAAAATTTCATGGTATTATCAGCAATATGTTTAAACAAAATAGCAAAATATTTGTTAAAAATATAAAAAAATTAAGGAGGTTGTACATATACTGGGCGTAGGGTATTATGTGGTCGGGCTTGACTGACTTTACTTTCTTACTAGTTTACAATGAGTTTCCTAATTAGTTGTTATGTTTGTTTATTTATTCTAAAACATTTTGTTGTTGTAATCAGCCTACAACTACGTATTTTTATAAAACTATTAAGTATAAAAATAAGTTATTAATTTTTTTGTTTAAAAATGGCAAAATTATAACGGATTACTTTTGGTACATCTCGAATAGAAAAAGTACTTCTTCCGATTAATTTTTAGCTTAATTTCTTAATTAAGTTTTTGCTGGTTAACAACTTTGTGATATCAATTTTAATGTTGTAAAATAAAATTTAATTTAATATTATTTTATTAAATCATTTTTTATTTTGTCATAAAACTGTTCTTTACGCAAAATCTTAAATACGCACCTTGAAATTCCATAGAAAAAAACCATGACATGGAGAAAAAATCCATACGAAATACCAAAGCAATGCCAGCATATATAAAGTCAGTGGGGCTGGCCCAGTGGCCTCGTTCTGTATCCGGAACAAACGGACGTAGGCCGGTTTCATAAGATGTTTCATAAACCATAATTAAACGAACTAAATTGAAAAAAAAACACAATTTCAAAATTATGCGAACTTGACAATGAAAATAATTTTATTTACAAAAACGTTGCAGTCAGCTAAATTTCTTATCATAATACGAGTGCAGATGTTTTGAGAATCTAAATTTGAGAGACGTAGTTTTGGTTTTTTGCTTTATATAATTTTTGTAAATGTAATTGTTGTTATATTTGTATTAATTATTTGATTTGTTTATGTTTTTTACTCGTAAATTATTGCATTATTATCTTGAATATTTGAACAAACAAATAAAAATTAAAAACAATTTTAAAAATTACTTGCCACAAAGCTCGATCTAAATAATCGAAGCTTTGGCACACGACTAAAAGCAGTGATGACAAATCAAAAGTGAATTAGTAAGTAAATAAATAAATACATGAAATAATTAATACATTTTCCTTCTTTATTTGTTAATTTTTATATGCGATTAGAATACTAACGGCCTCTCGTTCACATTTCGATTATTTTGTATTTATGTATGTGATTATCACAAAACACTTGCAACGAGAATTTCTGCAAACAATCCAATTCATTACATTGTAGAAATCAAGTGCAGAAATGTGTGAGCAACTATTGTCGTCATCATTATCATCATCGTCACCAGGAACAGCGGTATCGACAACATTGGTGCTGGAGCTGCCAAATGTAAGTTAATAAAAAATTATGAGATTCGAGATTTAAAAAACTGTTTGGGGTTTTTCTTGTGTTAAATAGCGTTCAGTATATATACCTATACATACGTACATATGTATGTATGTATGAATTTTGTGAAATAGAACATTGAAAATATGAAATTTAATATTAATTACAAATTTGAATATCTGTATATTGGTCTTGTAAATCTTGTAAATTCATAAAATCTTTTTCAATTTTCTTTCCAGAACGCTGATATTTATGACATTTAGTTGATATTAGCATCCCCAGCAAATACACAAGCTTTAAGCAATAATTGCTTTATTTTGTGCCATTTTCATTATCAGCAATTAAAGAGGAAATTTTTGAAATGTTTTGATTTTAAAGTTCGTATTAATATGTAAATATTTATATATGATGAATAAAACCTTGTACATACATATGTATGTGCAGAAAGTAAATAAAAATGATAAATAAAATGAAATAAAATTTAAAAGAAAAATACGCATTTTAAATAAAATAAAAAATTGTTGTTTTATTATGTCACGAATCTTTAATACCCTCTGTCACTGGTAAAAATTGTTTCTAATTTCAACTATTTATAATTCATCCTCACCATTATTTACAGAATTTGCCCGTTTATTTACAAGAGTAAATATTGGTCCAACAACCACCTTAAAGTATACCGATCGACTCAGAATCACTTTCTGAGTTGATTTAACGATGTCCGACCGTCCGTCCGTCTGGCTGGCTGTCCATGAGTACAGGTCGCAATTTTAAAGATATTTCAATAAAATTTAGTACTTAATATTTTTTCGGTCCAAGGATGGGTGCGATTGAAACTGGTGTAAATCGGTCCAATATTTCACCTGCCTCTAATATAAATGTCCTCCCGAAATAGGCGTTTAACAATCATAAATATTTGAATTATGCAAGTACTTAAACAAATTTCAACGCAAATGAGTGGTAAATGAAATCAAATCCCATCTACAAATTTTGAGCAGTATGTTCCATAATTGTTCAGCGTATATTTCATATTAGGTCCACTTAAGAAAATCACTTTAAAGAGCATAACTGTCTTAAAAATGTTGCTATCCGAATAATATTGAACATATATATGTTTCATATATATACAAATAATACGGTAAAATTTTATGCTGATCGGTCCATAATTAGTCAAAACTGCCATATAAGAGCCTCTCCGTAATTCGCTTTAATAAATCTTTCAAAAGTATTCATATCGAGATGAAATTTAAAATACATAATATTTATATTCACAGAAGTCATGGCACTAAATTTTTGGATGATCGGTCCATAATAGGTCCGGTATACTACATAGCTGCCATTTCTGAAAAATTGTTTTATATTTTACTTAGTGTAGGGTATTATATCGAGCCATTACCGCCAAAATAATGTATCCCACACCATAATCGATTGTTGTTTTTTTATCGAAATCGATAGTTCAACATCATTTAAAATTATTAAAATTAAATGTATTACTCAAAACAATATTTACATTATAAATTTTAAAATAATGGCTTTATTCAAACTGATTTTATTTAAAAAAAAACCTTCCCCTGTAAAATTTTGAGTTTGTGGGATACATTTTTTCGGCGGTTATGGCTCGATATGGTCTGGCTTGACCGAATATACTTTCTTACTCGTTTGTAATTGATAATAAGCATTGTGTAAAATGGGAAAACCCGAAAAAATTGCAACAATTTGTTTTTTTATTAGTTATTTTTAGAATATTTTTTTTCCTTTATCTTCATTTAAACGAACTAACAACAAGTATTTCAAAACTTATATCTAATAAACTATAATTTTTTAGTCCAACCAGTGCCGGATGAAAATTGTTTGACCATTTTTGATTCTATTTATTAAGTCGCCTTCGCGACAAATTGTATACAGAACATGTATATTGGTATATAAACGTGTATACATATCTCTAACATTTTAGACCCTCGGTTCAAAAAAATGCACTTTAATGATGCAATAGCCGTTGCCAATGCTGTATCAAAAATCAAGGAATTAATGAAAAATACTCTTTGCAAAATGAAGATATTGAATCTAACTCAGAAAAATCCGATAAAAGTGAGGATACTTTTTCATTATGGACTAGCCATTATAAACTGGTTCATAGAAATTGGAAAAGCAACAAGACTGAAGATATGTTTTCTGATGAACTTTCACTTTAGTTGAGGACTCCTGTTGGAAGACTGAACGAAAATCCGTTGGATATTTGGAAAGATTATAAATCACAGTTTCCCAAGCTTTACAAGATTGCTTTTAAATACCTTATAATGGTGGGAATATCGGTTCCGGTAAGAACATAGGACTCAACAAAGAAACAGATTGAGTGAGACTTGGTAAAGTTTTATTTTTAAACAGTATTGAAAAAAAAGTATTGGGAGATGTAAAATAAATTTAAAATTTTTCAAAAATATAATAATAATAAATAATTTAAAAAAAAACAATCGATGTATTTTATGAAATATCGATGCAACATCGATTTATGTTTGTGATGCATCGCATCGAAAAAAACATCGATGTTTTTTTACAGTGTCCATCTCTAATCTCTTCTTCTTAGTCGAATATGGCTGTATTCCATAACACCATATAGGTTTTATGATTGAGTTGTAAAGCAAGAGTTTGCAATCTAAACGTAGCTTAGAGTTACTACCAAGGAGACAATTAATTTGGATTAATTTCAATTTGATTTGAGTCAATTTTGTATCTATATGGGATTTCCATGTAAGGCGACGATTGCGGTAGATAGCGAGATGCTTCTTGAGGGTTTTCATGAATGCTTAGAATACCAGTATCATAAACAAATGTAGATGTGTGAGTACAATTGTTTGCTGGCATACCAGATGTATATATACTCGTATATGAAGTATAAGAAGGGTCCCAGGATACTTTCTTGAGGCACTCCTACTTCAAGAGATTTTGTGGAGCTTAAAAAATCTCCCTCTTTAAGCTTAAATGTTCGAACAGTAAGTAGCTTTCCAATAGCTTAAGTATGTTACGGGTAATTTAAATCCAATGTTTTTTACGTTATTCACAAGTCTATAGGTTTGCATTTCCAAATTACTAGATCTATTATTTTAAGAATATATTGAAGAAATAGAAGCCTTAACTTTTAACATTTTTGAAATTCTGATTATCAGAATTTTAAACATTAGTTTTTCAGTTAATGTAAACTACTATTTCAGAGTCTCCCATAGTTCGATAATTCAACAAACAATTTATTTTCGTGATAACACATACAAATGGTAATTTATTTGAAATTGTACTAAAAGGCTCGTGGTAGTACCATGGTACCCCCTGTGTCTAAAGTGAATCAAAAGAGTATAATTTACCATGTTTGCCAACAGTGTTAGGTATACACTTTGCCGTACTCCCTAGGTCTGAACTTGGTCTATATTCCTATCTAAAAAAAACTCGTTTATTAAAAAAGACTAAATTAAAAAAAACTTTATATGCACATTAGGGCTACAACCAAATTTTTGGCATAGCACCACGGAATGGCCAAGAATGTTTTAGTAATGAAAACATCTGTCTCCCGTCATTTTGCAAATTCTTAGGACCATGACGGGCCATGGTACATAAGAAATGAAAACATCCACAAAGATCTAGAAGTACCATTGGTAAAGGATGAATTCAGAAGGGTGCGCAAGAACTACATCAAAAAGCTACAAACCCACCCGAACCCGCTTGCTAGAATTCTAGCTCAGAGCCAGACGCAGTCGAGGCTTCGTAGAGCTTATCAGCCAATAAGAAATTAATGCTCTATTAGAGTATAATTAGATTTAATTTTAGTTTTAAGATTTGAATACATATTGTTAGACCAAAGGAAATAAGACGGATTCAATAAATAATAAAAAAAGGATAAAAAAATTCTTGTTCTCCACTCTCCTTTTTTTAGGTTGGACAATGAAATAGCGCACAGGTTTTTCAATTTAAAAAAAAAATAGTTGATGCTAATTTCGGTGGTAAGTTCTTGTGTGATTTAACAAAAATATTGCTTATCATTAATTTTGCTCACTTGAGAAAAGGCTATTTTGGGAACTTCACCAAATAAGTGAATGTTCTTGAAAGATGGTTTCTAATGTCATTAAATGTGTTAAATCAGATGCAAATTTACTTAATGTAAAGTAAGATCCCAAGAAGCCACTGCGAAAGACAACAGTTCATGGGGATAAGGCAATAGTTAAAAAAGAGTAAGTTAAATCCTTTCAAGTTATCGAGAACATTAATAACTAAAATATATGAGGAATTTAGGTTAAATCTTTACAGTAGACTCAAAGAAAATTAGCTTTATGGTGTAATAAGAAAAAAAATTACTGTCTTTTTCAAAACTATTTACGTTTGTACATTGAGAAAAAATGAACCAAGAATTGAATTCCCGTTACAGTGCTTTAACAGTAAAGCACGGTGGCGGCAACCTGAAATATTGGGGATCGTTTCCTTGGCATGGGGCTGGGTCGATAAAAATAAGAAATGGAAAAATTAATAAGCACTTTTACTTTAATTTATTTAAGAACATAAGAAGCCATACTGCTTTGAGTTAATGCCTGTGAACTGGATATTCATGCAGGACAACGACACAAAAGATACGGCAAATGTAGTGAAAAATTGGTCTCCACTGAAAAAATATCAGTCCATAGAAAATGGAATGATGTCAAGTTTAAGGTTGAGCAAAAAAAAAAATTAAAAACTGCGATGAGTGGTAAATGATATCAAATCCCATCTACAAATTTTGAGCAGTATGTTCCATAATTGTTCAGCGTATATTCCATATTAGGTCCACTTACGAAAATCACTTTAAAGAGCATAACTGTCTTAAAAATGTTGCTATCCGAATAATATGTTCAATATATATATGTTTCATATGTAAAATTTTATGCTGATCAGTCCATAATTAGTCAAAACTGCCATATAAGAGCCTCTCCGTAATTCGCTTTAATAAATCTTTCAAAAGTATTCATATCGAGATGAAATTTAAAATACATAATATTTATATTCACAGAAGTCATGGCACTAAATTTTTGGATGATCGGTCCATAATAGGTCCGGTATACTACTCCGGTATTGGTCTCCACTGAAAAAATATCAGTCCATAGAAAATGGAATGATGTCAAGTTTAAGGTTGAGCAAAAAAAAAAATTAAAAACTGCGATGAACTTGAGGAAGGTGCAAGGGAGGCGTGGAACTCTTCTTTTTATTGAAATTCACAATATTGTATGAGATCAAGGAAAGTGCGCTAATTCTCTGTCCAGCTTAAATTGTGCCAAAACAAAGTTTCATTGACTTATTAAACTATAAAATGTTAAATTATGTTTTTGTTATGTATTTCTTATTTAATCAGTGCAAAATATGTGTTTTATTTAACATCGATATCAAATTATTTATATAGAGACTATTACTGTTAATAAGTGCAATATTTCTCTGTCCATAGCTGTATGTAACAAAATACCAATTCCATACCTTTTAACCACAAATAGATACTAATATTTTTTTTCGTGTTTTTTTATTTGCAATCTATTTAAAATTAAAATAATAAGCAAATTTAATAGATACATTAACAAAAAAAATAATAAAATAACAGTAGCGTTAAATTCCATTAAATTTAACAATAAAAACTTAACAATTTTAAAGAAATTTAATATTTGTATATAGTATAACATATGTCCCAGTAAAAAATGTGCTCCAAAAGGAGCAGGTTTTATGTATGCATTCATACCTCAAATCGCTTCACACCTGCTGATGGGATGCATGATTTTTGTATGAGGTGTTCCCGGTTTGGAGGACTACTTTCTGCTGACAATAAGCGCTTGTTTTAACCTAATCAAACATGCAAATAAAGCACTTTCCTAAAGTGTTTTACGTCACTTCGCGCACACCAATCATCATAGTAACTGAGAAGCGCGATATTCGTTTTGTAATTGACTTTCGTTATCATACGTAAATCTGTAGGCTATAATTTCATTTTTGTTTTTTTTTTGCTTTAAAACCATCTTCGTTGTCAGCATCTTTTTTGTATATTTTATTCGTAAGCATTTACTGCTTCAAAAGAACGCTTTTGTTGAAGCGCTCGATTATGCGCTTTTTCTATTAAGTGCTTAAAAAAACACGATTTTTTTTTACTGGGGTATGTTACTTAAAATTTATATGGTAGATCAAGTATGTGCAGTCTTTTTAATCATCTTACTTCGTCACTATCATCCAAGAGCGATACTGATACTAGAATATTTTGATGGTCGCTAAGTCTCTGCAAATAATTTGTACTGTAGTTTTTAATTTTATCCCTTATATATGGCATATTGAGATCGTTGTGAATTGTGGTATTACGTATATATATAATGGAGCACCTAATATAAGCCTAATAGCGTAGACAGACGACACAGTTAATTTGCATTAACAGTCTTAATTCAAATTAACTTGTGAATTATCCATTTTTAATGTGCATTAAGTTAGACGTAAATACACAAAATCAAACTGAATTTATACTGCATTTAGCTATTTCAATATGGCAACATCGTCGAAAATCAATAATATGTTATCAAATTGTTTACTATTCTAAAATAAGAAGAAGACAATTGTTAAATTAAAATAATAAAAATAGATTTCCACAATTGCCTTTCTCTTATTTCAGAGTGTCCCACTGCGGTCCCCACATGTAGCAACACGTTCAGGTTGATGGTTGCTAGTGCATGAAAAAGTTTTGCATTATGAAACAGTTTCAGCAAAAGTAATTTCAGCTTTTTTTTTCAAAGAAATACTGTTTTTTTTCAGCAAATGCCAAACAAATTTTTTCATAATTAAATAGTTGTTGACAAACAAACAGCTGTTACCTAAATGCAGTTTAAATGCAGAAACTGTCGTCTGTCACGGTAAAATCTTAATTCACATTAGTGAGTTTTCAATGCGCAATAACTCTGTTGTCTGTCTACGGTATAAGTGTTTTTGACTGATATTTATACCCTACACCACCATAGTGGGGAGGGTATATTGTATTTGTGCTGATGTTTGTAACGCCCAGAAATATTGGTCCAACACCCACCTTAAAGTGAAGCCAAATCACATCTACAAATTTTGTGCAGATCGGTCAATAATTAGTTGTAGCTCCCATATAAGGCCCACTTCTGAAAATTACTCAAAAATGTTGGTATCCAAATAATATTTAACACAAATATAAATTATATGTATACATACAATAGCGTACAATTTTATTGTGATCGGTCCATAATTAGTCGTAGCTCCCATATAAGGGCCACTTCCAAAAATCACTTTAACGATCATAAATTTCTTAAGAATATTACCATCAAATAAAATTCAACACAAATAATATACAGAAATAATGACACCTAATTTTATAATGGTCGGTCCGTAATTTGTCGAAACTCCCATATTAAACCCTCTTCGTAATTCACTTTAACCTCTATAAATCTTTTAAGAGTATTTATATCGAGATAAAGTTTAACATACACAATATTTATATTCACAGAAATCAGGACACACAATTTTTGGATGATCGGTCCATAATAGGTCATAGCTCCCATATAGCGCACATTTCTAAAAAACTGTTTTATACATATACTTGGTGTAGGGTATTATATGGTCGGGCTATGACCGACTATACTTTCTTACTTGTTTTTCAATTGACGATGATGGTTATAAAATAACGCATGAAGAAAGCAATGCACATACATATGTTTGTTACATTTAAATTTGACAGTACCGTTTTTGTTAGGTAGTGTCAATTGGCTTAATTAGATATGTACACAATTATTTTTTTATTTGTTAAATTACATTTCAACTATAATTAAAATTAAGAAAAAAAAAAGTTCGTATAAAAATAATATGTTGCACTTAAAATATGCAGAACTATTTTACAAGCATTTTCTAATCACATTTTCATAGCACATTGGCGGTAATCTCACTCAGCTGATGAGTTATATCCATATTGCCCATCGCTTCTTCATAACGCTGTCGGTCCTCTTGTTCAACGGGATACCAATCGTTGGGTCTACAGCAGCGTTGAAAACGTGTCTTAAGTGTGCCCATACTTTGGCGCATGATATAGGCGGCATAGGCCGGTATTATAAGCCATGGAATAACGATAAATAATATGGCGAAGGCAGCAATTATGCCACTGGATATCGTATGTTCGAAGTAGGCCAAAAAAATACCAATAAACTGGAAAGATAGAATAAACAAAAATTAACATGTCTATTTGAAATAAACAATATTTCTCTTTCATTTTGGTTATTACAGTGTGGGAATTTCGAAAAATTCAAATTAATCTGTGATTTCTGACGGCAAATTCTTGTACAGTGAACTCGCAGAAACGTGAACTAATTTTTACCGAGGGTGTTTACGTTTTAGATTGCATTTTTTCTATAACATATTTTATTTAAAATAAAGCATGTATGTATGTACAATGTACATTAGGGTGGCCCCAAAATAAAGTTGCGGATGTTCCCGACTAATATGAAAATTTGATTCATTTCAATTTTTTTGTCCTGGTGAGCTGCATCAAAAGATAAAAAGGGCCTTTTTAGAGGTTTTTTGATTTTTTTCACATTTCTTCTAAAGGAACTATATGCAAATTTGGTATCTTATGAAAGGTCTTTGAGCGGCGCATTCAATTGGTTATCAAAAATTAAAAAAACATTTTTTTAAATTCAAAAATTTTTAAAATTTCAGTCAAAATTTTAGTATTTTTTTATTTTTTCATAGAATTTAATTAAATAAATAGTTGAAATTTCTTGATTATAAACATCATGCAATTTAACCCAAATGGTTTTTCCCGTTTTTTAGCTTATAAAATTTACGTTATTTTAATATCCATTACATTAACGAATTGAGTTAACAGAGATTGTCAGATAGGGCAGAATTAAGGTTTAAAAAAAAATTAATAAAAATTGAAATAGGAAGAATTTTAAAAAACGGGAAAAACCATTTGGGTTAAATTGCATGATGTTTATAATCAAGAAATTTCAACAATTTATTTAAGTAAATTCTATGAAAAAATAAAAAAAAAAAATTTTGTCTGAAATTTTCAAAATTTTTGAATTTAAATGGGTTGAATGCGCCTCTCAAAGTCCTTTCATATGATACTAAATTTACATATACATAGTTCCTTTGGAAGAAATGTGAAAAAAATCAAAAAACCTCTAAAAAGGCCCTTTTTATCTTTTGATGCAGCTCACCAAATAATGACCCCAGGACAAAAAATTGAGAAACGTATGGATTTCCACAAAAAATTTCTTTACAAATTACTTTTATAATGTATTTTATTACTTCAAAAATGAATCGTCGGCACCTTTCCGTCAATACTTCACAGCATTTCCGAAACTTATATGTCTATAGACATATAAATATTTAATAAACTAATGTTTAAGCATAAAATTCTAATAACAATCTCTTAAGATTTTGTTTTTTTTTGCAGTAGTTTAGGAAACTACTGTTATTTAGTTTAAATAACAAAACACTTAAAGCGAAGGTAATTTCTAAGGATCAATTTAAATCACTTCCTCGTCCTTCTCTTCACTTAATGTATGAGTAATGTCGGTATTTCCCATTGATTTTTCATACTCCTGACGATGATCGTTTTCAACGGGATACCAGTCGGTGGGACGACAACATCTTGTGAAACGAGTTTTAATCGTGCCCATCGTTTTGAACATGCAGTAAATAGCATAACCGGGTATAATTAACCAGGGTACTGCAATTAAGAGTATGGAATACAAATCGATGATTAAAGTGGAAAAATAATGTTCCCAAAAGGCAATCTGTATGCCCAGAGCCTGTAATTAAAGTAAAATAGGGGAATTGAACAATAGAAATTGTGGCCAGCTATTGGAAGAACACTGAGAAAGAAGTAGAAAAAAGTAAACGAAACATATAGAAAGAAGAAGTTTGCTACAATACAGGTATGTATGTATGTATGTATTCTGTAAGAGTTAAGCTATGTATAGACGGTTGTCAGATCATACAATGTTGTCAGATCTAGCAATGTACTGACATTGAAAAATTATTAGCAAAAGGTAAATTGTCATTGCTTTTTCTTAAAACGTTGGAAGACAAAAATTTCAAGTTCACAAGGTTGTTAGACAATTTCCAAACATTTTTCGGGCAACTTTGTAAGATCTGACAACCGTCTGTACAAAGCTTTAGTTGACAATAAACAATTCAACAGTAAGAATATACTTATGAAACACATTAACAAGTTTTGAAACTAACAAACACTCACAGTTGAACATGAAATATACAATTCGTGCTTATACCACTAAAACTTACCAAAGCCAGAAACATTCCCAAAGGAGCCACAAAGCGCAGAATATTGATTTTCCATGTGGAAAAACGCTCATTTATCATAAATTCTATGTCACGTTGGAAACGCACTCGCCCATAAATCCACAAAACAATCAAGAGTAATAGTAAATTAATGGCGGTTTGTGTGATGTAGCTATCGGTGGACAGGGCGGTGAAATATGTAACTCCATGCTAGTTAGAAGAAGAAATAAAACATATTTCAAACATTGCTCCAGCTCCTTAAATACATATACATAGTTTCAATCACACTTACATTTGAGGTAAAGTACAAAGAAATGGCTGCTGTGGCGGCTATAAGACCCATGCATACTTCTACTTTGCGTTCTCTCAAAGCCACAAACTCATCGAAAATTGTTGTCAATATGGAATACAATTGTATGATCTGGAGCAAGAGTTTAGAATATGTATATACAATTATTTTGATAGCATTATATCGATATAACACCAACTTACAATTAAAAGCATGGCCGCCAAGAACAGCATAAAATAAAATAATGCTGACCATAAGTTGGCCCAGGCCATATGGGACATAGCACTGCCGGACGATAAATATAAAACCCAAACATGCTCCACCTCCGTATAGTAGTTGAAATTTGTGGCTTCTGTTAATTTAAATTATACATATTGAAGATAGCAATTGATTAAATCTTTTAATTTACAACACTTACCTCCAAAATATTGTTCCGTGAAATTTGCCAACAAATCTAAACCAATAATTATTCCCAACTGCCCGAGACCAATTAACCAACTCTGTTTCATAATATTCGTTTTGAATTTATTAAAACTGGACAGTGTTATGAAGAGGCCCCAACCGGGACCAAAAGCGGATAGACCATAAATCGGTATGGAGGCAAGTCCATTTACAATATCTCTCCAAGTGGGTATAACAATACGACGATATACATGACCAGAGCCGGGTAAAAAGCTGAAGCGTATCAAAAACAAAACCAAGAGACCGATTAATGTCCACACAGTGTAACGGATAATTTGACCAAACTATAAGAGAAAAAAGTTCTAGAATGCAATAATTTACTTTAAACATATTCAGATATCTTTAGACAACAGTTCCCAGTTCCGAATTTAATTTGCATTTACCATTTCAGTATTAAAGAATTTATAACTAATTAAAGTCACTAAGGCCCACACTAAAATGGCACATAGAAGCAATTGCCAAGACATGGAAAATTCAACATCTTCATAACTAAATAGATTAATGTCATTGAAAAGTGTCCTGAAAATTAAATAAACATTCATTAGAAATTAATTGCAATCACTAAATCACCAAAACAAAAAGCAAACTTACTTAAAATACAGCACGGAAGGTATATGATGATTGATAAATCTGGTATAAGTCGAATTATCATACACTGTTTCGTTTTGTACATATAAGTTACAAAGCTATAAATATACAAACAAAAATATATCAATATTACACACTGTCTAAACGAGATACCTACTCGTATATACACTGCGTTGCATTACCATAATTATATTTGATGTTTGCTAAATGTTTTAAAGTTACAAACAGTTTTTTAAAAACGTAAACATTTTCAGATACCACACTTCATTAATTAAAGAAAGAAATTGTGCATTAATATTTTGTTAATGTTTTATAATAATAATTACATTTTATGATAAATAAACTAGAAAAAACAAGAGTATAAGTGATAATTATTCTATTTATTGCTATAAAATGCAGCATGGTTCATATCTTGATTGATTTTGAAAAAGGTCAAATTTCAGTTTAATAAAAAGTGGCTTAAGTTTTCGAGAAATTGCCAAACAAATAAACCGGTCACATGTTGCAGTAATAAATTTTGCAAATAATACGGACTACTACGGACTAAAAATACAAGTGTCGGCCCGCAAAAAGCTTTTTGAACGGGACAATAGCAGAATTATAAACCAAACATAAACGCAATAAAGAGTCTTAGGCAGATTGTTAATGAGTGTGAGTTAAATTTGTCCCAAGTAGACTGCTAAGAAAATTCCAGACTATTAGTCGACAAAAGCTGTTTTCCGTGCCAAACCTATTACTCCGCCACAAAATTGCTAGACTTGAATTCGCTTAAGAAAACTTACAAATTGACTGGAAACAAGTAAGCCGATAATCTTTATTAATAGTTGCACTATTCAAACATACATATATTTGTTTAAGGTGATTTTTTTGGATGAGAAAAACTTCAATCTTGATGGTCCAGATATTTTCAACAGCTATTGGAGAGACCTGTGGAAGGAACCACGATATTTCACAAAAATAAATTTCCAAGGCGGTTCTTTGATGGTTTTGATGATTTGATTAGGCGTTTGAATGCACCAAAGTCAATTCTTCTTATAATGTACAAACATTTACTAGATCGACGAAAAATTACCACTTTTATAAACAAGTAAGAAAGTATAGCCGATACAGCCCGACCATATATTACCCTATACCCAGTATATGTATGTGTAAGACAATTTTTCAGAAATGGGCGTTATAGGCCGATCTTTCAAAAAATTAGTCGCATGGCTTCTGTGCATATACATAAATATTGTTTATGGTTCATTTTATCTCAATATAAACACTTTTTAAAGATTTAGGGCTGTTTTCTCATTAGGCGATTATCTTTTTTTCCAAAGTAAAACTGCCGATCAAAGAAATTTGCATAACTAATCAGCCCTCATCTGCCGAATATTTTTTGTTGTACAGATAAATTCAATCAGCTGGCTGATGTTCATATTTTTTATGTGGCAATACCTTGAGTTTTTGTAAAAAAATTAAATAGATTTTAGAAAAACTGTTTAATAGGGGAATAAACATTAATTTAATGGAGGATGGACTCGAAGAACATGAATTCCAAGTGAATGTTGAAAGAGTTTATCATGCCAGACCTAACTACCTGGCAGACATGGATATTATTTATTTTTTAAAATATTTGTTTTTTTGATTTTATTTTTTGTTATTTTTTCACATTTGGAAAACAGCTGATTTATGTCAATAACTTGTCACTTGACGACAGATTTCCCAATTTTCACATAAATTTTGAGAGGTATTGCCAAATGAAAATAATGTTTCTGTTGGTATATTGAGAAAACCAAAATTGTTAATGGACATATTATCAGTCTAATAAATTTATGTCGTATTTAGTAACAGGCATTTTGTCGACACATTGAGAAAACAGGCCTTATACTTGTTAAAGTGATTTTCAGAAGTGGGTCTTATATGGGAGCTTTGACTAATTATGGATCGACTGTTAGGTGACATTATTTCTGTATATATAAAACATACATATTTGTGCTGAATACTATTTGGATACCAACATTTTTAAGAGATTTATGCTACAGTGATTTTCGGAATTGGGTTTTATATGGAAGCTATGGTCAATTATGGACCCTTCTGCATTAAACTTTTGATGTGATGTACAATTTATTTGTGGCGAAAATTGTTTGGATAGGTGCATAAATCAAATATTTATTACCGATAAATCCCCATTTAGGAAGGACAGTTGTATAGGGTCCAATAAATATTATGTCCCAAATTTTATCGAAATATCTTTAAAATTGTGACCTGCATTTTTCGCACAAGCTTTACATGGACAGGCAGCCAGCCAGTCAGCCAACTAGACGGACGGACGGACCCATTAAATCGACTCAAATGTGATCGGCATACTTTGAGGTGGGTGCTAGACTAATAATATTAATATTAAGCAGTCGAATTTATGCTTAAAACCTACAATATGAAAGCAAATATCACCTGAAAGCAGCTGTTATAGACGGCGATCTATATAAGAAGATATAAGAATAATTTCGGCTAATTTTTGAGTTGATTCAAAAAAACAAAAAAGATTACATTAATAAAGTCAAAAATTTTTTTATGATTTTAAGTTATTTTAATTTCATTGTATTTATAGTTATGAAACACTATTTAATTTCTTTATAAATTTTTAAGCGGTAAAATAAAAAGTAATGTTTTTTTTGTTAAATATTATTTGCTTTTTTGTTCGTTTCGCATACATGTATACATGTGTGTATGTAGATTAAACTATTTTACTTTTTCTATAACTTACTAAATTGATAAAGGTTTTATGTATTTATAGTTATGCAAGGCAGGGTATAAGTATGTATATCTTTATATTTTACTTTGAAACTCTTAACAAATTTGTAACTTACATTTATCTCCTCTTCTTCAGTTAAATTCGTGGCCCATTTCTTGAAACCATCACAGCCCCACGGCAATGTTGGCTGCATAGAGGAAAACATATAGACTAGAGGTACCATGGCAAAAATACTATAATAAGAAAGTACACAAATATTTAAAGCCAACGTGACATAGCCAATGCCTGGAAAGATACATATAATATATTTATGTTTAAAAAAGCAAATTTTGGACAAAATAATAATAAACAAACCTTTAAACAGGGGCGTTAAACGAAATGCCGAGATGTAACCACTACTGGAAAATTGACCCAAAAATGATTGTATCACAATAAATGGTATTATGTAGATAAATAAACTTATTAAATATATGGGCACGAATGCAATAACTGAAATAGAAATAAACATATATTTAAAATTATTAACATTTTCAGAAAACATAATTCTAACATTTGTATTCATTTCACAACTAGCATACTTGCAACTAAGGTATTCAAAAACTGAAAACCAGTTTATTTAATTCTGAAAGAAAGGCCGGTTTTGAATATTTTATATCGTCAAAGTATTCGAAAAGTCGTCTTAACCGGTTTTTATAATAAATAACTTTAATATCAAAAATAAATAGTTTTTTTCATCGTAAGTAAGAGATATCCTTATCTTTCGATGGGGTTAATTGATGTAAAGCTGTTATACCACTTTTGCAAACGTCAGTTTTGACGAATCTGTATATATCTGTGGTAATCGGCGTTTCCAAGTTATGCAATAATAACTCTCGATATGCAGTTGCTGTTGTGTATTTCATTAGATCGACAATGAAAGTTGCCAGCGTAAATTGGTTAAATTGTAATATTTGTAAATATTTGATTGTAATTATTGTTTTAATTCGTGTAGACCTGTTTTCATTGAACAACCCTCCAGCTAATCGTGTTCAAATCACGAAACCTTCACCTACTGCTTTATATGTAAGTCGATAACCTTTCCTGAACAAACTCATAATCTCTTTTGCCATGTTTGGGAACAAAAAAAATTTACCAACTAAGCGAAACGTTAGAAAATTATATTGCATTTTTTATTTAAGTAGAATTGAATTAAAAAAACGAAACGAAAACAAAACAAAACAAAAGCGTATACAAATTTAACAGATATATTGTTAAAATACGCGTCCAAATGAAGGCAATTCTTTTAATTTTTCTTTATTTAAAAGTATAACGGAAAAGTGCCGTTCAAAATAATTAAGAGTTTCATAATTTATCATTAAAAGAAATTAAGTTGGGACTTTTAAGAAGTAAAAAAAATTATAATGGGGAGACAAACATCAATTGAGACTCACCAAATCATAAAACACTTACGTAGAAAAGTTAAATCCCTGCTTTAAATTTAGACGAATATACAATAGACAATATGCCTGTTGCAAAACGACCAAGGCGTCTTACAAACACTGAAGTAAGAGCTATATTAAGAGGGTTCAATATGTCGATTAGAAAGTTGGCCATATATGGCGGCTACGATCAAATAGAGATCTATTTATTCAATATATATCAGGGCAATATATGTTTACAAGAAACATATTTTCACCAAATTGTTCCTCAATACCAACCTTTCAAGATAATTATAAACTCATCTTCATCTCTGTACAAAGTGTGCAATAAAAATATGTACAATTTATAGTCTAAACCTCAAACACTATAAATAGTGTTACGAAATTATACGAGGTCTGATCAAAAAATAACTATTATTTTCAAATTTCGTGGGTTACGTATATTCGATTTTCGTATTTTTTTTTCTGTTATGTTGGTACACATGTCTGTTATATATGTTGGTAATATCAGCCATTTTGGATTGTCAATTTGTTTTTGACAGATAAAAAGGTTAGTCGTGTTTTGGTGTGCTCTTCGATTTTTTACTATTCGAAAAATGGATGAAAGAAACTGTATTAAGTTTTGTGTAAAATATGAAATTAAATGTTGACTGTGCCGTTTGGCGAGTCTACTGTGAGCAGAACACAAGTTCAATTCTGGTATAACCGGTTTAAAGACGTCCGAGAAGATGTCAATGACGATGCTCGTCCTGGTCGCCAGAGCACGTCAACAACCGTATGTCAATTTAAATTTAGCGGTTTGTAGCGGCTGTTATTAAAATACCTTATTTGCTTTAGTAGAAGTTTCTATTTGCAAACAAACATCAATAAAGTTGCGGAGTATGGCAACATTAAATCCCAATTTACACAAAGCAATTCTATAAGCTTAGCTGATTACCTTTTAGACATTGGCGTGAGGGGAAGATAAGACAACCCTGCAAATAACGCGACTAGTCCGTACATGCATGTAAAGACTAGACCAAATAGGAGTAGGTGTACTACTCCATGTTGTACTCAAGAGGATTAGTTTTAAACAACAACAACTCAATATGCAATCGTGTTAACACGAATCCATGTCGTTTAACTACAAACTCTTGTTTAACTATGACATGGTCCATGACTACATTACATTGGACCATGTTTCATCTAAAATATTAATTGCAGGGAAGTACACACTTGATTATTTGTATTACATATGTGTACACAAATGTGTGTATACTCTCAAATAAAATTACAAGTAATTGAATCAATACAAATTGTGCTGTGTGATCTCCGAATAAATTTTATAGAAAAAATTCAATTGCAAAAAATTGTCTATTAAAACACTAAGATCATTTGTAGTATTCCTTAGATGTTTTTTTCGGAGCTAAGATAAAATAAGGTTCTTGTCTAGAATGTTCAACCAAAGACGTTTACACGAAGCAATTCTTATTGAAAAGATTGCAGTATGGCTAAAGAACGAGTTTTTCCTGTAATGTGTTGTGCGATCCACTGTCCAGTCGACCATGAAAATGGATGGGTCCTGACTGAAGAAAGTGTATTACGCAAAAAACTACGTATTTTGGGAACAAATTCTCTTATTTCAGCAGAACATTAAAGTATACAGAATTAAAGTATCGATAGAACAGTAAAACAAAACCCACAAGCATCTTCACATCTTCTCTTGTTTATTTTATTTGCATTTATTTGTTTTATTAAGGAACTTAATAACTTTTTTGTTGTGAAAATAATTGAATATATTTTACTTGTTTAATTAATAAAAGCAATATATAATTATGTATTTACTCTCTTTAAAAGTTCAGGTCATATTTTTGATTTGTTTTAAAATTTTAGCGATAAGCTTCAATTTGCGGCTTTCGTATGAAATTAAATTGATACTAAGCAAATGTTTATTATTGTTTCAAAATTAATGCAAGGAAAAAACAATTTCAATATATAAATGTGTGTTAATTACAAATTTACTATAATACCCTACACTATAAAGATTTTGTTGTAATAAATACTTCAAAACTTTAAGGAATTTGGTCTCTATTTTAGAAACAACATAACTTAAATATTTTCCAGTCTGCTATTTATAATTTTTTAATAAAACCGCAATTATATATATTATATAATTATTATTTTATAAATAAAAATACATTTCTAAAGGTACGGTCACACTTGGCAAATATTTGCCGAAAAAACGTAACCACTAAATAACATATATTTTTGAACTCGTTTATTTATTAAAAAAAAAACTTTTCTTATTTAGGCCAAAGCACAACAAATATTTAATTATAATTTAGTTGATGCTGCTTGATCTTGCAAAACGCTTGTAAGAGTTAACAACGTCAAACAAATTTGTGCCTAAACAAGTGGTTACGCTTTTTTGAGCAACTATTTGCCAAATGTGTACATATGATTTTAATTGTTTTTCCAGTTTACTTATTTCCAATTCAACCACAAAATATATTATACTCTTTTCCGTCTATGCTTGAAAGCAAGGTTGGAAATGTTGATATGATTGTTATATTTATAAATATAATTTTATATTCAATAGTATTGTATTATTACTAACACTATAATACAAATAAAATACTATAAATCCAATTAAAGATTAGAAAATATTAGTTTTAAATTAAATTTTTTAAATTTACATTGATCTCTTATCCATTCCATTAAAGTGTAACGATTGTTAGACTAATGTCCAAATATAATGGGAATAGGTAGCCACTATTAGATCGGCTGTGCTCGTCGATTAAATTTAAAATTTTAGGTAGCAAATACTAAAAGTAATCCAAAACAGAAAAAATAAATATGTCAATAATTGACGTGCCGCTTGAGGTCGTATTTACTACACTGATCCAGGCCCACCCTCCTTGCTGACATGAAACCATATTAATTGTCAGCCCAATTAGTAAAGACAAACAAATAAAGCACCCTACCCCATCTCTATAACACCTTTCGCAAAACTAAATATAAACTTAAAATTCCATGTTTTAAAACATAATAATAATAATATAATATTCATTTATAATTAATTTAAAAGTATTTCATTGAATGTGTAAGAAAGAATTTAAAATTAGAAATTTTCTTTGAAAAATTGTCACCATTTTAAATTTGATTAATAAAAATTAAAATATATTATATCAAGGTATAACAAAATTTTAACAAAACAAAAAAATGTATAGTTCAAATACTTTGATTAGAAATAATCAACAATATGAATATTATAATTCTGATATATTTTTCATACTAATTTGGAGTATAATTATATGTTAATATTCATATTACGTATACGTGAAAAAAAAATTTATTCACAACTTACATATTCAAAGTCCAACAAAGTCAGGAGGCGCCAGATGACCGTAGACTAATTGCGTTAAACTTATGTTTAGTTTAACTTTTGTTATCGACTGTATGTGTGTATTATGTTATGTATGTGAGTTGTATTGTCGACATGTAGGGTGTATGAATTATTTATGATTGGTTTATATTGTTTAGAATAAAAATAAAAAACAATAAAATTCAAGTGACCATAAGACCATAAACAAGAATTATGAAAATTTAAAATTAATTAATAAGTAAAATGCAAATCTTAACAAATATTTAATTTAAATAAATTGTGAAAAATTAGTTAGAAAATTAAAAAAAAATTATCGGTAAAAGTTTAGTCCAAATATTGAAAAGATAAAAATAATGTTGAAAAATATTCTTTTCCCTTAAAATTTGATTCTTCTACGAATATTCTGTATTTATATTCCGATTTAGTTAAATGGTCACTCTATAATAGTCAATAAAAACAATATGTCCCCTTTTCTATTGTGTTAAACTCGGCCGCTCTTCAGGTGACTAAAATTTAAGATAAACGGGGCTTCCTCTGTATTGAATAATTGCCACCTTAAGGAAGTTTTCAAAAGCCGATGATATTTCCAATCTTACGAAGATTTTGTTCAAAAAAAATTTTTCTCCAATACAAAAAATTTTAAGCAATGAAATAAGAAACCAATGGCAATCTATAAATTACAAACACAAAGAAAGCCAAGTAATGGAAAATTTTAACAACTTTCCAAAGAAAACCTTACCAATTGAATAAAATACAAAATGATTCCACGAATCCAAATTGAATCCATACTTGAATTTAATTTACTTTACTTATTTTATTATTTAAATTAATATTTGAATCTTGTGAATATTATTCAGCAGCCAACTATGTTCAGTTATATTAATATTATTTTCATGCTTAGAAATGGTATAAAAGCAGCAACATTGTATGGAATTTGAGTAGCAATCTAAAGCTCAAGCAATATAGTACATTGTCTAGACTTATATCAAGTACCGGACGTGCACTTTTGCTAAGGTTAAAGATCCAAAACTACTTATAAGAGTATTTTCAAACAATATTGTTAAATAAATAACACTGTCCAACACCATTTTTGGAACAGAATAGCGGCTCGAAGGGAGCATTATACTATATGAATAAAATGTTGTAAGTTAATGTCTGAGAGAATTCTTATGGTCAGAGTTGTATTGTGGAATTGTATGAGGATTATTTTTGTGGAAGATCTTAACCCTCTAACTGGTCTCTTTATGGGTCAATTTGACCCTTTTTTCGATAAAATCAAAAAATATCCTTTAAAAAAGGACATTTAAGGATTAAAATATTCTACGAAAATGTTTGGCGGAAAATTTCAGTGGGGGTCGCCAAAGACACCATTATTGTAAATAACAACTTTAATTTCAAATATATTTTATTTATTTAATATATATAATTTATTTAATAAATATATTATTGTTTTGTAAATTAAACTGAATACATTCACATGTGTTTGATATAAACTCGTAATATATCCTTGGGCAGTTGATGAAATGCTTCCCATGAATAGAATCAATCATTTTGATATTTTCATACTCGTCCGGCATGCGTTGAATATGGTTTATTATTTGTAAATGTCTATCACAAAAACAACCATCAAAGTCATATACATACATAGAAACTTCTCAATTATTCCTTGTTACTGTTTGCTATTTTACATTCCCTTTTTGTTATGCCGTTATACATCAAGCAACGAAATAATTCAATGCCACATGAAAAAACTAAAAACATTCACACCATTCGTACAGTATTCGTTGCTTTCACTGAATAAAAACACAATAAAAAGAGCAAAAACAATACAAAACCTAATGAGAAAATAAATATTTGTTGGTTGTTGCTTTATGTGCGATTTGTTGACAGTAAACTAGTAAAGTTTGATATGTTTTGTTAGTAAGTACAACTTATGCAATCAGCATTGAAACCATTCATACCAATCGTTAACCATTCGTACCAATCGTTAAGTATTCGTTGCTTTTGGGAGTATACGCTTACATTTGTACAAGACATGCAATGCAAGCATCATTTTTCGTTACACTCCGTTTTGTGAATAATGACATATATTGCTTTACGGAATTGATTTATGTTGTCAACATGAGGTTCGTTTTTTGTGATTAACCAATCAATCCGTTCTCTGCTCTGTACGACATTTTCTCTAAAAATATGTTTCTTCGTTTAATTCTGTCTCCTCATCCCATCTTGAGCTGTCATTAATTTATTCCATACAATTGTTTAAATAAATTATTTTATTCCACGAATCATGAATGTGCAAGCATTTAGTTTATATTAAACAAGTAAGAGTGCTATATTCGGCTATGCCGATTCTTATATACCCTTCAACTTTGTTGTGGATGCATAATTATATTATATACATAAATATACTTTTATATTGTTACGTTTTTACCTTTTAACGGTGGTTTATTTCCATTAAATAAACCGGATTCTTTTTAATTGCAAAATAAAAGCGGCATGTAGTTTGAAATATGTAAAGTGTGTCCCAACTAGAACGCAATGGTGTCAATGGTGTTCGGTATCGTGAAATGATAACCAGTTTTTTCTTGCTTAGAATTGAAGAAATTAATGTGGAGGGCATGTGGTTTTAATAAGACGGCGCCACATACCATACAGTCAGAGAAAATGCATCAGTCATTTCTCGGTTGTGTTATTTCGCGTTTTAGAGACCAGAATTGGCCGCCTAGATCGTGCGATTTAACACCTTTAGATTTTTTTCTTTGGGGTTAATTAATGAAATACCGCAGCATTTATGCAAAAAGGTCATTGCAAATTTCATTAAAAGATCGCGTGTGTGCCAGCAAAGCCGCGGCGGTCATCTGCACGAAATCTTGTTCTGTCTACTTTACGATATAATAAAGTTTCACGATTGTTTTTTAAATATCTGTGTTTTATTTGAAATTCAATAATTGCGTTCTAGTTGGGAGACCTTTTATAAAGAGTCTTTATTAATTTAAATGTACACAAATACAATTACACACTTTTTACACACTTTTATTACGGTTTAAGAACACACTTAAAGTTTTCAAACACTTTGTTTGCTCAACGCCATCTGTTGATGAACAATATTAATACACTAAGTTTTTTTGATGAATTTTTCAGAGGCTGTCTCGGATTTTTGCTCATATGTCCGTTATCTATGGACGGATTTTGCTGATTTTAAATAGCAAACTTCTCGAAAGCATGTCTGACAGAATTATTGAAGATTTGGCTCCCGAAGATATCTGTAGCTTAATTATCATATAACCGATACTAATATGATTTCTGGATAAAAATTTCTGATCCATATAAAAGTTGGTTCGATATCGATATTTATTAGAAATTTTTGTGGGTTTATTTATTTTTTGGAAATGGTTCTTATATGGCAGCTATGCCAAATTATGGGCCGATCTTCTTAAATTTTGCAACAGTTATTTTCATGCATATGAGGATATCTCACGTCGAATTTAAACATAATAACGGTATATTTAAGATATATATAAGTATTAACGTGGATTTCGAGAGTGGACCTTATGTGGGGGATATTTCCAAATGTGGACCAATATTCTCAAAATCCAGCAGTTTGATTTAGGCATGTATGTAAATGATCCGCGTAAAATATTGGATCAGTACCGTTATTTATAAGAGATTTATGAGTATTAAAGTAATTTTCGGGAAAGGCTTTATATGGGGCAGACGGTTAAAAATACCTATATTTATACAATATATATGAGAAAAAATGACTTTTTTAGATGTGGTCCTTGTATGGGAGCTATGACCAATTCTGGGCCGACCACCATACAATTTATTACAACAACTTATTTGCCTATAAAGATTATTTATGTCAAATTTTATACGTATTTAAGTGAATTTTGGAAAGTGGACTTTATGTGAGGTCTATGGTCAAACATGGACCGAACTAAAAAAAATTTCGTTTTGCGATTTCTTTTTGCATAAAACTTATTTATTTATAGGCATTTATGTATAATTGAGCAATATTTCGGGAAGATTTTTGTATGGGGGCTATGAGAAATCATGGACCGATTCTTACTATTTTCCGCACGCTTTCTTCTTTGATCATACAAACAACGTATACAATTGAATGGTATTATCTGCAATATATTTTATAATATTGCAATAAAATGGACAAAAAATATCAAATTTTTATGGAGGTTGTTTCACATATTGGTCCATAACTCTGGTTGGCCTACAGCGATTTTGCTGATTTTCAATACCAAAGTTACCCGGAAAATGGGAAATATTTCTCTGGAAATTTCGTTTAGTTAAGTGGTATAGTTTGGACGTAAGATTGTTTTACACAGAGGGACAGGCAGACGGGCATGGCTCAATCGACTTAGAATTTCGTAAGGACCAAGAATATATATACTTTGTTGGGCCTTAGATGAATATTAAAAAAGTTTCACACGGAATGACAAACGTAATTTACCCTCATTCACCACTCTTGGTGGTGGAGGGTATAAAAACAAAATATGTCATTGGTGGTGCAATATATATGAAAATTGGATTTTGCCACGCCCCTCCGCCCACAGACCGAAAATCAAAAAACGGACTTCACAGTCTCGTCCGATTGAATATTCTGCAGATTCCCTGAAAATTTCATCAAAATTGACCCAACCGTTTTGAAATCCATACGTTACATACATACACATTCCTATTTTATATATCGCACCATAAATACAAAAGGGTCACAACTCAGGAGGGGAAAAAACTTCATCGTGCACAAGCAACACACTTAACATAAAAATAGACATAAATATATTTTTCCAGTTAAAGAAGATAGTGATATGAAAGAAGTCTTTGCAGTAGTTAGAGATGCACTGCGGTGTTTATAAAAAATTAAAGTAGGCTTCAAATGTACTTTAAGAAAATTTTGTATGAAAATTTTCTGTAAAGGCAAACTTCAAGTCTACTTTATTTTTTATAAATACGGCAGGTATACTCTGAATAAATTTATGGAAAAAAATCAGTTTTGGAAAATTTTGAGTTGTGACCCTTTTGCATTTAGTTCTCGAAGTATAGAGTAACAATTTGACTTTGTGCTTTTGGAACAAAATAAAAGAAACTTCGTACTTAACGGAACAAAGTTATAATAGAGTGTGGATATTTTTTATAGAAACTTTTATAGAAACGAAATCCTTCCAATGAAGACTTTATAATTCTATACTAATGCTTTAAGTCACACTCCCGAAGAACAATAAGTATAAAACTACAAAAAATGGAAAAATTGAACGATAGTTAAGCCTCCTACTGTCACACAGGTTACATGTTATTCAAGAAGAATTCTACATAAACAGAATTTTTCAATTTAACAACTAGACCAGGCGATTTGTCAGTATTTCCAAAAATCGACTTAGTTGATATTTACTTGTATCTCTGAATGGACCAGTCAGTTTCTCATGAATATATCTGAGAAATATCAATATTGAATCGGCTTCGGGAAACCTAGTTCTACCAACAAGTTAACATACAAATACCGCTATCTACAAACATCCTATATAAAGATGTACTTTATGAATATTGTAAAAAATACGGAATGAAAATTACATTTATAGTTTTATTCAATTTTAAATTTGTAACAGAGATTTTAACAAAAATCAGTTTTTAATTTTTGATCAACCGATCACTACACAGTGGTTTGCAAACATTTTAATTTGAAAACAATTCGGTAGCTCGTGAACTATTAATGAATTTGCAAATAGTCAGTACTTAGGTGTTTCTAAACTGATTTGTATTTACATGGTTTCGTAATGTAATGGGGGGTGGGGGGAGGCTGTCCACATTAAAAAAAATAGAAAAATGCAAAATTCTTTATATCTGTTAACAGTTATTTGATAAACTTGAGAATTAACATTTTATTAGCAGAATAACATTTACCATAAAAAATTAAATTTCATGAGGACACCACCATAGTGGGGAGGGTATATTGGATTTGTGCTAATGTACCCACTTTAAATTTAATAATAATCCAGCAGACTGGCCATCCCTGTAAACTTCTGGGCAAATTACAGTTAGCAATTTTGAAGATCTGTTCACAAAATTTATTACTCGAACTTATTTTTGTCCATAAGACGATTTAGATTGAAATTGCTTAAAATCGGTTCATTATTTCTGATAGCCTTCATAGAAATCTCATCCTGAAATAGGACTTTATAAGTCATAAATATTTGATTAATAGACGTATCTCAACAATTTTCGCCACAAATATGTTATACTCGTATATGAAACCTAATCCTACCTACAGAATTTTGTGTAGATTGGATCATAATTAGTTAAAGCTCCCATATAAGACCCACTTCCTAAAATACCTTCAACGAGCATAAATCTCTTAAAAATGTTATTCAAATAATATTTAATGCAAACATGTCTCATATATACACAAATCGGCCTAATTTTATAATGTTTGATCCAAAATTAGTTATTGCTTCCTCTTCTGCACAGTAGTCACGCTTTTAAATTGTATGATGTTAGATCCATAATAGGTCATAGCTTTACAAAAATTTTCTTGCTTAAATACTCGGTGTAATTCAAGCCATTAATAGCTCTGTCTGGTGAACTTAGACAGATCTATTTATGCCTTGAATTACACCAAGTATGTAAAAAAAATGTTTTAAGCTATTTGTTTTTATTAATATAAAATTCCTAAAACGGGGCAAACATTTTGTTTTTCATAATTATAATTATATTCATAATATGGCCAAACAATTCTTTTGCTTATAAGTGAAGCTTTTGAAAATGTAATTAATAATTAATTCTATCAAAACTGTGCAGTCCAATTAGCGCAATTTGCAACGAAATATTACACTTGTTATTTAAACAGTTTGTCATGTAAACATGAAAAATCATTAAAAATTCGATTGATTTATCGCTTGAATTAAAACTAACTTTTATTTAGATTTGTTTTTTTTAAGAAAATAAAATTTATAAGCAATAAAAAATTCCCCTTTTTATAACCTACACCACCATAGTGGGCCCAGAAATATTGGTCCAACACCCACCTTAAAGTATACCGATCGACTCAGAATCACTTTCTGAGTCGATGCCATCTTTATTTATTGAGCATTTCACTGAAGCAATCGTTATGGCGAGGACAATTCCCACATTATGCTGTTCTTGGGTAATTTTAAAAGTGAACGAAATTTCGGAATATTTTGCAGGGGGCGTCTCTTGAAGGCGTCCAACAAAGTATGCAAAACAACCCACTAACTCAATTAAAAATGTTATCAACCACATTTTACATGTTTTCTTGTTAAAAAAAAATAAATAAATACATATAATCATTCGTACGTCTTACAGAACTCTAGTTTAGAATAATCCAATAAGTTTTTGCTAAAGAATTTCATCATATACTGACAAGTTACTTTGTTACTTGGACACTAGTTTTTTTTTTTTTTAATTCAGTATAATAATCCTAATATTCCTACTTATTACTAATTTTGTTCTTTATTATCACGTTTACTTACCACTTGATTCCATCATAAAAAACCATGACATTGAAAATACATCCAAACGAAACGCCAAGCCCAGACCAGCATAGACAAAATCATTGGGATTGGCCCAATAACCACGTTTGGTATCGGGTAAAAAGGGACTGCGTCCACTTTCATACGATGACTCATACACCATTTTCAAGCCAACAAAATATTTTGGAAATCATAAACAAAAACACACAAATAAATAAACAATTTCTTTTGCACAATTTTCGTTTCTTTTATTTTATTTTTTTGTAATATTTTCTTTTGTTTTTCAGCTTTTATCTACAAAAATTGTTTTGTATGAACTTGACATTGAATTTCAAAATTATGTATGAAAACAAAAAAAAAAAAGAATTAAGAAGAAAATATAATAAAATACATTGTATATTAATAATTAAAACAAATCATTTGTATGCATGTATGAATATGTATATACGAGAGTAATATTTTGCAGGAAACAAACACACTTGTTCTTGAAATTAATAATTAAGGAAAAAAACGTTACTATTTTATTAATTCATCCGTATACGAGTAAATATAATTTTTCAAAAAAAAATTAAAATTTTGTTTAATTTGTTCGCTTTAGTTGTAATTAAAACATTAACTTGTTGTAATTAGTAGAAGCTTTGACAAACGACTAATAAGTAACGATAAATTTCAAATAAAAAACACACTTTTGCGATGCAATTTGAATACTAACGGACACAAAATACACACAGCCAAACAAACAAACACTCTTTTTTCACTTTTTTGTTTAATTTTCTATTTGTATCATCTCTTTCTCTCTTCTTTTTTTTTATAATAAAATACACTTGGATTTGGGCTTTTATGCATATGAACCTTTTGTGTACATTGCATAGCTGAAAAGTACCAAGCTCTTATTGGTGTAAATTGTTTAAAACATTTTTTAACATGAACGAAGCAATTCCCTGCAAGCCATATGAGTCCGAAAACAGCCTTTTCTGACACATTTTCCGGAGCGTTCATGCTCTTTATGAGCCCAAAAAAAAAACAATCATAATTGCTCCGAAAACCTTCAGAAAAGATGGTCATTACATTCGAAAATGGTCCGTTAGAAAGAGCTCTTAGATAATGCCAGAAAAGAGTCTTTTATGAGGGGTTTTTGGGATCAGAAAGAGCACTTACATACATCATGTCAGAAAAGAGTCATTGCAATTTTAAATACAAAAATTAAAAGTTCATATTTTTTTAATTTGTTTTACTTAAACAAAAAGGGAATTTATTTACAAATAAACTAATAGCGTAGACAGACGACACAGTTAATTTGCATTAACAGTCTTAATTCAAATTAATTGAATTATCCATTTTTAATGCGCATTAAGTTAGACGTAAATACACAAAATCAAACTGAATTTATACTGCATTTAGCTATTTCAATATGGCAACATCGTCGAAAATCAATAATATGTTATCAAATTGTTTACTATTCTAAAAGAAGAAGAAGTCAATTGTAAAATTAAAATAATAAAAATAGATTTCCACAATTGCCTTTCTCGTATTTCAGAGTGTCCCACTGCGGTCCCCACATGTAATAACACGTTCAGATTGATGGTTGCTAGTGCATGAACAAGTTTTGCATTATGAAACAGTTTCAGCAAAAGTAATTTCAGCTTTTTTCAAAGAAATACTGTTTTTTCAGCAAATGCCAAACAAATTTTTTCATAATTAAATAGTTGTTGACAAACAAACAGCTGTTACCTAAATGCAGTTTAAATGCAGAAACTGTCGTCTGTCACGGTAAAATCTTAATTCACATTAGTGAGTTTTTAATGCGCATTAACTCTGTCGTCTGTCTACGGTATAAATTAGAAATGGAAAAAATTAAATAAATTGTATTTACAGTAAAAAAAAAAAAATAAAATGGAATTCATTTAAATAAAATATATAAAAAATTAAAAAAAAATAACTTTGTGGAATGAAATCCAAAAACTTTAGTAGACAATTTCATAATATGATAATATGATATCCTACTAAATATTAAAATTTTATTTTTTTTGGTTTCTGTCCAGAGTTGTTTGGGGTAGTTGTTGTCTGGAAAGAAGACCACCGAAATGCAACAAAGTAATAAAACAAATAGTGGAGTAGCGTGTTTTAAGAGTGCCATGTAACACTTTTGAAAAGTAAAGGATCTTAACAATTAACGAACAACAGAAAATATTTCCTTTAATTGTCAACAGTTACCATATGTGCTAACTTGGTGTCCAACACTATATGTATGAAATAGAATCATGAATGAATATTGTAGAAATTAGAAATCTAAAGGTACGGTCACATTTGACAAATATTTACTCAAAAAAGCATAAATTTGTTTGACGTTGTTTACTCTTACAAGAGTTTTGCAAGATCAAACAGCATCAAATAAATTAAAACTAAATATTTGCTGTGATTTAGCCTAAATAAGAAAAGGTTTTTTTTTCGGTAAATATTTGCCAAGTGTGACCGTAGCTTAAGGAACATTCATATGTATAATGAAGATTATAAATTCGTCGCCAAAAGATCAAACTCAACACTACGTTTTTAGTTTTACATTCTTTTGACATGCATAATTCAAGACGGTAAATGCACAGGTGAATATCCTAAAAGACAAACTTATTATTAATTTACGGCCACGTTAAAGAAGCCAACATTTAAAACTTCCCCAAACGTTAAAAATGTTCAACTATTCTAACATAAAAGTGTTAAAAAAAGCCCAATGAAAACTTGAGGAATATATAGGAATGATATAGGATAATCCAGTAATTTCTTAAACTAAAGAACGTTATAAACAGACTTAAATTATAAATTACTTTAATCGTCGGCTCCGATCGTGAAAGAGTCGTGCACGATTGAAAATGCTAGCTGGGTGGTTCAAAAAATACATCCCAACAATCTTAAGTGCTTTGATGGTGATTTAAAATTTAACTCTTAAAATAGTAATCTATGATTCATTCTAATCTAATCACATTTCTATTGGATGGTCGGGAAGTTAATATGCCTGCTATTAAAAATAATAAATATTGTTACAATTACAATACGCCTGAAAAAGTACAATTCATAATTAGTACTGCTCTTCTCCGATTTCGATTATATATGTACATAGTATATTGTACTCGTATGTGAATTTGTATGTGAATTTACATCCGATAAGTTTGTTATCACAACAATAACTACAGCAACAATAACAAAAAACAAAAACAACCACAGCAACATCAATAATTGTTTACACTGTTTGACTGTGTACTCGTAGAATTCAAAATATCATGACCACTTTGCGATCATCATAATTATCATCATCGTATTCATCATCATCATTGTCGTTTTTCATCTCTTAATTGTCAACTCATTTATTTGAGTACAATATAATGTTTCTCAAAAGCAAAAGCAAAAACAAAACGATTCGATTCGAAATGAATTGCTGTTTATTTGAGTGCAGTGTTGCTGAACAATGTAATTTTTTGCATAGCAGTCTTCCTACTGTGACAAAGAATATGTTTTTGGAATTTGTTTAGGTTTCCTTGAAATTCCCCAATGTGTTCGTTTCGTTTCGTTCAATTTTATTTATTTATTTTTTCCCTTTAGTAAACTGGGAAACACGCATTCTTGGGAAATTTGTAGAAGGTCAAGTGAAATTGACAAATTTCCAATGATGTGACAGGAATTCTTTCTTGTACATCTTGAAGTGTGATGTTAGTTTTTATATAAAAAAACTTATAAGATTTTAAGCTAAAAAAATATCATTTGGATTATAATACTGTTCTGAAAATATTTTAGGGAATCTAGCCGTTTTTAAGTTATTATTGGGCTTGATTTGCTTTTGACAGTCCGCCTTCACACTCTTCAATTCTGACTCTTCAAGGCAAGTACTTTTGGGTGAGAAAGGAAAAGATAATAAAAGGAGAACAACCTAGACGGTAATAGTCAATTTTCTTATTGCCTTTTGTTTTTCCCTACATGCATGTTGATTTGCATGAACAAGTACGAAAACTGAACTAACGTGTGTGAATGAAATGGAAAGTTCAAAAGAGAATTGAACAAAAACTGGTCAGCTAAAACTGGAGAGTGTGAAACAGGACTAAAAAAGCAAAGGCGAATTAATAAGGTGTATGCAACAGATCAGCTGATTAATAATGTATCCATCTCTCAAATGTTTGTTTACATTTGTTATTTTAAATTAAATACGAAGTAAGGTTAAATAAAATTATTTAAGAGTCTGGAAAAGTAAAATTAATAAAAATAAAATGTGTTATTTTGGTTAAAAGAAAACTGTGAAAATAAACAAAACTAATCTAATTATTTTTGTTGATATTTCAATTCGGCTGTATTTTGACATTTTACATACTTTTTAACAAAAATAAAACGCCTGTTGTTTTCGGATTATTGTATTTGATGCCATGTCGCATATACCTTGATAAAAGCTTTGAAAATTCTAACAATGTTTTTCGATATAAAACCGCATTAAAATATTAAACATTCATGCAAGAACACGCCATTAAGGCATATGTCGGGAAGATATTTGTATGGGGGCTATGAGAAATCATGGAAATAATTTTCCTTACACTTTCTTCTTTTAATATAAAAATAACGTGTACAAAATTTCATGGCAATATCTGCAATATATTTCAAAAAATTGCAAGAAAATGTTTAAAAATATAAAATTTTTATGGAGGTTGTCTCACATTTTATTGATTTTTAATACCAAACTGCTTAGGAGAATTATAAACGGTTTTTGGTAAACTTTGGTGATTGCGGTTGTGTCATTTGGACGTGAGAGTGTTTTACACAGACAGACAGACGACGGACATGGCTCAGTCGACTTAGAATTCCATAAGGATCAGGAATATATATATTTTGTTGGACCTAAGATGAGTATTTCTCAGTGTTACACACGGAATGACAAACTTATATGTATATAGACTTAACAATTGTATAGCCACACCAATTGCTAACCGAAGCTAATGGTGAACAGTATCCACCGGTGTATTATTAAAATTGTTGTAAAACTTAATAAGAGTTTGCAAAATCAGTTAAAAACGTTTGGAAGCTGCAGATATGAAAGTGTAAAAATCCATCATGACAACGCTTTGTTACATATTGCAATACTTTTTTCAGTTTTACCTCATCCGACTTATAAACTTTGCCCCCTCCCCTCAAAAGATGAGCAGTTCTTTTGACGTGGAATGTTGTCAAAAACATTCATAGCTACGAATGTCAACGGCAAAAATCGCAAATCTTTTTCAAATCAATTTGACTTTTTTCTCTCTTTTATTCCTGCTGGTTTTTCTCTGTAGGTAGTACAACTTCATAACTTATTCTTAAATTCAACGTTAAACATTTTAAAAATGCAAATTGTTTGTTCATTTTCCCAGGAAATTTAAATTTTTTTTCCTGAGAAATTTCAGAAAATAATGGGCGGAAATTCCCGTATCCCAAACCCTAAGAAATATTGTTATCATCGGTTCATAATCTTCCACATACAGCCCTTTTTTAAATTTACTTATAAAAATCTTATAAAATATTGCCTCTATTCCTAAACACCGCAATAAATTATTACTATACGTATATTTGGAACTGCCTTTGGGTCTAATATGGTCGGAATTACTTATTTTAATATGTTACAAATTCGCTCGCATTTCCTTGTAAACTTATCCATCTTTTTCAAAGCTTCTGTATATCGTGGCAATAATGAAAATACTTAAATTACGATCGTAAAACATTGTAGGTAATAATTGCATTTATTACTCGTAAGCTTGGCGGGAAAATGACAACACACAGGCATATGTTTTACAAATTTGTTCATTCTATTTTTGGGATGCAACAAGATCGTTATCAGAATATTAAATGTCAACTTCTGTTGTCAGATAACAAACAATGTATTGCAGTAAATATAGTTCAATTTTTAAACAAATACATTTGTCGTATCCTTATAAATATGATTATTTTACACATACGAGTATTGCAATATTCATTAGAATATTGTGAAATAAGGCACTTGGGACATTCCTAAAATGTATATGATTCAATATGGAAATTTACTACAGCTGCAATAAATTAATAAATAATTTTTTTTGTTTTTTTTAATAATACAAAATACAATCGTTCTGTTTGTACGAACTAAATATTTTAATTGATTTGTATAACGCAAACTTAAAAATGATTTTTCCATGATCTCGCTGTATAAGTGTGAGTAGGAATACATACATACATTTGTATATTAATGAATTATTAGTAATAAATGAAAACTATTTTAAATGCTTGTCTTTGTTTACAAGTTTATTAAATATTTGCTCAATAATTTTATTTAATAAAACTTTGTGAAAGATTACATTAAAAATTTCACATTTAAGGTGACGATACTATCGTTAAAGTATTACATGGGTGTCAGTAATTCCAGTGTTTGTGATGCGTAAAACCTGAAAATTTCTTTGTAGTAATCTAGTTTTTAGGGCACCACCATAAGTGGTGAATGAGGGTATATATAAGTTTGTCATTCCGTGTGTAACACTGAGATATACTCATCTGAGACCCAACAAAGTATATATATTCTTGGTCCTTACGAAATTCTAAGTCGATTGAGCCATGCCCGTCTGTCTGTCTCTGTAAAACGCTCACACGTCAAAAGGACACAACCGAAATCAACAATGTTTATAAGAAATCCTTTATAGTTCTGCTAAGCAGTTTGGTACAACAAGAGTAAAATGTAAGACAACCTCCATAAAAAATTTATATTTTTAAAAATGTTTCTACCAATTTTTTTTAAATATATTGCAGATATTCCAATGAAATTATGTATACGTTGTTTTTATAATAAAAGAAGAAACTCTGAAGAAAATAGTAAGCATCGGTTCATGAGATCTCATAGCCCCCATACAAATATATATATTCCCGAAATATGGCTTAATGATAAATAAATGCCTATAAAATTGGAATATCAAGACAAAATTCAGAAAGAATAAGTTTCATGCAAAAGGAAATCGTAAAACTAATTTTTTTTTAGTTCGGTTCATATTTGACCATAGACCCCATATAAAGTCCACTTCCAAAATGCACTTAAATACGTATAAAACAGATATAAATAATGTTAAACGGCTAAAATTTGACATAAAGACTCTTTATAGACAAATAAATTGTTGTACTAAATTTTATGGTGGTCGGCCCAGAACCGGTCATAGCTCCCATACAAGGACCACATCTGAAAAAGACATTTTTCCCTATATATATTGTAAAAATATCGGTACCGACTCAAAACGTTGCACAGATCATTTACATATACACAAAAATCATTCCACAAAATTTTGTTAATTTCGGTCTATTTTTAACCGTATGCCTCATATAAAGCCCTCTTCCGAAAATCACTTTAATACTCATAGATCTCTTATAAATAAGGATACCAATCCAAAATTTTACACGGATCATTTACATACATGCCAAAATCAAACTGCTGGATTTTGAGAATATCGGTCCATATTTGACAATATCCCCCACATAAGGTCCACTCTCGAAATCCACGTTATAACTAATATATATCTTAAATATACCGTTCGAAATATCCTCATATGCATACAAATTACTGTTCCAAAATTTAAGAAGATCGGCCCATAATTTGTCATAGCTGCCATATAAGAACCGTTTCCAAACAAAACAAGTAAACACATAAAAATGTCTAATAAATATCGATATCGGACTAACTTTTATATAGATCAGTAATTTTAATCCAGAAATCACACTAATATCGGTTATACGGCAATTATGCGACTGGATTTTGTAGCTGTCAATCAATAATTGTTCCAACTTGGAACCACTGGAATCAATATATATATCAATAATTAGCAATAGCTGCCGGATTAAGACCACTTCCGAATATAACAACCAACCATACAACTCTTGTAAATAACGCTATTGAGATGAAATGCAACCAAAATAATACTAAAATATATAAAAATCACATTAGTGGATACTGGATTTAAAAGCCATCAGTCCATAACTGGTCCACTTCTTCTATGCCACCCATAAATCTTTTGTAAATAATATTAATGAGATCAAATTCAAACAAAAAAGCCTCATCTTATATCTTATTCTTTTTTATACTCTGTTTCTTAACTTGTTGTGAATATGGAAAAATGTTCTTTTAATTTTATAAATTGTTAAATTACAATCAGGATTATTATGAAAATCAGACAAACTCTGTAAATTATAGGAAGAATCGGTAGTTACATCAATTATAAATGGTTGAAATTAGATAAAATTTCAAAATATTTAACATAAATTATGTTGGTCGTAAAATTGTCTTTGAAACAATATATAAAATAACAAAAAAATTTGCACTAAGACTGAATAGAAAACACAGAATAAGAATATTCTAGTCCTATAACCAGTGTAGTTTCTGTATTTCTTATCACGTTTAGGTGGAGGGTATTAAAGATTCGGCACAGCCGAATATATCACTGTAACTTGTTTTTTTGTTAATACGCTTTTGAAAATATATGTATTTATTTTGTTAATATTATTATCTAGCTGTTGAAAACCTGACACTTATACAAATTATATGGTGCCCTAGACAACAAAAACAATCCTGTCTACTGTAGGTTACATCTGCTCCTTTGATCTACTTTTTATGATAATAAATACAAGGGTTATAATTTTATTTCTCTAATGTGAGTTGTTATTACTCCCATCGGCATTACTAGGATGATTAGGCTGTGATGACATATCATTCAAACACTATTATAGCGTCTCAAATTTATTTGAACAGGGAATGCAGTAAATACAAATTATAAAAAAAAGGTGACAATAATTTGTTTCAGAAACTTTGATCGCAATTAGTAAAAAATTACTAAGAATATACAAGGGAACCAAATTCCTAAAAAAAAAGTTCAATAACAAGAGCCTTATTATGTCGTAATGTCTTCTCGACTCTATGCATTCATTGGCCTAACAACATGTTGAGTTAATATGTATGTGCTCCAGGTTTTCAGGCTAACTATCGGGTCATACTTGGACGTAACTCTTGTTCAAAGGGGTATTCACGTTCAGAAGTTGGTACTTAATTAGCTGAAATAGTATTCTTAACCGTATTTCTATATTGGTCATGAGAGATTATGGGGAAATAAAAAATCTGAAGAGTACAAAACGCAACTCTTGCACAAAGGGACATTCTCGCTTCCTTGAAGGCGATATCGCATTTGATAGTCGAATGGGATTTGCAAAATCAGAACTTATGAATAAATAGATGAAAAATCTGATAAAATTTATTAGAAGTACTTGTTGACAACGGGGACCACAAGAATTACATTAGCGGGTGCATAAAGCAGGGCGACATAAGGGACATAATGGGACATAAGGACTCCGAGTGAACACGCAAGTTTTTTAAAAACCCATCTATCCAATCTAATCACAAGCAGGAATGGATTTGAATACTACTATTATATCCAAATTTACATTACATTTATAATAAACAGAAATATTTACCAAAAAAAACGTAACCAATAAATAAAATATTTTTGAGCTCGTTTATTTATTAAAAAAAAACTTCGTTTATTTAGGACAAGACACAACAAATATTTAGTTTTGTTGTAATTGATGCTGTCTGATCTTGCAAAACTCTTGATAGAGTAAACAACGTCAAACAAATTTGTACTAAAACAAGTGTGAACAAAACAATGGGGGTTTTGCTAAAAACTGACTTGGGTTCGTCTATGTCAGTAGTCGTCAGTGTAGATTTAGACCTTAGGACCAGGGTTAAGAAGCTGACGGCTAGTTTGGTTTATGGAGAAGAACAATTGCTCCACAGAGATATAAATTTTAAAAGAGAAAAACAACAATGAATTGTTTGGTGGGAATTCAATATAATATTTTTTATTAAGCGTTATGCTCACCGCTGTGGTTGATGATAGAAAAACAAGTGAAGTAAAAAACAATGAAAATTTTCATGTTAGTCAAGCTAACTTTAAATATACCTTTTTGTTATAGCAAAGGGATATTTTTTTTGACGTTTAATTAAACACTTCAATAATATTGGCAATACTAATTCATATTAAATTTAAATTATTAGTGTCCAAACCGTGTTTGGACAAAGTGGTTACGCTTTTTTGTGTAAATATTTGCCATGTATGATCATACCTTTAGATTGTTATTTTTGATTAAATCTTGGATTATACAGGACATGGTTACATTAAAACGGTTGTGTGCTTCATAGACCTTTGAACTTTAAATCCATATCATATATCAACCAATTTATGCTGAAAGAACTCCGATATCATACCAGTAACAATCAAGAAAATACATTTGAAGTCCCAAAAAACCGTTGCCATAACCTGACCAACCGATTGAATTATTTTTGCCTTTTTTGGGGCACTTCCTCCAGCTTTAGTCCATTGATTGGATTGTTCTTTTGTCTCTAGAGTATAGTGATCAACAGTTGTGAAACGACGCATTTTATTTTTCTTAAAACGATCCAAACAAGCTTGAGAAATTTTCATTCTTATGCGTTTTTAGTCGACTGTTAACAAATGTGGCAGCCATCTTGCAGAAAGCTTTTTTTCATCTGTTTTTCTTCATGCATATGCATGTTGCATATGAAGGAGCACATTCTTCTAACACATTCACACATTCATATCCTTATGAATTTCTTGTCCCGATAAACCTTTTTTATTTAAATATTTATAGCCTGTTCAGCGATCTCGAACGATAACGTTCGCTTAGATAAGACTTAAGACACAAACTTTTTATCGTATCTATTTTTTTACTCAATCAAGTTTGTTTATTCCACAATCCAGTTTGTGTCTTAAGTCTTATCTAAGCGAACGTTTTCGTTCGAGATCGCTGAACAGGCTATTAATGACACCACGAATTTCTAATTTTTCCATTGCAAAAAATAGCGGATGCGTCTTTTTTGAACACCTGTTTCTATATGAAGGAGATCGACAGAGCAACAAGAAATTTATCATGTGTTCATAGCACAGATTTAAGTTTCCAAAACACTTAACTTTTTTCTGTTTATACCGCGCTTTCTGTTCTAGGCTAAGAAGTTTCCAAAGCGCCCTCGTAATCTCATTGAAATTGCTTCAAAATTGCGATCTGTGCCGCACAGACAGCTAGACAAATCGACTCGAAAAGTGATACTGTGCCGATCGATATTCTTTTAGGGCTTTACACACAACAGCACAAACGCAATTTTCCAACCCCTCTACGGTAGTGTATGGAAACAGTTCTGCCAACGTTGTCTGTTCAAGAATATAACATTGAAAATATATCGATGGTCACAAGTAGAAACACCCTAACTCAAATAATTGTAACTTTACAGGAGAAGGTAAAAACATAATAGAAACTGAAATATTCAACATGTAACTTTTTTTGTACAACTGCTTATAAAAGCGTTATTTTTTACAATATTGCAATAAATTTTTGTGACGAGGTGTATGTGCGTAAAATATATAGGAATCACTGAAAAACTCAATTTCGTACAAAATTCGAGTTAGGGCTTTTCTATTTGCGACCATCGCTATGTAATGTGGGTGGCCATATTATTAGTTACACATGCAAAATTGTTTAGTTTGAAGCCGTATAAAGGCAGAATTAGTCTGTACTTTCTGTACCGTTCCGAATCAGCTGACTTGATTCTGTTAAATAGAAAATGTGTAGAAGTCGTTAGCTGTTTTGTTACTTTTCGTGAAATTGCGGACGAACCTGTTGAAAACAAAAATTTGCTAATGATTTGTAAGCACAACAAAAAAATTTTGGTTTATTACAAAAATTTGCAATTTCTTTGAATTTATTTAAGTTTTTGTATAAAAGTTATAAAAATATAAAAAATAAACGATAGATGACGAAAAACTCATTACTTTAGTTGAAAGTAATGACATATTGTACAATAAAAAAAACTTTGAATTGTATATTTTGATTTATTTTCGCGGTGTGTTGTCTATTTAACAACAGAACGACACGGAACAGAAAAGCAACAGAAAGTAAAGACTAATGAAGCCTTAACATTTTAAAATAGTAGACATTTATCCTTTTATTTGTTCTTTTAGGTAAATTAAGTGTTTCTAATTCAATTAAAAATAAATTCTTTTGTTTTAAAAAGAGGAAAAGAAATATTGCAAAATTTTTAAAAAAAAATTTAATATTTCGTAGAACTTTCTTTGGCATCAATTACAGCTTGCACCCTTTTTGGCATGCTCTGAATGCATTTTGAACATTTTCTTTTAGTTCTTCATCGTGATGCCAGACTTTAATCAATTTAATCAAAATTGCATATTTCACACTTCAGAGCAGAATGACAAATAATGAACTACAACTGCACTCTAATGTCACCAATCATTGTTGACACTGCACAAAATATTTAACAGTATTACCGGAATTAAAATACGAAAACATCTGGTACAAGAAATAAATTTATATACGTATTAAAAGCGGTTGAATCTTAATTAATAAGTGTAACTAATAATTTGGCCACCCACTGTATATACTCGTACATACATACATACATTCATAGGCGTAGAAGAAATGTTGTTGGTAAGTGAACAAGACGAGGCGTTTTGTTTTTTAAACTTATTTGGCTTCCTTTATAAATATATTCTAAACCAATAAACATAAAAAAAATCAATTCAAATCGTAACTTCACATAAAAATAATATCTGGAGCATGGATAAATATTCATTAGGTTAAACTTTCGGAAAAGTTTATTGAGCATTTTTAGATAAAATTAAATATGTAAATGAGTTAATATTTAAGTCAAACTTTACAAGAGTAAAATGTAAATTACTGCTAATTTTATCCTATTTTGATATTTTTAGTAACAATGCTGTCATATATTGTCGTTATCTTCTAAAGTATTGAGAGGATGTGTCATATTGGCATTGTTAACAACATGCTCATACTTCTGACGATCCTCCATCTCAACCGGATACCAATCGGTGGGTCGAGCGCTTTTCACCAAGCGGCCTTTGAATGGTCCCTTGGCTTTCAGCAAACAATAAATCGCATAACCAGGCACACACAACCAAGGCAGGGGTCTCAACAATAAATTGAAAATCGTAATTGAAGTTTGCCCAAAGAAGCTATGAAATAATGCCACCAACAAACCCTCAGCCTAAAAGAAAATATATATTTAGTTTGAGATTATCACAAATTTTAGAAAATTACAAACTTACCAAGGCTATTAATAGTACTATGGGCGCTACAAATCTTAAAGCAAACACTTTCCAACTGGCAAAACGTTCGTTAATCATAAATTCTAAATCACGTTGAAAGCGTACACGTCCATAAACCCAGAAAACTGCCAAAATCACTAGCAAATCGATTAATGATTGTGTTACCAAAGTATCGAATCTTAAAAATAAGAAGTTCTCATAGCCATGCTGCAAAAAAAAACATGCATGTATCTTGACATCCAAATATAAAAATTGCAATTATTATTATTCAAACGTACTTCAGTGGCAAAATATAATGAACATGTTGCCATTGCAGCTACTAGAACCAGAGTGACATTTTTCCTTCTTAATGATATGATTTCATCATGAAGGCTGTACACAATAATGTTTAATTGGATGATCTGTAAAAAAAACAACGTTTTTACAAATAACCAACGACTTTACATAGTTGTGCTTAACTTACCATTAATGTTATACCCGCTAAAACTAACATGAAATAGAACAGTATTGACCATAAGTTTGCCCACGCCATAGAAGCAAACACACTGCCACCACTCAAATATAAAGCAAGGTATGGTTTTGAATCCCTATGAAAGCCTTCATGGGACAATACTGTAAGCAAATTAGATGAGAGATTAGTTGACTGACATATTGTAAATCTCAGTTCAGCATACACTTACATTTAACACAACCCTTTATCAACAGCTCCAATATACTAAATAGAATTATCATTAAAATATGGCCACTGCCAATTAACCAACTGGTGTATCTGATATTTGTATTGAACTTATTAAAGCTAGCCAGAGTTAAAATTAAACCCCAACCAGGACCAAAGGCTGAAATACCATAATTTGGTATAGACTTAAGGCCATCGATAAAATCCTGCCAATTTGGTGCAAACATATCGGAGAAGACTTCACCGACACCGGTTACAAAACTTAAGCGTACAATCAGTAGAATCAATAAACCAAAAACGATACTAACCGAATAGCGTATTATTTGGCCTATCTGAAATAGAAAATCTTTAAAGAAATACATTTAAATTGTTGCACTTATTTTCTATTAACGCACCTTGCTTATGTTTGGAAATTTATAAGCCACTGCAGCAATAACGAGCCAAATGCATATTGCCGATATGATCAGGTGCCAGGACAGGTTAAATTCTAAGCCAAACAGATTAACCTCTTGAAAAATAGTGCTGCAAAATAATGATTAAAAAGAAATATACATACCTGATATTTTTAAGAAATCACTTTTATACTTGTATGAAACAATACTTACTCAAAGTATGCAGTCGAAGGTATTTGAAAAAATTGGGTAAAATCTAAGAAATAAATTGTTTAATTAAATTTATATGCAGAACAATTTAACTTGTATGTACATACATATGTATTTATAATAGCTTAAGTACTTACACATGTAATCCTCGGTTTCCGTACTATCTGCTTTTGTATTACAGAACTAATTATTAAAAGAAATCAAAACAAATTATATTTTTTAAAAAAAGATCTTCCTTAAATCATGGTACTTAAAATTACATTCAGATATAGTGAAGTATGATTGGTTGGTTGGTTTACGTGGTAGTGAACACTTAAGTGTGAACACTTAAGTAGAGTCGAAGGGACCCCGTTTTAAAAGACCACACCACTCGTCAGATTTACCCCCTGGCCCACGATGTCGAACGATAACGTTCGCTTAGATATGACTTAAGACACAAACTTTTTATCGTATCTATTTTTTTTACTCAATCAAGTTTGTTTATTCCACAATCAAGTTTGTATTTTAAGTCTTATCTAAGCGAACGTTATCGTTCGACATCGTGGGCAAGGGAGTTAATGTCGTATACAACATACTGTAGTGGATATGTGTGTACAAAAAAGTCGTGTCTTGCCAGACCCAACCTGTAGCTGTGAGATATCTCAGCAGGTCATTAAGTTTTGACCCGGCTACCTCACCAAGGTTGTTCAATGTATAGTTTCCCATGAACTTATGTCTCTTGACCATCAGGGCTGGGCATTCGCAGAGAAGGTGGAAAATCGTTTCCTCTTTTTCCTTATCCTTACAACTACGACAATGGTCGTTAAAAGGGAGTTCCAGGCGATTTGCGTGCTTGCCTAACGTCCAGTGTCCCGTTAATACTGCCAGCAATCTTGATATATCCTTCCTATTCCGGGTTATCAGTTGCATAGTACGTTTCTCGTTGAAAGATGGCCACATCAACTTGGCTATCCTACATGTGTCTAAATTACGCCATCTGTACTCAGCCTTTGTAAGAAAATGTCTGAAGATGATACCTTTGATAGTCCCCAATGGAATTGCTACTGAGACCACATTGGAGATATCTAAGGCAGATCCCATTCTGGCTAGTTCGTCTGCCCGTTCATTGCCGTAGTGGTTCCTATGCGCAGGCACCCAGACCAAGGTAATGTCAAATAGACGACCTAGCCTTGACAGAGAATTCCTACATTACCTAACTAGTGAAGATGAAATTGTGTAGGCATTAAGTGAGAGGAGTGCCGCCTGACTGTCGAAAAAAATACCTATATTGCCGCTAATGTTATGATCGTGTAATGTATTACAAGCTGCCTTGATTGCAAAAATTTCCGCCTGGAAAACATTACACTCATTCGGAAGACGATACGAGATGTCTACCCCAGGTTCGTCACAGAAGACCCCAGAACCAACACCGCAGCTCATCTTAGAACCGTCTGTGTATATCCTAGTGTCATATTTGTATAGTGAAGTATAATTGCTTTTATCTTTTTTTTTTTTTGGCATACACAAATACAAAACATCTTCACTTAACATAATTCAATGTTTTGTTTTTAGCGTTTTTCATAAAAGAAAATAAACAGATTAACCCCCTGGCCCACGATGTCATACAATAACGTTCGCTTAGATAAGACTTAAGACACAAACGTTTTATCGTATCTACTTTTTTTACTCAATCAAGTTTGTTTATTCCACAATCAATTTTGTGTCTTAAGTCTTACCTAAGCGAACGTTATCGTTCGACATCGTTGGCCAGGGGGTAAATTTAAATTTAAAATTTTACAAAAAATATGTTGAAGGAATGAAGTTGAAAGAATAAAAATTAATTTTGGATTACCAAACTGGAACGCCCTCTTTGTTTTATTTAAACAATAATTGTCATTTTAAATCCGGTTAAAGTAACAGTGAAGGCGCTTGCCGCAGTAATATGAATCTCTGCCGATGTTGCACTTTTATTTAAGCTTAAAGAAATGTCAAAAACTGATTGAATATTAAGCGATAAACTGGTGAAATCAGAAATCAAGAATGATTTTAAATTTAAAAATCTCTTATAAATATCGGTCGATTATTGTTCATAGCCCATATAAGCAAATTACCCAACGATTTCGAAACTAAATGTTACACATATTATCAGTACTAGTTTCTTCTATATCTTTAACTCTTGCACTTTAATGCATTTGAAATATGTATGTATGTTGCTATTACTATAACATACATGACAACATTCTTTTAAATGCAGGCTCACTTGTAAACATCTATAAAAGGATTGTAATTTTAACAAATTCTGAGGTTCTGAAATTTGACAGAGCTCTGATTTAAGTTCACAGCATTGATTTTGTTATTTTCTTTAATTTTAGATCTCGTTTTGTCTAATTTACTTCTCTTTTATATATAGTATTAATTTTAATGTCTATACTTTAAAAACGATCAAAAGAGATCATTTGAAACTCATTCAAAATTAAAAACCTATAGGTACATTAAACAAAAATAAAATAAAACTTACTTACATCAACCCAACTGTAGTTACCTTCACAAGCCCATGGTAATTGTGGATTGAATGATTCTATCAAATACACCAGCGGTATCATGGCAAATAGACTGTAAAAGATCAGCACCAATACGTTCAGTGCCAGAGACACATAACCAATGCCTGGATAAATATTGAAAACAGAAATGTTTAAAAATGACATTAAGATTTTCAAAAATAACAAAGTTTACCTTTAAATATGGGCGATATACGAAATGCTGATATAAAACCACTGCTGGAAAATTGACCCATAAAAGATTGAACCATCAGAAGTGGCACAGTATATAGAGCTAAGCTTATTGCGAAAGCCGGCAAAAGGGAAGTAACTGAAAATGAAATAAAAAAAAACAAGTAATTATTGTGATGATCAGATAATAGTTTTAGGAACTTTAAAAAGAGAATTTACAAATTAATAATTACATTTGGTGTAACAAAATTTTAACAACTTCTTTGTTTAAAAAAAATCACAAACTCACCTGATACTTTTTCTGATAATTGTATAAATAATAGAAAAATATCCATGCGATAGGACAGACCCAGGCCAGCAAATATAAAATCACAGGTCTTGGCCCAATGGCCACGATTAACATTGGGCACAAATGGTATGCGACCACTTTCATATGATGATTCATAGATCATTGTCGTTTTGTCTTTTTTCTATTATAAATAAATATTAAGAAATACAATTTCGTTTTAAATAATTATTTTCTTTTAATCTATACAGATGTGAGAGTGAAAAAATAATGTCATCAGAGATTTTACGAGTCGCACATTTCACCGCATCTTTTTCAACTTTTTTACGGCTTAAGATGAGGGATGGAATTCTCATTATATTTTCCGAGTATACTACGTTATCTTATGTGTATGTATACACAATACCCTACACTAGTCGTGGCTCGATGTAGATATTGTTAGAAAAGGTGTGGTCACACTGTGCAACATAAAAATAAAATTAATAAGAAATGAAGAAATTATTGAAACAAATCCGAGTTAAAGGTATTACAATTCGATTTCGATATCGGATAAAATTGCTCGTAATTTTCTAATTTGAGATTATGCCCTACGATATCGAGCAATAAATTGAGTACATTTTATTTTTTCTCATATGTTTTGATAATTTTACCCAACAAAAAACGAACAATTTTTAATTTTCAGCATGAAGTACAAAATCTGAATGGATCTCTTAGGTAAACTTCTTCATAAGTCTTTATATATTACTTTAACAAATAAATCTTATCAATGAATATACCCTACAGAGAGAGAGAGAGTGGTAATGTTGTTTCTAAATGTTTATATAGGTACATACATATGTATTTGATACCAATAAACTAATTACATTAAAACAATTTCAATATTTGAAAATCATTTTGCATTTCTATTTGTAGAAATTGAAAATAAAAATAATATGAATTAAAGGGTTATGATAAGTCGTTGCTTGGCGGTAAAAAATTTCTAAAGTTCAATAATATTTTATTTCTTGAAATTTGATAAGGAATTTGGAAAATGTTAAGTGGTCCCATACAAAGTATGTGCACATTATCGCCAGTACATACATATGAGTAAAAATATAACATACGGGTATTTTACGAGTACATACTGTATTTTGATACTTATAACAATCTAATCAAAAATAAACAAACATTTTATTCAATGCCATTGGAAAGACATAAGAGATTTATGATTAATCGCAACCGATCATATGATGCCGAATGTATGCTTAGCATCTAATCCAAGCAAAACGTTTAGAAATGGCTTAGATTTGGAATCAGTTTCATTCATACGATTTACATTATTTTATTACGCAGTCAAATAACACTGTGCTACAAAACAAAATAGAAAATTATTTTCAAAGTTGGTTTTAAGAGTTATGGCAATTGACTTGGGTAGATACTACTTGGGGTGTATAGAATATTTAGTTATTAAATATAAAGCATTGTTCACATAATATCCAGCTTTATATATGTTTTAATATTTATGTAGCAGAAAAAATGGATTGAATAATTTTGAACCACAAATTTTTTTTTATTTATTGTATCTTCATTAACAATAAGTTTTTCAAATTTTATATCTAAAAAAATTCAATTATTAGTCCAGACAGTGCCGGACGAAAATTCATTCTTCCTGCATTCTTCCTTCTGAGATCCGCTGTATCCTTCTTCTTAGTCGAATTCTTTTTATTTTCGGCTCGAGTTTAAATTTCATTAAATTATTTTTACTGAAGGTAGGAATTGTTACATGAAAATTATTATTAAAATTTATTGATAATACATTTAAAAAATTGGAACAGAAATATTTAAAAATATCAAATTTTTATGGAGGTTGTCTCACATTTTGGTCCATGACTCTGGTTCTACTATACCGATTGTGCTTATTTTTAATACCAAACTGCTTAGAAGAATTATTAACGGGTTTTTGTAAACTCTGTTGATGGTGGTTGTGTGTTGTGGACGTGAGAGTGTTTTACAGGGACAGACAAACAGACGGACATTTTTTATTTAGAACAGTTCTATTTTCAAGTGACAGCTGTTTTTTATAGCAAAAATTTTGTGGCGGCAAAAATTAATTGAAATTTTAATAAATATAATTTATAAATAGTAAAACAAAAATAAAAAAAAAACTTTATTATTGAAAATGGAGGGAAAAATTGAAAAGTAGTTAACAAAAGTAAGTACATATGTATTTTTTTATTGCAATTTTTATAGTTATTTTTATGTTGTTCTAGTATAACTGGTGCAAAGAAGCGGTTCTACAGTTGATCGAAATGTGGCAATAGAAGGAATACTTGTATAACCCGCGGAATAACTTTTACCATATCAGCTGTTTTAAGATTTTTTTTGATAGGTTATGTCAAATGTAATTGACATACCAACATTTGAACATGTAAATTATAAACCGTATATGAAACTCAAATTTTTACATACACATGAAAACACATGTGGATAGAAAAGTGACATTCCACATGACAAATACACGCAATGTGAACACAGCTTTAAAATTCCATAAAGATTAAAGATTGGTGGTGGACGGTATAAAAATGAGCGATCGTCTACATATTTCTTGTTTCTGATTTTTATTTGTTATAAATTTTGAAACATAACTTTGGCTCATAATCTAGAATAACATTTATTTTTCTTTAGTGTGATATACCAATTATGAAGCATATTGTTAACATAATTTTAAAGATAAAAATTTCGTTTCTTTTTAAATAAATTATAACGATAACTTTTCAATAAAAACACACACAACTAAATTGGTATTTAATTGGTTTTTTTTATTAGATTAATTTATATAAACATTCAGTTTTTTATAACAAAATAATTTATCTGACAAACAGAGTATAAAAATTGTTCCATAATTGCAATATTTAACAGCTTTAATATACGAATACAATACAAGCATTGAGTATTAAATTATAATTTATATAATTTGTTATAATTTCATTGTGAGTACTCTTCATCCAGCAGGTGAAGTTGTTTACAATTATTATACGATAAGTAACAGAAAGTGAATAAGATAATAATAATCTATATGAAAGATCTTGGCTATAATTTGTAACTGTTTAATTAATTAATGAATGAAATGAAATTTTGAATTGAATTGTTTAATGTTGTTGATTTACTTTACTTTTTGATTTTGATTCAGATTGAAATGATCTTAATTAATTGGTGTTTCTTAAATTTCGAAACTAAATATGTATTTTTGGTGGACTGATTTTATTAAATTTTATACATGCTTTAAAATGGTTCTTGCTTGTTTTTCGATAATTTTGAATAAATATAACGTATTTTACAAACAAATATTAATAAGCATATTAACTTAATCATCCCTATTAAATATTAAAGAGTAAAAACTGTTCGACTTAGCCGACATAAATAATTACTATTACAATTTCATTTTTGATTTCTCATTTTTTGGAAAGTTATCACCAAAACAACATGTTTTGTTTTTATTTTATTATAATTTCGTATCTCATCCATGATTTGAAATAATCAACAAATTTGATGGTCATTATTTAATATGACAAGCATTTCAGATGTGCCCATTATTTCCTCGTAAAAGCGACGATTGTCGGCATCGACGGGATGCCAGTCGTGCGGCGCAAAACACTGGCGAATGCGCTGCTTAAATGAGCCCGTAGTCTGGCTGATTTTATACATCATGTACAGGGGCACCACAATGTAAATAAAACTTTGTGTCAGCAAAATGAGTACAGAGGGCGGATCGCTGGTGAAGAAGATAATTTGTGCCTATAAAAGTGTAAAAGCATAAATAAATAATAACAAAAAACAAACTTAAGTGATTAGAAATTGAATAAATAAATTTAGGAGGCGTTTTCTTATCTTTCTTTTAATTATGTTTATTAAAAACTAAACGCTCACTGGGGAATACTTACAATGCCACAGCCTATAAAGAAGGGTGTTACAAAACGCAGCAGTATGTTTATTTTAAAATTTGATATCGTTTTGCCCAACATAAATTGCAAATCACATTGGAAACGTTCACGGCCATATATCCAAGTTGTAATTACAATTAGAAGTATGGAAATGGTCAAGTGTGTGACAGCTACAATGTCTGGCAGTAGATGCAGTTGTTCAAAACCTTGCTGTAATTAAAAGAATATGGTTGCAAGTTTAAACAATAAAATAAACAGAACTAATAGTTAGTAAAAACAAGTAAGAGTTTATATTCGGCTGTGCCGAATCTTATATATCCACCACCAAATCATCTACTCCCCGTTCGTCATAAAATATTGTATTTATATTTCCATCAATAACGATATTTACAAGAATTTTATGCATATTACGGTTATAATAAAGAATTTATATGTGTCTCTCTCTCTCTCTCTCTTTCAGAACTGCCCTTTGTATATACATATATTTGCAGCGTGTAAATTAGGTAGCAAAAGAGAACTGAGTTTGAATTTTTGAAACGTGCCGATCATCATTATATCCTGTGCGACGATTTATATGTACATATTTTTGGATTATTTGTATAGAGTTTTAAGAGAATTTATGAAAGAAAGAGCATTTAAGTTATTTTCTGAAGATGACTTTATATAAGGACTATGAAAAAATATGAACCTATCGTCATAAAATTGGGTACGATGAATTATATGTATTATTCGTATAGAATTTCAACAAAGAGATTTGTGTGTATTTAAGTGATTTTCGGAAATGGACTTTATATGGGGACTACGGTCAAATATGGACATTTGGATTCCAAGATATTCCAAGTTTATTTAATTTTACTAAATTCAGGACATTGAAACAGAAAATGATAATTATAAAAATTAAAAATAATTTATATTACAATAAAATACCCCATGTCTAGAGAGGCAGTGTTGTCAAGTTTTGAATTTGAACCTTATAAATCTACCAGGGGCGGTCCAAGAAGTCCCCAAAGTGGGACACCTTTTTTTGTGATATAATTTCAAAATTAACTATATACTAGTCGAGTCCTAAAAAAACTTCGTCGTTGCTTTATATTCTCTCTTATAGTTTACGAGATATTGTCATATATAAATTTAATTTTTAACTTTTGTAGGCTTCACCTTTAACAGCTTTCATTTTTATGGACTAAGAACACTTTTATAAACCTAGTGAAAAAGAATTGTTTAATAATTAGCACATAATTAAAAGTTATATCGAATTCGCAAATGTGTTAAGTCCCTTTTTTTAAATTTTACAGGAGACACAAAAAACATTGTAGCTTTTTCAGTTTTTAAAATTTGTAATCTTTTTCAATGCAATTATTTTTTTAAAATAGCTCTCTTTAAATGACCTAGATCAAAAATCCATTTCCCCAAATCTTGGGAGAGAAATTCGCACTATTTGGACTTATCGTTTTTGCTTTGTAAACTTATTCGTTTTAATGTGCTAGATTTTCCTATAGTCAGTTTTAATTTTAAAAACAAGTTTGATTTAATTTTCAATATTAGTTTTATTAAAAAAAAATAGAAACTTAAGACTACTCGTAGTTCAATTCATTTCTATAAAAAATATACAAAACTATAACTATGTACATATATATATACATTTTTAAACTCATTTTAATTCTTATTGTAAAACTTAAGCTAGATTTACACGATTGAAATTTTCTTCAAAATTGCTCTTCAAAATGCTTCAAATTCGTGTAAACAGCAAAAATTCTTAAAAATTTATTTATTTAATAGTTATTAATAGTTATTATTTTGAAGAAAATTTCAATCGTGTAAATCTAGCTTAAGGATATTCTAGTCCTATAACCAGTGTAGTTTTTATATTTCTTAGTACGTTTAGGTGGAGGGTATTTAAGATTCGGCACAGCCGAATATAGCACTCGAACTTGGTCTCTTATTTTATTCTCTCCGTATTATTCTACACGAACTTCTTTGCATGTTGATTTGCAAACGTGTAAACGAAATGGCAGGTTTAAAAGAGAATTGAACACAAAACTGGTCAGCTAAAACTAAAAGTGAAAGTACACTTACAAAGTATCATAATTAGTATGAAAAATACTAGACTAGATTATAATTGGTTTATAGCGTAGACAGACGACACAGTTAATTTGCATTAACAGTCTTAATTCAAATTAACTTGTGAATTATCCATTTTTAATGCGCATTAAGTTAGACGTAAATACACAAAATCAAACTGAATTTATACTGCATTTAGCTATTTCAATATGGCAACATCGTCGAAAATCAATAATATGTTATCAAATTGTTTACTATTCTAAAAGAAGAAGAAGTCAATTGTAAAATTAAAATAATAAAAATAGATTTCCACAATTGCCTTTCTCGTATTTCAGAGTGTCCCACTGCGGTCCCCACATGTAATAACACGTTCAGATTGATGGTTGCTAGTGCATGAACAAGTTTTGCATTATGAAACAGTTTCAGCAAAAGTAATTTCAGCTTTTTTCAAAGAAATACTGTTTTTTCAGCAAATGCCAAACAAATTTTTTCATAATTAAATAGTTGTTGACAAACAAACAGCTGTTACCTAAATGCAGTTTAAATGCAGAAACTGTCGTCTGTCACGGTAAAATCTTAATTCACATTAGTGAGTTTTTAATGCGCATTAACTCTGTCGTCTGTCTACGGTATTAGGTTTTATGCTAAGTTTGTTTAAACTTGAAATATTTTACCTTCTCCTTTTCTTTAAGTGTTGATATCGAAATAAAATTCGACACAAACAAGCTTTAGATTTTAAATATTTTAAATAGATTATTAATTACTGAATACAGTAAACTGTCGTTTTAAATCGTAAGATTATTGTATATAAAAATAACGACGTAGAATCAAATTTCAAATAAATTCACATTTATAATCATTTACAGTTATAATCAAGAATTTACACTTTGTTTATATTTTTAAAGCGTGTAGCATAAAGCGATTTACTTTAACACCCAATATTATTAAGTGCGAAAGAGCCCTAGAAAACTGAATTTGACTCTGTATACTCTGTGGTTATTGTCGGCAGTGGCAGCTTTGTCCAATTATGGACCAACTTTCACTAAAGTCAATAGGATAATTTTTACATACTTATAACTGATCTATGTAAAATTTCGTTTCGATATGGATGTTTAAGTAGGCTAATGAGTTTTCATGCCAAACATCATGACATTTATATTTATATGCGAATTATTTGTATAAAAAATTTATGCGCATTTAATTGATTTTTACAACGGAACTTTAAGTGGGGACTACGGTCAACTATAGACCGATCATCATAAAATTGGGCATGAATATTTCTATATATGTAGAGACTTTTTGTACCGAATTTAAATTTGCTGTTGCTTATAAGAGATTTATGCGCATTTAAGTGATTTGGGGGCTATGATCAAATATGGACCGATCATTACGAAAATTTAGTACGACAATTTATATGTACATATATACGGATCACTTGTGTTCAATTTCGACTTCTTAGTGATTTTTATAAGAGATTTATGCGCTACCAAAATATTTTTTTGAGATTTCACTTTGCATAAAATTCATTATTGCAGAATTTAGTATGAATACGGCTTTTCTATAGACATTCGTGGACCGAATCTTACCGTTTTCAACGGGACTTGTCGTTCTATAATCAATATAAAGTGTGCAAACTTTCATTATATTATGTGCATTATAATTGAGGAAATTGTAAAAAATATCGAGATAGTCTGAGACGTTGGTATATAACTCGGATCCTACTGGACCGATTTTGCCTATTTTCAGTAACAAACATTTCTGTGGATCAAAGAATCTTTGGTAAAAATTTCATTGTTTTTTTCGAAGCTCTTTCGTGCCCTCGACAGACGGACGGACATGGCTAGATCGTCTTAGAATCTTATAAGGACCCAGAATATATAGACTTTTTAGCCCTACGACCTTTATTTCGATGTGTTACATACGGAATGGTGGTATATAAAATCATCAAGTCTATTCAATACAACAGAGGCGACGTAAATCTCATTACGACACAAATTAAAGTAGAAAGAAACAACGTACATCGAGACAACGTAAATCGAGGGAACGCTGTACGCATAGCAGATGTAGGTAATCATATGGTCGGGCTTACCCTACCATACTTTTTTACTTGTTTTCTTAATTGAAAGTGTTATAAGTGTTCTATGGATTGTAAAACCTAGTATTATAAAATAAACACTTAAACTTACCTTGGTGCAAAAGTACACTGAAATTAAAAGCATTGCAAGAACCAATCCAATGGTAATACTTGTCTTCTCCATTCGTAGTTTTTCAAATTCATCAAATATGGCCGTTAATACGGTCATCATTTGGATTATCTGAAATTTTATAAAAGTTTATTAAAATAAAATTCAGATAAAATATTACTTTATACGGCAACATTTTAGTTTAAGATTTATACTTTTACTGACCACAGCCGAAAGTTCTGCAAAAAATAACATGGCAAAGAAGAGAAAACTCCACAGATTCGGTAAACTGATGAAGCTACCGAATAAATAGGCATAGCAGATGTAAATGAAGCGCATATTGTGTTGCTCTTCAATTTGATCGTGCAATATTGCAACATGATCTGCAAACAAGGAAATGTTCGTTAATTGTTTAAACATTTTTAAATACAGAAAAAGATGAAAAATATGGATCAAATTAAAATCAAGATGGAGAATATTGAAATATTATTCGAAACAACAATTTTTGGAAAAATGTTTTCGACATTGTTTCGAACCACAACCGGGACTTATTGAGATTTTATATTTGAATCAGTGATGGAAAAATGAAAAATTTAAATAGTACTGACCGTCAACAAAAAGAGTACTTTTTTCAACATTTTGGTACTTTTTAGTAAACATATATTTTTATTCAAAAATACAATTAAAAATAATTAAAAAAAAAAACTATTATAACAACAAACTAAAAATTAATTAATTTTTATGTAAAAATATATGTTTGAAACATTTTTATTTGTTGTGGGTTAAGATAATAAACATATGAGCATGACTGCATTTTGTTAGTGTTAATGCCATATCATTAATAGATCGTTCACCAATATGTTTGAAGGTTTCAAACTCATATGATACACAAAAAATCTCAAACAATAAATGAGAATTACAAAATGGTACGAAACATAAGAAATTTAAAAAATTTATCAAAATAGTACCACAAACAACTTTAATTCTTTATGCATCAAATAAATAACAAGAATGACGAATTTGTGCATGCCTTATGTTCTCGTTTTGAAGCCAATGTTGTCAATGATTATAAAGATAGTAACGCTGGATTTCTAAACAGGGAACAAAGCAAAACAAACAAAAAGTACTAAATATGATGTGGGGGTACTGCGGTATTTTCGTTGTGAAAAAGTACTGAAAATAGTACAATAGTATTGAATTTTCCATCACTGATTTGAATGCTTAAATCTTATTAATATTTTCAAATACATAATTACTTTCTCATTTAATAATTCTCTTACCCTCAAAATGATCAAAAGCTATGTGAGAACATAGCGCTGCCATTTGAGTCATAATCAGGAACGTGAATGCAATCCAGTACGTAGTTTTTTCGCTATCATGACGGAAACGATTATGACTGGCCAGTTGTAAAACACTGCCACAGCCGGGACCCAATAGCCACATGGGCATTATAATAGCTGCTCTCATACCAGCCCAAATGGCGGAGTGGTTGTCTGTATAGACGTAGGGTTTTAAATAATCCATAAAGGATTCCCATGTAAAACCCACATGCATGAGTAAATGTATAAAGATGGCAAAGAAAAATGTCATCATAAGAAGACATAAACAGCGAAGAAATTTTCCTATCTGAAAAAAAGTAAAGTTTTATGGAAGTGATGCAGTTTGAAAATATCATATCAAAAGTACTTACGAAAGTAACTCTTTTTAAAAGTACCAACATGGTAAGTAACCAAATACCCGTCACTGCACACAATATTGGCCAAGAGATCGATAAAGGACTTGGTGAATTATCATCTGAGCGTATAATGGAGCTTCAGTAAAAGGAAAGATACTGTACTTAATTTAAAATTGATTTTGTAAATTGTAAAAGATTAAACTAACCGAAAAAACTCTACTGTAGCATGAGGAAATAACTCTTCTTCCTGTGAAGACATAGAAACATTTTCAAAAATAGTATTATTCGCTTTTAAGTTAACTTACATCTTCATCATAAAAGTCATGAGTTGAACAATTTACAGTGTTCCATGTGTTATTGCAACTCATCCATGGTATCACAGAATGTAACGAATTGGCAGCATAGACTAAAGGAACTGCAGCAATGATGGCATAGTAAGACAACGATGCCAGATTATGTAGTAAAATGGAATAGCCAATCCCTGTAAAACATCAAGTATAAGAAAGCTAATATTAAATATTATTTGATATAAGTAGAAGGTTGTCATGTTTATCATTACCTTTAAAAATTGGAGCTACTCGAAATACCGTTATGGTACCCGACGATGAGAATTGGCCCAAAAATGTTTGTATACCAAATATGGGTATGGCATATAAAAGGATGCCGAGTAAATATGGTATTAAGCCGTATCCTGGAATGAAAATAACGATAAAAATATATTCAATGTCTATGATTTAACATATGTAAGTAGAATAATTGCATACATCCAGGATTTAAATACTAAAGTAACTTCTAATACGTTTACAGGAAATATCACTTGGCTTTTTCTAAACAGTATTAGTCAAATATGTAAATCGCTAAATCCCTTTAATAACTGTATTTTTTCATGCGGGTATTCTGTCAATTAAGTATCATGTCGTCTACACAACTACAGAGAATATCTGTTTCGTCAGTCGAATCAGCGTTGTGGCATCGGCTGACCTTACCAAACTGTGTGATACATCATGGCTTTCATTCGAGTTTTACTCTCACAGTCTTGGAAACTAATGTGCTAAAGACTGTCATAACTTGAATGTCCAATATTAAACACCATGTATTGAGTATAATTATTTCAGTAATTTCTAATGATATTTCAGCAGTCGTTTTGGAAATAAATTTTTGCTTGCAAAAAAAAAAAATTTTTTTTTCCACTGAAGGTCAGAAGTGGCAAAACAAACAACCAGAGTTTTTTTTAAGTTTTATTTAGAATTTATGAAATAAAAAAAATGTAAAATTAATTCAATAATTCAATTTTAAATAAAAATGAAATTCTAAACTTGGTGCGTTTTTTTTTTTAATAACGCGTTTTTTCTGTGTCGAATTTTAACCTGGTAAATATATTTATACCAGGGACAGAAAATAGCTGTTATTTTTAAAAATTTACATCACATACATAAAAAATGATCATAGATAATTTTGGTTCTTATCATTATGATACATAGGTGATGTACATGCAAATTTTTTTATGACTTTTAAATTTGTGCCTTTTTTAATTTTGACTTTTATTTTTGAAGGCAAAAATTAAAAGTTATTTTTGACTTTTATTATTTTACTCAAAAAATAAAAGTTATTTTTTAACTTTTAATTTTTTAAGGCAAAGATAAAAGTCATGAATTAAATATTGCATAGTAATACGCTCGTTTTATTGCTTTTTAATTCAAGACTTTTATTTTTGCCTTAAAAAATTAAAAGTTAAAAAATAACAACTAAAAAGTTTTTTCGGGCTCGAGGCCAATTGCTTGTAAAAAATATATGGTGAATTTCACGTCAAGTGACCCAATTTTAAAAATCGATGTCTTCCGATTTAGATGAAATTTGCACCAAGGTTAGTACTATTGGATAGTAGGCCAGAGACAAATTTTCAGCTCTATCAGTTAAGAACTCCCGGAGTTAGAGGGGGTCAAATTGGTCATACACGGTTTTTTTTAAATGAGTGTAACTTTTCACCTATTGGTCCTAGAAAAAATTGTCCAAAGGACTTTAGATAGCTATTTATTCAATCATTCCAAATTTTTTTTTTTAATTTTTAAAAATTTTTTTTTAATTTTTTTTTTAAATTTTTTTTCAATTTGGGTCCCTTTTTTCTCAAAAGAAAGCTTATACAATTTACTTTAAGGTCTTTATAATCGTTTAATGGGATGCGAGTGGGATATCTATCAAAAAAATTATTTTTTAACTCAAGAATAGGATTTTTCAATATTTGGGACTATATGACCGAACTAAAAACAAATTCGTTTTGCGATTTCTTTTTACATGACACTTATTTTTGACAAATTTTGTATTCCAATTTTACAAGCATTTATTTACGGGGTCTATATGAAATCATGAACCGATTTTTACTATTTTCCTCACAATTTCTTCTTTTTTCATAATTTTTTTTAAAAAATTATAAGAAAAATATTTAAAAATATCAAATTTCGTTGCTAAACAATATTTAAAAAATAGTTTCGAGCAAATTAATGCAAAACTAAGTTCGAAAGCTGAGGGCCGTTTGCTTGTGGTGACCTTTTGCCCAATGAACCATTCCATAAATATTCTTTTCCTGTGTACTTGATGATTCCACAAAAAAAAAAAACACAATTTTTTGATCTAATTAGATTTCATTCAAAATTTGTGTTATTTGAAATTTTGAATTTCTTCTTAAACAACGGCCTACATATTGGATGAACTGGGTGAACAGTATCTGATATGTTTTCGTTTGAGCTCATACATATTATAAAACTAAGAAGAAGGACTAACTCACCGGGAATGTATTGCACACAAAAGGAACAGTTTAGGAATAATTTAAATTAATGTGTAAGCCTTAACTAGGTTAGATGGCATAAACGTAATACAACATCAATTAACTTACCTCCCAAAAACGACGATACGAATAGTGTTAATTCGGAAAATACAATTGTTCCGAATGCATGACTAGTACAGGCAAAATAAAAGTCAGCGGCCGTTGACCAGCGACCTCGTAATTTATCGTATTTGAATGGTTTCTGCAGCGTGTCATACGCAGTGGCATTCGTAATGAAATTATTATTGAGCCCTATTGTTGGGGGCGTTGTCTGTGAATGGCGACGATGGCAATTTAATGTAGTGCCTCTGCCTGTCATCGCTTCAGCATCACCATCCCCACCAGCGCCACCATCACCATGATCATCATCACCGTTAAGCGCATCCCCATTTGCACAGTCATTATAATTGCATTCGTGTTCATGTCCAAGTTCATGTTTATCATTTGTACACGCATTAGAGGCGGACGACGCGGGCATACAATTGCTTAAATGTTGTTTTGCTTCGAAATACAGTGATTTCATGTCTTTCTTATTCCGCACTTTATGACCCACTGTCACCGCTCACGTCTCTGATAACACCATTTAGGGGAAGCTGTCGTTTGAAGTGGAACTTTTTTCCGCTGCTCTCAACTGCTCAGCTTAAATTAGGTTTTTTTTAATCTTGAAATTGAAATTTAGTTGAATTAAACAATTAATATTTTGTTTTCATTTATTAACTAAATATCAGGCAGTCAGTCAGTATTCGTATTTGTAAGTATGTATGTTTATTATTCTGCTTGTCTCTCGCTGTAAAGTGTCAGTATCAAATGTAGTTGTTAATCGTTGGAGATAAAAGTAGCGTTTAAATTGAATTTAAATTTTAGATTTTTGTGGTTCTTGGTTTTTCAGTTTGTTTTTTATTTACAAAACCAGTACTGGAAACACTGAGTTGTAATATATAGTTGCACTTTAATTTAATAACATATTGTTTTTATTTTATTATGAAAACCTGTAGATAAGTTTGTATATGATATCTTAGAGGTTGTACAATGTATAATAAAAATCTAGAGCAATTTATTTATTCGAACTCAAAACTAATTGCATTTTGATTTATTTGTTTGAATTTTTAATTCAATTGTTTGTATGTTTAAAGACTAGTTACTAGTAGTAAGCAGTAATTAAACCATGTTCAAGTTAAATTACAGTTTAGTTTTTTAATTTTTTTATGTAATAATTTTTTACAAATATATATTAATTAGAGTCTGTTGTAAAATTATTTATAAACGAGTAGAGGTTAGAAAATAAAACTGCTGGAATATATATTATTAAATAGTGCATATAAAAACTAGTCGTGAGAAGCTCCCCAACAGCACTAGAGCAAGGCACAGTGGTTTGCCCCATAGGCCAAAAATCAAAACAGTTATTGTTGTTTTTAAGCTGTATTGCACAAAATTTATTGATAACACTCTAAATGTGATGAATCTAACAAATTTTGTTGTTTTTTTTTTTGGCGAGATTTATTATTTGTATCCGTTGAATGTGGAGGTATGTTTATATTGCATATATTGTTTTTGCATAGTCATACAAGAAAACTTAAGTTTATCCAAAACGTTATTCGCGATATTGTGGCAGAAGTTTCCAAAAACCCTACAAACATTAAATTTTAACTTATTTTCTACCAAATTAAATAACAGAAGCTGCAAAAATATGAGCCCATAAAAAATAGCTAAAGAATACTTTTTTGACCGTGTGTTTTAAGCTTTTCAAAAACTTCTTTTTCACGTAGACTTTTAGTGATATGGTTTCATCTGCCCACAACGCCTTATGCATCAAATTGTAGGTTTTTTATCCCTCTTTAAATTAAAAAATATTGTGGCCTCGGGGTTTTGCATATTGTCGCATATGGGTGTGATTTACATAGTCATCCGACGAAAAAGAGTGAATCGCATTTTGTATTGTACTATTTCTTTTTCAGAATATGAGTAAAGAGAAATTAATTTTTTTTAATTGTTGTTATATTAAACTTTATATTGCAATTTTATGGTATTTGACTTTCAGTGTAATTGAAGCTTACTCATTAAATTTGAAAAGTGTCAAAACAAAGGTCAAATTTTAATTCTTATAATTAATTGTTTTCTATTAAATAATTTTTAAGCTTGAGGTCACTTTTTTGTTTTTTATAAAAGATTTTTTAATTCTTATATATAATTCACTCAATATTTCGATTTCCTTTGGAAATCTTCTTCAGGAGTTAATTTAATATTATAAAAATTTTCTATGTGTAAAATTTTCTATAGAAAATTTTTATAATATTAAATTAACTCCTGAAGAAGATTTCCAAAGGAAATCGAAATATTGAGTGAATTATATATAAGAATTAAAAAATCTTTTATAAAAAACAAAAAAGTGACCTCAAGCTTAAAAATTATTTAATAAAAATCATTAAAAAGGTCGAAGAATATAGAATAAAATTATTAATTGTTTTCGCAATAGTTAAAATAGAAGGTTTATTCTGTCAGTGCCAATTTTCTAGAGTGTATGTGGCAATTATCATTCGAAAGCAAACAAAATATTTCAAATTATGGATGAAAAATTTAATGCAGAAAAAACTAAATTCGAAATGTAAACCTTTCATCAAAAATGACAGGAATCGATAAGGATATTTTGCAAAGATGTGCCACAATTCTCCAAGCTAGAAATTCTGGATTTCAAATTGATGCCGAAAAGTTTGAGGAATATGCTGTAGAGACAGCTAGAAAACTGGTGAAGGAGTATGCCTGGTACTACCTCCCTCCATCGGTACACAAAATTCTTATCCATGGTACTGAGGTAATCAAGCATGCATTAGTGTCAATAGCTGAATTATCGGAGGAAGCCGCTGAAGCGAAAAATAAGGATATAAACCAGTTTAGATTGCAACATACATACACGAAAAATATCGCGCATAGCTAAAAATACAGATCTTTTAAATCGCCTCTTTTTAAGTCCAGATCCATTTATTTCTGGAGCCCAAAACTTACCAACAAAGAAAAGAAGTAGTTTAAGTCAAGGAGTTTTAATTTGCTTAATATTTGATATATATTACTACTATTTTACTTTATTACCTTATATTACTTAATAATACCCTATATTGCATTATTTAACTTTGTTTAACATTTGAATTTAGTTTTTTTCAGTGTATATTTCGAATGCATTAAAATTAAATAAAAATTTACAAAACTTGTTTAAAACAACCAAATTTTCATATTAAAATACTTTATTTCAAACAGCCAATTAACCCTTAAAAGATCAAGTGGTTACTGTGGCTACAGTTGTTAATATTTTTTTAATAAAATTTTGAAGACCCTAGCGTTTTTAGTTTTGGAGATATTGACTTTTGACCGCTTTTCCATATAAGGGAAACCACTGTGCAAGGGCTAGTTCTAATCCTCATAGTCCACAACTAAGTCACTGGTGGAAACAAAATCAAATAAAAAAAACTTCAACAACAAAAAAAAAAAAAAAAAAACATGAAAAAATGTTAAATATAAAATAAAAATACGAGTATAACATAGAATTCTGATCTTAATTTTTATTATATGCGGAAAATTAACCCATAGAAAAACTTTTATTGTTATTTTTTGTTTACCTTATACTTCTACGAATACAATAAGCAAACCAAGGGGGATAATAAAATTTAGATGAAAGAGTGAAAATGGAATGACGACGTAATGTCAATATTTGATGTGTCAAAATTAAAGCACATTTTTTGAAACATATTGATAAATGAACTAACGGTATATTTCCTCATGGAATTTGGCTCAAATATGTTCTATTCCTTCAGTTTTAGTTAAAACCAGTATAGTTTGTGTTAAAACCGTGTGGTGTCATTACATCATTCCATTGTAATCGTGATTTTTACATTTGGAATAATGGGTCGAAAAACCGTCACTTTGGAGCAAAACATTTCTATAAAGGCACTTCTTGCTGGAAAGTTTTACCATTCAGAAATTTCAAAGAGTCTTGGTGTATCACGAAAATGTGTATATAATGTTGAAAAAAAGTTTCTGACAATGAACCACTTACAAATAAACCAGGTCCACGGCGTTCCAAATGCACAACACCAGTCCAAGATCGGCAACTGGTGCAAATGTGTAAAAGAAATCGATAGTACTAACCGTGGTGCAAATTTCATCCAAATCGGAAGACATCGATTTTTAAAATTGGGTCACTTGACGTGAAATTCACCATATTTTTTTGAATTCTTATGGGACACAAATTAATTAAAGTTAACCCGGTCATCAATATTGTCAACAAAGCAGTTTAGTAATGTCAATAAAAACTAAATAAAATAATTAAATTATGTCACATTATAATAACTAAAAACAAGTAATAAGGTATAGTCGGTCAAGCCCGACCATATAATACCCTATACCCTGTATCTATATAGATAGATAGATACAAAAATGTATCTTATCTCGATATAAACACTTACAAAAGATTTATAAATGTGGTTTTCGAAGGGGATCTTATATGGAAGCTATGACTAATTATGGGCCGACCGTTATAAAACTAGTTGTCACGATTTCTGTATATATGAAACTTATTTTTGTTTAATTTTATTTGGACACTAACATTATTAGGAGATTAATGGTTGTTAAGGTGATTTTGGGAAGTGGGCCCTTAATGGGAGCTTTGACTTATTATGTCCGACCATCACAAAATTTGACCAAATGCATGAAACAAGTTTATGTTGAATATTATTTGGATACCAATATTTCAAAGAGATTTGTGCTCGTTAAAGTGATTTTCGGCAGCGGGCCGTATATGGGAGCTATGGTCAATTATAGAACGATCTTCACAAAATTTGTAAATATGATTATTCTTCATGTACAACTTATTTGTGGCGAAATTTGTTTAAATATGTCCATAAATCTTACATTTACAACCGATAAACCCTATTTTGGAATGACATTTCTATAGGGTCTAGATGAAAGAATGGACAGATTTCAACAAATTTTGAACCCTCCCCGCTATAGTGGTGTAGGGTATAAAAACCAACAAAATACAACTAACTAAAACTAAAACACCAATAAATAAAATTAATAACAACAAACGATATGAGCCGACAAAAAAAAAACACAAATTCAATTAAAGAAATATGTATTACGCACACTTCAGCTACTAAACGAATAAGTACATATTTGTTGTTATTGTTTAAATAAAAAATACTCACATTTTAATCTCAACAGGAGAGAAACTATAGAAATTTCAAATATTTAAGTGTCAATGACAATTGGATATTTCTGCTGACCACACGTCTGACAACATTCACTACGCACGCATTTATTTCATGAGCTCATTTAAGCACCACCCAAAATGTTCTTTTTTTTAATTTAATTTATGTAAATTAGTTAATTGTTTCTTTACTGCAAGTTTGATTAATTGCAAACTAATTGCTGATGTTTCTGTTTTATTATTCCTTTGTATCAATATTGTGTGAAACACTTTATGGCTGTGACTACAACTTTGACTATCCAGTTAAAGACTGAATGCTAAACAAAACAAAAAAAAAATAAATAAATAAATAAAACATTACTAAATAAGAATGTGTACGCAAATTAAATATTCGAAAATTTAACAAAAGGAGATTTGTTCAAAACAAACAATAAAGTGAAAATTAAAAATAACATTAATGATAATAGTGACGTCTACAATTGTTATTGCACAACAAAAGTAAGAGAATAATTTGAATACAAATGTAGAATATGACTTAAAAGTAAAATCACTTCATGTGCTAATCATCATTACCACGGTTCATCAATGCCGAGGGGAACAACCTTTTCGATCAAGTGTACTATTTATGGGCGAATTTCAATATATGTGACCCGGCCTATTAAAAGAAGACACAGCTGTTAAAGATTGCATTTCGTCAGTGTGTGTTGGACAAAATAAGAATAATATTATGATATCATATCTGCAATGGCGGCTGGTTCGAGGACTCAACACTTTCACCACGTGAAAGAGCGTCTTAAAAACTATCGAAAACAAAAAAAAAGTGGAAAAATATTTTTTTGAGTCATAAGCCAACTTTTCATAGGCCGGGTCATATATACATATATATAAACACATAACATAAACAATAAAGTAGACTTTAAGTGTGCTTTTAGACAAAATTTTTTATGAAAATACGGCACATTCACTTTATTTCAATAAATGATAAGTTCACAAACATTCATAGCATTTCAATTGTTGAGAATATAATTGCTATTTTCACCATGAACTTCTGTGAGCTCTTACGAACAATGACTTATTTGAGTCATTACTTGTAACTTGTAGTTTTAGTGATAATAAAGTAATAATATATATGTAAGCGGTTGTGGTAAGTACTTGCAGTAGTACTCCAATGTACTACTGTCATTCTGATAAAAATAATGAATAGAAGTTATATTGTGTAAGTAGTAAAGAGCCAAAATTTCTCAATTTAACTCATTATGTACTTGGTAATTAATGTTTAAGCTGGTCATGGGTTTTCATATTATCCACCGCCCTGATAACTTAAACATTGTCTCTCTGCCAATTGGAGAAAAAAGAATAGTTTTTTCTTTCAATATATTAAAACCAAGTTATACAATAAAACTAAATTTGGGACAAAGAAATCTTACTTACACTTACACTGCGAGTTGTAGGGAAGGGATCACAGAAATAGAAAGATCACGGCTCGACCGCGGCCGCATGCTGCTTACATTGGCCTTCCACTATTAACGTCCATGTAAAACGTAGAATACAAGAGCGATTGGTATTGTCCCATACAAGTGTCCTCCCGAAATAGGACTTTATCGGTCAAAAAAATATTTAATTTATACACGTCTCTAAACAAATTTCACCACAAATAACTTGTAAATAAAACCTAATCGCACCCAAAAATGTCCTGCAGATCCGGTTGATAATTGACAATAGCTGCCATATAAGGCCTACTTCCCAAAATCACTTTAACGATCATAACTTTCTTAAAAATTTTGGTATTTGATAAAATTCAACACAAATAAGTTTCAAATAAGTTTTTTTTATCTAATTTTATAACGGTCCGCCCATAATTAGTCAAAGCTCCCATATAAGACCCACTTCTGAATATCTATTTAACACGCATAAATTTTTTAGCAACGTCTATATCAAGATGAAATTTATATGAACAATTTATATTTAGCAAATGTACGATATAGTTATTCTTCTCAGTTGATTTCTGCCTAGCGTGCCTTAGTTTTACCTACACAGCGAAATTAACAAACAAATAAAAAAAACAAAATCAAGTAATCCTCACAATTGACTAAATTTATGAAATTACGAATATTTAAAATTACAATGAAAACCCAAGAGACATCTTTATTGAAATTAAATAATATTGTTTTTGTTGTCTTTAACTGATAACTTTTTTATAAATACTTTTTTTTTTGCTATTTTAATAATATTTATTTCGTATTTACTTATATTCGCTGTGATTAGGTGTTATTTCTGTTATTATTCTTTGTACAGATTTAAAACAATGGAATTATTTTTTTTGTTCACTTAATAATATAAAAAGTAAATAGCAGAAATACTTACTACATATGTACATTATATGTATTAGTAAAATTCTTATATACTTTATATGCAAAGAACCCATATTTAATACAGAGTTACCAAAAGTTGAAATATTTATTATGAAATGGAAAATATCACGTTCGCAGTTTATTGAATTATTCAAATTGTATTAAATCTAATAAATAATTTGGTTGTTTTATGCAATTTATCTTGTTTATTTAAAATGCACAAGACAACTTCTCGGTTACAAAAAATTTTATTCAAATTATAATAACATAACAGTTTTTTTTTCCAATAACTTAAGGTACGGTCACACTTGGCAAATACTCAAAAAAAGCGTAACCACTTGTTTTAGCACAAATTTCTTTGACGTTATTTATTCTTTCAAGAGCAAAAAATAAATTAAAACTAAATGTTTGTTGTGTCTTGTTTTAGTTTGCCTTGGTTTTTTTAAATAAATAAACGAGTTCTCAAATACATACATTTTATTGAGTGGTTACGTCTTTTTCGGCAAATATTTGCCAAGTGTGACCGTACCTTTACATAATTTGTTTATATATTTTAAAATCAATTTTTAGATGATATCTTGTTTTTAAAAAAAATTGGCGGTAAATCATTTTATATATTAAACCATTTTTCAATTCTATTTCCAAACTAGAATTTAACTACTTAGAATATTTTAATCGTTGATAGATAATATTTTAATCTAACACTAACCAATTCCCATCAAAAGTCAAGATTTAGATTAAACTTTCTTTGAACATCAGAAATATTTTTCTGAAGAATTATGGTGTACTCTTAAACCTATGGCCAAAAAATATTATTAAAGTCTTCGATTTAAAACTAAATTTAAATTTTTCCAATATTAAAAAATCTTGTCTGAACAAAAGTTAGAAAATTTCTTTAAACTTTTATTATTTATGTGCTTTTCTTATTCAAGGCCCAAATGGGAATTTGTTAATATTGTTGAAGAGATAATTCCTTAGACATTACCATATGTGGATTCATTCGTTCGTTCTGAACAAAATATTTGTTCGGATAAAGTTTTTTTCATATGAAGTTTGACGTGTCTCTTTTTGAGAGAGAGAAAATATTTTTTACGAACAACTCTCAGCTTGAATTGGTTTAATTTTATATTTTGTCTGGACAAAATGAACTGACTTACAACAGGTTTATAAGAGGTTTATAAAGCAAATTTTATAATTCACTTTAACCTACAAAAATATTTTAATAGTATTTATATCGAGATAAAGTATAACATACATAATATTTATATTCACGGAAGTCATGGCACTAAATTTTTAGATGATCAGTCCATAATAGGTAATATCTTCCATATAGCGGCCATATTTGAAAAAACTGTTTTATTTATATAATGGGTGTAGGGTATTATATGGTCGGGCTTGACCGACTCTCTAAGTGGACCTTATATCTCGTCTATAGTTGAGACTCTTTGCTGTAGTCTGGTCCATACTTGAGACTTTCAACTGTAGTCTGAATTTGAATAAAGTTTTGTGTCGGTTACAATATTTATAGCAGATTTATACGTATTGAAGTGAATTTCGGAAGTGGACTTTGTATGGAGGCTAGGGTAGAAAATGGAGAAAATCGAAAAAATATCGTTTTGTGATTTCTCCTTACATGAAACTTGTGTTTACAAAATTTTGAATTGATATTTTATAGAAACTTTTGCACCATTGAGCCATATTTCGAGAAGAAAATTAAATGGGGACTATGGACTATGATTATTACTATTTTTATCAAAGTTTGTGCTTTTATAACGTGTACAAAATCTGCAATATATAAATAAAATAGGAACAAATTTGTGAAAAATATAAAATTTGTACAAAGATTGTCTCACAATATGGTCCATAAATCAGGTTCTACCATTCCAATACAAAACATTCTAACAAAATAGTGGATTTTTTTTTTGGAAATTCTGTTAAGTAAAGTTGTGTATAGTGAAGGTGAGCGTATTTTACACAGACGGACAGACAGTCTGGCCATAACACATAATAATGAGACACACGAAGTGGCAAACCCTCATACACCACTTGTTGTCATGGATGGGTATACACCTAATTCTGTTTTAACACGGTAATTGGTTAAGGAAAACTTGGTGTAAAAAAAAACGTGTAAAAATTGATCGTTTGCAAAATAGGTGATTGGTTCCTTATCTCTAAAATCAATTGAAATTAGTGAATAACAAGGATTTATTTAAGAACAACTATTCAGGTTGATAATATTAAATCACAAATACAATGTCTTATTTGTTATTAAAGCAAAAAAGGACATGTAATCTAAGCTTAAAAGTAATGTAAAAAACGTATGTATGACAAGTTCATTTGATTGTATGCAATTCCCCTAAATTTGTGCTATTTACAATTGCTGTGAGCAGTTAATTTGATTGTATCCACAAAAAGGGAATTCCCCTAAAAATATTTCTCAAAAAATAAATTTAACAAAAAGCAATTTAAGCCCAAACGATTTTTAATCGTGCTAAATGGAATAAATTCGTGTAAAAATTAAAAATTTGTTTATTTTCAAACCGTGTTATATCAAAACCGTGTAAAAACAGAATTAGGTGTACAAGTATGTATGTTAACTATTAATTAACTATTTATATTTTAGCTTATTTACACTAAAATACAAGTTTTTGCATTCTATTAATTACATGCATATCTCGTTCATTCTTTAAAATTCCATAATATATACATAGATCTTGTGTATAAACACATTTTCTTAGACAATCTTACATGTTATAAGGTCTCTGCGGAATATCTTTAACCATGGCTTAACACCGAGACTTTTGAACTTAACATGTTCAGATATCAAATTTGTGAGATTGTTACTTAAATTACAAAATTCGGGTTCAAAAGACAAGAATATCAGTAAAATTTATCAAGATGGTGCAAATATCAAACAGATTTACGATTTTTATATATTTTGATCCGATGGTTTTGCAGTTATAAAAACATTGACGTGCTTATTTTTTTCATGCCCGTAAATAGACCACCTCCGAAAACTGTTTGTATTCACTAAAATAAATGACCCAATAACTAAATAATGTGAGGTTACAGGCAAAACAATACAAAATAATTATTTCGAATTAACAATGTGCGCTAAAACTTAATTTAATAAAGATTTTATTCATATTATAAAATTTTTTTGTATTATTACAAATTAAAAATATTTAATAATAATTCCTCAAAGTATTATTTCTCTTTTTTCTTGAGTTGCAACGACTTTTTTTATTTGATTACAAAAAATTAATTTCAAAAATCGGATTTATGTCATAAAATATTATTTAGAGAGAGAACAGTTAAACCTTCTTTATTCGAATCAGTGATGGTAAAATTTGGTACAATTGTAGTTTTTTTCAGACACATTTTATACATAGTTGGTACCGTGGTACTACCACGAGTCATAGTTTGGTATTTCAGATGAAATAATTAAATATATATCATTTAAGTTACTATTTGTGATTTTATTAATTGTCATGAACATTTTGGAACTGATATCAAATTGATCTTTAAATATGCATTTATAAAATAATTATTAAGACAACGAATTTTTGGTTGAATTATCGAACAATGGGAGCCTTTGACATATTAATTTCCATTAAATGATATTGAGTCTGAATTTAAAAACTAAAGCTTAAAATGTAGTTAATCAGGATTTCAAAGTTAACCCTTCTATTTCTTCTATTATTGAAATAATCAGCGATAACTATATATTTAAACAAATACAGACAAATCTCAAATGAAGATAGTTTGAAGATAGTTGTTACGAAACGAACTCTGTGTCTTTGTCCTTCCAAGAATAAGAGGTTTAATTTTCTTTGATTCAGATGCATTTAAACAAAATTGTTCGAGTATGCTTTGGTGACTTTCCTCCTGGAACACTAGTTGCATAGCTTTATCTGGCAGCATTTTCCAGTTTTGTAGCATTTATAATATCACCAGAAGTTAGATAATGAATTCTTACGCCGTATTCTTTTTTATCACTTGCTATAAATCAATACCAATCGAGTATAAAATTGTTTAAACATTCGTTATATAAGGTGATATTAAAATTGTTGCCATAAAATATATCGAATTTTCGATAAGGTAAGTTTGTGGTAAAATTTTATTATTATTTAACAAATATTTCAAATGGTACCGTGCAGGTCTAAAAGTAAATTTTATTTATAGTTGGTACGAAATCCAAAATCCCATTTTCCATCACTGATACCAATCATGCGCCTTGCTACATATTTAAGTATGCATGTATGTATGTTAACGCCATAAGAAGTGTAACCTTCTTATTCATAAAACTTGTCAAAGGTTTCTAACAGGCTTATAAAGCAAATTTTGTATGGATATTTGCTTTATAAGCCTGTTATAAACCCTTGATAAGTTTTTATGAATTAGACTGTAAGAATCTAAACTAGATCTATGCTTGTTTCCTGGGGCTCACTAGGGGTAGAAATATTTTTTTGTAATGTAGGGTACATCAATAATTCAACCACTTCTTATGCATTTCTCACATTGTTTATTTATGGTTTTAAAATTTAAATGCTGCGTTTTATCGTTATAGGCTCATTAAAATTGTTTACATTTTGTAGGAGAATTACTATTGTTTTGTTTTTGTTGTAAGCTTTTTGTTAAAACTTAAACAAAAACAGCTGTTTTTTGTTTTGATCGTGTTCATGGGAATTTGCTTTTTTCTTTGTCTATTTATAGAGAGAGAGAGAGGAGAGCTAGAAAATGATTTATTGTTTTTTACTCACATTGTAGACCAGTTTAAATTCAATTTTGAATGTTTTTGGTGTTTTTTATTTTATTGTTAACAGCTTTTAACCTTAAATGCAATTCATGGCAATAACGCTCAAAAATAAAACAAATAGTATTTCAAATAATTAAATAATTTTTCCTTGTTTAATTAGTTTTGTGTAAGCATTTAATATAATTTATGAGACAATTAGAAACACACGTTTATTTACTTTTGCTTATGAAAGAGCAAAATCCAAAGATGAAACAAAATTTTATTTTAAAAAATAATTACCCCACTTAAAGGTTTCTAAACTAAATTTGTTTACATTCAACATTTACGTTTCCTTAGGTAAAATTTAAGCATTTCAATAACAATAAATAAAAGGAAATTTTAAGTAGGTACTACATTGCAATTAATTTTATTGCGTCTATTTGCTAACAAATCACTTTTAATTTTAATTTAAATTGTCTCCAATATCCGCATTTTTAATCAGGTTTGTTTTTACATGCATATTTTGCTAAAAAGAAAAGTTTTATTTTTACAAATTGTTTTAATTATTTCTCAAGTGCATTAATAATAAAAAAATATGTACATAAATACTAACTAATTTAAGTATTTACATGCATATTTAACGCACATACTACTCGTACAGTGACTCGTACAGTGGGTATCATCTACTTACTAAGTCAAGTATTTTGTTGTGAATGTTGTTATTGTTTCATTTTATTGTTTTCATACATTTTCAATATCATTAATTAAATACTCGTATACGCGTATGCAAAAATATAAACAAATATGTATGTATCTTCTTTTTTGTTACTAAGTGTTGAGGGGAAAAGAGGTGTTTGCCTTTTTAATTATTTGCATATTTACGTTTCCTTACATACATATGTATGAGCATTAGGGTAGCCCCAAAAATAATGTAAATAAAAGTTTTATTTATTGCTCAACATTTTGTTTGGAGAAAACAAATCTTTATGTAAATTTTATGAAAATGGTTTTTTATTTCTGTATTTTAAAATTTCTACACAGATATTGTTATAATAAATTGAAGTTAAGAAAATCTTTTTGTACTTTTTCAGATGTGGTCCTTATATAGGAGCTATGAACTATTATGGGCCGACCACCATAAAATTTAGTACAACAATTTATTTACCTATAAGGATTACTCAAGTCGAATTTTAACCGTTTAACATTATTTATATCTGTTTTATACGTATTTAAGTGAATTTTGGAAGTGGACTTTATATGGGATCTGTGGTCAAACATGGACCGAATTAAAAAAAAATTCGTTTTGCGATTTATTTTTGCATAAAACTTATTTTTGCTGAATTTTGTATTAATATTCCAATTTTATAGGCATTTATGTATAATTGAGCCATATTTCAGGAAGATATTTGTATGGGGGCTATGAGAAATCATCAGCCGATTCTTACTATTTTCCTCACAGTTTCTTCTTTTGTCTTAAAAACAATGATTACAAAATTTGATGGTATTATCTGCAATACATATATTTAAAAATCTAGCAAGAAAAATGTTTAAAAATATCAATTTTTATGGAGGTTGTCCTACATTGTGATCCATAAATCTTGTTCTACTATACCGATTTTGCTGATTTTCAATACCAAATTGCTTAGGAGAACTATAAACGGTTTTTTTGTAAACTTTGTTGATTTCGTTTGTGTCCTTTGGACGTGAGAGTGTTTTACACAGACAGACAGACGGACATGACTCAATCGAGTTAGAACTTCGTAAGCACTCAGAATATATATAATTTGTTGGGTCTCAGATGAGTATTTCTCAGTTTAACACACGGAATGACAAACTTATATATATACTCATTCACCACTTTTCGTGGTGGAGGGTATTTTCAACACCACCTTGTAAAGTAATTTCACCATGATTGTGACGTAAAAATATTAATTGTTTACAATAATGGAATGGGACGACATCGAAAATCGTATTGTTGTAGTTGGCCTCCTTTGTAATTAATACGAAAGAAAGCATAAAAGCCTTAAAAAGAACCTTTTTATCCCGTAATCAAAATTAACAAAAACTAACGACAAGACAAATATTTTCTCCTTTAACAAACTAAACTTTAATTTTATTTGGGTGCATCGACACCTTATTTTTCATCAATAGAAACGGTGCCACCCTATTATACATCTATAATGATATACTTATGTTTGCGTCTATGTACATGTTTGTATTGATTTAATGAATGAAAACAAAGAGCCATTGACCACTAGTCAAAATTTACATAATAAACGACGTTACCAGACTGCTCGTTCCGCATGTCAATAGCTGATTTAAACATAAAGAAATAAGAATGACAACAGTTTAATATTTAAATAAGATCAATTTATCTTATTAAATATATTTGTCATTATGTTTGTAATGATTAGATGTCATATTCAGAAAAACTTCGCAATCTGTAGGGATACCTGCAATATATATATTAGCATTTCTGAGCATTAATTCAGAATATGGACTAAAAGAAAAAAACAATGAAAAAATATTCTGACTAATTCATTCGCTGTAGTTGTGAAAGTGAATGGGTTTTCGATGATCAATGGTACAATATTGCTGTATTGCAGGAAGTTCTAGATGAATGAGAACAAACATATCAAGAATTTTTGAAATGTGTATGTATTTCCAGCTGGCCTAGGCTAAATAGAGAACGAACGTTGTACGTGCTGAAACTGCAACGATCACAATTAAGTGACTTAGTGTCAGTGATTACTGGACACTGAAAATTCGGCAATCATGCCAGAAGATTAGGTCTTCCCTACAATGTTTTCTGTAGGAGTTGTAAAGATGAAGAAGAGGAGGAAAGAGTCTCTTATCTTCTCTGTCATTGTACAGCAATGTGCACCATGCGTAACGGCTTCTTGGGACAACCATCCTTCAATAATCTATCTAAAGTAACAGACCTAAAATTAGAGCGTATCAATGCCTTCATTAGGAATAGCAATTGGCTATCATGATTTCACACCCAATCCTTTCACTTACAATGGAACTACTGGCCATTAAGCGGCTCGGAGTACTTACTCCATCTTTTTTTCTAAACCTTCCGGACCCGACATCTTCTTCTCCTGACATTTTCTTCTGCTACCTATCCACATCTACTCTCTATCTGTCTCTACAACATCTATCCCCTTTCTTCTTTCTTCTATTCATCTCTTTTCAGGCAACACAAATGGAACAACCAATGGACCTAAGTGAGCTGTACTATTTATGGCTGCCTGCTGACCTAATCTAACCTAACCTATGTATTTCCATTTAACCATTAAAATTGTAAATTTTAGCCATTTCTTAGTTGATTGACTGATTGCAAGTGAAACTTTAGTTAGAGACTGGCATTTTAACACTAAAGGACCAATGAATGGGCCTAAGTGAGTTGTATTATTATGGCCGCCTGCTGACCTAGACCTAGAGACTAGTTGGATATTAGGTAAGGAAAGCTAGTCAAAATAATCTCATATTGTAACAAACTACAGATGAATATTTAACAGAATGGAAAATTTCAGGAGATTGAACCAATTTGTAATGCTAAAACAATCACTTCAACTATAAATATCGACGAAGTGTAAGAAAGTTTGGGAGTGAGAAGCGTCGATAACAAGAATTTCAAATTTCAAGGAGCTACCTAGAGCATACGGGTATGTATTATAGTTACTGAATATTATTGAACATCAACAATACTGAACCATTAACGATTAGAGCCATTTGTAAATAATCTAAATTGACACATTTAGGGTTCGGAGAAGGCTCATGTGATTGTCGAAAAATAAGTGCATCTACAATGAGTCATTGTTTGCAACTGATTTAAAGTTGAAGTCATAATAGGACCATAATTCTTCGAAACTGAGCCTGGGCAAGCAAGGATTATTAATGATGCTCGATGTTGCGACATGGCAATAGTGTTTACTATCTACACTGAATGATATTGATATGTTCGTGCAACTGTTTAATGAGATGTTTCGTGCCTGTGTACTCTATAGTTTTGGTGATCAGTATTTTCCCCTAGATCGCAATTGATTCGAATTAACACCATTCGACTTCTTTTTATGTAGTTATTTATGTCAACAAACCCACAACAACTCGTGTTTTAAAAAAGGAAATTCAACGATTCATAAAAAAATTCATGGTCATGGAAAAACTCGACAAAAGAAGCACTAGTCCATATAGAATCTCATTCCGCGTACTTTATGATTCAATGACAAACTAACAATCCAAACTACGATGTAAAAATTATTAATTTTCAAAAAACTTATCAGTTAGTATGTAAGTTTTACTTTGATTACGAGTCCATAAATACCATAACAAAGCAAATAAATAAAATTTTAGTTGTTTTCCGGCAAAAATCAAAACACACTTTATTCACCAGTATGGTAGCATTAATTTGTAAACTAACAATCATTTGTTCTCACTTTTATGATTTCGTTGCATTTTTTTTTTTGTTCTTTGTTTTTCACCACACAATTGGGGCTGCCAGATGAATTTCGGATAAAATCGTCAAAATCCCGATAAATAAGAAAAAAATCGTCATTTAAAATTTAAAAAATCGTCATATAAATTGGAAAAATAAACTTTTGTTTAAATGAGAAAAATAGTTATTGTCTCAAACAAAACATTAATAAAACAAACATATGATAAAAAATTTTAATATTTCAGAAAATCGTCACTTTCAATGAAAAAATCGTCAAATCATCACTTTGCTATTTTTGAAACAAAAAATCGTCAAAATTTTGATAAATAGTCAAATCTGGCAGCTATGCACACAAACCGAAAACACTGAGTAGGCGTTTGTCCGTCTTCTATAAAAATTTTTACACATTTGACTGCTGGCTGGTTAGACTCTGCGTCAGTTTAAAGTGATAAACAATGTAAACAAAGGCAAAAGTCATAACTAAAGCAGCCACAAACCAAGGCATACAAAAAGAAACTCTAGTTAAACAATGAATGCATTTGATTTTGAAAGAAAGAAGGAAAAACATATTCGTAGAAGTATAAATATACTAGATTTACTCGTTAAAATCACACTAGAAACGAAGGGAACAAGCAAATAGAAACCGGCGCCATAAATATTTTATATAGTATTTAAATACATAAAGTGTTATACCTACCGTATATGATTGGCAGCAGTGGACTGTAAGATGCACTATGTGACAAAAAAGAATGCTAAATAACTGATAAGTTATTTGTTTTAATTTTTGAATTTGAAACACACCAATTGCTCACTGAAGCACAATTGTACTTTTTTAGATACATTTTAGACACAGTTGGTACCGTGGTACTACCACGAGTCATTTGGTGCAACTTCAAAACACTGTTGCATCAAAATTTGATATTTCATATGAAATAGATAAATATATAATTTTTTAAAAAAATTTATTTATTCGAAGGTTTACTTCTAGTTAAATATAAAAATTTATTTGAAATTTATTCTTTGTATACCTCTGTTATATGTTATACATAGCTTTCCTTTGGAAAACGTAAATGTAAAAACATACAGAAATATACAAAGAGACACTAGCAAAATGTAATGCATTTTCTGGCCTGCTAAAGCCTTCGTCAGCATTCTTTGTGTCTATTGGTGTTTATTTTCAAACTTTCTTATATTTAACTTTCAAATTGACTGTATGAGAATTTTTCCTCTTGCGAGTATTATTGTAAAATTTTTTAAAAAAATTTATTTATTCGAAGGTTTACTTCTAGTTAAATATAAAAATTTATTTGAAATTTATTCTTTGTATACCTCTGTTATATGTTTGAAAATAAACACCAATAGACACAAAGAATGCTGACGAAGGCTTTAGCAGGCCAGAAAATGCATTACATTTTGCTAGTGTCTCTTTGTATATTTCTGTATGTTTTTACATTTACGTTTTCCAAAGGAAAGCTATGTATAACATATAACAGAGGTATACAAAGAATAAATTTCAAATAAATTTTTATATTTAACTAGAAGTAAACCTTCGAATAAATAAATTTTTTTAAAAAATTTTACAATAATACTCGCAAGAGGAAAAATTCTCATACAATAAATATATAATTTAATCATTGATTTTTCTACTAATTTTAACTTTGATAACCCATAAGTAGGCCCCTACAAAGCCTAGCACTCTTTCCAAACGCTCATTTCATAGGCAGTTATCTATCATATGCTGTTTAAACTGTTCAATTATCTTATTCGGTTCAAAAGATATGATTTTTGAAACGAAAAAACTCAAATGGCGCCACTGTTCGCCATACAATTTCTGCAACCATGTCTTTTTAACCTTTTTTACCTCTAGAAGCCAAACGGGCACGTACAGCAGATAAAACCTTTTGAATTATGTAAAGAAATAATCAAAGAACAGGTTTTGCAAATACACTAGAGCCCCGATTTGCGTCTATCCTATTTGCGTCGTTTCGATTTACGTCACTTTTCTAAATGTGGTTTAATCCGCTTTGTGTCGTTTTGATTCCGATTTGCGTCGACTTTGAAATTTTGTGTCAATACATTTGTATAGAAAAAAAATTGATTCGATTTGCGTCGCATTTACCCGGTCCCAATTAACGACGCAAATCGGGGCTCTAGTGTGTGGCAAATATACAAAAATATACAGTTTTTTTTATTTTCCGTCAAAGTTGAAAAATAGTGAAAAAACGGATAGTTTTTAAATAGTGATTTACCAGGAGAAACACAAAGCAAACAGGTAATTTTTTTTATCATTATACATTTAATAAATACATCAATCAACACAAAGAAAAAATATAGCGATTCGTTGCCTATTTTTCGTGATATTACACCTGAAATCGCAACAAATTGACTAAAAATTGTGTGTTTTTTTGAAAACCGAAAGTCGGTCAACTTTGAACGGTTATATCTTTTAAACTTAAAAAGTGTTATTATTAAGAGTGTCATATTTGAAATCGTTGAAAAGTTTCCTATAACATGGGTTGATTCAAAACTTCGTCGACGCTCATGAAAATTTTGATTTTTGCAACCTCGTTTGCTCTACGGGCGCCAATGTGCGCCGTATTCTTTTTTATCACTTGCAATCGAGTATAAAATTGTTAATACATTCGTTATATATGGTGATATTAAAAATGTTGCCATCGAATTTTCGATAAAGTAAAGAGTTAAAATTTTGTTATTCCAAAAGCCCCTTTTTCAATCACTGTGATGGTTTCAACGTGAGAGAGTTGGTGTGTGCTGCTCAAAAGTGGTGATTGCGATACGGATGACAAAGATAGCATAGGTGAGCAATTTTAAGCATTATTCCATGACCAACTCAACAAGATCATTGGAACCTACTACAGCAGCAATTTCAAAACTTCAGGATTTATTTAAAAGCAGGGAATTTAGGTATCATATGAAGTGAAGCCTTGAAATACAATTTTTTATGTCCGAAATATTTATATTATTATATTCATTTTTAAAAAATGGATCTATTAAGAAAACCCGAATCTTACGATAATTATTTTGTATTTTGTGGAACAAAAATGGTTCTATGTAGTATGAGCTGCTGAAATCTTTCTCGATCATCACAGGAAACCTGTACCGAATGCAACTGATTGTTTTGAAGCTGGCATTGGCTGAAAGCGATCAGAATATGAGAACATGAAAGCGTTATATTCCATCATGACAACGCTCGACTAAATGTTGCAATACCTGTTAAAAACTCTTTAGAAATAAGTGGTTGGAAAGTTTTGCTGCACGAGCATTTTATTATTAATAAATATTTGATCGTACTGAACTCTCTTTCTTGGATACTCTTCAACTCAGAATAACATGTCCGAAATTGGCTTTATTCGTTATTTGCATCAAAAAATGAGCAGTTCTTTTGGCGCGGATTTCATATGTTGCCAATAAGATTGGATAAGATCATAGCTGTTAGCTAATTAGTTTGAATAAATTTATTTGTACAAATATTGCAAAATAGAAGCTAAAAATTTAAATTCTTCCGCATTTTCATGTTACACAGTAAATAAGTTGATAAAGAAGTTTTATAATTACAATTAAAAACAGAATCAATGCCATATTAGTTTGCCACAACGAATCCGTTCTCTTTATGACCTACTCCCGATGCCATAGTTGAGCAAAGACTTCCTTATTCGTTCACGCTCATTTTCTTTTCAATTTAATCTACTATCTAATTAGATACTCGTATATCACTGTGGTAGTGTATATCAACACCCACATTTACAAGTAGTAGAATTATTGATAATGATAATGCAATTGTTTATAATTTTAACTAGATTTTATACAAATGTCCTTCCGAAATAGATTATTATCGGGCAAAATTATCTAACAAAATGTTACGTTAAACTTTAAAATATTGTACGAAACGGCCCATATAAGCCATGATTCCAAAAATCAGTTAAACGCACATAAATTTCCTATAATCTAGTTTCGATCGGTTCATAATTTGTTATAACAATCATATAAGTCCCACTTCGAAAATAACATTAACGATATTTCAGCTCATACAACTTATTTTCTCCAAAAAGAATTCAAAATAAATAATAATTTCATGTATTCAGAAAACATGCCAATAAATTGTATGATAATTGGTGCATAACTATTCATAGTCTCCCACTGCTATAAAATAGCAGTAGCGAGCAGAAATAAATTCCATATGTACAGAAATTATGCTACGAAATTGTATGACAATGGGTCTCATATGGAACCTAAATCCATGTGAGAAATTCATTCAAATGACACAACATATTCTTCAAATAATATTTATGTAATCTTAAAAAACTCTACCAAATTTTTCCGTTCCCCATCAGAAATCATTTTATAGTGCAAAAATTTCTTCTAAAGTTTTGGTGATGAGATTATTTGATTTGATTTAATTGACTCAGTCTCAGTATTAAGTTTACCTAATACCTAAATTATTTCATACGAATATAAATACTTGCTGGAATTTGACTGCATATAATTTCTTATTTAATATTTGTTTTTTCACCACTTAAGAGACTAGATTTTATATCCTTGAATTTAGGGATTTTTCTGAACAATCTGATATACAGTGGGTGGCCAAATTATTAGTTACACATGCAAAATTATTTTAAAATAGTGGACATTTATCCTTTTATTTGTTTCTAATTAAATTAAAAATAAATTCTTTTGTTTTAAAAATATATATTTGAGAAAAATAAATATTAAAAAATTTTTTGAAAAAAAAAAACTTAATATTTCGTAGAACCTTCTTTGGCATCAATTACAGCTTGCACCCTTTTTGGCATGCTCTGAATGCATTTTTGAACATTTTCTTTTAGTTCTTCATCGTGATGCCAGACTTTAATCAGTTTAATCAAAATTGCATATTTCACACTTCTGAGCAGAATGACAGATAATGATCTACAACTGCACTTTAATATCACCAATTATTTTTGACACAAAATATTTAACAGTATTACCAGGGACCAAATTACCGCATTCGTAATCGAATAACCTATCGTATCGAAAAATTATTTCGATATCAAAATTATGATAAAATGTATTAAATTTCTTGCTCGATATCGTATGCCATAATCTCAAATAAGAAAATTACGATCAATTTTACTCGATATCGAATGCGGTAATTTGGCCCCAGAATTAAAATACGAAAACATCTGGTACAAGAAATAAATTTATATACGTATTAAAAGCGGTTGAATCTTAATTAATATAGTGTAACTAATAATTTGGCCACCCACTGTATGTACAATCAAGTTACAGATAATATCTCCACTCAGAAACTTTAAACATTCCCTGAGAAAGTTTTTTTTTTTAATTATTAATATTCTTCAAATATTAAAGGAATCAAAGATAATAAACTGGTCATTATACCCTACACCACCACCATAGTGTGGATATAGATTTGTGCTGATGTTTGTAAGGCCCATAAATATTAGTCAAACACCCACCTTGAAGTATACCGATCGACTCAGAAACACTTGCTATTAAACGATGTCCGTCCGTCTGGCTAGCTGGCTGTCCATGTAAACTTGAAGCGCAGAGTACAAGTCGCAATTTTCGAAAATATTTCCATAAAATTTGGTATATGATATTTCGTCGGCCCAATGACGGTTGGAATTGAAATTGGTTGAAATCGGTCAATTATTTCATCTAGTCTAGTCTAGTTTTATTTATAAACGTCTCCAAACAAATTTCGCCACAAATAAGTCGTATATGAAGCCTAATTACATCCACATATTTCATGCAATTATGTCAATAATTGACAATATCTCCCATATAAGATCCACTTCGAAAATCACTTTAAAAAGCATGACTGTTTTAAAAATGTTGATAACCAAACACTATTCAACACATATATATTTCAGATATATACAAATTATTCGGACCAATTTTATGTTGCTTGGTCCATAATTATCTTCCGAAAATCACTTTAACGAGCAGAAATCTCTTAATAATAAAATTCGACGCAAATAAGTTGCATGTATACAGAAATCATGTCAACTAATTTTATCCATAATTAGCCAAAGCTCTTCAATAATCAGTTTAACATGTATAAATCTTTTAAAAGTGTTTGTAGCGAGATAAAATTACATATAACACAAAAAATATTTATATACACAAAAGTCGTGCCACTAAATTTTCAGATGACATGTGCATAATAAGTCATACCTCCCTTAGCGCCCAATTTTGAAAAACTGTTTTTACACTTATACTGGGTGTAGGATATTATATGAACGGGCTTGGCCGACTATAATTTCTAACTTGTTGTAAATTTAAGGAATACTTGAAGTTTTCATTATATCAATGTTACTCTATCAATTTTACTAATTTTAAGTGTATTTAATTGAACGATTGAAGCAGGTAATTTTGTTATTTTAATAAAAACAAAATATTAGCGCAATTCACAATTTTGTGCAAATGGTATTGCATCATTGCATTTGCAGAAAGGCTTAGCATACTTTTGCTCTTGCTGTGTATTTTGTTAGTGTAGATATGCTAAGTCTTTTTGCAATTGCAATGATGCAATACCATTTGCACAATATTGCGAATTGCGCTAATATGTTTCTAACAAATAAATTGTTGCAATGAATTAAAATTCGCTCGAACATCGCCTTAAAATAAAAATTTCATTTAAAGTTTTTCCAGATAATGGCGATTTCAATTTGTCTGATTATGCTTTTGCTATTTCAAATGTGGTTACGGTGTAGGGAACTCATCATCAAGAGTTGTTAACATCTAAATGCTGGCAAATTATTCATGAAATTGATATCACTGAAAAGGCCAAGAAAATAGTGAATTTATTTTTAAAGCTAAATTTCAATGTAAAAAAATGCAGCTGTTTATTGGGCGTTTCGATCATGGGATCATTTTGTGTGGAGCAAAGATAGATTCAATGATTAATGAAATAGAGACGATATTATGCCAAAATGTGATTGAAAGTTTTGATAAAAGAATCGTCATCTGTAGGCATGGTTGCGGTGGACATCAGTCTTATATAATTTTTATCATTTCTAATTGTCAAACCTTACTTATTCCAATACAATAAATATGAAGAATTTTATATTATTTTTTTTCTTTTTAAAGACAAGTTCTTGTTGATTAATGGATTAGATACAGTTGCAATGCTATTCCTGAGAAATGCTTCCTGTCTGAAACCTTAGATCTTCAGTAAATTAAATTAATTTTAATATTTTTGGTTTAATAGAAATTGAAAAAATGATTTTTCACACACAAACTTTACTTCATTTTGTCTGCAATAACTGTCTTTTTAGTGTAGGGTATATGACAAACATTAAACACACACTCTCACTACCTACATTTTAAGCTGCAGCCGTATTCGTATTCCGTTTTATGAGGTTGTTTACTTTTTGTTGCTTTTGTGATTTTTTTGTATTGATTCTTAATATTTAATTGTAAATGCAAGAAATTCGTTTTATTTGTTTTGTTTTCTTTTTGTAAATTTTTCCTTACCACTAATTGACCTTTTAATAACTGTTTGCACTTAACATCAACATATAAATTCCATACAATTAAATTTCTTGCTGGACTCTTATTAAATTTCCTGTTGTTCTTTATCTCATAAATTAATTAAGAATTTCCTTTTAGCGCTCACGTTGTGTGGTTTATCACTGCTGCAATTGCAAACACCATCACTCACTCGGAGAACTCGGATAGACTTGATGTTTTACTGATTGATTTAATAACGTCTAAACTGAATGATTTAATTTCCCAGTCAGTCGGGATTTAATTTTTTCAATATTTTTCACTTCTTCTAGTCCAGTCTACAGTTTGATCAACAATAAAACTTTTAATCGCACGGCAGAGTAAAATATTTCACTTGTTGCACGTCTTTATTGCACCAAATGCAAACAACAACAAACTTTTGCTATTCGTACCCAGTGATATCTTCGTTTGTGAAGTTTTATTTACTTTTATTTTATGTTGTTTTTGTTTTTTTTTTTTTGTTATTGTACTTTGTTTTGTATGTTTTTTTTGTAATTTTTCCCCATTGAATTGCGAGTAACAAGCAGAACTCTGATATGGTCTTGTGTACGAGACATCCAAATCCTAAACAGACATTCAAACATACATACATATATACGTTGCACTAAACAAGCCATAGAAAAATAAACACTTACTCATACAACAGGTCGTCATCATCATTTAGCATTAGTGCTGTGAATACACTACACAAATAGTATGTGATTTAAGGTGACCAGCTGTTGACAATTTATATACAAATATATACTCGTATAAATTTATCTAGTGTTACAAAATAAATTTAACAGTAGAAATCTAACATATCTAATTTGTATCCATATTTCTTATATTTTTTCCGCACAAATTATTTGGGCAAACATTATAGTCTTTTAATATGGTTTGTAATTACTTTCTATAACATGTTGTATAGCTTAGAACTTTTATTTCACGTCATTTATAAAACACTCGCTGAAACCCGATTTTTAGATAGCATGTCATACTGATTAATGTTAGATATCAAAAAGTGTCATAGAGTTCATGGGCATAATGATACAACAAAATGTGTCATGAGCAAAGTCCATGGATTACAATTAGTGATGATATCAAGAAAAAGCTTAACTATGCGACACCGTTATTCTAAATAAGCTGGATTTTGAAACTTCTTCTTAAATTGCTACCAAAATTCCATCAACACCAGAGTTAGAATCTATTCAACTGATTGAAAGACACTTGTCCTGGAAACCATATTAAATAAAAAAAAAAATTTCTGATGAAATTTAATTGACATTACGTCCATTAATATTATTACTAAATCAAAATAATCACAGAATTTCAAGAACCTGAGTAGTGCTGGAAAATTCTACTACTTTCCATTACTCAGTAATATTCAATACTTTTCATGTGGGTACTCAATACTACTCGATACTTTTAACGGATTTTTTGAAATTGTAACGCATAGTTTTTATCTGAAATTGAAGTAGTTTCTTCAACAAATAAAAATAGATCTTCAACTATTATTGGGTTTTGTATGTCTTTTATTATTAAATCAAAAATAAATGTAAAGCTAACTTTTAATTCAACGTTAACAACACCTTAAGAAATAATAGACAGCTTTATTTCGGCGGTTGGTTTTTACAGTGATGTATTTTTATGCACTATTTTACCCACTCAACTTGATTAAAAATACAACTTAGAAAGTATCGTGTAACTACTTTTGAGTATTGAGTATCCAAAAAAAAGGGCAAATACTCGATACTTAATACTTTGCCAGCTCTAAACCTGAGCTTTCTGCGGCAAGAGCCTGACTAACTTTGTACATTTGAGATATCGCAACTAAATATTAGCGTCGTAAATACATTTTTAGCAACTAGAGACACTGTAACAATTTCAGCTTGTATTGCATTTTTCGGCTACATGCATTTTTTAACCTGAATATCTAATTATTCTGATTCTAAGTTGACCAATATTTTGGATTTTTTTTAAAGCATATTCCAAATATGTAGTTTATAGATTTAAAGGCTTTGGAACTTTTTAGGACCGTATTGCTACATATCGAGATCAATTGTTCCAGAATTACTCTTGTTTTTCACGGCAAGTTTTTTTTCGTGTAGCGACCTCTAAGTATGATATTCACACAGTATTGATGAAGTATTGTAGTGTGTTTGACTAGTCGCAGTTACCATACCTTTTGTATGCAACTAAACACTCATTTTTTGTTGTGTGTATCTGTCCACGCTGCAGATAGCTGGCAAGGATGTATTATGCTTGCTCAGCATATTCCCATAGTATGTAAGAATAATAATTTTAATTAGCATTAAGATAGACTAAAGAATAAATTCAATTAATAAAGAACCACTAAAAGGGACAGTCGCATAAGCGGATATAATAAATAATACAATATATGTTTGTTTAACAATTACAGTTTCTTTAAATGGTGTTCAAAGTTGCCGAATATTATTTTCCTATACTTTAAGGTCCTTCCCGATATACCTCGGTGGATGTTTTAGTTTGGACGACATCCCAATTCAAACTGTTTTTTTTTTAGCATAATGTTATGTTCGACAACTATTAAAACTTTCGTTCATCGTGCTGACTGTCCATACGATTTTGAATTTTTGTGGATTAGACCAGCGTAGAGATCAAGCTTATATATGGACAAGGTTAGCTATGGACAGAGAAATTTACTGTTTTAGTAGTGCAACGGGAATTGAATTCTTGATTTTTTGTCAATGTACAAACGTTTTTCCGTCAATGTCAATCAGATTAATTTTGGTTTCATCTGTAAAAATAACTCTTTTTACCGAATTTGATATACTTGTTGAGTTTTAGTTTTGCAAAAGACAATCGTGTCTTTATATTTTTTTTTTGACAGAAGTGGTTTTTCTACTTACACGATCACAAAGCTGATTTTCATTAAGGCAACTTTGTGCCAGTCTACTGAAAATATTTAACCGAAATTCCTCATTTATTTCAGTCATTATTGATGGTTATGACTTTAAAGGATCCTACTGTCTTATCCTCAATTTAAATTTTAAACCGTCTTTCGAGAACATCCAATTATTTCAGCTATTTTTGTTTATTTTTTATTGTAATCTTTGGGTGAAGTTCCCAAATAAACTTTTTTTCTCTTCTCATATTAGTTGACAAAAATTAATGATAAACAATATTTTTGTTAAATTACCCACGAATAGGCCATCAAAATTAGCATCAACTATTTTTGTTTAATTTTCCAACCAAAAAACTGAATTTATAACAAAATATGACAAAATAAAAAGCGTGCAAAAGTTAGCAGGACATTTCTAATAAATTTTTTGAAAAGTAGAATGGCATGTTAATAAGATTCCATTTTACAATATAATATGTTTGGCACTTCATAGAACATTGGTGCGCTACTTCTCTGTCCATAGCTATATGGCCCAAGTTGCTAGCTAGAGCTCTAAGAACCTTGTCACGACTTTGAAATTTTTGCGTGATTGCAGTGACATAAGCGAAGGTGGTAGATAAACCCAACTCTACTTGTCGGTAGCGACTAGGAAGGAAAAGAAAAAATACTTATAATTTCCTTTCTATTCCATCAATCAACAATCTTGATGTTTTTCCAAGCTGCTTCCGTGACAGATAAACAATTCCTAAATATGGTCTAAATACCTTCACTAAAATCCACCTGACAATGAATATAATGAATCTTGTACTAATGTATCTGCAACAATAAAAACTAAACCATTTTTGCTTGGAATGTTAAAGAAACACCTTTTTGTAACAAAATTGAGTGGATATTTTTGAATAACAGAAAAGCAAAATTGGTAAAACCAACAAAAGTTAGACAAATTACACTGTGAGACAAATGGTAAGGGTCAGTAATCGGGAAGGGTTCAAACTACCGGGGAAATTTATATCGGTAAAAAAGAAGTTATATGTGTCCCGGCGGTTCGCTGGGTCATGTCTAGGAATCGAGATATATTGATTTTAAGTTAGTAAGTATCTATAGGGAATTTGTCACATTTTAGCCTCTTTTGTTTGTCATAACTCGAGAACCACTAGTCCGAATAAGCTGAAATAAATTTAAACAAATTAAGAATTACAATTCCTGTTCATACAACGTTTCGCTACATAAGCAACAGTTTCGCAGTTATAAATAAATGTATGAAGAAAAAAACTATTTTTTGCCTAAAAAATTGAATTTTTTTATTTTTAATTCATAAAAAATCTAAAACGATAAAAAAGTGTCAAGTCCCTATTACTTTCACGTAAAATAACATAACCTTTAAACAAAATGAGACATAGATCATGAAAATCGATGGACGCGTTTCGCTTTTATTAACAATTAAGTGAAGGTATGAATTTCAAAAATTTGCTCGAGATATGCACAAAATTCTTTGGAAAAAACATTGATGACTTTTTTATGATGACTTGCATATCTCGAGCAAATTTTTGAAATTTGTTTCAGCTAGACGTCACCCAGCGAAACGCCGGAACACGTATAACTTCTTTTTTTACCGATATAACATTTCCCGTTGGTTTCCTCCCATCCCGATTTTGAGTGTCGCATAGTGTTATGAATATGGTCAAACCTTATAAAAAAATCTCAATATAACGAATTTAGACTAAAAGTTATTAATTTATGCAATTTTTTTATGATTACCACTCATTACTTAATAATGCATTTAGTAAGATAATGATGTTTATATTTTAGTGAAACCTCTCTATCTATGTACATAGTTATGGCCACTCTAATCAAGACGTCATAATCACCTTTCTCTCCCATCACTTGCATTGAAAAATAAATACAAAATAATAGTAAAAAAACAATTTCGTTTTCATTTTCAATTACATTGTCCATTTTTCAGCGATGACTTTGAAAAAGAAAATACAAAAAATAAAACTAAAATAGTGAGAAATAGAGAGAGTATTTCCAACAGAGAGTCAAGAAGATAAAAAAATATAAACAAATTTTTATTATTTTTGTTTTCCCTACTTCTCACCGATTATGGCCAGTGTTGCAACTGCTTAAATTAAGTGAACTGCAGACGGGTTTTTATTGACTGTGCAGCATTAAACACATTCGAGGCAGTAGTCTACCGACTATAATATGTCAACAATAAAATACACATGTTATATATGTATGTATGTTAAACTTTATCTCGATATAAATACTTTTAAAAGATTTATGGAGGTTAATAAGACGGGAAGGGTGTTATATAGTAGTTTCGACTAATTACGGACCGACCATTATAAAATTAGGTGTCGTCATTTCTGTGTATTATTTGTGTCGAAGTTTATTTGATTACCAACATTCTTAAGAAATTTATGATCGTTAAAGAGATTTTCGAAAGTGGGCCATTTATGGGAGCTACGACTAATTATGGACCGATCATAATAAAATTGTACCGTATTATTTGTATGCATATGAAATATATTTGCGTTAAATATTATTTGGATACCAACATTTGTGAGAGAGTTATGCTCTTTAAAGTGATTTTCGGAAGTGGGCTTTATATGAGAGCTACGACTAATTATTGACCGATCTGCACAAAATTTGTAGATGTGATTTGGCATGATTTACCACTCATTTGTGATGCAATTTGTTTGGTTCCTTGCATAATTCAAACATTTATGATCGGTAAACTCCAATTTCGGGAGGACTTTTGTATGGAGGCCAGGTGAAATAATGGACCGAATTGCACCTGTTGCAATCCCATCCATCCTTGTGCCGAAAAAATGTCACGTACCAAACTTTATCAAAATATCTTCAAAATTGCGACCTGTACTCTGCGCACAAGCTTTACATGGAGCTTTACAGCCAGCCAGACCTACGGACATCGTTAAATGTATCAATAATATTTTATTATATTAATAATGTTTTATTTTATATTAATAAAAATGAGTGAAGTTTATTAGCATGTCTGGAATCATGTACATATGGTTTTCATGATTCATAAATAAAACGTTACTTTAAACTAGTAAGAGTGCTATATTCGGCTATCACCTTTGTTGTGGATGCATAATTATATTATGCATAATTATGTCGATAAACACGCCATCTGATGAATTTGTTCGTAACAATATTAATACACTTAGTTTTTTTGATGAAATTTTCAGAGGCTGTCTCGGATTTTTGCTCATATCTTTGTTATTTATGCACGGATTTTGCTGATTTTAAATAGCAAACTTCTCAAAAGAATGTCTGACAGAATTATTGAAGATTTGGATCCCGAAGATATTTGGGGACGTTAGAAAATTGATTTCAAGAGACAGACAGACAAACATGGCTTAATAGACTCCGCTATCTATAAGGATCCAGGCGGCATAAGTACCCAGCGGCATTTGCACTCGTGTAATCGTGTATCCTACTGTCTGGAATGTGTTTAATGCTTGTGTGATTTTGTTTGAATGCTAGGAACAAACAACCATTTAACATTCTTCCAATAGGTTTTCATATTGATGAAGCCAGTTTTTTTTTTTTTTTGGTTTGTTTGGTATTCAATACGCATGATGATTATTGTGTTATGCAGAAATGGATAAAAATAAAATGTGACACTTCTAATAATTTGTGGTTTCAATACTTGTTTAATGATGCATTTACACTGTCAACGATAATTGTGTAATTTAGGGTGCGACATTTTAAATTTGGATTTGATTTATATTTATCAAAATATCAAATGAATGAATACCTTCGATTCTATTATTCATAATGTTATTGTTAGTTTGAGTAACATTTAGTTTTCTTTGTTAGTGTAAATTATATTTTATGCTACAGTTTACCTCAAACGTTTTATTACATGTCTGATACTTATTTTGTGGCCTGTTTTACTGATTACTTAAGGTACGGTCACATTTGGCAAATATTTGCCGAAAATGACGTAACCACTAAATAACATTTATTTGAACTCATTTGTTTACTTAAAAAAACTTTTCTTATTTAGGCCAAAGCACAACAAATATTTAGTTTTAATTTATTTGATGCTGTTTGATCTTGCAAAACTCTTGTAAGAGCAAACAACGTCAAACAAATTTGTGCTAAAACAAGTGGTTACGCTTTTTTGAGGAAATATTTGTCAAATGTGACCGTACCTTTAGTTAATAATATACCACAATATAACGTAGTATTTAATATTTGTACTTACTTATACATGTACACATATTTAAATACTCATGAATATATCATATTTCATTCTGACATGTTATTACAACAATAAATTAGTATTTATGACAGTCTGAAATTTAACTATAGGGTAAAACCACATTGAGTTTTCCGCACATCTCAATATAATAAAGCATTTTGGCACAAAAGTTCCAATAAGCTGGGGGTATATTGCGTTTGTCATTCTGTTTGTAACACATCGAAATAATGGTCGTAGAACCAACAAGTCTATATATTCTGGGTTCTTACAGTATTCTAAGACGAACTAGTCATGTCCGTCTGTCTGTTGTTGGCACGATAGAATTTCGAAAAAAAGATATAGAACAATGAAATTTTTACCAAACATTCTTTGATCCACCGAAATAATTGTTATTGAAAATAGGCATAATTAGTCAAGTAGGATCTGAGTTATAGATCAAAGTTTCAGACTACCTCGATGTTTTTCAGATATTTTTTTTTGCTATTTTTTTCAAATATAATGCAGATAATCAGGGGTGTCATAGAAACCATTATTGCCAGAATTGGTTTTTAAACCGACAAGAAAAAATGCTTTGGTGTCATAGGGCACTGCTACACGTTCAATAAATATCATGATATCAAAGCATTTTTTCTTGTCGGTTTTAAAACAAATTCTGACAATATTGGTTTCTATGACACCCCTGAATATAATGAAATTTTGCACACTTCATTTGTATTATAGAGGAACAAGTCGTGTTGAAAATAGTAGAAATCGGTCCACGATTTCTCATAGACCCATACATATGTCTTCCTGGAATATGGCTTTATGATACATTAACGTCTATAGAAAAGCCGTATCTAAATAAAATTCTGCAATTAAGAGTTTTATGCAAAGTGAAATTTTAAAACAATATTTTGTTTGCATCGGTCCATAATTTTGGCATAGCCCCATACAAACCCACTTGCGAAAATCAGTTAAATGCGCATAAATCTATTATCAACATTTACTATCCAATTGAAACTCAACACAAATAGTCGATTCATAAAATTATCCATCTCCATCGGTCCATATTTGACTGTAGCCCCCATATAAAGTTTACTTCCAAAAATCACTAAAATTCGCATAAAATTTTTATAAAAACCATTAAGAAGTCGAAAATCAATACAACAATCAACTCCGCATAGACATTTAAATTGGCGCATCAAATTTCATAATGAACGGTCGATATATGACCATAATCCCCACGTAAAGTCTACTTCCTGAAATCAGTAAATGCGCATAAATCTCTTAAAACCATCAGCAGCAAGTTTAAATTCGTTACAGATAGTATCGATAGATAGAAATATGCATAGCCAATTTTATGATGATCGGTCCATATATGACCGTAGTCCCCTTAAAAAAGCCAATTTCGAAAATTACGCATAAATCTCTTTTAAAAAACATTATAACGTCGAAATCCAACACAAATAATTTGCATATAGTATGTACATATAAATCGTCGTACAGAATTGCATGGTTATTGGCCCGTAATAGGTCATAGTTCCCTTATGAGGACTATTTTCGAAAACTTATTAACCTACAGAAACATTCTAATTGAACCGAAATTTTACACAGATCAGTTATAAGTATGTATGTAAAAATTATACTATTGAATTTTGTGCAAGTTGGTTCATAATTGAGCATTGTTGTGTGTAAACAAAGATTAAATTCTTGATTATAACTGACATATGATTCTTATAAATATGGTTGAAATTCAACTAAAACCAACCCAAAATAAATAGAAAATACGGTACAATATTTTATGAAGTTGGCCCCATAATAGGTGATTTGTTGGTGGGTATATGAGATTCATCATTCTCACTGGTTCAATGTTACAAACGTATGTATACCGTTATACAACACTTGTGAAACAACTTTTTAGATGTAAGTATAAAAAGTCCTAATTTATAAATTCTCGTTGCTTCAGGATCACGTGTATAAAATTTCATATTTAGATAGCATTTATTCAATCATTCCAAAAATAATTTTTTTAACCTTGGTGCAAATTTCATCCAAATCGGAAGACATCGATTTATAAAATTGGGTCACTTGACGTGAAATTCACCATATGTTTAAATTATTTGTTTGTATCTACATTAAGGTGACAAAATTTGCCTGTAGGAGACGAACTTTTTAACAGTTTCGATTTTACTTTGGTCTTTCCATTTGTCGTCATCAAATAATTTAATGATATGAATTATCTACCCCCTTTTGAACAATTAAACAGACTTAGTCCGTTGCAAACTTAAATTATGTGACCCACTGTTCATTTGGTTGCGTGACAGATGTTGCGATTACTGTTATCTCTCAGCTCAAAGCTATTCATTAAGTACCCAAATGGAATTTTTGTTTTCTGTCTAGTCACCATTGACAGTTTTAAACCTGTACGCAGCAAAAAAAAAATCAAAGTATTTATCTTGTTTCTTTATTACCAAAAATAGACGCAAAAATACAAGTGCTGGTCATTTTACCTTAATCGGTTTTTAATGTCAGATTTGTTGTACGAGTATTTATCAATTGTATGGCCATTAATAGACTTGTCTCTGACTGGAAACGATACTGAAGCAATGTTGGAAGTGTGCTGTTAATGAAACCAATTTATTTGGTGTTTGTTTGAAAACGAGTTGTATGAGAGAAAAACTTTCATTTGTATGGATTCACTATTGCGGATGCTAAAAATATGTATTTTTCACATAAAAGATTAGTGAAACTAAATGATTTTTTTTTATTCCAATACATAACTGTAAGGGAGCCTTGCTTTTGGTAGATTTAAAATTAATAGTTTGTAATATCTAAGTAGTACTAATGGCTAGTTTTTATTTTCCCACAAGTAATATTATTTGTGAAAAATTTGTGTTGAAGAGTATATAAACAGGAAAACAATTATTAAGAAATATTATTAGGCTAAAACCAATTTTGTCATAACATTTTACAAATCGCCATAGGGATTTCGATTCATTCACCATGATTTTTGAACACCCTCATTTTTTTGCCACGCTAGTTTTAGTCCGATCATAACATTTTGTATACCGATGTTCATGGCTCTATAATTTTTAACTACAACGTCAAATTCTAGTCATGACTTAAAAAAAAATTTTACGCACCGAATTTGAGGTGGTAGTAAAAAATTATTAAGGACAGACATGTAGCACACGTTTCCCTTTCTCATCTATTTTTTCGCCTTTATCGCAAGTCTGGTAGCACCGTACTTTGTAATACGTAAGTAACGTTTTATACATATAAAAATTTTGCGACAGTCAAAGACATGGATCCTTAACAAGTAGCCTTAACAAGTATCCTTAACAAGCTTTTACCACTAAAGGTAATGGTGAAAATTATTATTAAGCGGTTTTCAGAATATACTCGTATATCTGGCATCGACCATATCAATATCTTAAGCGCCCTGGAGACAATCAAATACTTGTGCAGTGCTGGCAAGTTTTGGTAATTTTCAATAAAACGCAATAAAAACTTTTGCTCGTCGATAGACTTTTCCATTATGCACATTAGGGCGGGCCAAATTTTTTGTCGATTAGAGCCGCCCCGTAGGATGATTCTATGGACAATTCTAAGCAACTTTGGTTAAGGAACCATGGGTCTATCTCGATTTTCGAGTCTCCCACTTTTCAAAAAATGCAACATCGTGCGAAGACAAATGCTTCAAATGACTTTCGGTACTCGTTGATGTTGTTGCGGTTTGCGATGTAGACGGCAATGCATTTGGATCCATTGTACACTTTTACTAAAAGAATTAAAAAATAACTGAAATTACCGAAAAATTTTTCTCGGAAAATAGACGAAAAATATTACAAATATGCATGAAACGCCCTCTGGTGGTGTTCATAGGTAAAAATAAAGATCAAAAATGAATTTCTCGACCCCAAAACCCCCCCATATACACATAAAAAAGATAATATAACGATGAATAAAAAATCGAATTTCGAATCAAAATGATGTTATAGGGAAAAAAATCATTTTTTGAAAAGTGGGAGACTCGAAAATCGAGATAGACCCATGGTTCCTTCACCAAAGTTGCTCAGAATTTTCCATAGAATCATCCTAGGGGGCGGCTCTAATCGATTTTTTCGGCTCCATACAAATTGGCCCGGCCTAATGTACATATTACCAAAAATAAAACACAGCGCTTTTTCTTTTTGTTAAACACGTAAAACACAAAATATGTACATACATACATATATTTTTCACCCGTACACTTTTTTTATGACGGCTAATACAAAGCAAGCCGCTCAAATAATCGGCCGTCATTACCGTCAACGTGTATGTGCAGCCGTAAAATAACGACTGAGCGCACACAACTATATGATTGATGTGTTTGTTTGATCGTTTCCAGGGCGCTTTATGATATGCAACTTTATTGAGTCAATATTCGGTTATGTTATGTTTGAGTCATATTTTGACCCAATATTTTTTTTATTGAAAAAATTAAAATTTGTACATTTCGAAAATATTTTTAAAGCTTGTGATCAATGCAATATATCGTCGTTAGAGTAATTGTGTGTCGGTCTGACGGACAAACACGTTTTTTGCAAGTTATGCAATGTTAAATACGAATGGGTCATCTAAAGACCCTAAACGTAGTAGCAGGGTTAATTGACAATTTTATTTTAAGTGTTCAGGCATACGCAATTTTCAGCTTGCTCAATAATCATTTGACAGTTGGAAAACAATACAAAAAATGTGTTTGTATGTAAACAAACTTACCTTCACATTGATTTTTTAATAATTTCTTTTGTTGACATTTGCCATTTTATACAATTTTGTTCACTAAACACAGTTGTGAACAGTGTTGCATTCGAAATCTTACTCAATATTATAACAATTTCGTGTTTATTGCGCAATAATTAATTGAGATTTTATTTGTAATATTGAGCTCAATAATGGCGTTAATTGCGATTATCGCAATTAATATTTTGAAAAGCTTTGTTAAATCTATAATTTTGAAAGACTGTGAATCTGGGAATGCTGCGATCTTAATCTTCGGCAAGTGTTTAGCGTAACCAAGTCTTAAATTAGAAAGCGAAAATGTCTATTGATCTTAGATCTGAGAACTTATGAGAACTAAGACCCCAGATTAACGTCTTGGGATATGTTAAAGTCGTTTGTGATGATTACCGATTATAACGATTGATATAATTATATTGTTACTAATGGGGTTTTCATGGAAAATTATTTCTTTTATTTGAAAGCGTAAGGTGTGACAATCAAAAAGTAATATCGGATAGATGTCCAACACGACCCATTCTTTCGAATCTGTTTTTAAAATTTTTACTAATATTTTGGCAAAATGCGGGCAAAATACGTTCATCACAACACGTATTTTAAGTTTTAGGGCTGTTATGGATTCGATTGGCTCTGTAAAGACTCTATCTCTATTGAAAGCGTGATTTACTCACCATAACCGTAAATGCAGGCGCTTTTTCGAAAAAAAATGGCAATTTAGCTTGCTGATGTTTCTAAACAAATTCAAATTGGTTTCGGAAGAAAAAGTAAATTTTTAGAAATTAATTTTTAATATTTTTATGCGATTTTCAAGCGAATTTTAATTTATTTGAAAGCTTCTACTAGTGATACGTCAACCAGTAAAATGTGTAAAAACTTGCATGTAATTTCAATAAATTCTAATTGGAAAACAAAGTTCTTATTAAAAACCCTTTATTATCATAGACGTTTGGCTGACTTAATTCTTAATTATTAGTTTAAAAACTTCCTTAAGATTTAAAAATTATTTATTCAGCCGGAATAAAATATTTCTTGGATATTGCTGAAGAAAAGAAATTTAATTTACTAACTTTTTAATGGAAATTATATTTAAAAGCCACTAATTGATCGCTAATGAAGTGATTCAATCAAACAAAATTGTGTTTTCATATTACCTTTAATTACACTTTAACCAAAAACATATGTAGTCTGCAAAGTCAGTTTGTAGACTCAGACACAGTAGGTGGCCAAAGAAATGTGAACTAAAATAAGATATTGTCAACTGGTAGCAATCATATAAATAAAACATATTAAATGTTCCAAAAGCATAAATTAACTTTCATTAAGAAATATTCTTTCTATTGATCATTTTGTCATGCAATTCTATTGACCATCCCCTGTAATGTAAAACATGTGTATAATTAAATATAGAAAAAAATAATCTTAGAAATGTTTGCATATAGTTAGCATTACGGAACTGATACATTTAACACGGATAAGGTGTGGTCAATTCCATACGCAAATAATTGAATGGGCGTCAAATTGTCACTGAATTAATGAAACGTACGAGTATGACGAGACTAGTTACAAGTACTAAACAGCTGTGTGTCGGTCTGTATTTGCAACTGTCGTTTGGTTTGTTAAACTGTCACTTAAAAGTTGTTTGCATTACAGCAAAATTATATGTAATTAAACTATTTAGTTTTATATAAAGCAAACAGCAAACTATGCAGGAGTTTTTGGTTTGAAACAAACCAACAAATCAAAAAAAAAAATGTGGTTTTAAACCGTATTAGTAACAAGAATTAACTTAAGCTTGGATTATGATGTTACTTAACGAATATTTTAAACACTACTGTAGTTTATTTTGTTTTGTTGAATATGGCAAATAATTCTGAATTTAAAAGATCTTAAATTCAGCTGACTGGCACATGCATGGTAAATATTCTATTGTAGAAATTTATTTATTACTTAGGAAATAACATTTTAGCTAAACTTAAAATCAGTAGTGTGTTTTATTTTATAATTATTTCCCTATAAGTCAATGCTAATTTTTATTTACGCTTTTGAATAAAGATTTTAAACAATGTTTGCGCAAACTCCTTGAGCAAACTTAAAACGCCCGTTGGATGTTGTACAACTTTATGTTAAACAACTGACACAGAAGTTCAAGTACGTTATGAAATATGTACTTCTAGATACCATTAAAGGTAAGAATTAGTTACGAGTATAAGTTATAATGCAAGTACATAGAAGTATATGCATTTTAATGATAACGTTCTATATACAACGTACATACATACAGTGCCGGCAAAAATAATAGCACTTGTGCACAATAACAGAAAGTAAAGTCATTTTATTTCATTGGAAAAGATTCGAGTTCATATGTTAAAAGTCCCCCAAATGCAGAATAAAATCCACAATTCATAGCTAAGACGGTAAAGAATATTTTTATATTACAAAAGACTTTTTAAAAGTCTATAATGTATCGTGCTATTTCTTTACCGTCCAAATTTTGTTACTTCACCTGCATAGGTTTGTAAATAGTTTCAATAAAAACTAAATAAAAGTTACACAAATCTTTTTTAAGCTAAATAAATTATGTCAATCATTTTATTTCAATTATGTGTCACGGGAAAAATTAAATCAAAGAAAAATTCATATGTGCAGTCAAGTCCTGCCTTCAGTGCTATTTTTTTTACCGCAGCTGCACATATGTGGTATTATATGAAAAAGGGGTGAGTGTGATTACACTGAGAAAAATTTCAAATAAAGTACCATAAACATATAGCTAATGTGGCAAGTATTCAAGGGCATAAATGGCATTCGTGCCATTTATAATAATACATAACGCCGATGAAAACTATAAGTTTTCAGAATATAAATCTATCTAAGTAGATCTTTAACATACTAAGATTATAGAGTTGTCCGTGGAGTTAAGTCTAAGTGCTGATGATAACAGTGTTTAAAAATTCTTCCTGATTTCCCAGGACAATAATTTCCCAACTCATAACCACATAAAAGTGTGTTAAAGTGTGGAACCATTTATGTCAATCGTTACCTCCAACTCCAAAATACGCTTTCTTCTCTTCTACCGATACCGCTAAACACCGTTACCGAGATGAGGCAAAAACAAATACCTAAATGAAGCGTTGTCCACGTACGACCCGGCCAAAGAGGCTTTTTTTAAAACTTTGTTTTTTAGTTGTTTGCTTTCATTCTGTCGAAAATTTTATAAGTCAGAATGTATTCAAAGATTACAATGGTAAAGTTTCCAAAACTACTGTAACCTTCTATGTTATACAACTATTATTTTTGTGATTTTGAACAAAAGAAACCTGGTATGTACTTATAAAAAAATATAGCTTCGGGAAAATTAAAAAGAGGGATATTATTAATTTTGTATTTCAGACATCGTGAAAATTTATAGACTATTGCCCTTATTTATAAAAAATTTCCATACAAAATTTGCTTTGTAAACCTCTTATAAACCTGTTGTAAGTTTTTATGAATTAGGGGGTTTAGGTTTATTATTTTCCTGGTGAAATTAAATTCCATAGTGTCTTAAATGCAAAACTTAAAATATCATTTGCATTAGTTTAATTAAGTTTTTCCATCAAATTTAGACAATTAACTTATGACCATTATCTCTTCAATAAAAAGCTTCTTCATAAAAACGTCATGAAATCAACAGATGTGTTCAAGATTAACGTGGGTCTGCGTTTTCGCCCTAACCTCACGCCGCACTTAAACGCGGGTAAACTCGGAGTGGATCTTATATGGGGAATATAGTCAAATATGGACCGATATTCTCAAAATCCAGCAGTTTATTTCTGGCATGTAAATGCTCGGTACCGTTATTTATAATAGATTTATGAATATTAAAGTGATTTTCGGAAGAGGGCTTTATATGGGGGTCAAATATGGACCGAAATTCACAAAATACTGCAGAAAGATTTATAACAGAAAGAAAGGTTTATAACAGGCTTAAAAAGCAAATTTTGTATGGATATTTCCTTTATAAGCCTGTTATAAACCCTTGATAAATTTTTATTTATAAGACTGTAAGTTTTGAGTCGGTACCGATATTTATACAATACATATATAGATAAATGGCTTTTTCGGATGTGGTCTTTGTATGGGAGCTATGACCAGTTCTGAGCCGACCACCATAAAATTTAGTAAAACAATTTATTTACCTGTAAGGATTATTTATGTCAACTTTTAACCTTTAAACGTTTTATACGTATTTAAGTGAATTTTGGACGTGGCCTTTATATTAGGGTATGGTCAAACATGCACCGAACTAAACAAATTTCGTGTTGCGATTTCTTTTTGCATGCAACTTATTCCTGCTGAATTTTGTCTAGATATTCCAATTTTATAGGCATTTATGTGTAATTGGGCAATATTTCGGGAAGATTTTTGTATGGGGGCTATGAGAAATCATGGACCGATTCTTACTATTTTCCTCACACTTTCTTCTTTTTTCATAAAAACAACGTATACACAATTTCATGGTATTATCTACAATATACATATTTGAAAAAATAGCAAGAAAAATGTTTAAAAATATAAATTTTTTATAGAGCTTGTCTTACATTTTGGTCCATAACTCGGTAGTGTGGAATACCGATTTTGCTGATTTTCAATACCAAGCTGCTTAGAAGAACTACAAATGGGTGAACTATGTTGATTTCGGTTGTGTTTTTTGGACGTGAGAGTGTTTTACGTAGACAGACAGACAAACGGACATGGCGCAATCGACTTAGAATTTCGTAAGTACCAAGAATATATACACTTTGTTGGGTATCAGATGAATATTTCTCAGTGTTACATACGAAATGACAAACATATATATACCCTCATTTACCACTTATGGTAGGTGAGGGTATAATAACAAGAGACAGCAAATGTGGGCTGAGTGCATTTTTAACTATTTGAGGTCCATTTTTAAATATACATATTTTATGACCTGCAACACCATTACGCTTTTCACTACTACTTGGATATTTGATTGCACTAGAGGTTTGAAAATCATCAGCCGCAGGTATTCTTCTTTAGGTTAGGTTAGGTTAGGTAGGAAGGCTGGTGTGAGTCACCTCACACCCTCACTCAGAGACCAATATGGTCCATTGCGATGCCTTAGATTCTCTACCAAATGTCTGACTAGTTTACATAGGTCTGACTGGTCTATATATGTTTGACTGGTCTACATATGTCTGACTCGTCTACCCAGAGACTTTGGCGGGAATCGAACCCGCAACCCTTTGACTGATAGTCCGGCACTCTATCGTCTAGTCTATCGGTGCATACATTAATTATTTTTTTTCTGGGGCACTGCAAGGTATACTTCTCCATATTTGTCATTCGCCTTCAAACAACTTCATGTCAAGCCTAGCGGAGAGTGGTTAGATTATGTTGCTTCGTCTGTATTTATGGATGGATGTTCTGAGCCTGGAAATTCAGTGTAATGTCCGAGGTAATAATGACATTTTTGAAGCGTCAAAATGTACTTTAAAATGCTTTGCAGTTTTTTAAGTCGGTTTAATAATATTTCGTTTCATCTGATTTCCTTACTATGTTCGATTGAAAATGGAATACAAATCTCAGGCATTGTCTGTAATGTTAGAGTTTCATCGATGACAGTGGGTTCCATTTCATTGTGGAATGTGATCGCTCATTAGCCCTACTGTTCTTGTTGAGGAAAAAGTTCCTGCTAAAGTCTTGACATAGCATATCAATAAAATTGCTGCTAAACTTAGGATCGACAATGTAGGTCTTATGTCTCTCCGTTTTTTTGGTAAATAAAAATAGTTTTGAAAAATCCAATTTCTTCCCAGTGTACAAACTTTGTGTGTTTTAATATTGATCCATATTTCAGTGTGATTTTCAATCGTTGATATTAAATATTTTCATATAATGACGTGTTTATCAGCTGAACTCGTAGCTTGTAATAAATGTTCTCAACTCGAATCTTTTGATCTAAATATGCTTTTTTTATTCCATGTACTTTGCAAATATTTAAAAACACAACCACAACTTGCAATTTCATTGAGCTGAGGGTTTTTTTCTTCTTGTTCTCTTCACAAGATCGACATAATTTTATTATTTATTAAACTATTAGTTGTACTTAAGTTATTTTCTTTTTTATTCTTCAATAAAATAAATTAGCCGGCAATAATGAGTGAATTTGTTTGGACGATGTTGGTGTTGCATTTTGTTATAAAAATAAGGGATTCTCTAAAATGAAATCAGATTAGAACTTGAGTTCAAACCTGTAACACACAGTTTAGTTTTCTCCGATCTCCAAACAGTCCTTTTTTCAAAAAACAAAAACACACAAAATGAAAGTGAGTGATGGTTTAAAAAAATTGTTATAATTGAGCGTATACAGAAATAATTATTAGAACATGCAAAGTGTTTTAGAAAAAAATCCTGCATAAAATAATTTAAATTAAAAATAAAAGAAATACAGTTTGGTTTTAAAATATTTTCATACGCATTTTCTTAATATTGCAGTTCGCTATCGTCACCTTGTTCACTTTGGCTTTGGTCTTGGGTGCTCAATCATCAATAATTCCCTGGGGTAATGTAATTACCCAAATTGCCGCAGGTGGTCCTCTTTCATATACAGCCGTTACATCACCAATTGTGCCTGCTTGGCCTGCTGCTGTTCCAATCGTGGCTGCTGCTCCTGCTAGTTATGTTGCCCAAACACGTGGTGCTGTGCACGCTGCTCCATTGGAGGGACATCTCAATTCGGTAGCTAATGTTAATGTAGCTCCTGCTCCCGGTACCATCTAAGGACCTGCCTTCAACGCATTCATCGTAGTCAATAAACAAGTTTCCCGCCTCTACAGAAACTGCCAGTGTGATGTTTGAATTCTTTTTTATTTTTTAGTTGTAACTTTTTTGTTTTGTTTTCGTTTAATACAGGGTGCCATCTAAAATTTTGTAATTTGTTAATTTTTTCACTCTTTACATTTCAACACTTTTTTTTTGATTTTCTTTAATTTTCAGTCATTATTATTATTCTTAATTTCTGTTAATAAAGCAAGTACTTTGTAAAAAAAAAGTAAAATATAAAAAATGGTTATTTATTATTATTTTTACGAAAAGTTAAGGTTTCAAGAATTTTTCATTGAAGTTTATAATTAAACAACAGTCGGCTGTGTCGAATCTTAAATAAAATAATCTAAATAGAATGTTACAAAAGTTACAAAGTCTGCAAAGGAGTAGAATACGAGTATCCTTATTAAGAGTTTTTTAATTAACAAACACAAACTGCGAAGCTGCTTTTGGCTTATCTGCAGAAAACACCCAGAGTCTTTGGCGATAATCGAATCCGCAACCCTCTATCGAGTAGAGCTGTAAAACTATCGATCACATTCTATAGTTTCGATTGTTTAGCATAAAACTATCGATACTATCGATAGTATCGAATTTTAAAAACTGTATGCAAAAACAATTGTTAAATTTAAATTTGCTTAAAGATATATTAAAACCAGCAATCGTTTTATTTACATGTTGCCTACTTTTCTTCAGTTTTTTCGTATTCATGTCAAGAGGCAACATGTTAATAAATGAAAAATGATAATTACAGCAAATTTCGAACCACCGGTAATACTGGTTAAAGGATTGATGTTTGACTGTTGGCTAGCGGGCATCGCAGTGCTGTTTCTCGAAACATATGTAAATTCAACCAACAACCCAGGTTCGAATCCCAAGCCAAGAAAAATTATCAATAAATTTTAATAATAATTTTCATGTAACAATTCCTACCTTCAGTAAAAAAAATTTAATGAAAAATTAAATTTAATGAACTCGGGCCGAAATAAAAGAAATATCAAAGATTTAAAACTAACAGTTCAAATAAAAATAATAATTGTTCTTAATAAAAAAAACCGTGTAAAAAAGACATTGATCGTTTGCAAAATAGGTGTTTGGTTCTTTATCTCTAAAACCTATTGAAATTAGTGAAAAACAAGGATTTTTTAAGAACAACTATTCAGGTTTATAATATTAAATCACATATATAATGTGTTTTTACTGGGGATGCTAGTCCCGATTTGACAAATCCCTAAACCTGGGATTTGTTTTAAAAAATCCCAAAATCTAGTATGTATTTGTTTACAAATTTCTACAATTTTTGCAAATCTAACATTTCAATATAATGTTATTTATGTTTTTTTATTTATTTATAAACTTTATGGAATGTAAAACTTGTTTATTTTCAAACCGTGTAAAAAAAGACCGTGTAAAAATATAATTAGGTGTATAAACATTTTTGTGTCTCTGATGAATATTTTTTTTTTAAGAGAAGTAACACGCAAGCAATTAATATGCCTATATATAAATGCGTTACTTTCTTTGGAAAGGGGATATATTGAAGAAGTAAAGGTGGTGAAAAAAGAAAGCTTTTTATATCGCAACTCTGCTATTGCGCATTATGTTCGTTTTTAGTGCAAAATTGCAGCGCCTCTGGTGGTGAGTAGGCTGAGTAATGTTAAAGCTTAATTTTATAGCCTTTATTTAATTATTTTACTTCGGTGACGTTTTAAATGCTATACCACCGAAGGAGGGCGCTGTGATAAATATTAGTTATGATATATACTTAGAAGAAAACTAATAATTATCAGAAACTGATGTTCTTTGAGTGGCAGCTGCTGGAAATCGAACCCGGGCTCTCAATGTTACACAGGGATAAGTTAATTCCGAATTATTTCAATGGAGTATTTCAACTCTTACTTTTGTTATATCACAAATATAATACAATACGATAAAACCCTACACCCAGTATGTGTGCGAAAATAGTTTTTCAAAAACCAACACTAAACTGAAGCTAATCTATTGTGTACCGATCATCCAAAAATGTGTTGGTGTGACTTCTGAGTACGAGTATATAAGCATTCTCTTGTGTTAAATTTTATCTCGATATCAACACCTTTAAAAGATTTAAACAGGGGCTAAATTACCGCATTCGTGCTATCGAATGCCATAATCTCAAATAAGAAAATTACAATCAATTTTATTCGATATCGAATGCGGTAATTTGGCCCCAGGTTAAGATGATTTTCGAAAGGGAACTTTAACTAATTATGGACCGACCTTTACTTATATCAATTTAGTGACATGATTTCTGTATATATATAGAACTTATATTACTTATTTGGATACGAAATTTTTTTTTAGAGATTTATAGTGATTTTGGGAAGTGGGGCGTATATGGGAGCAATGTTCAATTACGGACTGCTCTGTGCAAAATGTGTAGGTGTGATTAGGTTGTGTACATAACTTGTTTGTAGCGAAATTTATAAGTCAAACAATTATGACCGATAAACCGCTATATCGGGAGAAAATTTGTATGGGGGTAATTGGCCAATTTCAACCAAATTTAACATCAGTCGTCCTCGGGGCGAAAAATATAATGTACCAAATTTTATTAAAATATCTTATAAATTGCGACCTGTACTTTGCGCATAAACTTTACATGGAGAGTCAGACGGATGGATGGACATCGTTAAATTGACCGGTATACTTTAAGCTTAGTGTTGGACTAATATTTTTGAGTGTTACAATCAGCACAAATCCAAGATACCCTCTCCACTATGGTGGTGTAGGGTATAATAATGACAACAACTGGAAAATACAGATAAACAATAAAACACCAATATTTTCTAATTAATATTTACATATAAGTAATTTTATTCTAATTCTTCGACCTTTTTAACGATTTTTATTAAATAATTTTTAAGCTTGAGGTCACTTTTTTGTTTTTTATAAAAGACTAGCTAAACCCGGGGGCTACCCCCCCCCCCCCTCGTCATAAAATAAAATAAAACGTATTTATATATTTACAAACATTTATTTATTTAATTTTAATGTATTTATTGCAATGCTTTAGGCGAGACCATGCCCCTTTGTACACTTACATAGTCAAGAATTTATTATTTCGTAAGAATATCCTGTTGTGAAAATTTAATGACGATCGGTCCAGTAGTTAAGACTATATTACGATGTTTAATTTTCCTAAAAAGGGGCGTGGTCCCACTCACTTTTCTCCTGGTACGTATTCCTAATTATGCCAATACCATATGTACCAAATATCACCGACGTACGTCAAAAAATGACCAAAATATGGCGGCTTAAATTTGTGGGTTATATGGGCGGTGCCACCCCCGTTTGTACAATCAAAACTTCATATAGCCTATTATTCCTTCCAGAGTCACAGTAACATGCTGTAAAAATTTCAGGCAGATTGGTCCAAGGGTTTGGCCTCCTATTAAGCACAAACATACAGACACACATTCATTTATATATATATAGATTAAAAGCAATATAATTTAAGGTGAAATGCGGCGAAAAATGGGGATTTGGTAATAAAAAAAATGTATGTAGTTAAAAAGTATATAAAATTTGTATAGAGAACAAAAAGTATAAAACTTTCAAAATTTTGGCGTAAAAAGGGACGTGAAAGGGGCGTGGCTTAAGACATCTTTATTTTTACCTCGCCTGGAGTATATAATGTGTATACAATTTGAAGTAAATCTGTTAAAAACTATATGGGAGCAATTACATAATTTTTAAAAAGTGGGCGTAAAAATGGGCGTGGCAAAAAAAAAGTACCCTATTATTCCTTCCAGAGTCACAGTAACATGCTGTGAAAATTTCATCAAAATCGGCTTAGCCGTTTTGGAGTCTATACGTTACATACATACATACATTGAATTTTATATATATAGATTTTTTAATTCTTTTTATACCCTTCACCATCGTGAGAAGGGTATATATAAGTTTGTCATTCCGTGTGTAATTTCCACAAAAAAATTTTCCGACCCTATAAAGTATATATATTCTGGATCCTTATAGATAGCGAAGTCGATTAAGCCATGTCCGTCTGTCTGTCTGTCTGTCTGTCTGTCTGTCTGTCTGTCTGTTGAAATCAGTTTTTTGAAGTCCCCAGATATACTCGGGATCCAAACCTTCAATAATTCTGTCAGAAGTGCTTTCGAGAAGTTTGCTATTTAAAATCAGCAAAATCGGTTTAGGTTAACCAGAGTTATGATCCAATATGTGAGACCACCTCTTTAAAAATTTAATATTTTTCGTCCATTTTATTGCAATATTTTGAAATATATTGCAGATAATACCATGAAATTTTGTATACGTTGTTTGTACTATAAAAGAAGAAAGTGTGCGGAAAATAGTAAGAATCGGTCCATGATTTCTCATAGCCCCCATACAAATATATATATTCCCGAAATATGGCTTAATGATAAATAAATGCCTATAAAATTGGAATATCAAGACAAAATTCAGCAAAAATAAGTTTTATACAAAAAGAAATCTCAAAACGAAATTTTTTTTTAATTCGGTCCATGTTTGACCATAGACCCCATATAAAGTCCACTTACAAAATTCACTTAAATACGCATAAAACAGATATAAATAATGTTAAACGGCTAAAATTTGACATAAATACTCTTTATAGGCAAATAAATTATTGTACCAAATTTTATGGTGATCGGCCCAGAAATGGTCATAGCCCCCATACAAAAATCTTCCCGAAATATTGCTCAATTATACATAAATGCCTATAAAATTGGAATATCAAGACAAAATTCAGCAAAAATAAGTTTTATACAAAAAGAAATCTCAAAACGAAATTTTTTTTTAATTCGGTCCATGTTTGACCATAGACCCCATATAAAGTCCACTTCCGAAATTCACTTAAATACGCATAAAACAGATATAAATAATGTTAAACGGCTAAAATTTTACATAAATACTCTTTATAGGCAAATAAATTGCTGTACTAAATTTTATGGTGGTCGGCCCAGAACTGGTCATAGCTCCCATACAAGGACCACATCTGAAAAAGAGATTTTTCCCTATATATATTGTATAAATATCGGTACCGACTCAAAACTTTGCACAGATCATTTTAATATATACAAAAATCATCCCACAAAATTTTGTGAATTTCGGTCTATTTTTAACCGTATGCCCCATATAAAGCCCTCTTCCGAAAATCACTTTAATACCCATAAATCGCTTATAAATAAGGGTACCAATCCAAAATTTTACACTGATCATTTACATACATGCCTAAATCTAACTGCTGGATTTTAAGAATATCGGTCCATATTTGACTATATCCCCCACATAAGGTCCACTCTCGAAATCCACGTTAATACTAATATATATCTTAAATATACCGTTATTATGTTGAAATTCTACGTGAAATATCCTCATATGCATGAAAATAACTGTTCCAAAATTTAAGAAGATCGGCCCATAATTTGTCATACCTGCCATATAGAACCATTTCCAAAAAAACAAATAAATTCGGGTCAAAAAATATTCTTTTCGGATTTAACCCATATTCGGTCCATATTTTATAATCATGATATATATCGTTGGAAAGGTATTTTAATACCTTTTATTTAATGTATTACAAATTATCAGACACCCAGTAGTTCCCGAGATATAGGCCTATATATTTTCAACTTTAAGGGCCCGCCCCCTCGAAAATAGGCGTGGCCGCCAAAAAAAATTTTTTTTGCTGGTATCTCTTCTAAAATCCCTATTTGTTTTTTTTTTTTAACAAAATTACTAAAACCGAATTGTACCCCTTTTTATACCCTTCACCATCGTGAGAAGGGTATATATAAGTTTGTCATTCCGTGTGTAATTTCCACAAAAAAATTTTCCGACCCTATAAAGTATATATATTCTGGATCCTTATAGATAGCGAAGTCGATTAAGCCATGTCCGTCTGTCTGTCTGTCTGTCTGTCTGTCTGTCTGTCTGTCTGTCTGTCTGTCTGTCTGTCTGTCTGTCTGTCTGTTGAAATCAGTTTTTTGAAGTCCCCAGATATACTCGGGATCCAAACCTTCAATAATTCTGTCAGAAGTGCTTGCGAGAAGTTTGCTATTTAAAATCAGCAAAATCGGTTTAGGTTAACCAGAGTTATGAACCTATATGTGAGACCACCTCCATAAAAATTTCATATTTTTCATCCATTTTATTGCAATATTTTGAAAACTATTGCAGATAATACCATGAAATTTTGTATACGTTGTTTGTACTATAAAAGAAGAAAGTGTGCGGAAAATAGTAAGAATCGGTCCATGATTTCTTATAGCCCCCATACAAATATATATATTCCCGAAATATGGCTTAATGATAAATAAATGCCTATAAAATTGGAATATCAAGACAAAATTCAGCAAAAATAAGTTTTATACAAAAAGAAATCTCAAAACGAAATTTTTTTTTAGTTCGGTCCATATTTGACCATAGACCCCATATAAAGTCCACTTCCAAAATTCACTTAAATACGTATAAAACAGATATAAATAATGTTAAACGGCTAAAATTTGACATAAATACTCCTTATGGGCAAATAAATTGTTGTACTAAATTTTATGGTGGTCGGCCCAAAATTGGTCATAGCTCCCATACAAGGACCACATTTGAAAAGGACATTTTTCCCTATATATATTGTATAAATATCGGTACCGACACAAAACTTTGCACAGATCATTTAAATATATACAAAAATCATACCACAAAATTTTGTGAATTTTGGTCTATTTTTACCCGTATGCCCCATATAAAGCCCTCTTCCGAAAATCACTTTAATACTCATAAATCTCTTATAAATAAGGGTACCAATCCAAAATTTTACACGGATCATTTACATACATGCCTAAATCAAACTGCTGGATTTTGAGAATATCGGTCCATATTTGACTATATCCCCATAAGGTCCATTCTCGAAATCCACGTTAATACTAATATATATCTTAAATATACCGTTATTATGTTGAAATTCGAGGTGAAATATCCTCATATGCATGAAAATAACTGTTCCAAAATTTAAGAAGATCGGCCCATAATTTTCCATAGCTGCCATATAGAACCATTTCCAAAAAACAAATAAATTCGGGTCAAAAAATATTCTTTTCGGATTTAACCCATATTCGGTCCACATTTTATAATCATGATATATATCGTTGGAAAGGTATTTTTAATACCTTTTATTTAGTGTATTAGAAATTACCAAGCACCCAGTAGTTCCCGAGATATAGGTCTATATATTTTCAACTTTACGGGCCCGCCCCCTCGAAAATAGGCGTGACCGCCAACCAATTTTTTTTTTGCTGGTATCTCCTCCAAAAGCCCTATTTCATTTTGTTTTTTTTTTTTTTTGAGCAAAATCACTAAAACCGAATTGTACCCCTTTTTATACCCTTCACCATCGTGAGAAGGGTATATATAAGTTTGTCATTCCGTGTGTAATTTCCACAAAAAAATTTTCCGACCCTATAAAGTATATATATTCTGGATCCTTATAGATAGCGAAGTCGATTAAGCCATGTCCGTCTGTCTGTCTGTCTGTCTGTCTGTCTGTCTGTCTGTTGAAATCAGTTTTTTGAAGTCCCCAGATATACTCGGGATCCAAACCTTCAATAATTCTGTCAGAAGTGCTTTCGAGAAGTTTGCTATTTAAAATCAGCAAAATCGGTTTAGGTTAACCAGAGTTATGATCCAATATGTGAGACCACCTCTTTAAAAATTTAATATTTTTCGTCCATTTTATTGCAATATTTTGAAATATATTGCAGATAATACCATGAAATTTTGTATACGTTGTTTGTACTATAAAAGAAGAAAGTGTGCGGAAAATAGTAAGAATCGGTCCATGATTTCTCATAGCCCCCATACAAATATATATATTCCCGAAATATGGCTTAATGATAAATAAATGCCTATAAAATTGGAATATCAAGACAAAATTCAGCAAAAATAAGTCTTATACAAAAAGAAATCTCAAAACGAAATTTTTTTTTAATTCGGTCCATGTTTGACCATAGACCCCATATAAAGTCCACTTCCGAAATTCACTTAAATACGCATAAAACAGATATAAATAATGTTAAACGGCTAAAATTTTACATAAATACTCTTTATAGGCAAATAAATTGCTGTACTAAATTTTATGGTGGTCGGCCCAGAACTGGTCATAGCTCCCATACAAGGACCACATCTGAAAAAGAGATTTTTCCCTATATATATTGTATAAATATCGGTACCGACTCAAAACTTTGCACAGATCATTTTAATATATACAAAAATCATCCCACAAAATTTTGTGAATTTCGGTCTATTTTTAACCGTATGCCCCATATAAAGCCCTCTTCCGAAAATCACTTTAATACCCATAAATCGCTTATAAATAAGGGTACCAATCCAAAATTTTACACTGATCATTTACATACATGCCTAAATCTAACTGCTGGATTTTGAGAATATCGGTCCATATTTGACTATATCCCCCACATAAGGTCCACTCTCGAAATCCACGTTAATACTAATATATATCTTAAATATACCGTTATTATGTTGAAATTCTACGTGAAATATCCTCATATGCATGAAAATAACTGTTCCAAAATTTAAGAAGATCGGCCCATAATTTGTCATACCTGCCATATAGAACCATTTCCAAAAAACAAATAAATTCGGGTCAAAAAATATTCTTTTCGGATTTAACCCATATTCGGTCCATATTTTATAATCATGATATATATCGTTGGAAAGGTATTTTAATACCTTTTATTTAATGTATTACAAATTATCAGACACCCAGTAGTTCCCGAGATATAGGCCTATATATTTTCAACTTTAAGGGCCCGCCCCCTCGAAAATAGGCGTGGCCGCCAAAAAAAATTTTTTTTGCTGGTATCTCTTCTAAAATCCCTATTTGTTTTTTTTTTTTTAACAAAATTACTAAAACCGAATTGTACCCCTTTTTTATACTCTGTTTGTTAAATTACACTGAAGATTATTAGGAACATCAGACAGACTCTGTAAATTATGGTAAGAATTGGTAATTAAATCAATTAAAAATGGTAAAAATTAGACAAAATTTCAAAATATTTAACATAAATTATGTTGGTCGTAAAATTGTCTTTCAAACAATATATCAAATACTAATAAAATTTGCACTAAGACTGAATAGAAAACACAGAATTAGGATATTCTAGTCTAGTGTAGTTTCTGTATTTCTTATTACGCTTAGGTGAAGGGTATTTAAGATTCGGCACAGCCGAATATAGCACTCTTACTTGTTTTTAATACACATAGGAAATTTTTATAATATTAAATTAACTCCTGAAGAAGATTTCCAAAGGAAATCGAAATATTGAGTGAATTATATATAAGAATTAAAAAATCTTTTATAAAAAACAAAAAAGTGACCTCAAGCTTAAAAATTATTTAATAAAAATATTTACATATAAGGAAATTCATTTATTCATTCCTTTAAACTTTTATTAACATCACAGTAAAAGTATGTCCAAAAACATGTATATATATTGACTATGCTTATTTGCTTATATATGTACGTACAATCGTTTAGATGGTGCCTGGAGCGGGAGCAACATTAACATTGGCTACTGAGTTGAGATGACCGGCCAATGGTGCAGAGTGAACAGCACCACGAGTTTTGGCAACATAACTGGCATGACCGCCTACAACAGCGGCAGCATGAACCGCAGTGGGGATAGGACCAGGGATAACAGCAGGTGCGTGCACAGAGATAGCAGCAGGAACAGCAGCAGTATGACCAATTACAACAGAACCACCCCAAGGTAAACCAAGTGGGGATAAAACAGCTGTATGTGCAAGATGACCACCGGCAACTTGTGTCACTACTCCACCCCAGGGAATTACGGATGATTGAACGCCCAAAGCCAAGGCCAAAGTGAACAAGGTAACGATAGCGAACTGCAAGTAAGATTAATTAATTCATAATAATATTATTATTATGTCTTCGCTTAATATATTCCTTTATATTTCCAGCAGGATTAAAAACTTACTTTCATTTTGTTGTGTTTGATTGAAGTTTGCAGAAAACTAACTTTGTGTTGTTGGTATAAACTCAAGTTCTAGTCTGATTTCATTGAACATTTTCACCAGTTTTTATATGAAAATTGTCATATTGCTTAAACAAAATCTGTAATTAGGTTGTGTAGATAACACAACTTATTAAAATATGACATTTTTTAAAGTACAAGGAAGTCTTAAGCCTTCTTCGCCAAAATGATAGTGAACATTTGTTCATTCTTGTTGTTCTTTTAAAAGTTTGTAATAAACATTTAGATAAGAATTATTTGAATAAAACAATATTCAACATCATAAAATATATTAGAGCAGCCATTGCAGTAATTGAACAACTTATCGTAAATAGTTAAATTAGATAATTTTCAAACTACTCCCTCTCTACACTCGTAGTAAAATGTTGGTAAAAATGCCACCCTGTCACAGAATTCTATTGCGATCGAAAGAATAGAATTAAGTCTGTAAATTACTTCTTTAGAAATTACAAAACGAATACTGTTTGAAATCAGTTTTTTTTAAATTGAATTGCTATATTTTAAAACTTGTTTTTTGTTTATAAAATTGAGAAAAACTTAAAAAAATCACAAGATGTTTACGAAACATTATTAAGCGCAATTCTTTAAAGTTGTATTCATAACAGATTATTAGCTAAACAAACCTTTCGTAAAGCTTTGTTAAATAATGGCAAGCAATTTTTCGAATGTTTTATGCATCAAACGTGCGGCAGTGAAGATTGTTCCAAAATTGTTAAATTGCTAAACGACGATCCAGATTTCCTCAAAAAAGTCATAACTTGTGACGAATCATGGGTGTATGGCTATGACATTGAAATCAATCATCATAATGGAAACGTGCCAAAGGTACAAAAACCGGTTTTTAACCATAAATCCGGATTTTGGAGGGGTCTGGCATATTTCACTATTGGAATCTTGTTTTGCTCGACAAGCCCTACAAGAAAAATAATATTCGGTCCCAGGTTTTTTGAGCTGTCGCAACGTGTAATCTATTTTATGCATCATTAATATTTAAGCGACACATGCAGATAATGGTGATCGCTACAGCTTAAAAATTAGTTGAAACGTTTATAAGTTAATGTACTGTTTATGAATATAAATTTTTAGCAAAGGTTTATTAAGCAAAGGTTGATTAAAGTGTTGGTTGACTAATTTGTACTTTAAACCTATATCAAGATTTTTTTACGAATACGGCTGTTAGGAATTAACCAATCATACGGAATCGGAAGAAGCTACACCGAAATCGTTTAGAATATTAGCCCATAATTGTGTGAAAGATTTAAAAATCAAACTGGGTGTTAATATTTCTATATATGTATGGACTATTTGTGTTGAATTTACACTTGCTGCTGTTGCTTATAAGAGATTTATGCTTATTTAAGTGATTTCCGGAAGTGGACTTTATGTGGGGGCTATGGTCACAAATGCTCCGATGATAATGAAATTTAGTACAACAATTTAGATGTGTCTACGGATTATTGTGTAAAATTTCGAATTGTTAGTGATTTTTATAAAAGATTTAAGCTCATTTTGTATGTAGTTATGTCAAAATATGGACCGATGGAAACAAAATATCGTTTTGAGATTTTACTTTGCATTAAACTTATTTTTGCAGAATTGTGTATGGATACGGCTTTTCTATAGACATTTATATACCATAAAGCAATATTCCGGGAAGAGATTTGTATTGTGGCCATAAGAAATCGTGGACCGATTCCTACCATTGTCAACAGGACTTATCCTTCTATAATACAAATACAGTGTGCAGAATTTCATGGTATTATTTGCATTATATTTGAAGAAAATAGAAACAAATATCGAGGTTGTCTTAAACTTTGATCTATAACGCGGATGCTACTGGACCGATGTTGCTCATTTTCAATACCAAGCACTTCGGTAGATCAAAGAATGTTTGGTAAGAATTTTCTTGTTCAATGTTTTTTTAAGCTCTATCGTGATTTCAACAGACGGACGGACATGGCTTGATCGTCTTAGAATCTTATAAGGACCCAGAATATATAGACTTTTTGGTTCTATGATCATTATTTCGATGAATGACAAACGTTATATACCCCCATCTTTTTGGTGGTGGTGGGTATAAAATATATTTATTCGTTTTATTCAAATATTCTTTAAAAAATTATTCGAATTATTCGTTATTCGAAAATAGTCATTTATAAATTCTTCGAATAATTATTCGCAAGAAATTGTTTGAATAATTTAACAATCATTCAATAACTATTAGGCCATTAAGATCTTTTTTACAAATTCATTTGAAATACGGATATTACTATTGTTATTATTATTATTATTATTTACTGTTGCCTTTAATAATCAACTTTAGTTTTAGACACTCTTGATTTTACTAACATTTCATTTCTGAGCGTATCAAGCTGTTGTCCATTATAACTGTTTTGTTGTAATGACGCTCGTAAAGTCGAAAGTTTTTTAATTCAAATATTTTCTGATCTAATAGTGTATTTTGTTGAGTCAGTGTTTTAAATCTTTGAAAGTGCTGAAGGTCGTTTAAGATTTCCTGGTTCTCTCAATTCATTAATAGTTAAGCATTGTTTATAAGTACGAATGTAACATTACTAAATAAGTTTGCTGTTCTTATTTTAATATGGAGAGATTTGCAGTAAATACAATTATGTTGGTAATTTGAGTTGAGAAATTTTTATATAAAAATATGGAAATTTGTTGACTGAAATCAGAATAGAACTTGAGTTCATACCAGCAACACAAAGTTAGTTTTCTGCAAACTTCAATCAAACACAACAAAATGAAAGTAAGTTTTTAATCCTGCTGGAAATATAAAGGAATATATTAAGCGAAAACATTTAATATTATTATGAATTAATTAATCTTACTTTCAGTTCGCTATCGTTACCTTGTTCACTTTGGCCTTGGCTTTGGGCGTTCAATCATCCGTAATTCCCTGGGGTGGAGTAGTGACACAAGTTGCCGGTGGCCATCTTGCACACACATCTGTTTTGTCTCCACTTGGTTTACCTTGGGGTGGTGTTGTACTCGGTCATGCACCAGCTGCAGTTCCTGCTGCTATCTCCGTACATGGCCCAGGTGCTGTAGCTGTACATGCTCCCGCTGCTGTACATTCTCCCGGTTCTGTAGCTGTTCATGCTGCCACAGCTGTTCATGCCCCCGGTTCTGTAGCTGTACATGCTCCCGCTGCTGTACACGCTCCCGGTTCTGTAGCTGTTCATGCTGCCACAGCAGTACATGCTCCCGCTATACATGCTGCCGCCGTTCCCGCTGTTGTAGGCGGGCACGCTGGTTATGTTGCCAAAACTCGTGGTGCTGTTCACTCTGCTCCCTTGGCTGGTCATCTCAACTCGGTAGCCAATGTTAATGTTGCCCCAGCACCTGGAACCTGGTAAAATTAATAAGTAAAACCATCATCATATTAAAAAGTTTCACGCCCATTTAATATTGTAATATGATTTTAAAGAGAAACATTTATTTATTTGAAACTCAGTTTTGTTTTAGATTAATAAAAAGTTTATTTTGTAAATTTTAAAATTTCTTTTGCATTCTTTCACCTTTTCCTATAATTTATTCATTCCTTTTATACCACTGCATTTTTTATACTTTTCCAATTCTATACTTTTCATAATTTCCTAATAAAGCAAACACTTTGTTAAAAAAGTAAAAAAATAAACAAATAAAAAGCATTTTTAATTTAAGTTACTGACAATTACAGATTAAAATATTAATATTATAAATATGGGTGGAAATCTATCACCCCTATCGTGAATAAAAATTCCACATGAAATTTGTTCCCTTTTCACACTTTTCCTATTAAAAATAAAAGGGAAAAAATTTCATGTGGAATTTTTATTCACGATAGAGATGTTTATTAATATTCAATTTCTTATATAGCCGAAGACTATTTCAGTTTAAGTTTAGACAACGGACACCTTAAATCGATGAGGAACACCACTGTAAGTAGAGTAGAGCATCTCTGACAAGTATCATTTTTTCGTTTTTGACTGACTGATTCATAATCGGACAGCTTCTAAACATCAAAAACTAGCTTTAAAAGGTTGAAAATTTAATTATTTGTTGGGTAATTTTTTATTAACATATTATTTCGAAATAAATTGTTCTAGGCATAAATATAAATTAAATATAAAATTGAATATCATACTGAAGAATTTTGTGAATTTCGGTCCATATTTGACCATATCCCCCATATGAAGCCCTCTTCCGAAAATCACTTTAATAGTTATAAATCGCTAAATTTTACACGGATCATTTACATACATGCCAAAATCAAACTGCTGGATTTTGAGAATATCAGGCCATATCTGACCATGTCCTACATATAAGGTCCACTTCCGAAATTCACTTTTATACAGAGATGATCATTTCATAGTGCAATTGCTTATTTGTCTGTTGTCTTTCACTTGGCAAATTGTTTTTGTTTTTAATATACAGTACGTAAAAAAATTTTGGTACCATTATTAATAAAAAATGCATTTGGTAATTCTCAATGCCTTTTGTGTTATGAAACATTTGAATATCACTGGGATTCGGTTGTCGGAAAGCATTGTGATGTTTTTCATAGCGATATTCAGAAATATAATGAAGATGATAAAAATGAACTTTTTGCCGAAATGAAAAATATATATTTAAAAAAATTTAAAGGATGATTAGAAGAGGAAGAAAATATTGATGAAAAATTTGATAGAGACTTGAAAAAAAATTCCTATGTAAAGATAATAAGCAAGTCAAAAAAAATAATTTGTAATTTTTTAACTGTAAAGTATAAGGTAAAATTTTTTGTTTTACCAAGTAACAAAATCATTATGAACTGAATTATTAAACATATTTTTTCAACCGAAACAATTTTTTACGTTTACTATTTTATAAAAATCTTTCGTTTACTTTTTCGTTTTACTGTACCTTTAAATTTGTCTCATTTTCTCACCAATACATAAGCTTTTTAATTTTGATTACCTCTGCTTTAATACTAATATCCCAGCATACCATTTTAGGAGCGCTCCGAAAAAGAAGTCAGAAAAGAGTCCAACAAAAGAGCATTTTCGGAGCGCTCCGAAAAAAGGAGTCAGAAAAGAGTCCAACTAAAGAGCATTTTCGGAGCGAAAGAAAAATTTGCTTGTTACTGTCCTGAGCAGCGTTACCGTTGATGCGACTAAAGTGGCAATTTGACCCTTTTACAGATGCCTTGCCACTTTTTGTGTACCTTTTTTTGTTTTACTTGATACTTATTAGTTTTTTTTTATTAATTTTTTTATTATATGCATATGTAAACATACATCATATACAACGTTTAAATGAAAAAAAATACGATTTTTATTTTTGTTTTGTTTATTTTCCATCTTTTTAAAAGTGGTGCCCCTTTTTTTTAATAAATCCCCTTTTTGTGCGACTTTCTGAAATTTGCCAACGGTAACGCTGGTCCTGAGTCGTCACGCAGTATGACTCAGAAATTCCACTTAATTATGTGTGTACCAAAGCGTTGTTCTCCTGCTATTTGTGCTTTGAACAGAAAAAAAAAACATAGCTGTACCACACAAGAATGATAAAAACAAGATTACACAGAGCCCAAGAAAAACCTCATAAAAGACTCTTTTCTGGCATTATCTAAGAGCTCTTTCTGACGGACCATTTTCGAATGTAATGACCCTCTTTTCTGAAGGTTTTCGGAGCAATTATGATTGTTTTTTGGGCTCATAAAGAGCGTTAACGCTCCGAAAAAGGTGTCAGAAAAGACTCTTTTCGGACTCATATGGCTTGCTGGGATGTATCTTAAATATATCGTTATTATGTTGAAATTCAACGTGAGATATTCTCATATAAGTAAAATTCTCTGTTCCGAAATTTAAAAACATTGACCCATGATTTGCCATAGCTCCGAAAATCAATTTAACCCATATAACTGTCTAATACTCACAACTGTTTAACTACAATATGAGCACCTGCTACATTTTTACAAAATGGGAATTAATTTTATTATAAAATGCCCAAAAAAGGTTTTTCGCGACACAAAACTATGAAATAGCATGGCGCTGTTTAGAACTCTAACATGTTGGGTTAGAACAGGAATATATTATATTTTGCTAAATTAATGATCATATGAAAATCAAATTAAATACTTATTAGAGTATTCAAAAAACGAATCCGTTTCGTTTAGGAATTACATATTAAAAATATTTTTTAGATATTCTTTGAGTTCTCCAAAAAATTAACATTTTAATACAATTTTATATTTTGATATACTTTTGACATACTTTTCTAATCTGAAACAGAACAAAGCTACTTTGTGCAGTTTAGTTGCAAATAAAAAATCAAGTTGGAGTTCTAAAATAATCTCCATCTAAATGTAATGAGAAGAGAAAAATGTAAAAGCTAGAATTTTGATATCTCGGAAGCGATCTTATATGGGAGCTATGATAAATTATTGGCTAAACTACACAAAAATTCAGTATGGCTATTTGTATATACAGTGAGGAGCACATATGAGTATATGTTAGTACATAAAAATAATAAAAATAAATAAAGCAAATAATAAAATGTTTTCCGTAATTTATTTAATATTTAAATTTTACAAAATAATTTATAATTTCAAAAGTTAAAGTATCTAGTTCTAAGAAAACATACAAACAAAACGAAAACAACTTGCTGGTACTAAATTTTCCCTCAAACACAAACTTAAGGGAATGATGGTATTTTTAATGTTTAATCCTGAATCCCTTAATTCGTATGTTTTTTTTTACAGGTTTTGGCATACTCTCAACCAATTTTTCAATAATTTCGTTTGGATAAGTCCCGTTGCCAAAGCTCATCCAAATGGGTTGGAGTTAATCGATATTGTTCCAACTGTCTCTTCATAATTGACCATAAATTCGCTATCGAATTGAGATTGGGAATTTTTGCAGACCTCTGCGTCAAATGAAATTCTGTTCGAAGTTAATTCTTTCACGATTTTAGAAGTGTGCTTTGGATAGAAGAGCTTCTATCTACAAAAGCGGGAAGTTGAGTTTGGAAAATACGCATATACTCTTCCTTCCTCATTATTCCATTGCTATAGACATATATTTATTTATTTATTTATTTTTATTAAATAATTTTTAAGCTTGAGGTCACTTTTTTGTTTTTTATAAAAGATTTTTATTTCTTATATATAATTTACTCAATATTTCGATTTCCTTTGGAAATCTTCTTCAGGAGTTAATTTAATATTATAAAAATTTTCTATGTGTAAAAATTTTTTGATATAAGTTTGAAAGGGGTTGACAAAATTGAAAACATGTTTTACAGAAAAATAATTTTAAATTTTCGATAATAACATTGAACAGTAAAAAATTATAACAGAAATATACATAGTAACATTTTAAATAATAACATTTTGGAATTATAACATTTTTTAAATACATAAATTGTCTTAATTTCTCCTATTGTTAATATTTATATTTTTGTTCAATAGGTATCTGTAATTTTGAGCTAAGTTTTCTGTGTCTTTCTTAAAATTTATCCTTCTTTCTGATGGTACATTATTTATATGTAACATTTCTAACATGTATCTTCGTTTTGTATGATTTTCTGTGTTCAATATAGATGTGTTATCAAAATCTGGGTAGTGGTTAAAATCTCTACAATGGGTTGATAAAGCTGTTTTTTGTGTTGAATTATAATTTCTATATTTCTGGTCATGTCTATGTCCTGCTAATCTAGTTTTAAGTTTTGTCCCTGTTGTTCCTATATATATTTTGTTACATTGTCCGTTACTATTACCACCACAAGGAATTTTATATACTAAATTTGACATATCTGTCTTTTCTAATCTATCTTTAGTTTTTGTGAATAATCTTCCTACATTATTATTTACCTTATGTGCCATTTAAAATTATTTTTCTGTAAAACATGTTTTCAATTTTGTCAACCCCTTTCAAACTTATATCAAAAAATTTTTACACATAGAAAATTTTTATAATATTAAATTAACTCCTGAAGAAGATTTCCAAAGGAAATCGAAATATTGAGTAAATTATATATAAGAAATAAAAATCTTTTATAAAAAACAAAAAAGTGACCTCAAGCTTAAAAATTATTTAATAAAAATCATTAAAAAGGTCGAAGAATATAGAATAAAATTATTTATTTATTTATTGATTCCGTTTCCTGTACAACAAGACTGAGTCTTATACTTGTAGCAGAGGAACGTATTACGTTACAACACAAACTTGATGCAAGTAAATATAACAATATTGAGATAAAGTTAAAGTTAAAAAAAAATTATAAATTAAAATTAAAATAAAAATTATAAATTATTATTTAAAAAAATTTAATAAAAAAAAAATTATAAATTTGAAGGTATTTGAGTTTTAAATTTTTGGCCCAGAAACTTAATCCTTGCTGTTTTTTTCTTTGCATATTAATATTTACAGCAATAATGATTTATTATTAAAATTGAACTTTGTTAAACACTTCAGAATGGTAATTTTTTCCCAAAATATTTCAAAAGAACATTCATTTAAAATTTCCCGTTTTTACTAGAATTCCCGGACCCCAATTCACAATCTTGTGCATATTCTTGCTCTACACTAACAAAATCCACAGCAAGAGCAAAAATATGCTAATACTTTTTGCAAATGCAATGATGCAATACCATTTGCACAAGATTGTGAATTGCGCTATTAAGTTCTTTAGCTATTACTCGCGTATAATAGCTACTTTTTATCATTGCTAGAATATTGTCCTCAATGGTTCTTGATAAATAATAAACAATATTTATTATAATTTTATGACTTTTTGCTTGAATTTTGGTGGAAGGTGTAATATTGGTTTACATAGATCTTATTTGTACAGAATTGTATATCATTAGCAGAATCTATAAATACCTTACAAGAGGTTTTAATAGATGTTTTCAATTAAGAACTGGTGTACAAAAAGTTTTATTAACCCTTTCGGTGTTTCTATGCCATATGGCATAGCCAGTTTTTGATGGATTTGGATGATGCATCGGATCCACCATTTCAAAAAATTCTTACATATCGATGGGCAAAGAGAGATTGGAATAATCCAAGTTCAGGGTTTTTTGAAGTTATCCAAAGCAAGATGTAAAAACTCCTGTTTCATATTTTTTAAAGTATTTTCCATATGATTTTATTGACACTATTGTTCAGGCAACAAATCAAGCTTCACTTCTGAATAGTAGAACTGCTGTTAATGTTGGAAAATAAGAGATTCTGACATAAATGGGATTAGAAATTTTAATTGGAACAATCGGATATCATCGATTAGCAATGTACTGGACTTGTGCTACTGAAATACCAGCCATTCGTAAACACATGACAAAAATTAGCTTTCATTTAATACGCACTAGATAAACTTTTTGGAATTCGTCCACTTATGAGTCGATCGGTATATTTTAAGGTGGGTGTTGGACCAATATTTCTGGGCGTTACAAACATATGCACAAATCCAATATACCCTCCCCACTATGGTGGTGTAGGGTATAAAAAGTGCATAAAACAAGAAGTTTGTTATACAAATACATTCATATGTATAACTTTACTAACTAATACATATTTACATCTATTAATTGTTCCGCTATAATGACAATTTTATTGCAGTTCGTTAAAACAAATTTTAATTTGAAAGTGTGTTTTGTTGAGTGAGTATTTTTAATTCTTTGGAAATAAAAACTTGAACTTGTACTTTCCTTGTTCTCCCGTCTAATTCATAAACAATCTATTGTATATACATACATACATATGTACGAATGTATACTAAATGAGTTTGTTGTTCTAATTAAGGTATGGCGAGTTGTGTAATAAATAAATTATGTTGGTAATTTGAGTTGAGAAATTTTTATATAAAAATATGGAAATTTGTTGACTGAAATCAGAATAGAACTTGAGTTCATACCAGCAACACAAAGTTAGTTTTCTGCAAATCACATACAGCAAAATGAAAGTAAGTTTTTAATCCTGCTGGAAATATAAAGGAATATATTAAGCGAAGACATAATAATAATATTATTATGAATTAATTAATCTTACTTGCAGTTCGCTATCGTTACCTTGTTCACTTTGGCCTTGGCTTTGGGCGTTCAATCCTCCGTAATTCCCTGGGGTGGAGTAGTGACACAAGTTGCCGGTGGTCATCTTGCACATACATCTGTTTTGTCCCCACTTGGTTTACCTTGGGGTGGTGTTGTAGTTGGTCATGCACCAGCTGCAGTTCCTGCTGCTATCTCCGTACATGGCCCAGGTGCTGTAGCTGTTCATGCTGCCACAGCTCTTCATGCCCCCGGTTCTGTAGCTGTACATGCTGCCACAGCTCTTCATGCCCCCGGTTCTGTAGCTGTACATGCTCCCGCTGCTGTACATACTCCCGCTATACATGCTGCCGCCGTTCCCGCTGTTGTAGGCGGGCACGCTGGTTATGTTGCCAAAACTCGTGGTGCTGTTCACTCTGCTCCCTTGGCTGGTCATCTCAACTCGGTAGCCAATGTTAATGTTGCCCCAGCACCTGGAACCTGGTAATATAAATAAGTAAACATCATCGCGTTAAAGTTTCTTGACTTTACAAAATTTTATATGATGTTTAAGAGAAAAGTTAATTTATTTTTAAATTAATTGTGTTTTATTTAAATGCAGGGTATATATTATAAATTCCAGTAATACTTTTCTATTGTCTTTCACTTTTAACTGTAATTCATTTTTGGCTTTTTTACCTCTAAATTTTTCTTAACTTTACTTTACTGTTTCAATTGTTTTCCGAATTTCTTTTAATAAAGTACGCACTTTGCTAAAAAAAAGTAAATAATAAAAGTATATAATTAAAAAGCATTTTTATTTTTAAAATATCAATTAGCCAGTAATAATTTCACTTACAAATTAAGTTAAAAATAAAAGGAAATTGTCGACCAGACTACTTACAAATCTACTAGAAAAAGTACTTATACTTAAAAGTTTTATAAAATATTTAAACGAACTTAATAAATATGAGGGAAACTTATTGCAAAATTATATTAATTTACTCCCTGGCCCACGATGTCGAACGATAACGTTCGCTTAGATAAGACTTAAGATGCAAACTTTATTGTGGAATAAACAAACGTGATCGAGTAAAAAATAGATACGATAAAAAGTTCGTGTCTTAAGTCTTATCTAAGCGAACGTTATCGTTCTACATCGTGGGCCAGGGGGTTAGATTTATAATCGTATAATAAGTGCTGTTTCACACGTTTCAGTTTTAACTGACCAGTATTTGTGCAATTACTTTTTGAACCTGCCATTTCGTTCACACGCGTATCTTCCATTTTCATACTCTTTACCATCAAGTGTTTACTTTCTCATGCAAAAAACTTCAAACAAAAGGAAATAAGAAAATTGATTAGTACCATCATACCTTTATACCTTTTATTTTCTTTTACCTTCTCACCCAACATAACTTGCCTTGAAGAGTCAGAATTAAAATGCTTGAAATCGGATTAACTTCTTTGAAGTAAATTTTTTGGATTTTATAATAATGACCTTTTTTTAGATACATACCGTGTATCACTAAAGTGTATGCAGCGATATGAATATTTGAAATGAAAAGGCTTAGAAATTGAAATAAAAACATAAACATTTTGGGTAACGGAAGGTGGAATTTTATTCCACTCCTCAATTAGTGCAGCTTTTAGGGTATTTCTGCTTGTAATGCTATGACTTCTGATTTTTTTCTCGAGATAATCGCACAGATGTTCTATTGGGTTAAGGTTAGGTGACCGGGGCGGAGTTTTTAATTGTTTTGGTGTGCTATACAAAAGCCATTCTCTAACAATATGGTCTGTATGTTTAGGATCATTGTCCTGTTGGAATGCAAATGATCCTGTTGTAAATTATTCGATAATCACCAGATTTCCAACACCTGATGCTGCAATACAGCCCCATAGCATAACAGATCCACCACCATGTTTTACTGTGACAGCCATATTTTTGGATCGATCTCAGTGTTCACTTTTCTCCACACTTTTTGACTTCCATCTGAGCCAAAAATATTAAAGGTACTTTCATCGGAAAAAATAACTGATTTCCAGACTCCTCTACGAAGTCCAACCGTTTTCTTCTATTGGTGCTGTTTACAAATGGCTTTTTGCGGATGTTACGGCCATGGTAACCAGAAGTATACAGCACCCGACGAAAGGTTTGTAGGTTACAGGTTTTTCCAGTCTCTTTTTCTGTTTCTGTCATTATTTTTGGAGCGCTCATCTTGGGCTTCACTTCTATTTTTCTTGTTATAATTCGTTTCTCTCTGTCATTAAAGATGTTTGGACGCCCAGTTCGAGTCATGTTATTAGTATTTCCCTCTTTATTATATTTTTCTACAATTTTCTGTATTGTGGAACTGCTCTTATTGACAAGTTTTGCAATGTCACGCTGACTTGACAAAGTTCCTTTCCATGAGGGGCCATAATTAGAATTTAGAAAAATTTGCAATAAAAAATCAATTTCGACATTGAATAAAATTTATAAAAACAATTGGTCACTTTTTTCGCGATTAAAATGCGTTCAGCGTAAGTGGAAGTCCAAACTTTAATGAGTGCATACTTCCTTTTTTGATGTGATTTTTTCTATAATTTTTTCTTGGATATGTTTATGTTTTTGTGTAAGTCAATACTACATATTATTGTTAGTGTAAAAAAAGATTAATATTTTTGAATATTTTTTTTGTTCTAAATTTTATTTGGACACCAACATTAATGGGTGTTAAAGTAATTTTTATATGGGAGCTATGAATAATTTTGGACCGATCGTCATACTTTTAGATCAAATGGTGTTTTATGTAGGAAACATATTTGTGATGCATGTTATTTGGATATCAAAATTTTTCAGAGATTTGTGCTCGTTAAAGTAATGTTTGGAACTGGGCTTTATATGTGAGCTATGGTCAGTTGTTGACCGATCTGCACAAAGTTTGTAGTTGTGATAAGGTTTTATTTTTAGATAAATTATTTTTAGTGACATTTGGTTGGATACGTGTATAAATCTAAACGTCTGAAATGATACATATTTAAGTTTTAGTTTTAAAAAACTTGCGATCACAGTCGTCACGAAAATTACACATCCAAATTTTATTGAAATAATTTTCAAAATTGCGACCCGTAATTGAACACAAATTTACATGGCCAGCCAATCTTTATCGAATCAGAAATTCATTCTAAATCGATTGGAACACTTGAAGGTGGGTGATAGACTAATATTTTTGGCCGTTACAAACATCAGCAAAAATCCAATATACCCTCCCCACTATGGTGGTGTAGGGTGTAATGAAATGATAAATTTTTTGAAAACCGTAATATAATAATAAAATGTATCGATTAATTTATGGACTACCATTAATTGCTATTACTGGTTATGTTAAGAAAATCTTAAATATTCAAAGCTGGTGTTCGAATTAAGCCAAAACTTAAAACCAGAGTACAAAAAATGCTCGAATTGATTTCTTTCTCGGAGAAATTTAATTTATGAGTTTAATTCAGATTTTATTTTTCGATTCTAGAAATTAATAAATGAAATATGCGAAATAAATTTAAATATAAAAATGTAAAATTTACGTTTTTCGCGAACTAAATTTAAATTTAAAAGAATTAGTCGCGAATTTTATTTTTCTACATATTTACAAATTAAAATTAAAACTCCTCGAATATTGGTTACTGATTGAAGTGAAACCTTAATTCAATTTACATCATAGTTTGAAGCTATTCCGCCGACCGAATACCAGGTCCCTTGAAACTATATTATATATTCTTTTTAATGAAAGTGACATTACATTTTGAGAATTTTGTATGCGCCGTAACGTTCACGAATAGAAAATGTGATGAAAATGATAAGAATCGATCCCTGATTTATCATATCCCCCATACAAATTTCTTCCCGAAAAATGGTTCAATGACACATACAGTGGTGGCCATATAATTACAAAGATGCTTTGGTATAATAATATCGCTGTGTAGTTGCTTTTAAGACCTACACTGTAAATTGTTTTTACCGTGAGTAAACAATCAACATTGTTGTTGATGCAAAACCCGTTGAGTTCTATTTTAAATTAAAAAAAATATAAAAATATTATTTTCACATTTTATTTTGTTTGCCAGGTAATTAGAAACGCATATTTTTTTCTTCAACTATAATTTGTTAAACAATAGATAAACTTGTAATAATTTTAATACGGTTTAGTTTCGAAAATGGGCAAAAACAAGTCAAATACTCTAGAAATGAGACGCTTAATTGTACAGTGTTACCAAAATTAAAAACTGTCAATGTCGGCATTTCACAAAAGTTTTCTGGCTCAAAAAATGGTATTTGGTGCAATTCACTTGTACAAAAAAAGGAGTTTGCAACCCCAGCTAGGAAACCAAGAGCACAAGCAACTACTTCAGCAGAAGAGACTGTAAAAAAATCCATTTTTATGTTCGCGCGAAATAAAGTCTGAAATTGGACAGCAAATACGTGCAGAAATAACCACGCGGACAATAAGAAGACGCTTAAAGGAGTCTGGATTTTGTGGGTGCTTTGCACAAAAAAAAAAATGTCTCAAAAAAAATATCATGAAGCGGTTTGCAAGATAAATGCTCAGAAAAGATCCACGTTACTGGAATAGAGTTCTCTTGGGCGACCAATCTAAGTTTCACTTGTTCCAATCTGAAAGAAAATCGTATGTTAGACGTCTTCCAAATAAAGCCATAGACTCCAGGTACACTGTTAAATAGAGTGAAACACGGTGGCGGGTCTATAATGGTCTGGGGTGCCTTTTCTTAGCATGATGTAGGTCCAATTGTACGAGTTCAGAGAATAATGGATCAGCGTCAATATAAAAACATTTTGCAAAATGTAATGGAACCATTCTTCTGCTTTTGTCAAATATTAAATTTTTTGGTTCAAATGTGTTGCACATTTCCCTTTTTAGTTTTTACCATTATTGCATATTTCACCCAAACATTATTATTTAGGGTATAAAGGATATAAAGGAAAGGATTGTACATGTTGTCCAAGTTCAGCCAAATCTCACACTACTATTTTTCATAATAATTAAAAAATTGATTATATGAGATTCAATTTGATCCTAGAATAATGTGCATCACATAACGAGACTTTCCATACTTAGAATATTCTTGATAACGGATCGCTATCAATGCAAACGTTAGTAAATTTCAATTGCAACGAAATAAATATTACATGGTCAATTTTCGGAGCGAGGGATATAGTTGGAGACCTTAAAATTTCCTCTTAATACCCATTATTCGCTAGTAATTCTTCGATGTTCTGTGTTTCACTTAATTCTAAAAACAATTCAATTTGCATCTGGTCTTTAATTGAGGTGATTATATGAAATAATATTAAATAATTTAAAAATGCATTTGTTTAATTATTTTTTACTTTTTTAACAAAGTGTTTGCTTTATTGACAGAAATTAAGAAAACAATAGAAATAGAAAAGTAAAGTAAAGAAAAGAAAAGAAAAATGTAGAAGTAAGAAAGGAAACAATAAATTACAAGAAAAAGTGAAAATGAATAGAAAAGTACTACTAGAATTTTTAAAAAATGCACCCTGTATTAAACTAAAACGGAAATAATTTTGAAATAAATAATTTTTTCTCTTTAAAATCAAATCATTCTTTAAATGCGAAAAACATTAATACGTGGACGGTGGTGATTACATTTTACCAGGTACCAGGTGCTGGGGCAACATTAACATTGGCTACCGAGTTGAGATGACCAGCCAAGGGAGCAGAGTGAACGGCACCACGAGTTTTGGCCACATAACTAGCGTGACCAGCAACAACAGCGGGAACGGCAGCAGCATGCACAGCAGCGGGAATGGCAGCATGTGCATGTACAGCTATAGCAGCTGGTGGATGACCTACCACAACACCACCCCAAGGTAAACCAAGTGGGGATACAACAGCTGTGTGTGCGAGAGGACCACCAGCAATTTGTGTCACTACACCACCCCAGGGAATTATGGAAGATTGAACGCCCAAAGCCAAGGCCAAAGTGAACAAGGTAACGATAGCGAACTGCAAGTAAAATGAATTAATTTTTTGATAAATATTTAAATGTATATCCTTAATAATGTAAAATTTATGAATCGTTTACAAATATTTCTAGCAGGATTAAAAACTTACTTTCATTTTGTTGTGTTTGATTGAAGTTTGCAGAAAACTAACTTTGTGTTGCTGGTATGAACTCAAGTTCTATTCTGATTTCAATCAACAAATTTCCATATTTTTATATAAAAATTTCTCAACTCAAATTACCAACATAATTCATTTATTTATTTATTTATTTATTACAAATTGTTTTATATTATATTGTTCTATATTAAAAACAACAAACTACAAACTTATTTAGTAATTATATGTATGCATAAACAATGTTTATAAATAAACTGGGAGAACAAGGAAAGTACAAGTTAAAGTTGTTATTTTCGATGAATTGAAAAATATTCACTCAATAAAATACACTTTCAGATCAAACAACTATTTTTAAAACAGTCAACATTACGAACTGCATTAATGCAAAACAATTAATATATGTAAATAACTAATAAATTAATGTGCATCTGTATTGCATATACACACTCGTACATATGTATAGAAAAGTTCTTGTTTTTGCAATTTTTTTTTATATTTTGTGATCTAAAATGCAGCTCAAATTTTTATTATTTGTAATAATGAAATAACTTTTATCCATATATGTATGTACGAGTCTCTAAAAGAGTTATGTGACTGAATAAAGCTCGGGTATTGGATTCCTTTTACAGCATGTAGATTCCCTAAGAAGGGATTTTTGGAAATTCGTATATTAAGGGGGATAAATTGGACAAAAACGGTTAAATATGATAATTGTGTTTCTCTAAAACTAGAAGAAGCTAGAATAACAATTTTAACTTTATATGCCTTTAATTCAGAACGCTGGTACTTTTTGAAAATTCTACATGATCAAAACAGGTACCCGAAACCCTTTGTTACTCTTCGTATCTTTTAAATAAATAATCATAGAAATACAATTTAAAATGCATTCGACTACAATCAATGAAGAGCAGAATTAATTTTTTTGGTACTTTTTTGCAATTCAAATTCTTAAGGCTTAAAAATGATATCCCTTTTTGGTACTTTTTTGTCAAAACAGATTTGCTCAATAAAAATATCTAAAAATATTTTTCTATAATTCCAGGCATTACAAATAATTCGGTACAGTGAAATAACTCCCAAATGAAATAACTCCCAATGAAATAAGTCCCATGAATAATGAAATAACGCCCAACTGAACAAAATTAAATAAGTCCCAATTTGTTTTGGCTTATTTCAAAATGTAAAAATAAATCCCAAAAAAATGATTTAACGGCAATACAAGAAATTTATGCATTGCGAGGCCGGTGTTCTGTATACCATGGAGGAGAAAATCCTAATGAAATAACTCCCAACAAAAATTATGATATAAGTCCCAATGCATTGAAGTAAGTCCCAATCTGTATGAAAACATTTTTGGGATTTATTTAATTTTTCCATTGGGACTTATTTCATTTGGGAGTTATTTCACCGTACCAATAATTACAAAGGCAACTTTCCAAAATCATTTCTACGTAACAGACAAAACTGTTGTCGAACGGGGGTCAACACGGGTAAAAATGGTGTTCGTAGAACCCTATGATGTGCTAAATAGATAACATTGAAAAACAAGAAGTAAAAAAGTATTGTCAGTCAATCCCGACCATATTATACCCTACACTCGGTATATGTGTAAAAATAGATTTCCAGAAATAGACTCTATATAGGTGCTATGAAGTATTATGGACCGATCATCACAAAATGATTTTTGTATATATAAAACAGCCTTATGTTGAATATAATTTGGAAACTAATAGTTAAAGTGATTTTCGGCAGCGGGCCTTATATGGGAGCTATGGTTAATTATAGATCGATCTGCACTAAATTTGTTGATGAGATATTTTCGAAAATTTTTTACACATCTTTTATTATTTTCTATTATTTTTAAAAATTAACGATTTCATGAAGACAAACAGTCTTATTCAGAAAAAATTAAAGTAGACTTCAAATGTACTTTAAGAAAATGTTGTATGAAAATTTTGTCTTCTTCAACGTACTTTATTTTTTATGAATACTACAGAAAATGATAATTTAACAAATCAAATTTAACTCACCATATGTCGTTTATAACTCAAGTACTAATTTGTTAAAAAAAGTGTTAATTTCAGTACATATATTTTGGTACTTTTTTGAAATTGTTTTCCATTATAAATACTTGTATTTGAATTCTTTCAATTTTATTTTCAAACCAAGTTTTGCACGCAATTCACCACTACAGGCCACTAATGCAGACAAAAACCCTACCTTCATGTAACGTATGTATATTTTCTTCGCTATACTCGTAATTTCCTATTTTAACTATTTCCTATTTTAACTATTTGTATTTATCTTCATAACGCACAATAAATAACATATTTTAATTAAAATACCAATAAATGTTAATTTGAGCTGCTGAAATATGGCCAGACCCTCACAGGGAATTTGTTTCGAGAGCAACTGATTCATTTAAAGCGAGAATTGGCAGAAAAATGTTCAGAATATGTTGCTATACATGTTAGTATAATATCATGGCAATGTTTGGCCACATGTTGCAATACCAGTTAAAAACTATTTAGAAGAAGTGGTTGGTATATTTAGGATACATATTAGTAAAGGGTCCGCCAAATAACTTTTTTTTTGAAAATGCTATAAAAAAAACTACTGAATATTTCCTCAAATTCCTTTTTTTTTATTTGAAAGGACAATCCTTCCGGTTAATAATGGAAAATAATTTCATTCAAATGGCTAGCCTACACGATCGGTTAAATTTTTAAGCACATTATCGATTGTGTGCAGCTGTACTTCACCAATGGCTTCACGAATATTGTCCTTTAAAGCGTCAATTGTCTCTGGCTTGTCGGCGTAACACTTCTCTTTGACGGCACCCCACAAATAAAAGTCCAACGGTGTCAAAGCGCAGCTCCGAGGTGGCCAAACGACATCAGCTCTGCGGCTGATAATGCGATCTTCAAAAACAGAGCGCAAAACATCGAGTGTAGCTTGGGCTATGTGGCACGTAGCGCCGTCCTGTTGAAACCAAATGTTGCCAATATCTTCCTCTTCAATTTTTGTGAACAAAAGTTCGTTCAACATGGCCCGATAACGATCGCCATTGACTGTAACGGCCACTCCTTGCTCATTTTCGAAGAAAAATGGTGCAATTATGCCTCTGGACCAAAATCCGCACCAAACAGTGGCTCGCTTTATGTGCATCGGCTTTTTAATGTATGCGTGCGGGTTTTCTGTGCCCCAAATGCGACAATTTTGTTTGTTTACATACCCGCCAAGATCAAAATGAGCTTCATCTGAAAATATGATTTTTTTGGCAAAATCGGCATCTTCTGTAAGTCGTTCGCAGGCCCACCTAGCGAAGCGTTGTTCAAGCGTATCCACAACCATATTCGTTCAGCGGAAGGATAAAACGAATTATCTGTCAAATCAGACATGAGCTAAGTGGTACCATTCACGAAATAAGCACTAGTTGAAAAAAAAACGTTAGATGGCGGACCCGTTGTTAACGTGAATTTTGGAAGTGGACCTTATAAGAGGGATATAGTCATATATGGACCGAACTTAAGAAAAATTCGTTTTGTAATTTCTTTTTGCATAAAACGCATTTGTGCAGAATTTTGTATTGATATTCCAATTTTATAGGCATTTATGTATAATTGAGCAATATTTCGGGAAGATTATTGTATGGGGGCTTTGAGAAATCACAACCTATTCTTACTATTTTCCTCATAGAAACAACGTTTACAAGGTATCATGGGAATATCTGCAAAATATTTAAAAAAGATTGGAAGCAAAATGTTTAAAAATATAAATTTTATGGAAGTTATTATACATTTTGATCCATAACTCTTGTTGGACCATACAGATTTTTCTGATTTTCAATATCAAACTGCTTAGGAGAATTATAAACGGTTTTCTGTAAACTCTGTTGCTTTTGGTTGTGTCCATTGAACGTGAGAGTGTTTTACACATACAGACAGACAGACGGACATCGCTCAATTGACTTAGAATTTCATACGGACCAAGAATATATTTACTTTGTTGGGTTTCAGATGAGTATTTCTCAGTGCTACACACAGAATGACAAACTCATGCACCACTTATGGTGGTGGAGGGTATAAAAAGCATAACCACTTGTTTTAGCATTAATTTGTTTAAACTTGTTTACTCTTACAAGAGTTTTGCAAGATCAAACAGCATCAACTAAATTAAAACTAAATATTTATTGCGATTTGGCCTAAATAAACGAAGTTTTTTTTTAATAAATAAACGAGTTCAAAGATATTTTATTTAGTGGTTAAGTCTTTTTCGGCAAATATTTGCCAAGTGTGACCGATAATTCTCTCTTTCCTTCTCATTGAAAAATACTTGCCTTGACGAGACAGAATTGAAGAGTGTGAAACCGGACTTAACCCATTTTGAGCCGCTGTTCGACTAGTCGAACAGCAAAATTCTCTTTTTTCACCTCCATGTTTTATGTGTTTAAGTGTTCCCGACACACAAAAAAGTGATACCGTATTATATGAAATTTAATTGTCTTTCAGAAAAAGTATATAACAATTATCCCCCACTTCTCTGCTCCGCTCCAAGGGAGGGTTGAAAAATACCTTGCATATAGACACTTTTTGTTTGGATAAAATGGAAAATATATGTATATAAATTTTAATTTTATAAAAGTACTTTATTATTGTTCGCAAAGGTCTAAAATAGTCGATCAGTAAGTTTTTCCCGAGTTTTAGAATCCCCAGGTATATTTAGAGACCCGCCAAATTCACTGTTCGACTAGTCGAACAGTGGCCGTAGGCCACAACTTTATTATTGTATTTCGTCGTTGAGCATTTTATGCAGAAAAAATAAACTTATACATATATATAAACTCGTTTGTTTTACTAAGCAGAGTTTATTACAATAATAAAGCTAGTGAAAGTAATTTTGTTGGCAAATATTTGTAATTGTTTTTTAACAATTTATCAGTTCATAATGGATAAGTGTTTGAATTCAAATCGTATGGGTGCTTAGACAATTCGCCGGCGTAAAGCACTTTGTGTGCAGGAAATTCTTGATGAGTTGGCGATGAGTGACATTGATGATGAGTTAGAGACTATTGCAGCAATTCCACCTGAGATGTTTGATGGAATTACTGATGAGGAAGATATTGACGACCAATTCTTGACGGGCGAGGAACCTCTGGCAAAGGATATAGCCGGAACATTCGAGATTGAAACTATTAAAGACCGCAAAGGTTTGTCTGCCTTTGCAGATGAAGCACCTGCAACCAAAGATAATGTTCGAAAGTCAAGTCGCAATGCTTTTGCTGTTTACAATGATGAGCAACTTTCAACATCGGCTGAAAGTGGTCATATACAAAAAAAAAACATATTATGGAAAACACTTGGTGCAGAAAGACGAGCTATATTTGGGGAAAACAGTGATCGAGATAAATACGGTGAATTAGACGTTGTTGGACCGTTGCCAAAGTACAAACTGCCTTCGGCGTTAAAGTTCGTTCAATTTTTGATGTTATAAACAAAAAATTTATGCAGTTCGGTGTCTTTGAAGAGCATTTGTCAATCGACGAACAAATGTTACCATATTTTGGACGTCACAGCTGTAAGATGTACTTGAAAAACAAGCCAATAAAATTTGGCTACAAGGCTTGGTGCATGGCTACTGCTACTGGATATGTCTTCAACATGATGCCGTACGGTGGAGTTAGTGACAAATATGATAAAAATATAGTCCTGGGCGCTTCTGTGGCCATAGATATGGCTTGTAAATTGGAACATCCTTCCCGTTATCAACTTTATTTCAATAACTTCTTTACTTCTCATTATTTGATGTGGCTAGTAGATTAGATCAACTATCAATCAAATCTAATCAAAAATAATCAAGAAATTTAATCAATTATTTTTTGGATTAGTTTTGATTAGATTTGATTAAAAATGCTAATCGTCACTAATTGTTATTAGATTTTTGATTATTTATAATCTAATCAATTAGTAATCTGAAATGTTTATCAAAATTTAATTCTAATGATTAGATTATTTTATTTCTCTAATCGTAATTATTTCTAATTCTAATCGAAATTCCCCAGCTATGCTTGTTACTAACGCCTAAAGAGAACAACGACGAAGATATTGTGAAGGATGACATTAATAAAGATACATCATTTAAGATTCGCCCGCACCCTCGTGTGTCAGCTCATCACCAAATCATAACACAACCTGAAAAACATGCCAGGCGTTGCAATGTTTGTCATAAGCCTACACAGAGAATGTGCTCTAAGTGCCAAGTCCATTTGCACGAAAATAAGTGTTTTGCTGCTTACCATAAATGGGAGCAAGAGTAATGAAAATTACAAAAAGTACATTTAATTACATTATATATAATAAATATTTAAAAAAATAAACATTACAATCGTGTTTTTGTTCCACATATGATTTTTTTTGCCGATATCTGAAAATTATTTTTGTATAGTAGTATAAATTTTTTTTGTCGCCTACGGCCGTTGTTCGACTAGTCGAACAGTCGTTTGTGGGGAAACGGTGGGAGATACAAAATTTCTGATAACGGTTTTGTATGGTAATTGCGGCCTAATTAGATCAAAAAACTACTTTTTAGTTTACAATTCGAACATTTTTGCATTCCGGCTCAAAATGGGTTAATGGAATAATTTATTTAGAAAAAAATATGTACAATTTTAAACCCTTTAAAGTTTGTTTTTAACAATTTTGCGCATTTATATTTATAATTATAGATATTCAGAATCGGACGAAAGACAACAAAATCGACAAAGTTCACAAATTACACTGTGTGAGAAGACATGGCCGTTCTTAAGTGATCTTAGGTGTCTATCGTCAAAACATAAACTAAATACAATAAGCTTTGGCTATTCAAGATCAATTAGATCAATTTTGATTTTTACCCATTTACGCTAGAAGTTATACGACGTTATGTAGAACACATTGTAATTTGTCTGCATTCTGCATCTGACAATTAATTCAAATAAATATTTCAGAAAATTAAAATACATTTTCATTATTTTTTACTTTTTTAACAAAGTGTTTGCTTTATTGACAGAAATTAAGAAAACAATAGAAATAGAAAATTGAAGATAAGATAAGAAAAGAAAAATGTAGAAGTAAGAAAGGAAACAATAAATTACAAGAAAAAGTGAAAATGAATAGAAAAGTACTACTAGAATTTTAAAAAAATGCACCCTGTATTAAACTAAAACGGAAATAATTTTGAAATAAATTAATTTTTCTCTTTAAAATCACATCACATTCTTTAAATGCGAAAAACATTAATACGTGGACGGTGGTGATTACATTTTACCAGGTACCAGGTGCTGGGGCAACATTAACATTGGCTACCGAGTTGAGATGACCAGCCAAGGGAGCAGAGTGCACAGCACCACGAGTTTTGGCAACATAACTAGCGTGACCAGCAACAACAGCGGGAACGGCAGCAGCATGCACAGCAGCGGGAATGGCAGCATGTGCATGTACAGCTATAGCAGCTGGTGGATGACCTACCACAACACCACCCCAAGGTAAACCAAGTGGGGATACAACAGCTGTGTGTGCGAGAGGACCACCAGCAATTTGTGTCACTACACCACCCCAGGGAATTATGGAAGATTGAACGCCCAAAGCCAAGGCCAAAGTGAACAAGGTAACGATAGCGAACTGCAAGTAAAATGAATTAATTTTTTGATAAATACTTAAATGTTTATTCTTAATAATGTAAAATTTATTAATCGTTTACAAATATTTCCAACAGGATTAAAAACTTACTTTCATTTTGTTGTATGTGATTTGCAGAAAACTAACTTTGTGTTGCTGGTATGAACTCAAGTTCTATTCTGATTTCAGTCAACAAATTTCCATATTTTTATATAAAAATTTCTCAACTCAAATTACCAACATAATTTTATTTACTGCAAATCTCTCCATATTAAAATAAGAACAACAAACTTTATTTGGTGCACATACTAACGAGTACCTATGTCAATAGAATGCTTATTAATGAAATAGAGAACAAGGAAATTTTTAACGACCTTCAGCACTTTGAAAGTACAAGTTCAAGTTGTTGTTTTCAAAGAATTAAAAAACCACTCACTCAACAAAATAAACTTTTACAACGTCTGGTTTTTATTAAAACAGTCGAATGTATGAGCTGCAATAAAATTGTCAATGCAGTAAAACAGTTAATAGATAAAAATAGTACAATAATGTACACCAATACCTCGGTTTGCGTCGTTTCATTTTGCCTTTTGTCGTAATTGCGTTTTCACTGTGTTTCGTTAGATGCTAAAACGATGACCCGTACAAGAAGTGCTTTGATGATCAATATGGAGTCCTATTTGGAGTGAAAATCAAGTTGCGCAGAGAATACCGTTATGTTAAATTTATTTTAGACAAAAGCAAAAAAACTTATTGAATGACATAAAAACTAAAGCATTATCCAACGATAATGCTAGTAATAGTAATACAGACAATTGCTACAAGGAAAGTAATTTTACGTTGCAAAAAAGCTGTTCAGCAAATATTAGACCAATTTTTTGTGACAGAAAGCCGACGACTTAGTATTTTCGTAACCCTAGAACCTATCTTCGTTCTTTACATGGAAAAATATTTGCTCACTTTGCGTCGTTTAAATTTGCGTCGTGTTTTTTTTTTTATGTAACCCCGACGCAAAGTGAGGTATTGGTGTATATGTATAGAACAAAATCATTTATATCTTATTTTAATTGATAAGAATTATGAAATGTTTTTTTTTGGGTTAATAAAACAAAATTTAATATAAGGAAAACTGTGTGCTAAATATATTTTATGATGTGGGAAACTCAAAATGGAAATAAATCTGCCATTTCTAAACGGCTGGTGTGATCAAGACCAAATTTTACATGACATATCCATATCATCAGTAATAGACAAAAATAAGCTTATAACATCTCTCGACTGAGTGATCCATTCTCATCTCTCGTATAATACAGTAACACGATCAGTGTGCAAAGTCTTCTTTCTTAACAATTGCTCTTTGTTTTTCAGAAGTTCAAATGGGGCAATTTTATCGACCAAATTCTTAATAGCGGTTTCAGAAGGACGATAAGCTTTTACAAATCCATTTGAAAGTTTTGAAGTAATTTATCAATATTATTATTAAATTTCTTTAACTTTACATATTTTTTGAATTGCATAGAATTTATTGATAGCTATTTATAAAGAATGTTCATATACCTACTGCAAATGTGGAACAAGCCCTTTATCTGTTGTTTTATTCTTTAATTTAGGAAAATACTGAATCATCCCCACCATTGTTTTTCCACTAGTACGCAAACTTTGCATAATTGCTTCTCTATATAATTTTCGAGACAGACATTTCTTTAAAAAGTCGGTATCCAAATAATAATGAACGTTAAAATGTTTCATACACATATAAATCATTTGCTGAGCAGTCCATAATTAGTCGTAGCTCCCATATATGACCGACTTCTGAAAATCACTTTAACGACAATAAATCCAAATAAACTTCAACACAAATAAGTTTCATATATATAGAAATGATGACACCTAATTTTATTATGGTCGGTCAATAATTGGTCGAAGCTCCCTTATAAAACACTCTCCATAATACACTTTAACCTCCATAAAACTTTTAAATGTATTTATATGTATTTATATATAAAGTTTAACATTTATAATTTTTTGTTCAAAAACAATCGAAAATTCTTAGGACCATGACGCGGTCACCATATTATATAAGATGAATTCAGAAAAATTCGTAAGAGATATATCTTGAAGTTGCGGACCCATTCGAACCCGCTTGCGAGATTACTGACTAGAATTCAAACAGAAACAACCACCCTACTAATTTAGGGCCCATTTATCCATTATGGCTCTCTCCACTGAGAGCAAATAATTTTTAAGGTTTAGGTATAAGATTTGAATACTTATTCTAAATCCTATGAAATAATGGCAGATTCAATAAATAAATAATAAAATGCTAAAAAAAAACTTCTGTGTGAATTTAATGTTATTTTGATGCAATATATTGGTACTAGCTCCAGACCCTATCATCAAAAAACTAATCTGCTATTAAGTTCTGTGTTGTTGTTATTCAAATAACAAACACGTTTAAATCATCTGAAAATTATTTAGCCACCAAAACCTTTTACAAAGCAAGTCAAACAAATTAATAGTTTATTTCTTGCGGCTTAACACATATGGAGGAGTTTTGAAAATTTTTTAAATTTCAACTAGTTCTCAAACCGGATATTGTGTGCTTAAAAGCTCATATGTAATAAAATTACTAGGAAAAAATTAGTTTTGTTTACCGTTTCTTTCAATTATTGTAATTAAAAGCATTAGAAAATATGTATGTTATATAGGTATGTATTTAATAATTATTTACTCCCTCTTTGCTTTTGTTTTCTTATAGATATGTACATATGTATGTATATATAAGTAGATATATAATTTACTCGTATTGTTTTCTAAGTGCAGGGTGTTGGTTGGATTGTTGGCTATTTGATAGTGATCTAATTTGAGTCTAATTGTCTATTGCAGATATGACAGGTTTATTGTCGTATTGTTTTAGTAATATTGAGTGTTTTTTTATTTACATTTTTACAACGTGTACTTTTAAGGTGTCATAAACATTGAAAGGGTTTGTTCTCCCTAAATTGTTGTTTATTATTCATTAAATGTGGAATTTAAATTGTGCATGAAGAGAATGATAAACAAGCAATAAGCTTTATGTTTGTAATCTCCAGACATTTCTATATCTTTTCTGAAAAAACAAAATGAAAGTAAGTTGTATTTTGAATACAAATAATTGTGTGTTCAAGAAAATATCGGTTATAGTAACACGATTAAGGCCCATTATTACAACTTGGCAATAGTTAAAGGTATGTTGTTATCGGACAGATAAGAAGTATTTGGTTATTATCAGTTTACTTTAATTTAAACCGACCGATAAGCTAAAGGGAAGATCATCTTGCCTTTAATTTTATAGTGAGGTTTACGTATTTGAAGTTGCCATATGTTCTGAAAAATTGACAACTTTATGAAAAATAAATTAATTTTAATTTTGTTTTGCGAATAAATAATTTGATAAACAAAAATGGAAAGCAGACCTTTGATTTATATTTTTTTCACAAACAAATATTTTCACAAACACAAAAAATTTACTGTTTCTTGTCAGTAATTTGTCAAAAGTAATCGGTTTTTAACTGGTATTGCCATATTTTAGAAAAAAATTATTTTATTTTACAAGGAAGTTGTAATAACGAAAAATTTTAAAGGTCACTTTATTCCTCACTTTAATTAAAGTTACCTTTTATTATTAAGAACATTAAAGGCAAGTTGTAATAATGGCCCTAAAAATCGTATCGATAAAAAAAACCATTTGTAAAGTTTGTTTTGCATTTGTTCTCAAAATTAGTATGATGTGTTAAAGAATTTTAAACCCATTTTCAGAGTGGGATTTTCGTTATTAGTTTAAGTTTATTATAACAATTTGTTTTCTCATTCACAGTTGGCTCTCGTAACTTTGTTCACCTTGGCCTTGGCTTTGGGAGTACAATCTTCTATACTTCCCTGGGGTGGTGTAGTGACACAAGTTGCCGGTGGCCCTTTTTCATACACTGCAGTTTCATCACCCGTCGTCTCAGGTTGGCCTTGGGGTGGTGCTGTTGTCTCGCCAGTTCCAGCTGCCGTTCCCGCTGTTGTTGCTGGTCACGCTAGTTATGTTGCCCAAACTCGTGGTGCTGTTCACTCTGCTCCCTTGGCTGGTCACCTCAACTCGGTAGCCTATGTTAATGTAGCCTCTGCACCCGGTACCATCTAAATAACACTATCTACATAACTATAGCTTAACAATCGTAGTCACTTGAAAACTGCCAGTATGTCTATTTCAGTTAATATCAAGTTTTAGTTTCGTTACATTTTCATTAAGTTCAGGTCCAGTAATATTTGCACATAATTTTGTTTTAATTTTCTGTTATTTATTCATCTTTTATGAATGTTTCACTTCATCTTTGCTTTCTTCTATTCTCCAATAATCATAAATTCAGCAACAATAAAGCAAACACTTTGTAAAAAAAGTGAAAGTACTATAAAAAAAATATGATCAAAGGAATTTTTATTAAAAAAAATATTTATGTTTTTATTTCAAGAGTGACAGACCCATTTTTATTGTTATACTTTCCTGCAGAACATTTGTGTCAATGGTTTTAAACTCAATAGTCTTGTGACATAGTCGTATCACTTAACATGTTGACAATTAATTAACTAGCTAGTTGATATTGAGAAAATAACGTCTTTCATGAATTCCTTTATTATTACATCTAATGCTTGATGTGTACCTTAGCCTATTAATGAATATTTTGTTTATGAATGGAATAGCGATAAAAAAGCTGATAATACAAAATATGCACCATGAAATAAATAAAAAAGTTAATGAATTTTTAATAAATCAAGCCCTTGGTAAATTCAACGAAAACTAGTCATCATCACTAGACCCCATCATTATTGGAATAAGTATGCAGCGAGGCACAGTGTTTTAGAAACGTTTTATTTTGGAAATAATTTTTTATTTAGGGAGCTATTGAAAATATCTTAACAAAATTTCACATAGTTAGAGCTGAGTTGTTTGCGCGTTTTTGGACTCTGCGTTCTTAAGGAGAGCCAGTTGTTGGCTCTTCAAGGTTTGTCACCTCGGGTATCACCTTTAAAAAAAAAAAATATCGTCAAAAATAGATTTATAATGTGAATGAGCTGAAATTTAAAATATAGACAGTCCTTGAGTAGCTCTAGAAAAATATGCTTAAATAAGATATAAGGTTTATATTTTTAAAATGTTTTAATTTTTCTCGATCTTCTGTGGGTTATTTAGATTTGGCCAGCTAACAGATTGTCGAAAATTTTATCTAAAATATCAGCAATATTTGCGATAAAATTGTGCATAAAATTAAACTTGCTAGCAGTTTTCTCATCCCCACAAAAAGACACACACATTCAAAGTAGGAGCATTTTAAAGGGTCAATATTTTTAAAAAATTTCCCGAAAATGTCCTTATATTTTTATAACCTACACCACCATAGCAAGGGAGGTTATATTGAAATTATGCTGATGTTTTTAACGCCCATAAATATTAGTTCAACACGCAACTTAAATTGTAGCGATTGACCCAGAGTCACTACCTGATTCGTCCGCCCGACGGTTGAGATCGAAATTGGTTGAAATCGGTATATTATATAACCTAGCTCCTATGCAAATGTCCTCCCGAAATAGGAGTTTTAATAAGTTGTCCATAAATTACTATAACTTCCATATAAGGCCCACTGCCGAAAATCACTTTAACGAGCACAAATCTCTTAAAATTTTTTTAATGATCATCGATCTATTATTAGTCATAGCTTCCATATAAAATCCACTTTCGAAAATCATTTTAGCGACGATAAATCTCTACCTCTATCCCTATCCAAATAAAATTCAACACATATGTATAAGTTTCATATATGCAGAAATGATTACACCTAACTCATATCTCCGTTGTTTATGGACGGATTTTGCTGATTTTACATAGCAAACTTCTCGAAAGCATGTCTGAGAGAATTATTGAAGATTTGGATCCCGAAGATATCTGTAGCTTAATTTCCGTATAACCGATACTAATAAAATTTCTGGATTAAAATTTCTGATCCATATAAAAGTTGGTTCGATATCGATATTTATTAGACATTTTTGTGGGTTTATTTATTTTTTGGAAATGGTTCTTATATGGCAGCTATGCCAAATTATGGGCCGATCTTCTTAAATTTTGGAAAAGTTATTTTCATGCATATGAGGATATTTCACGTCGAATTTCAACATAATAACGCTATATATACGATATATATTAGTATTAACGTGGATATCGAGAGTGGACCTTATATGGGGGATATAGTCAAATATGGACCGATATTCTTAAAATCCAGCAGTTTGATTTAGGCATGTATGTAAATGATCCGTGTAAAATTATTTATAAGAGATTTATAAATAATAAGAGATTTATGAGTATTAAAGTGATTTTCGGTCAAAAATAGACCGAAATTCACAAAATTTTGTGGAATGATTTTTGTATATATGTAAATGATCTGTGCAACGTTTTGAGTCGGTACCGATATTTATACAATATATATGGGGAAAATGTCTTTGTATGGGATTTACGACCAGTTCTGGGCCGACCACCATAAAATTTAGTACAACAATTTATTTGTCTATAAAGATTGTTTATGCAAATTTTATCCGTTTAACATTGTTTATATCTGTTTTTTGCGTATTTAAATTAATTTTGGAAGTGGACTTTATATGGGGTCTATGGTCAAACATGGACCGAACTGAAAAAAAATTCGGTTTACGATTTCATTTTGCATGGAACTTATTCCAGCTGAATTTTGTATTGGTATTCCAATTTTATAGGTATTTATGTATAATTGAGCTATATTTCGGGAAGATTTTTGTGTGGGGGTTATGAGAAATCATGGATCTATTCTCATTGTTTTCCTTACACTTTCTTCTTTTATAATAAAAACAACGTTTACACAAATATTTAAAAAATTTGAAAGAAAAATGTTTAAGAATATCAATTTTTTATGGAGGTTGTCTTACAGTTTGATCCATAACTCTTGTTCTACTGTACAGATTTTACTGATTTTCAATACTAAACTGCTTAGGAGAACTATAAACGGTGTTTTGTAAGCTTTGTTGATTTCGGTTTTGGGCTTTGGAGGAGGGAGTGTTTTACAGAGACAGACAGACAAACATGGGTCAATCGACTTAGAATTTCGTAAGGACCAAAAATATACATATATACCTTGTTGGGTCTCAGAATAGTATTTCTCAGTGTTACACTCGGATTGAAAAACTTATATCCTCATTCACCACTTATTGTGATATCAGCTGTTACTGATATATTTAAGTAACACATGTGAAGAATTTTTGTAATCTACAGTCTATGTCATAGAGACTCAAAGAACATTCTCAAACTTTGCCAATAGTTACACAACATGACGGTAAATAATCACCCCTATCGTGAATAAAAATTCCACATGAAATTTGTTCCCTATTATTTTTTTAACATTGGATTTTAATAGGAAAAATGTGAAAAGGGAACAAATTTCATGTGGAATTTTTATTCACGATAGGGGTGAATATGTTTAGTGTTGAAGTTATTGATTAACAATTTTATTATCGATTTCCATCATACAGTTGATATTTCCAACACCTTCCTTATTTATTATATTGGCATTCATATTAATACCTTCAATTTATTGAATTATTAAAATGATCCAATTTAATTATGAAACATAACTTAAAGAGACAATTAAATAAATAAATGTATTTTTAGGAGTGGTGCTGCTAATAACTGCAAAATAATAAACCCAAGAAACAATTCAAAGTTTCTACTTTGCCAATTAATTATTTTTAATTAATATTTTTATGTGCATTGGAAAACTGTTCAATATTATTAAATAAATATTGCTAGACAGTTAAATACCTGTAGTTTAAATTCCGATAGAAAATAGAAAGGTGAGGTTAGTTATTTTAAGACGTGTAAATTAAAATCTAGGAGGTTATGGTAACACTGAGCTCGATTTTCACACTTGTTTTAGCGATAAACGGGGCATGTAGGGGGTTAAGCTAAATATAGTACGCTGAATTCAGTGATGCTGATCGTTTTTTTTTTTTTTTTAGATTAACTCTAGTTTTCGAGATATAGCGTTATTTATAAAATGGAGGAGGTTGTGCAATAAATATTCGCTTTACTGAAAAACTGTTTAGTTTATTGACTTAAATAAAAAACCCGAAATTCGGCAACAAAATTATCTTTAAGTAAGACTAATTTTTTTAAATCCGAGCAGTAGTTTTGGAAATAATTTTTTTTTTTTTAAAAAAAATATGAGTTTTGCCATTAGTCTTTAAGAATATTTCTTCATTTAACTGAAATGCTTTTCTTAAAGATCTTTAGCCGCCATTTATTTTAAAATCGGTTTGAGATAAAAATAAATACCAATTAGTTATTGAACGTTTCTAAGTAATAAAATGTTTGTTAAAATAGTTTTAATTTAAACAACTTTAATTAGTAGCTAAAATAATTATTTGCCACTACTTTATAATTCTGAAAAGAATTTTAAAATTTATTATTTTGTTGGGGGTGTTTCAAAACACCTGCGTATGTTTAGAAAAGTTCACTGTTCATGAATGTTACATGTAAATAATGGTTCAACATGTATAATTAAAACATGTATTAGTAATAAAAATTTGTGAGAAAATAATTATAGAAGAAAACTTGTATGAATATGTAACTCAAGTCTATAACTCTGTGAACATTATTACACTGTTCAAAAAAAATGAGTATTTGAGAACATTTAATATAAGAACTTCTAACAGCTTCACTTACTTTACTTCCTAATAGGGCATTGAAATTACTAGATTTTTTCTTTTGTTCGAATAAAATGAATACATAATTCGAATAAGAAATTTTAACTTATTCGAATAATATTAATTGCATTTTTCGAGCATTTCTAAACGTTTACGAAAATCGCCATGAAGCATCTCGACATTTGCAAGACCATATCGATGACTTAATATAAAAAAGGCCTAACTCGATTGTTTGTTACTTTACAGACGACGGCAAAAACTTAATAAAATCCGTAAAATTTTCGATACAACAAATATTTTAATACAATTATTAATAAAAAAAAAAACAACACATTTTATTTCTTATTTAATTTTTTTTATTTTTGTTTTAATGAAGGTATCGAAGAAAGGCTTTTTTCATTGATTTTTCTTTTAAACAAAATTGAGTTAGGACTTTTTTATATTAAGCCATCGATATATTTCATTTGGAAATATGACAAAATTAACACAAATGAAACTTAAGCTAGATTTACAAGATTGAAATTTCCTTCAAAATGCTTTAAACTCGTGTAAACAGCAAAATAATAACTATTAAATAATTTTGCTGTTTACACAAGTTTGAAGCATTTTGAAGAGCAATTTTGAAGAAAATTTCAATCGTGTAAATCTAAAGCTAGAAGTTATTCAAATGAATTGGCTGATTGGCAGAAACTCGATCCTTAGTTTGGACTGTAAACTCCTATTCTACAACGTTATTCTAAAGCCAATCTGGTGCTATAGTATTCAGCTTTGAGGCACTGCCTCGGCCTCCAATACAGAGAAAATTCAAAGGCGCCAAAATAAAATTATGCGAATCATCACGGCCGCACCTTGTTATGTCAAAAACGCGAATATTTAAAAAGACCTCAATGTACCATCAGTTCAAACTGTGACTCAAGTATATTCAACAAAATATTTGAAAAGCCTTGAAACATTCTAGATGATGCTGATCATATCCGACTAAGGAGAAGAGATACTGCAGCACTTATCCGTATAGAAGAGCGAATGCCTTCAAAAACCGTGATATTAAGATCTTATGTCCGGCAATGGTCGGACATATATATTTATTAGATTAAGATTTGATTACTTACGAGTATTGTTAGTTCTAATAAATGAAGATTCAATAATAAAAAAAAAAACGAAAAAAAAAGTTCATTTACTTTCTACTTTTGAAAGCGTTGTAAACGTCGAACAGCTGACATTGACAATTTGTGTTGATAATAGTTTTTGCATTTTAAAAATTTACGAAAAATCACAGCTGAAAAAGCATTTTTTATAAAAAATTGACAAACAAACCGATAAAAAAATTTCATGTAAAAACAAGTAAGAGTGCTATATTCGGCTATGCCGAATCTTATATACCCTTCACCTTTGTCGTGGATACATAATTATGTATATTATGCATAATTATGTCGATAAACATCTGTTGATGAATTTGTTCGTAACAATATTAATACACTTTGTGTGAAAGTTTTTTTGATGAAATTTTCAGAGGCTGTCTCGGATTTTTGCTCATATCTCCGTTATTTATGCACGTATTTTGTTGATTTTAAATAGAAAACTTTGCGGAAGCATGTTTGACAGAATTATTAAAGATTTGGATCCCGAAGATATCTGGGGACTTCAGAAAATTGGTTTCAACACACAGACAGATATACAGACGGACATGGCTTAATAGACTCCGCTATCTATAAGGATCCAGAATATATATACTTTATAGGGTCGGAAAATTATATTGTGGAAATTACACACGGAATGACAAACATATATGTATACTAGTGTCTCGAAAACAAGTTCCCCGTACACCACCGAAGAATATGAAGTATTGTTGCAAGACAATTTCGAAAAAAAAATGTTTTTGATTTTTTGCCGAAAGTATGGGTCGCCAAAATACATTTTTTGTTATATCTTGTTATATTTTGGCGATCCGTACTTTCGGCAAAAAAACAAAAAACAAAATTTTTTCGAAATTGTCTTGCAACAATACTTCATATTCGGTGGTGTACCGAGAACTTTTCATTAAGGTGAAGAGTATAAAAATCGGCCCCGAAAGTACAATATAAAACAAAAATGATTGCCACGAAAAATCTTCTCATGTAAGTTGAAATGCTTGACGCTAAAAAAATGCAGAGTGTGGATATCCAGCTTTATCTAGGTGGCATTTGTAGACTATCATTCAATTTGGCTTGTGGAGGAAACAACATCAACATTGCCAACGCGCTGTAACGTCAAATTTTGTACCAAACTGTTTAAATTTGCATTAGTTTTGAAGCTTTAGAGTAGTTTATGAATCTAATTGACTCAAACTTTTTGTTTAAGATCGGAAATTACTTTACCTAAATAAAAAAATTATGTCCTTGAAAAAAATGGCTCAAATTGTTCGCAATATTTGTAAATTTATAAAAATTTCGAAAAAATTGCATTTTGTAGAGATTCAACAAATATGAAATAATTCATATCTAATATTTATTTATTAATATAATGCAATCAAATTTTCAATGTACATTCAAGATTCTAGATAATAAGTAAAGGGAATTCCGCAATTGCCAAAAAACAATACAAAAATTCCCAAAATGGGATTCTTTTACAATTTTGTTTATTTCTATCGGAACTGATAAAATTCTTCAAAAAATTAATAGGGAATAGAATAGATGGACTAAAATTTTAATTTTGATTAATGAAAATTAGGTGAAATTCGGAAAAGTATTTGACAAATTGGATATGTTTTTTATATAAAAATTATCTCTCTAAAGATAACTTTCAGGAATATATTCATTTGTTCGATATTCTTAATATTCTTAATTTTCAATAAAAAAGAATTAATACACTTTTTTGCAAAAAAAAAATGCAAATATTAATTATTTTTTTTTCACTTTCAAATTGAAAGTCTTGGAGTTTTGTAGCTATAAATGTTATTGTTTTGAAATATGCCCCATGTCCTGTTTCACACTCTTCAGTTTTAGCTAACCATCTTTTTTAAACTTGTTATTTCATTTACACACGTCAATTCAATTTTCGTACTTTTTCATGCAAATCAACATGTCTGAAAGAAATAAAAAAAACATATCGAAATAAGAATATTGACTAGTACCGTTTAGTTTGTACCCCTTTTATTGTATTTTCCCTTTGCAACCAAAAATATTTGCCTTGAAGAGTCAGAATTGAAGAGTGTGAAAGCGGGCCATCTGATGCAGAATTTTATTGTTTAGCTAAGAGAGTAAATTAAAAGAAAAACGTCTATTTAAAGAAACTAGACCAGTGTTTAGCAGCGTTTTGTGCATATAACTCGAAAACTAAAAAACATAGATTAATAGATAAGGGAATAGCCCAGGAGGTTTCAGGAAATATAAAAATCTTAGTCGGATGACTAAGCTGTACTCTGAGCCTCCAAAGACACGCCCTTGGAAGGTTTGTGGGGTCCGTCTTCAAAACCTAAACTCGAATATTTATTGGCTACGGCCATGTATCCCGTTTGGAGCAGTTGCTTTAATTAAAAAAAAATCGAATCTGGTGTTGCATTTTTAGCTCGATTATGACCAAATAACCCGAAATTTAAGCCTGGTATTTTGTTTGAAAGTTCCTGGTATATTTTAATATTATTTTTTCTTTCTTTATGTTTACGATCTGAGCTTAAGGTTGACACTTTTGGAAGTTTTGATTTATTGAATAAGACAATGTCGAAGTTTCATGCTTTATTTAATATTATTTTATTCAAAAGCCGATTCGTTGGCTTTTCTCGGCCAAATTAATGAGCCGGTTTGACTGATTTATCAGACATATTCTACAAAGTATTTCTGTTAGAACTGAGAGCTTAAAATTTAAAAATTTAATAATAATTATTATTATCGATCTATTGTCACTCTTAGAACGATTTTGAATAGCAACCAACTTGGGACCTTACCATATATATTGATGAATCTTTTACAATCTTAACGTATTTCCGGGCTTTGGAAAGTTGATTTCAAAAGACAGACGAATATTGCTTTATAGAATGACAAACTTAATACTCAGTGTAGGGTGTAATTACAATATATGGTAATTGTCCCTGAAGTGTTTCAGTACTCTCAAGCTGTTAAATAAAAAGAAGTAACACTCAAGCAATTAATATGCCTATATATACATACTTGCGTTACTTTCTTTGGAAAGAGGATAGTTGAAGAAGTAAAGGTGGTGAAAGAAGAAAGCTTTTTTTATATCACAACTCTGCAATTGCGCAATATGTTTGTTTTAGTGCAGAATTGCAGCGCCTCTGGTGGTGAGTAGGCACATTAATGGCATACTATACTAATATTTACTAACAAGTAGTTTCTGTAAGTAGTATATGTATATTAGGCTGTAGCAAAAAAATTGTTTTTTTTTATTTTCATGGGTGATTTTCTCCTTCTATTAAAGGCCAGCTTGAAGACAGACAACCAAGAGAAGACTTAAAGAATCGTTTCATCTGAGGCTAATCTTTTTTTTGGGTGATAGATCTAAGCACCATGCAACAGTAAAAGCTATTAAACGGGCTGGCTGGATGATGAAAATTATATATTCTTTAAAAATATGCATTTTTCGAAACCAGCTGCAATCTTACATAGCTGGCCTTTATTAAAGCTATAATCGAAGCTTTATCACAACTAATTCCGGTTCTGTCACGACTTGCACAAAGCTGGCGCTTTTTTGAGAAAGTTGGAATTTATCTATAAACCAATTGATTGGTTCATAGATTGAATCATCCGAATGCTGCAATTATTCTCGTTTTACAAAAAAAAACTTCGATTTGGTTTTGAGAACTCTGTTTGAATTTTTAGATTTTCCGAACAAGCTCTTCATATTGTGCAAGAAAATTTGAAATCTGAACATTTAATATGCATCGGGTACAAACAAACCTTTAAAATGTTATAACTGTGGAACGGTAAGAGCAAATTTAAAAATTATTTCCTCTAAATTATTTAGAATAGATCTTTCAAACTGCATCGTTAGGTTTTTTTCATTTTTATATAAATTTTAAATGTTTAAACAATTATGAAAAAGTGTAATGTAGGATACCTAAATCAGCAAATTCATGGCCAAAACTAATAGTTTTTTTTTCTTGGACCAGCACTCAGTGGACGGAGGGAGGATAGCGGGAGTAGTGTTTGTGAACATTAGAATTGAATTTTCCTATATTGAAAGTGCCAGGGAACACTTCTGCTGGTAGTTTATTTGACATATGGACAGTACGGCTAAAGAACGAATTTTCCCTGTAATGTGCTGTGCGATCCACTGTCCAGTCGACCATGAATGGATGGGCCCTGACTGAAGAACGTGTATTACTACGTATTTCGGGAACTAGTTCCCTGATTTCAGCAGAACACATTCCATTATAGTATCGATAGAACAGTGAAACACAAACAACATGGCGGCGATGCTCCAGTGAATCAATAGAGTTGTTTACCCTACTGCCACCGATAAGCCTCTTTGCCCTCTCATGTACGCGGTCGAGTAACCCAAAAGATACATGAGAGTTGTATTCCATTTTCGGCCGAATATATTTGGTGTAAATAGTAAGAAGATCAGATGGAGTGAAGTATTTTCTACACCGTTTTTTTTTTTAAACCGAGGCACTTGAGCGCTTCTTTTGACACTTGAAAAATGTGTTTGGTCCAGCGTACATTACACTGGATTCTCATGCCTAGGACGTCAAGAGCGTCTGATTCCTTAATATAAATACACCGCCCATAAAAACAGATGAAGCAAATAAAGCTTGACAATTTTTCTTTTAAATTGTTTCCTCAAAAGTGAAAAAATCGTGGTTTCTGACAAAGTTATAAAGAAAACTTAAAAAAGGCGCGATATTAAAAGCTTTTCCGAAAAATCTGAAAAAAAATCTCAAAACTTCCTTACCCTTCAAGTTTTCCAATTAGACTTGATCCCCAAAGAACACTTTTGTTTGGGACAACCTAATATATGAGTTTATAAGCAGGTTTCAAACTATTGTTAACCGTATTCAGATCGATTGATACTGTTTGAAATTTTTAAACGGTTTTATCGTTCATAGTTATGTTTATGAACAAGTATCTGCAAATAGCATGCAGGTGTCAGTAATTAAATTATTTTCGTTTTGTATGTTTATTATACAAATTAATTGCGTGCATTCGGTCGGTCTATCAAAATGCATATTTAATTTGATATAAATAATATGTTTGCAATTTTTGTAAAGGAGTGTTTGAATCAATAAACATGTTGATAAATAAATATCAAATCGTTAATTTGTTTTAAGCATATTATGGTTTTCATAAATGTAACAGCAACTAAATGTAATGCATTCTAATCTATTTTTGTTTAATCCATTTTTCCCGGTATTCCAACATTAGAACAACTTGGAATTGTAATGTTCAGTGTTGTTTTATTTTGTTCAATTCAATGTTTCTGTGAGCCCGGTGTTCCAACATCACACTTTTTACAATTTTTTTTTTGAATTCTTTTGATTCCTATTAATTTGACGTACATAAAGAAGGAAAAATAATTTAGTTTTTAAATTTGAGAAAAAAAAATTAATTCGAGCAAAAATGGGTTAATATTCATATTTGTGTGTTAAAATCAATAAGCCAATTTAGTTAAATAATGTTAGAAGAGAAATCTACTAATTGAATAAGTTTCCGAGATATACGAGGTCTTATCAAAAAATAACCGTTATTTTAAAATTTCGTGAGTTGCGTATGTTTGATTTTCGCATTTTGTTTCTGGTATGTTGGTACACATGTCTGTTATACATATATGTATGTTGGTAATATCAGCCATTTTGGATTGTCAGTTTGTTTTTGACAGATAAAAAGGTTAGTCGTGTTTTGGTGTGCTCTTCGATTTTTTACTATTCGAAAAAAATGGATCAAAGAAACTGTATTAAGTTTTGTGTAAAAATGAAATTAAATGGGCAAGGATATTTGAAATGTTGAATGTGGCATTTGGCGAGTCTACTATGAGCAGAACACAAGTTCAATTGTGGTATAACCGGTTTAAGGAAGGCCGAGAAGATGTCAATGACGAACGCTCGTCCTGGTCACCCGAGCACGTCAACAACCGTTGAAAACATTAAAGCAGTGAAGAAAATGATTTTGAATAATCGTCGAATCACTATCAGAGAGGTTGCTGATGATGTTGGCGTATCGTTCGGCTCATGCCAAGCAATTTTTACTGATATCTGAGGGGGATTACTTTGAAGGGAACAAGATAGTTATTGCTGAATAAATAAATACTTTTTGAAAAATTTAAAATAACGTTTATTTTTTGATCATACCTCGTATGTAGTTTAACAATTACATTCAAGTAGTTCTATAAGAAACAGTTACCATTTCTTATTGTCATAATGAGGGTGTTTTCTCGCTATGTCTTAATTTGTTTTTGAATTATTTTCTGTTTAAAGTGGAAAACTCTGTAAAACCGTAAATTAACTTAGTTGTTTAATTTGTAAATAAGAAACAAGTGTTTTAAGAACACTGTTGAAACCACCTCTTATGTAAAACAGGCATTTAGTTGTTAATTTTTAATTTTCCATTTACATTGCTCATTAATTTTAATCTAAATGATCAATGATTGTTATCAATTAAAGTGCAACAAGTAAATATGTACGAGTAACTACAAGTTTAATTGAAAACAAGTGTTTCAATTTTCTACCAACTGACAAATGTTTGTTTTGTTTGCAGCATTTAAATCAATATTTATGAGTTCATAACTCATGTTAAATTGTTTCCAATACAACTGATAACAACAATTTAATCTAACAAAATATAATTGTTATTAGAAACGCTAAAAGTCAATTAGATATATGTATGTGTAGCTATAAAATATCAGAAATGGACTTTTGAAGGATAGTTTCATCCTTAAATCTATCAAATTTTAAATTTGACAGAAGTTACATTTAAGTAATTTTAGAATGAAAGCCAGTCGAATATAAAAACTCTGAATTGAATTTTAATATCAGAATTTCAAGGAATTTGTGCACAATATATGCTGGCTGCTACGCCAAAACTGGTCTTGAAACAGTGTTCTTGGACGCTAGTTTCTTCATTAGCCATCCTTTTCAACGCTTTATACCGTGCGGGAGAATTTTTCAACTCCGATTTATATCGATCTAACTCAAAGATCGCACTGTACGAGTTGTTATAGATGGGATCTCATCAGAAGGGTTCACGGATAAATCAAGTGTTCAGTAAGGCTCCGCTATTTTTGCTACAGTTGGCACTCTTTACTATCACGTTAAAAATCATTAGTAGGTAGATAATCGACCTTTCATCAGTTGAAAGGTTTGCTACAGCCAATAGCTTTAGAATACTTGATGGCATCTGCATACAAAGTTTAGAAGATCATGCGTGTTGTGAATAATTGTTTCATTCGCTTTATCTCTCTCTACATATTTGCTTATAAAAAATCTTAGAATATTATATCCGATATCACAATACTGCTGAGTGTTCTTTCGGATTTTATTAGGCTAGATTTCTTATGCCAAATAAAAATCAATGGTCAAACCAAAATTGGTGATATAATATATAAATGTCGATCAATTATGATTCACAGTCGGTTTTAAATTGATCAATGGTCCTTGTGGTAATTTCTGGTCCGCATTTTGATTTTTTTTTCTTCTATAGGAATGTCTATCAAAGTTTTAGGAGGAAATGTTTGTCATCATTATTTGTGCCTAGCTAAAGCTAAAATGATACAGAGATTCTTAGGATATCGAATAACCAAACTTAGCTTAGAGATTCGCTATGTACTAAGGACGAACTAGCAGTGTATAAAGGTAAAACCACAATTCTTCTTTGGTCTCTGTAATGGGTATGATATATAAAACACCAAATCAAACGCTAAGTAGTTTTTTTTAAATCTATAGCATCCATAAAGGCTGAAAGATAAAAATCAAAGATAATTAATAATCGATTTTTAACGATGTTATTTACGGACGATAAATTATATTAATGGATTTTTTTTTCAAGAGGTTACCTTTTTTAAGATTACTAGTCAAAACATCGAAACTTGTGTTTCGTAATTGTTCCCTATTGGTGTCATATATAGTAAGGATTATAAGAAAGAGTTTTCTACGTCATACAAAAACAACTTGTTGTAAGCTTCATTCGTAAAACAAAAAGTCGTAGGGGAACATCAGAAAGCTAATCTAATACTTAGATGCATGGTGTGATTTTTAAAATGCGACTTAGGAATTCCACCTTTTTGGGTAGATTGAAATAACAAGCATAACAAGATTAACATAGCAAGTGCACAAAGTACTAACATGTAGTTATTTGTGCTCCCCACTGTATGTAAACAATTTCCCCCTTATTCAAAAACGATTATTAAATTTAACAAACGTTTATTATGACGATTATTAAATTTAACAAACGTTTATTATGACAGATTTCCATATAAAATTTATCTTAATAAACGTTTGTTAAATTTAATAATCGTTTTTGAATAAGAAGGTTTTTCTTCAATCACCTACCGAAACCAACATTTTATGTTGTAGCGCAAGAAGAGAATTTAAAACAAGTCACATATATGGTAGGGGTTGATCGACCATACTTTAAATCAGCGTTGTCATTTTTGTTTAGAATTTATTTTTTTTTATTTAAACTGTTTAAAGAATGTTTTTAATTTCATAAATTCTACAAATCTTTTTAAAAAGAGATCAACGATTAATAGTAAAAATAATAATAGTAACAGCTATTTTTTGTAATAAACGAACTAATAAAGATAAACCTCCTTATTCAAAAACGATTATTAAATTTAACAAACGTTTATTAAGATACATTTTATATGGAAATCTGTCATAATAAACGTTTGTTAAATTTAATAATCGTTTTTGAATAAGGGGGAAAATAAGCATTTAACCACTCAAAATTTAACTCAGAAATTTGCTATTCGGAACTGAAATACTAATTGTTAAAAAGGGCTAATTTCAGTACATATTTGCTACTTTTTTAATTATTTTTGTTTTCTATTTGAATTTTTTTCAAAAACATTTGTTAGGGCTCTACTGGGACTCCAACCCTGTTTGTTTGTCTACACTTCAGTAGACCAAACCATCAGGCTACACAAGCATTTTTATTTCCATGTTTAAAATGTTAATTTTATTTTTAAACAAAGATTTTCACCCTATTCACCTTTAGCAATAACCTTCATGTGACGAATTTGATAGTATGCATACATTAATCACATATTCGTATTTAAAATTACATTTAATGGGGTTCTTTATTCATCAGTTAAGTTTTTTTTTCAGTTTCAGTTAAAAATTAGTAAAATGAAAGGTTTTATCATATTTTTGGAAAATATAAAAAAGCACCGAAATTACAAAAAAAAAACGCCACAACGCACCAACTAAAGCTAGATTTACACGATTGAAATTTTCTTCAAAATGCTTCAAACTCGTGTAAACAGCAAAAATTCTTCAAAATTTATTTATTTACTAGTTATAGCATGAAAGTAAAAGAAGGTATGAACTCTAGCTACTTTATTAAATTAGATTTATATTTCATATCATAATGTTTTTATTTTACAGGAATTCTTAATGTACCGGGCATTCGTCGTCTAATGAAGGACCAACAATTTGAACTTGCATTGAATGATATGGAGGTATTGGGCTGGAATTCTGTGAAATCAGTAATAGAAAATGTATTAGGAAATCATCGGTCTGAAAATTGGCGAATTTTAATTGGAGATATGCTAACCGCATTTAAAAACTTAAACGTCAAAATGTCATTGAAAATACATTTTTTGCATTGTCATGCAGAAAAATTTAGTTAACAATCACCAGCCGAGTCTGATGAACATGGCGAGAGTTTTCACCAAGTAACAGCCAGACTCGAACACTGGTATAGTGGCAAAGAACTTGATTCGCTATTAGGGGATATTTGTTGGAATCTGCAGCAGGAAGAAGAATAAATTTGTAAATAAAAACTTAAACTTTAATTAACAACAAAAATAAATGTTTTAATTTTTGTAGACAGATTTTAATTATTTATGTCTTGTTTTGTTTGGAACTTTGTTTGGTATACCTGCAGAAAAAATTAGAAGCACAGCTGCGTTTTCCAATTTTTTATGCCGTTTTAAAAAACAAAATTTTTGAAATTTTGCTAAAAAAAACTATTTTTTTTGGTCAAAAAAAAAATTATGTTTCTACAACGACTGCGCATATTGGAACAAAGTTTAACCTTACTTAAAGAAAATTTCATTGCGGAATTTCGGTTTTTTTTAGTTTATTCAATAAACTAACCCGTTTTTGAGTTACGCGAATATATGTTGTGCAACCTCCTCCATTTTCGAAATAACGGTATATTTCGAAAAGCAAGCTAACCTAAAAAAAACGGTTAGCACCACTGGATTCAGCGTACCCGAATTAGATTAACCCGCCAGGTGCCCCGTTTGTCACAAAAAAAAAGTGTCAAATTCTAGCACAGTGTTATTAATAGTTATTAAATAAATAAATTTTAAAGAAATTTTGCTGTTTACACGAGTTTGAAGCATTTTGAAGAAAATTTCAATGATTTTCAGAAGAGGGTCTTATATGGAAGCTATGACTAATTATGTACCAATCATGAAAAAATTAGGCTGAAAATGATTTGTGTACGTATGAAACATATTTGTGTTGAATTTTATTTGGATACCAATATTTTTAAGACATTTATGTTTGTTAAAGTGATTTTCGTAAGTGGGCTGTGAACAATTATTGACGAGTCTGCACAATATTTTTGGATTTTTGGAAGAACATTTGTATGGTGGCTAGATAATTTGTCCTTAGGCCAAAGAAATTGAGCAATATTAGACTATTGTTAATAATAAAATGTTAGCGAAATGAAATAAGGTTAAAGAGCAGGTAGAACGAAATATTGTGCAACATTTAATGCGATTCAAAAGTTTTTCCTTAATCCGACACTCATAATAAGGCTGATTGTGTTCTGCTTAAAAAATGTACAGGTTTGTTATTTTTTGCACCACGGCTGCAGATTTAGATTCGACCTTGCAAGAAAATTGCATGCTCTACAAATTGTGCAATGATTTCTTAGCACGTTCGACGAGATAAAAACATAAACTGATAGTGTCCAGATCGCTACTAAATACATTAATCCAGGACAAGCTGAAAAGTAAATTTACACCAAACACTAAGCGAATTCTTTAAGAATAGGAAATCCACAAAATATTGCAGATACACATACATATGCATACTGATGCTTAAAGATGTTAAAATTAAATATTTCTCTGTGTTACAAACACAATGACTGCCACAAACTCTCAAACACAATTACTGAGCAATTATGGTGAAGGTTATTAAGAAATTGCAACAAAATATGAACTTTGTGTTAATATGTAGTTTATAATAATAACATTAAATATTTATTTATATTAGTTGTACTGTTGTAAAGTTGCTATAAGTACATACGTACATATGTATGTATGAATGTTGGTTTGATTTCAATGTAAGTGTCTTGTCTGCTTTTGTTTGTTGCTGGTTTTTGGTGTGGCCAAAATGTAAGTTTAAGTTTAACAACTGCCACACACAGAGAATGCTATACTTTAGCTCAAAGCTTGTATCATTTTATTTTCGTATAAAGGTTGGCACAATTTCGTTAATGAAATCAGAATCAAATCAAAAAGCGTTCACTGAACACCAGCTTGAGTTCGATTTAAACAGTTTTTCTTTCAATTTATTTTCCAACTTCTGCTCCTTCTATCCTTTCAACAACATGAAGGTAAATTTTGGAGGAAAGAGTGTGCAACACAAAATAACTGAGCAAAGGATACCAAAATTAGCATTTAAAGGATTAAAAAAATTTGTATCTGAATTGATATAAATTGTTTTTCACAAAATTCTTACATTTTAAGAGAAATTAATTGGATTCAAAATAATTGTAATCTTGTTTAATTTAAGTGGAAACAGCTCCAGTTAAATTAAACAAGAATACAATTATTTTGAATCCAATTAAACAAGCTTTATTGTTTGCTACAAAGCTTTACTGGAATAAATCTCTGCAAATTAAATTTCAATTTACAAATAATCTTTCCAATTATTTTACAGTTCGTATTTGCTGTAGTCTTGTTGGCCCTTGCCGTTGGTGTGCAATCATCTTTGATTGGTGTTGGTCCATGGGGAGCACCATGGGGCGTTGGACCCTGGGGAGGTCATGCCGCTATTGATCACAGTGCTTGGGGTGGTCCAGTGGTTGCTCCTTTAGCCGGTCATGGTCTATGGGGAGGTATTCCCGGCATCGCTCTTGCCCAAGGTCCCGCTGTTGGTCATGCTCTTGGTCATGATCTTGGTCTCGGACTCGGTTTAGCCCATGGTGCTCATGGTCCTGGAGTATATGTAGCTAAGACACGTGGTGCTGTGCATACAGCTCCTTTGGCTGGTCACATTGCTTCGGCCACTTCAGTGAATGTGGCTCCAGCTCCTGGTACCCATTAAGTCAACAACGATCCATAACAGTCACATCAATAGCTTCATAGTCCCAAACAAATTCTACTTCCCTCCAACTAAGAAATTCTTTACTATAGCACACACTCTACAGCAAGCCACTCCATACAAACCCCCACCCCCAGCAAATACTGCCATAAACCTGATGACAAATAGTTTAGAATTTAAGTCCAACAACAATTCTTACTGGCACATTTTCAGCAACATTACGACTATTTACACTTAAATAATCTGAACTTTTTGTTATCTATTTATCTGTAACTATCACTGTATCTATATCTTTTTCTATAACTGTCTCTGTCTATAGCTATCTTACTCTTCAACTGTAAATATTGTAAACAGCAACATAAATCTACAAAAAAAAGCACAAAAATTATATCATTGATCCAGAAGCGATCAAAAATTTTACGTTCAAATAAAATATGTAAAATTAAATAAAAAACTTGTATTGAATTATTATTTAGAGGTACGAAAGATAAAGAAGGAAACATATTTATAATTTTAAAACTATTTTTAACATCACCTTACAAATGAATATAATATAAAGTTTTTTTTTTTTTTTAATTTTATTTCTTATTGGTCTTTTATTAATATAATTTTTTAAAAATCGAATTAGCAAACTCTTTTGTTAATGCTATACAGTCTTATAGTGTGTTCTCATATGTACCTTAATTGCGATAATCGAAATTAACGCCATTATTGAGCTCAATATTACAAATAAAATCTCAATTAATTATTGCGCAATAAATACGAAATTGTTATAATATTGAGTAAGATATCGAATGCAACACTGTTCACAACTGTGTTTAGTGAACAAAATTGTATAAAATGGCAAATGTCAATAAAAGAAAACAAAAGAAATCATTTAAAAATCAATGTGAAGGTAAGTTTGTTTACATAGAAACACAACAACCATTTAGAGTATTTTTTGTATTGTTTTCCAACTGTCAAATGATTATTGAGTAAGCTGAAAATTGCGTATGGCTGAACACTTACAATAATATTGACAATTAACTGAATATTGACTCAATAAAGTTTCATATCTGAACACGCTATTATTCAGAAAAAAAAATTAATATTGGTATAATCTGCAAATTAGTAAATTTGAGATTTTCGCTTATTAAAATTTCTTATTCAAAAAACGCTTATTAACTATTTCATTTGAATGTCACTTAAGTTCTAATGGTGAAACAGGTTTGAATACTTTTTTATCTGTAACCGCAACTCGCAAACAAATATGAAATGTTTTTGAATAAGAAAATATTTTTCAATAGTATTTTAGTAAAATATTTTTAAAAACGAAATATTATTTTTTTTTCAAATATACATACATGTACATGTATTGGCACGCACTAAGAACACCCAAAGAGACGAAAGAAAACTCGGTAACCTTCTTTTCATTTGTTAATGTTTTCTGCACATCACTATTTTGATACAATATATTTCATCAAGATTTCGTCTTCATATATGACGATTTTATTAAAAAAAAAAACAGAAGTGAGAATGGCTTGACTATTTCCTTATATATTCTCTGGCGACTGGAGTTGGAAATTTCTGTGATGTATTCTGTTTAAGTGCAACAGTTAAAAAAAAAATCACGTCACAAATTATCTTACCAATTCTTCTAATAACATTTATTGTTTCCATATTTTACACAATAAACCACAAAAATTTATTATATTTTCACAGATTCTTTTAAATGTTTATATGAACATGTAAATAAATGAAAAGTCAACACAGAAATATCATTTTTCTTTAGGTTTAAAGTAGGGGAGGACGTACTTTAAAATTTCAACTTTTAAAATGAGGCGTTAAAGTCTGCACATTAAGCTAATAATCGTTTGTGAATTATACTTTAAGGAATTTTGCTTAATAAGATTGATAATTTTGTTGCATTTTAATATTAATATTATTAACCAAATAACAAAATTTATGTATAAATCTTGTCATTAGCTTTATATTTCTGATAAAATTTTTAAGAGTTGTCACCAATGCTTTAACAAAACTCACATGGAAACACGTATTGAAATCTATGATGATTTATTAATAGAAGCCGTCGCTTACCTTCAAATAACTTTTGGTGCCAGAGGTACCCGGGTATGTGAGAAATTTAATTTGTCTTCTAGTTCATTGTTTGTGATCCAATATCAAATATTATACTATAAATGAAATCTAATACTTGAGTACAAAAAAGAAAAACTTTGTCATAGCTATATATTATCTCTTACAGTTTACGAGTGTGTTTGTTAATTATATTAAAAAAATGATATTCGCATATGAATAATTACATGTTTAACTTTTGTTGCCACTCTGTACTAATTTTCTGCTAAGTACGGATTCAAATATTACCGGATTTTTTCTAAATATTTCTTTTATAAACCCAGCAAAAAAATTTTGTTTAAAAATCATCATTATTTGGCATGAAAAGGTACTTCTATAATTATTACATTATTTAATAAATTTCTAAGAAAACTTAAAATGTATATATATTTTTTAAAAAGGACCAGAGGACCAGAGTCATTCAAAATATGACTTTTTTTACGTAAAACTTAAACTTGAGGCAAATGTTCTCAAATCTTATAGTCGATATCTAAAGCTAATAACCAATCTTATATTGACCAATTTGTTCTTAATTATTCTGCAAAGGTTTTTCACAACCCCGCCCATGTTATAGACAATATGGTTAAAAATCTAAAAAATTACATTTTTGGGATCTTGGTACCTTTTAAAAAATTTACATTTTTTTCTATTTTAGTATGGTTTCATAAAAATATAAGTTTATATAATTGCGAAATTTCGTTAAAAGATATTAATAAATAAAATTTTTATTTATAAAAACTTTTGACTTGTTTTTCAAAAAAAGTTTTGTTCTTAAGTCTTTTGTTTTAACTGAAAACCTTTCTATACCCACTTCTGTCCGTCTGTTGAAATCATGATAGCGCTTCGAAAAAAAAACTTACAACAATAAAATTATTGCCAAACATTCTTTGTTTGGTGTTGAAAATGCGCCACATCGGTGCAGCAGGATTCGAGTTATAGACCAAAGTTACACATAACCTCGATTTTTTTTCATATATTTTCTGATATTTTCTTTAAATATAATTGTTTGCAGTGTTTTAGGTTATTTGTACAAAAATTGCAAGAAACAAAAATTCTTTTGTTAGGTTTTTATTTTATTTTCACGTTAATGTGATTTTAATACACACACACATACATAGACATGCACACATACGATGATAAATAAGAATTAAAAGATCTCATAAACAACGAAAGCATTGTTACGTTCTTTGTTTGTGCTTCTTTCCTTTTGTTTACAAAAATATTTTGGTTTTCGTTGACATGCGCATTCCATATGCTTTATATTCTTTGGTACGACCCAACAATGGCACACTGTTTGTATTAGTGACAACAACTGTTAACATTTTTGAGCAACCCTCGTATGTTATTTTTGCATCCCACGCACTATAATATACATATGGAACTTTACACGCTCTTAAAGGTTCTTTAATTTAGTTTTCTTTGTAAAACAGTGATGGCACCAACGTACAAGGTGCCCCAGTATCGCAAGCTGTCATTATTTTAATGGCATCAATTGTAACTGGCAGAGAGTAAATACCACATGATGATTCATTTCTAATACTGAAAACAGAATAATCAAAGATATTATTGACCGTGCCATCATGAAATTTTGCACACTTTAGGTTTTTTTTATAAAAGCACAAGTGTTGCTGAAAATAATAAGATGCGGTTGACGGTTTCACATTGTCCCCTTACAAATGTTTTTCCGGAATATGGCTCTATGGTGCATAAATGTCTAAAGAATGTAGTATCCATACAAAATTCAGCAAAAATAAGTTTCATATAAGGAGAAATCTCAAAAGGATATTTCGTTTGCATCGGTCCATATTTGAACGTAACCCCCATTTAAAGTCCACTTCTAAAAATAACTTAAATTCGCATAAACCTCTTATAAAAACCACTATAAAGCTAAATTGAACACAAATAGTCCACGTATGTATACATATAAATCGTATAAACCAATTTTCATGATAATCGATCAGTATTTGACAGTAGCCTTCATATAAAGTTCACATCCAAAAATCCATTAAATGTTATCAAATTTAAATTAAAAACAAATAATCTATTTATATACATATATATATAAATAAATCACCGTACTGATTTGATGACTATCAGTCCATATTTTACCATATCCCCCATATAAAGTCCACTTTCGAATATTTCTTAAATGCTCATAAATGTACACATATACATATATGAGCAATTTCACGTCAAGTGACCCAATTTGAAAAATCGATGTCTTCCGATTCGGATGAAATTTGCACCAAGGTTAGTACTATTGGATGGTCGGCCAGACACAAATTATCAGTCAAGAACTGCCGGAGTTAGAGAGGGTCAAAATTCGAAATTTTGGTCATACAGGGTTTTTTTAAAATGAGTGTAACTTTTCAGCTATTGGTCCTAGGAAAAATTGTCCAAAGGAATTTAGATATCTATTTCTTCAATCATTCCAAAAATATTTTTTTTTAATTTTAAAAAATTTTTTTTTAATTTTTTTTCAATTTGGGACCTTTTTTCCTCAAAAGAAAGTTTATACAATTTCCTTTAAGGCCTTTATAATCACTTACTGGGATGCAAGTGGGATATCTATCAAAAAAATTATTTTTTAAATCAAGAATAGGATTTTTCAATATTTGGAACATTTCCTTTTTCCCCCATTTTTTTTATTTTTTTTTTTTTCAAAATGGAGTTTTTTTTATTTTTCCTCAAAAGAAACTTTGGACCATTTCCTTTAAGAGCATTGTGGTCACTTAGTAGCAAGAGACATATCTATAAAAAAAATATTTTAACTCAAAAACTATTTTTTTTGAATCTTACCATATGTGACCACAAAGCTCTTAAAGGAAATGGTCTAAAGTTTCTTTTGAGGAAAAATAAAAACAAAACTCCATTACTTGTTATTTATCAGAAAGTATTTTATTTGATTTCTAAATACACTTGTGAGGTCATATATGAAAGAAAGTGTCTCAAAATTTAAAATTGTAGCAGTGGAAGGAGGTTGAAATTATCACACATTTTATTCGAGCCTAGATTGTTCAAAAATCGCAATAATATTCTAATCCCTGGAATCTACAATGCACAGATTGACATATTAGCATACATCTATGAACTAGACAACAGGGGCACCCTCAATCATCAAACATCAATCAAAATGAAACCTTGTGTTTATTACATTATTACAGCTGGATGTATTTATTTAATTAAAAAAAAAACATCTGTTTGTTTTACTACAGGTTTAATATTTACATCTGAAATAATACACATCCGTATATTTTAATTACAAAACTCACATACCTCATTCCTCGATACTCAAACATATTTCGTTGCACACAATCAAAGTTACACTGGCACTCACTAATAACAGTGAAGGGTATTAAAATATTTAAGAAAATTAAAAACATTATTAAGTTTATTTGTTATTTGTGTGTCTTAGTTGTATTGGTGGTGGTGGTGGTGATTATTTTACTATTTTCTTGTTGTTTTCCGTTTTTGTTTTTACTGGATTTTTTGGTGTGGCCAAAATGTAACTTTAACTGTAACTGCCACTACACGCCACATCCACCAAACTACAAACATAATTTATCTGTAAACTTGATTTCAGTTTTTAGTATAAAAGTTGGCATAATTTGGTTAATAGAATCAGAAACAAATCGAAAAGCGTTCATTGAACACTAGTTTCAGTTCACTTTAAATAGTTTTTCTATATTTATTTTCCTACTTCTCCTTCAATCCTTTCAACAGCATGAAGGTAAATTTGGCAAAAAGTTTCTTAAAAAGTGTTTTAAAAATAAAGTTTTTAAATTAAAAATTATACAAAACTTAAAAAATAAATATAATATTTATTGCAACAAAAGTGCAATAAAATAAAAAACTATACATCGAGGATTTACATCTTATAACTGACTATGAATTCTAACCCCCTGGCCCACGATGTCAAAGATAAGACTTAAGACACAAACTTTTTATCGTATCTATTTTTTTTTACTCAATCAAGTTTGTTTATTCCACAATCAAGTTTGTGTCTTAAGTCTTATCTAAGCGAACGTTATCGTTTGACATCGTGGGTCAGGGGGTAAAAATAATTAAAGTTAAACATTCTAAATGCATCCTCAACTTAAGTTGTAATTAAATTGTCAGTTACTTATCAACCATCGATAGGAAATTTCGAAATATGCTGACATAATAAGCAAATAATAGATATGCATATAAGTATGCTTCTGATTTAAATTAATATTTTCTTTTTTTCCTTTTCAATCTTGCAGTTCGTATTTGCCGTAGTCATGTTGGCTCTTGCCGTCGGTGTTCAATCTTCATTGATTGCTCAACATGCCCCTGGTGTATCATATGTCGCCGCTGCTCCAGTTGGCCCCTGGGGAGCACCAGTGGGACTTTATGGTGGTTGGGGTGGTCATGCCGCCATTGATCACAGTGCCTGGGGTGGACCATTAGCCGGTCATGGTGCATGGGGTGGTCATGGTGCTTGGGGTGGTTATCCCGGTATCGCTCTAGCTCAAGGTCCTGCTCTTGGTCATGCTGGTCTTGGCATCGGTCTTGGCCATGGACTCGCACATGGTGCTCATGGTCCCGGTGTTTATGTGGCTAAGACACGTGGTGCTGTGCACACAGCTCCTTTGGCTGGTCATATTGCCTCTGCCACTTCCGTGAATGTAGCTCCAGCTCCTGGTACCCATTAAATGACAGACAATCAATCAAAAGGCACTACAATAATCCCCCACAACTGAAATCTCATAGTTCTATCTAGCTACTAAAGCGCTCTTTTATGGCACACACTCAACATCATAACGCTTTGGCATATCGGCTATTGAATTTATAGTCCAACAACAATCAGGAAAATATTATGATTTTTACGAACTTTTTTGTTATCTGTTCTGTAACTGTAACTGTATCTGTAACTATTTTCTATGTCTTTATCTATCTATCCATCTATCTATCCTTCTTATTAAATGTAATTATTATTTAGTATTGCAAGAACATATGTAAATAAATTGCGGATATATGTAAATATTCTCTAAGATACAAATTTAAATAAACAATTTTATATACATACATACACATATGTACATATGTACATTAAATTTTCTTGTATTTAATTTGTAAACAGCCAGATAATACTTTGTTCACCTCAAATCCAGCCACTCTTCCGCTAGTAAATATAGGTACCTATAGATGCTGGTTTTAATCATATTGTGTAATTAAAAGTGCTATAGCTTAATTGATTAGCGCGTTTGATCTTTAAGCATGAGTTGGTATTTGTGGCCTGGGTTCGATTCCCTCCTTAAAAGTGTTTTTTCAATGCATATTTTAGGCACTTAAAACTAATTTTTTAGAGCATATTTTTGGTTGCCCTAGTCATTACAATCTAAGACAATCAGTATAGTGTCCCGCAAGATAGGACAAACTGTACTGAGATCATGACTGACAATCGCTGGTGGGTAACTGAATGTTTGTGTTTTTGGATATCTGTGATATATTAAACTTAACTGTCTATATACCCTGATTCACCACTTATGGTGGTGGAGGGTATAAAAAGGTCTTCAATCACTGTAGATGAATGGTCCAATAGTACCTTCTACAAAAATATAAATTTTATAGCAAAATGTTATAAATGAAAAATTTAATTTTAGTTATATAGTAAACAATATTAAAGACCTGTTATCACCATTAAGAATTTGATAGATAAAATTGATGTTGATAAAATTGTCTTCTAAAAATCGAAAAGGAATTGCCTTACTATTTCTAATACAAATAAAATTTTAATGATTTTCTTATTTAAATTCTTTGTTATATATTATTTTTAAAAAGTTCTCTTTGGAAAGTGTTTTATTCACTACACTATATAATTTTTCATTATTGAATCTTATTATTTTATGTTGAAAATATCAGCTAGAAGAAAGTGATGGTGAATATATGTATGTGGAAAATGTTGACGAACGTGATATTGAGGATGACATTGGTGATTACATTGAAATAGACGAAGAAAATCATTGTACAATGTATGCCATCGAAGGTGACATTAAACCTACGACTTGGCAAAGTCAAACGCTGAATTTCTTACTTTATTTTAACTCTGTCAGCCACAGTCTTACATATATAGGTTTATTAACAATACAACTAACAAAACATTTTTAGTATGATTAAGGTTCATTTAAAAACAAACATAATTGCTCTTTAGGATTTTGTGGAATAGGGTGGTTAGTTAAGGAACCACCGTTCAATGTTGGCATTCAATTTCTTAAGGTGTAGTGGGTGTCGAAGGTGTTCCTTGGTGGTCCTTTCTGCGTAGGTTACAGATCTATTTGAAAGCAGAAAATAATCGGAAAATTTTGTTGATGTTATATACTTTAATTCTACACCTCTGGCTCCTGTATTTTCGCACAGCTCATATAGTAGGTAATTGACTAGCAGAAGTAAAGGTATGTCATCATCCTGGTAAAAATAATCTTCAAGTTCTGGCTGCAGTCCTAAAGGTACACATATGCCAGCGAGTATCATCAGATCGGGTTCTTGGTCATGATTTTTATCTTCTTCACATCCATCCATCCTATTAAGCGATTATAAAGGCCTAAAAGTAAATTGTATAAGCTTTCTTTTTAAAAAAAGAGCCAAAACTAAAAAAAAAAATAATTAAAAAATTTTTTTTTTAAAAATTAAAACAAAATATTTTTGAAATGATTGAAGAAATAGCTATCTAAAGTCCTTTGGACAATTTTTGCTAGGACCAATAGGTGAAAAGTTACACTAATTTTATGACCAATGTATGACCAAAATGGACCAAAATTTCCAACTTTGACCCTCTCTAACTCAGGCAGTTCTTGACTGAAAATTTGTCTCTAGCCTACCATCCAATAGTACTACCTTGGTTCAAATATCATCCAAATCGGAAGACATCGATTTTTAAAATTGGATCACTTGACGTGAAATTCACCATATATGTACATGCGAGTATGTTATCACAAAACAAACAAACAAATACTAAATAACTAAAATTTAGTTACTAAATACCACTGCTTTCGTTTAATAATAAACACTCTATGCTTCTTTATTTCAATAATAAACGACCTGTTTAAAAAAAACAAGTTAGAGTGCAATATTCGGCTGTGTCGAATGTTTAATACCCTGCACTGGTTTTAGGACAAGATTATCTTGCTCAGTGTTTTCTATTCAGACTTAGTGCAAATTTAATTATTATTTTATATATTGTTTGAAAGACAATTTTACGACAAACAGAATTTATTTTAAATATTTTGAAATTTTATCTAATTTTGACGATTTATAATTGATGTCAATACCGATTCTTACTGTAATTTACAGAGTTTGTCTGAGAGTTTGATTTTCATAATAATCTTGAGTGTAATTTAACAATTTATAAAGTTAAAAAAACATTTTTCCATATTCACCATAAGTTAAGAAGCAGGGTATACAAATGGTTAAGATTATGAGGTGGGGGTAATTTTAATGGAATTTCATCTCAATAATGTTATTTGCAAGAATTGTGTGGTTGTTTAATATGCTCGGAAGTGGACTTCATTCGGGAGCTATTGCCAAATATGGACTGAAAACTACAAAACTCACAATATTATTTCTGAATTACAATTTCTGATTCGATATCGACATTTATTAGACATTAATTCGGGTTAACTTGTTTTTGGGAAGTGGTAAATTACAAATTATGGGCCGATCTTCTTAAATTTCGCAACAGTGAATTTTATACATATGAGGATATCCCACGTTTAATTTCAATATACTAATTGTTTTAAAAATCCAGTAGTTTGATTTTAGCATACATGTTAATGCTCCGTGTAAAATTTTGGATCGGTATCGTTATTACTACGTGATTTATGAGTGTTGAAGTGATTTTCGGAAGAGCGCTTCATATATTGAATATGATAAAATATGGACCGAGATTCACAAATTTTTGTAGTATTGTTTTGATCTGTGTAAAGTTTTCAGTCAATAGCGATATTTATAAGATAAATATAAGTATAAATAACTTTTTCGGATGTGGTCCTTATATAAGATCTATGACTAATTATGGACCGACCATCATAAAATTTAGAACAACAATTTGTATATCTACAAAAATTATTTGTGGGGACTATGAGAAATCATGGACCGACTCTTACTATTTTCCTTACACTTTCTTCATTTATCATATAAAGAACGTGTACAAGATTTCATGGCAATATCTGCAATATATTTAAAAAAAAATTTAAAAATATAAATTTTTTTATGGAGGTTGTCTTACATTTTGCTCCATAACTCTTGTTCTGCTTAGGAGAACTGTAAACGGTGTTGTGTAAACTTTGTTGATTTTGGTTGTGTCTTTTGGAAGTGAGAATGTTCTACAGAGACAGATAGACAGCCAAACAGACATAAGGCTCAAGAATATATATACTTTGTTGGGTCTCAGATGAATATTTCTCAGTGTTACACACAGATTGACAAACATATACATATATACCCTAATTCACCACTTATGGTAGGGTATAACAAATATATAAATAAATATAACCAGTGCACCCTAGAGGCAAAATCTCGCAACAAAAGAACAACAATGTTTTTACAAATGTAATTATTTAATAATTTGTCAATAGGTGACACAAAAACAAGTTTTAAACAAGCAACAATAAGTGATTAGATAACTAACTACCAAACTCGAAGGAGTTTAATAAACATAAGTATTTAATTATTCAAAATGTATTCTTCGAATTATTAGTTTTATTGGAACAAAATTTGTCGATGTCTGTCTGTTATACGAGTATAATAATTTGTTCAAATAATAACCTTTAATGGAATCTCAAATTAATAAATACTCAAGCTCGAGCTTCTATAAAGAAAAGGTCGAATATAATCAAACTTTTAATAACCTTTAATTTTATAAATGACCAGATTTTATCTCGAAAAGCTCAAGTTTTGCCAAATTAGGTCACATTTGTAGAAATTAAAAATCTTAAAAACCTTTATCACTAATTTAACTATATTTAATGTCTTACCAATTTATTTCAATAAAATACAAATAATTTTTTATTTTTTTTTTTTTTTTGTAATTTTACTTTATTTTGTACATAAAATCACTAAAAAGTTAAGAAAAAACGGAAACAATATTAAACAGTAACAATGTTTTTCTTATATATAGATCAAAGATAGTTTAAAATTTTTTTGTTTGATTTTTTTTTCAAGGTTTATGTTGTTGCAATACTATACAATATTTACAGTTAAGGAGTGAGATAGATAGAAATAAACAGAGATAGATGCAAAGAGTGATGCAAAGTACAGGTACAGAAAGAGAACGAAGAGTTCAGAATAGATTGAATAGATGTTGTTGTTGTTGAAAATGTGCCAGTGTAGCTTCTTCTTGATTGTTGTTGGACTTGGTGTTGGAACAGGACTAAAAATCAAAAAAATCATTTGCCAAATCTTTGCAAGATGTTGAAGGATGCAAAAGATTTGCAGGCGGTGGTAGTGGTGGTGTTGGTAGTGTGTGCTAGTTTCAGGTATCATAAGAAAGCTGCTCAAGAAAAGAAATCTAAAAGCTGAAAAGTACTTAGGGAAAATTGAAAAGAAATTGGAATAGGATCAGACAATAAGCGAAAGGGATACAGTGGTGAAGAAGATAGGTTTAAGGAGGGTGTAACAAGTATAATTAACTTATAACTAGTTTGGCATCTTGATGTCATCAGATTGTTGGAATATGGAATGGTTGCTGCAGTGACTACGAACGTTTTAATGGTTAGTTTAATGCGTACCAGGAGCTGGAGCCACATTTAATGAAGTAGCCGAGGCAATATGACCAGCCAAAGGAGCTGTATGCACAGCACCACGAGTCTTAGCCACATAAACACCAGGGCCATGAGCACCATGTGCCAGACCATGACCAAGTCCAAGAGCGAGACCTGCATGACCAACAGCTGGACCTTGAGCTAGAGAGATACCGGGATGACCAGCCCAGGCACCATGAGCAGCCCAAGCACCATGTCCACCCCAGAGACCATGACCGGCCAATGGACCAGCCCATGCACTATGATCAACAGCGGCATGACCACCCCAACCACCATGAAGTCCCAATGGAGCGCCCCATGGTCCAGCTGGATGTATGGCAGAGGTAACATACGATACACCAGGAGCATGAGCACCAATCAGAGATGATTGAACACCGGCGGCTAAAGCCAACATGACTACGGCAAATGCGAACTAAAAAAAAGAACCAAGAAAAATGTATTAAATTGCTATTAATTTTATTCTATTTTTTCGACCTTTTTTATGGTTTTTATTAAATAATTTTTAAGCTTGAGGTCACTTTTTTGTTTTTTATAAAAGATTTAAATTACTATTAACAAACTAGATTAACATTTAAAAAAAAAACTCTTTTCTTATGTTAAAAATAAAAACAACTTTTGAAAGCTATAATCAGGCATGTGATGGAAATCGAAAACGAATGAGTTTTAGAAGTCAAGTTTTTCGTAATATTTCTTAATATAAAGATATGTTGGGCTACTAAAGAGAATCTTAAAACAAAAATTTTAAAAATTAGATTTTAAATGCATTAAAATGTATTGCCAAAACTGATTCGTTTTCGATTTCAATTTCCATCACATGCCTGAATGTTTAACGCGGATACCCAACAAATACTTTCATTGCCAAGTGATGAGTTAAAATGTTCAACTGTTCAAAAACTTGTCTGATTTAGGCCAGAGCACAAGAAATATTTAATTTTAATTTATTTGATGCTGTTTGATCTTGCAAAACTCTTGTAAGAGTAAAGATTGTTAAACAAATTTGTGTTAAAACAAGTGGTTACGCTTTTTTAAGCAAATATTTGCCAAATGGGACCGTGCCTTTAGAAATGTGACATTGCTTCAATATTACTAAAACTAGTTACAAGTAATGAATAAATAACACATTGATAGTTAATTCTCACAGAAGTGATTGTCAGTAAAACGGGAATGTGTGCATACAAATGACTATTAAGTAAACACTTGTATAACAGATAATTAAAAGTAATTGTACAACTACTTCTATATATTGCAAACGGCATGTACTAATCATTGAAAATTGACTAACAACAAGTCATTATTAACTTTTTGCAGGGCATTCAAGAGAAATTTTAAAATTTTTTGAATTTAACACCTTATATTTCGAATTATATATAAAGGTATTTTATAGATTCACTTATATTGTTCATTTGTTCGAACTTATCCAATTTTAAACACAAGTTTTATATAGTCGTGGTGAATGCAATAGGCTGTATGTCACAAAATCATACTTTTGCAGAAGAGACAAAAAACTGAATATTTCTGAGGAAAATTGAAACATACTGAACATTCGTCATATTGCAATAGTGCGCAAAAGCTCTCTTCTAATTGCCTGAACGGCATAAGATTATGTGGACTTAAAGAAGGCTTAAGCGGACAAAAAATTTAATACACTAAATTTACTTTTCAAAAATTTTAGATTTTCAGAGATTTAATTAAAATATTGACTGAATATTAAGCAAACGAATATCTGTTAAAGAATTAATTTTTTAATGAAACTATATTTTTGAATATTACAAAAAGCAACAATAAATCATTTGTGAAACAAAATACTTATATTCAACCACATTTATTTAAGATTTATATCCTTTGACACTTAAATTTTATAATTTTTTACACTTATTTAATTAAAACTTTGCACAAACACATTATTTTCTCAATAATTTACCTTCATGTTGTTGAAAGGATTTAAGGAGAAGAAGTTGGAAGTTGAAAGAAAAAACTATTTAAATTGAACTCAGACTGTTGTTCAATGAACGCTTTTTGGATTGATTCTGAATTTGTTTACAAACTTATGCCAACTTTTATACTAAAAATATAAATCGAGTTTAGAGTTGAAGCATTAAAATGTTTTGTTCGGTGTGTGGCAGAGACTTACATTTTGGCCACACCAAAAACCTATAAAACAATAACAACAACTACAAGAACAAATTGAAGCTATAGACAATTTACAAGTGGGGCGCAGAATAAATAATAACAACAATAACAATAATAATAAAATTAAACAGAGCACCTCCATCAAGAGCAAGCAAATAACTCTAGACAAACCAATAACAACAAGCAGCAAGCAACATTAAGTGGCATGCATGTGCCATGGACAACTAAACAAAAAATTAATAACAATAAAACAACCACAACAACTGCAACATTAGATAAATAAAATATTAAAAAAAAAATATAGTTATATAAACAACAATGTTACATTTAACTAATCAGAAATATAGAAAAAAAAAACAACTATTTAAATTAATATTACAACAATAGCAATGTGCAAAATAAACAAACCTTTTAAATTATTTGAAAATTGTTAAGTCCACCTTAACACATTGTTGCACAACCTCCTTTTCAAATACAGAGTAACCTTTAACTGAACTTAGGATACTTTAAATATTTACACAGTGTTCCGCGATTATGTCGAGTACTATTGCCGCCTATCTATGCAAAACACATCCAACAAAGGTTTAGTAGAAATATGTTGTAAAGCTTTGTACAGACGGTTGACAGATCTTGCAACGTTGTCCGAAAAATGTTCAGAGAATGTCGAACAACCGTGTAAACTTAAAATTTTTGTCTTCCAACGTTGTAAGAAAAAACATTTTCAGTACATTGGAAGACAAAAATATTATCAGACATCTAACAATCGTGTAAACACACAATTCAAGTCATTGGCATTGTTTTAAAACAATTGTCAAACGCTTTTCATTGTCATATGTGCAAAGTTTATGTATATGTCAATGGCAGCATTGGCATAGAAATTATTTATAAATAAACAAACAAGTGTGCATTAATAACGTTTTGTAAAAACAATTTCGGTTGACAGATAAATTTATTATGTGACAATTGTATGCCAATGAAATTGTTAGATTTCTTACAGTCTCTAAACTGACAATTTAACGTTTGCTAACAATTTTTCAATGTCAGTACATTGCTAGCACATTGCTAAATCTGACAACGTTGTAATATCTGACGATCGTCTATACATAGCTTAAGGAACTATCAGGTATGTGATGGAAATTGCAAACGAAAACGAGTGAGTTTTAGATGGTAATTTTTTCGTAATATTTCTGTATTGAAACAATTCTATCCCACAAAATATAAAGATAATTTGCTATTAAAGAGAATCCTAAAACAAAAATTTTAAAAATTTGATTAGAAATACTTCAAAATGGACTTCAAAAATGCACTCGTTTTTGTTTTCGATTTCCATCACATACCTGTATTTAATCTTAATGTCGTTAATATTGAAAACATTGCAGCAAATTACCGAAAAAAGGTTAAACGTCAAATATCGGAAAGTGTAACGAAATTCAAACAACGAAAGGCTCATCCATTGAGACAGCTAGACAAAAAGTTGTATAACATACTTAAATAAATAAAACCTAATTATATTTATTGATACAGCCAGGACATAATAGACTAAATAGGTCATAGAGAACAAATAGGTTGTGAGAAACAAATTACACAAAATTAAGAGTCAGATTATGCAGAGAAACCTCACAAGGTGTATAATTACTATACATATGGTGTTTTCTTTTCTGGCAAAAATGTTACACGTTTTTCCCATTTCGCATCTTTTTTAATTTTTTTGTGTTCTTTTCTGAAAAAATGTTAACACTGCTAAAGTGTAGTGTGTTCTTTTCTATAAATGTCACACTATAAATTTAAAAAATGGTGCACCTTTCACACTCTGTATTTTTAGAGGGGGAGAACCGCACGATAATACTATGTTTCCACGGTACATGCTTCGCTCTCTATTCATGCTTCACACTCCAATCATGTGCGAAACAACTTGCTTCACCATACAAAATTTTAAGAGCGAATCAAGTAGATTCATATTGAATCTACTTGCGAAGCACGATAAATTGCACTCTTCTCTAATTTTTATCGTAAGTTTATCTGCACTAGCTGTAAAAATTAAATATTATTGTAAACAAAGCAAATTATTTTCTTGTTGCTGGAAGTAAAGAAAGTAAATACGTACAATTATTTTCCACAAATTGTAAATTCTGTTTTTTTTATTCTGTTTGTTTATTAATGTCAAATCGAATCAAGTTTATTAGTCATGTAAACAGCATGATTCATAAACATGATTCAGAGGGCGAAGCAGGTGATTCAAGTCGTCGTGGAAACATAGTATAAAACAACTGACCAGTGATGCCAACTTTTGAGACTCAAAACGCGTAAACATTTTTGAAAAAAGGGCTAAATGGAAAAAAGTCCATATAAAACCACATCCAATTTTCTTTTTTTTCGCGTTTTGAGTGACTAAAATCCGGCTAAATCTAGCCCGAAAAGGGCTAAGTTGGCATTGCAGCAGCTGACATTTGTTTTGTTTATGAATGTGTATTTGTGTTAAGAAACAAAAAAAATATACAAAATGGAAACTACTTTCTTATGTGCTGAAAAAATTTTGGATGACTTGTTGGATTCATCTTCATCATCTGATGATGATAAAATATTTTATATGATTATGGAAAGAAATCCACAACCGCTAGTGAAAGGCTTTGTAAAGAACGTAATTAATGATTTTTATAGTTTAAGAAGAATTTGCGTATTAGTCGGGAAGGTGTCATTGGTCTTTTTGATAAATATTCATTATCTTATTTCAAGCGATTTTACCTAGCTCCCTGCTTCTTCTTTTTAAAAAAAAAAAAAAAACAAAAACAGCTGGACATGAAAAAAGTGTTACACTGTTGTAATTTTATGTTCTATTCTGACCATTAAAAATGCGACATCTTTAAAATGTGGGGTAAACATTATAAAAATGTACATAATAAAGGTGTAACATTTTATTTCAGAAAAGAAAACACCAATAGTCTACTAAGGATTTTACATAGTAAAGGATTCATCCAACTGAGGAAAAGATGTCAAAAAAGCTCTAAACATATCATACAACTGGGCAAGAGAAAGAGGAAAAACTTAATGTTAACCCGGATAAGAAAAACTATATGACTCAGCGCTAGCTGCCTCATTTTCAACAAGGGTCTGATCTATATGCATATGCTAAAAAAAATTGGAGAAAACTACATGTCAGAAACTGACAGGACTCTACACTACAAACCTCAAGGCAATTCCAACGAGATTCTTAACCTAAATACACCAACAACACTCTGAAAGAGAACTAGTTTAACTCGACATACAGAGCTAAAGTCACATGTAAAGAAGACGACGAAACGCTAAAGCATTACCTGTGCCAATGTGCTTGCTTTTAGTCAAATTAGTGAATAACATTTTAAAATGGGCATGGATATCTTAAGAATTCGTAGAAGCTTTAGCAGCTGTAAATCAAATGAATACTACTACAATTCAGCTGGATCTAAGGGATACACATACACAAATGCTGAATATTTCTAACGGAAACAATAATTAGTACAATTTTGCTTTTTCTCCTTCTCTTAGGTTCTACTTAGGTTAATTACCAATATGACTCTCAATATTTTTAAAAATGATCAGAATGAAGTGGATTATGAGTAAGTTCACATCACGAAATTAGCCGCAACAATTTTTGATCATTTGTCAATTGTGCTATTCCATACATTACCCTATTATGTGCAATTTTCGATTCAGTTAAAACAAGTTAACATAAGGGTTTTAGTTTTTGCTCACAAACTTGTATGTACAAAAACACGTGACATCGCCATGATTATTTACAACAGCTGATATGCTTAAATATTAAATATTATTCTTTTTTCACACATAAATTTCCAAGTCGTTTCTTTAAAAAAATGCGTTAAAGCCGCTGCACACATTTTTGAAAGCGTCACTTAACTGCCGGCGTCAAAAATGTTTATTTAAGGTTTTTCGTTTTTTTAATATACAAGATGTGGGTGGAGCTTGTATCAAAAATATTTAAATAATTTATATCATTGTTATTAAATTATCAAAATGGGATAAAAAAAATATTTAATTTATCACTTATGCAAATTCTTCATACGGTCGGCTAATGATAGCGCAGATATTTAACCATCGCGACATATGTGTTTTGTTTACAAAAATACATTAGGTACACGTCGAATTTTTTAATTAATACTGCTCAAGATTTTTGCCAAATTTTAACAGAGTACTAGGCTTTATGTAAAATTTGACATATACAATGTAAAAAATACATATAAGAAGTACTAAAAAGACACTGGTTATGGGACTAGAATATTCTTTCGAAATGACGATTTTTTTCAGGATATTGACGATTTTATCCGAAATTCATCTGGCAGCCCTGCATGTGTGTTTATTTCTGCTCATTAACAACATTAACAATATTTTTTCTTCAAATGTTTTTTTGACGATATTGGCAAGTCTATGGCTTTGTTCGATAGTACTGTGTTTTGCTCTAAATCCAAACTGATGATTCGGAATACAATTGTTTATAATAAAAGTACCCAAAAATACTAAGTACCCTGCCAGTAGTTCAACATACTAACATGCTTCAATAAACACCTGAATTGTATTATTTGTACTAAAAGATTTAAAGTTGTCATATGAACTTTTGGCTAAAATAAAACGCCTTTGTGTTTTTGCCCAAATATATATTGTATAATAAAGATGAAAGGAATGTTTATAATAAAGACTATATACCAACATAAAGCTAGAAATTATTTAAATAGGATTCGTCCTTAGACTGTATATGTATGTGGTTTGGACTAAATTTTAAATTTAAAATTTTCTCGACATTTCTTCCAAATTGCACATAAGGTTTAACTGTACAGCCAGCCGTCCAGACGTTTATCCATCCGCTGAGGTATTGTAAAGTATAAATATTGCTCGATATAAATATTCACAGTGGTTAGAAGAATTTTTTCAAGTATCTTTTGTAATTATATTTTTTTGCATTACACACAATCTGACAACATGTATCACTTTACAGACACTGTTGGCAAAATCTTGCAGTCATACCCGAACATTCATTCATCCATCTATCCATGAGTAAACTAAACTGAAATGAATTGAAATGAATGTTGTTTTGTTTATTTGTATTCTGATAAAACCTTATGCGCATTTAAAGCACCGCCTGCTCGTTTGGTCAATTTTTGGCTGTTATTTTGCAATTGAAATTATGTGTACACTGTACATATACATATGTACTTGCTACAGATTAGTTGTTTTTCTTAATTTAGGTACATATGTACTCGTATCTAAAAATGACAACAGTTAAAAAATAAATACCATATTTTAAATTATTTAATAATAGAATATTAATTCCTATAATATTTTATTTAAATCATTAGGTTGTTGGTCAATCTTAAAATAATTATAAAATATTAATATTAACATATAAATCAAAACTTTGCACAGATGATTTACATATATACCAAAATCATACCACAAAAGTTTGTCCATTTCGGTCCATTTTTAACCGTATGCCCCATATAAAGCCCTCTTCCGAAATCACTTTATAAATAACGGCACCGATCCAAAATTTTACATGGATCATCCACATTAATACTAATATATTATTATGTTGTTATTCGACGTAAAATATCCTCATAAGCATGAAAATAACTGTTCCAAAATTTAAGAAGATCGGCCCATAATTTGGCATAGCTGCCATATAAGAACCATTTCCGAAAAACAATTGAACCCACAATAATGTCTAATAAATATCGATATCGAACCCACTATTATATCGATCAAAAATTTTAATCCAGAAATCATATTAGTATCGGTTATACGGCAATTACGCTACTGGATTTTGCAGCTCCTGAATTAAGGCCACTTCCGAGCATAATAACCAACCATACAACTCTTGTAAATAACGCTATTGAGATGCAATTCAACCAAAACAAGTTTAAAATACATAGAAATCACATTAGTGGATACTGTATTTAGAAGCCATCGGTCCATAATTGGTCCACTTCTATTATGCCACCCATAAATCTTTTGTAAATAATGTTATTGAAATCAAATTCAAACAGACAAGCCTCACATTATATCTTATCCCCTTTTTTTACTCTGTTTCTTAATTCGTGGTGAATAAGGAAAAATGTTTTTTTAACTTTATAAATTGTTAAATTACACTCAAGATTATTATGAAAATCAAACTCTCAGACAAACTCTGTAAATTACAGTAAGAATCGGCATTTACATCAATTATAAATGGTCGAAATTAGATAAAATTTCAAATTATTGAACATAAATTATGTTGGTCGTAAAATTGTCTTTCAAACAATATATAAAATACTAATAAAATTTGCACTAAGACTGAATAGAAAACACAGAATAAGAATATTTTAGTCCCATAACCAGTGTAGTTTTTCTATTTCTACGTTTAGGTGAAAGGTATTAAAGATTCGGCACAGCCGAATATAGCACTCTAACTTGTTTAAAATAAAAAATCTTTAATATTTAAGTCCTTAAATATATTTTTGATACTACAGGATTCAGCTCAACCAGAACAAACTTATGATAAGTGGTACCGATGCCATCAACTCAACTTCAGTTATCATACAGACTAGATCGGAGTAATCGATGAAAGTAAGTATTCTGCAATTATTAGGAGTATTCATAAGAGATAAGTGCAGGATCCCAAGGGTACATTAGAGGTTTTGACAACATGTGATCATATCCAGTCCGACACTTTTATAATTGCCGGAATTTTTAAGATACAGATATCTAGCAGTATTTCGTGTTCAAACTCAAGCATCTTGGGATACTAAATATATACATAGAAGAGCGAAGGAATATCAAATGCAGCACATATCAAAACCAGTTTTTGTACCTTTGCTTCCCTCTTTACTACACCAAAGCTCAGGATGTTTAAAATATTATTCCTTCCAGGCGGGAATAGAGAGGGGTGAAATGCTTTGAAGCTCATGTCACTTAAGTCCTACATTGTAACATCTGCTTTAGTCAGACAATGCAAGGAAGCCTAGTCTAGGTCGTTTGACTGACATCACTCTAGTTTGGGTTCCTGCGCATAACGAGAAACGCAGTACACAAGTTTTGAATAGGAAACGAAAGGATATTTTGTGGCTACTAATAGCGATTGGTGGGTAGGGTTATTTAGCGATTGGCTACCAAAGTTATGCCCGGTTCATCATTTATTTAGACACATATTTCTTATACTAAGTGATTTATCTGAGACATCGGGTATTAGTTTGTGCGATCTAATTGTATACCTGAATACGTTCTAATACAACTAGTTACTAGTATATGGATTTGATCTGGTTTTCACACCTTTTTCTGAAATTTTACGATTTTTACGTGAATACCTCTAATATTTATTAAACAAAGTACAAGAAGCACTTTGGCCTTTCATATCATTTGGCGTGTAAATAATTATCTAATTTATTATTTTAGTTTAACTGTTGTTTATTATTCGCATTCAAGAATTTACCATGTAATTGTTGAATAATTTTTCAGTTTGTTTTTTATTAAATTTTTCACTTTTTGTTGCAATTTTAATTTTGTTTAGTTAAAATTCCCAGCGGATAAATAAATTTTAAATATTTATATTTGTGTGTATGTATGTAATTAAATTGTTTAAATGTAATACGAGTAAATATGTTTACAAATGTTTACTGTTGTTCTATGAAGTTTACGTTTGATGTAAATTTTATTTGTGATGTAAAAAAGTGCAACTGTTTGATTGTTGGTTGGATTGGTTAGTGAGTGTATTGACTGTTTGTTTGTTTGTTTTTAAGCCATGTTATGAATTCTAATATCAATTTGTCACTTTAGACGCTGGCTTTAAATTTATTTTTTATTTGTTGTTGTGTCTTTAGTTTCCATTGAATATTAATTCGCTGTCAAGTGTCAGCGGTTGCTGTTCGTATTTTTGTTTAATCAGTCTAAATTGGTGTTTGAAAGTAATGAAAATGAATGTGCATTTAATTTGTGTTGATTTCTTATCAACTTCTTTTATTATTTTGTGTGTTTTGAATATTGAATAATTTTTTCCATTTATGCCATTTTTAGATTTTTAGTTTAGTTTTAGCATTTGTTTTATTTATTTTCAAATTCATTTATTACTCTCACTCATTAATTTGCAATAATATTTGTTGGTTGAACATGATTTACACTTCAGATCGATCTGAAAAAAAGGTGAACACCCAGTAAAAAATGGTGCTTACTGGTAAGCAGGTTTGTAAGGGAGAGAAGCACAATTCCCCCTTACAAACCTGCTTACAAGAGGCATGATTTTTATATGGCGAATTCCCACTTGGAAGCATTACTTTTTTGTAAAATCACAGCATTTTTCATGGCTTACATTATTCCGTGAAGGAAAAGCTTCCAGAAACCGCAGCTTTCATACCTGTGATTTATTGCTTCTATACTATATACAAGAAGCGATTCTTTCATGTCTCTATTTATATAGCAATTTCATACCTTACCCAATGCTATTACTGTGTTTGCTTACTGGAAGCATTTAATTCATGCCTCCTATATAAGCTATGAAAACATTAATGTTTTTTTTAGTTTTGTACATTTTATTTTTATTTACTAAAAAAACACAAATTAATATGTAAATTCATCGATAAACTTAAAAAAAACTTAAAATATGTACATACATTTGTAAATAGGAAACATTGTGATATGATATTTAATACTATTGCTTTAAACTGCAATATAATATGTTTTTTAAGATGCTTGAACTTAATCTAGTGAGGTATTCATTGGAGTTTGTTCTTCTCTGTCCGGAAATATATTTTCCGCATTAGACCCTTCATCACTGTCAGATTTCAAAAATGAGTTGTTGGACTTGCTATGTTTTCTCAAGCTTTTCTTTTTGTAACAACGATTTTTGTTTAGTCTTAGTGCTGTACGGAAATCGTTAATAAATTCCTTCTTCGAAAGAGTATTATCAACTTTAAGTGCTTCTATAAAGAAAAAATGTTATAAGGAATGTTTATCTATATGTATACTATATTTAAAAAGTTTACCATATATAGCGTTTATAAATTTTGGAAAGTCCAATAGTCGATTTTTGCCTTGCTTGCCATCTACATTATAACTAAGCAAAAGTTTTACATCAAATATACTTGTAAGGCATTTGTTTAACCCGCCTTGACTTAAAATATTTTTGAGTGTCGCCACCTGTAAATACAAATTAAAATTTTTAGTTAAAAGTATAAGTCCCCTTTTACAATGTGGCAAGTGAAAGGCAGACAGACGAAGTTTGTTGGTAAGGGGGCGACGCTGTATGTGTGACACACTTTACTTCTTTCCTCTCTCGCCAACAAACTTCGTCCGACTGCCTTTCACTTGCCACATTGTAAAAGGGGACTAAGTGAATAATTAATGTTTTTACCATTGCATATTTAGTTTCATCGTTGATCTCATTTTCAATTTCTTTTAATTCGCCTGCCGACCGGATAGGAAGTAAATCTGAATATTTTGTAGAAACATGTCCTGGTGTTACAAAACATTTTAACATTACTTTCAGCTCAGAAACCAGACCAACTATTATTTTATTTTGGTTGACGACAAGCTCTTAAAAGATAAAAAACAAATAAATTATACAATAAATAAATAAATAACTATAACAACCTTTTAAATCTTTTATTTGAATTTTTGAGACTTCCATTGTATTTCCATTGTCTCATCAATAGAAGCAACATCGATATTTGTAACATCTTCTGAATTATTAACCAATGCCTCGGAAAGAGCTAACAAATTTTTACACCTTTCTTTTTGCTTTAATTTATTAAGCTGTGTTTTTCCAATCATTTCTTTAAACTATTTTTTTCTCCTACAATTTACATGCAACACAAAAACTTATGTAAAAGAACGAAAAACAAACACACAAAACAGTTAATAATTCTTAAAATAGAACAAACTGTACGCAAATTAAAAAGAAAACAACAACAAATCAAGTAATTGACCACACAAAAATAATAAACTAAAAAAATTTATGTATGTATGTGTTATTGTATTTAATAAAAATACTTACTGTTAGTTGTATTTAATTTTTATAGGTTTTTTATATTTTTTGCAGGTATGTATTTTATATATTTTTATATATATTTAATTATCACTTTTGTTCAATTTGCGTGCGTCCTCTCTGCTCAAAAACAATTTGATGACTGATTGCGTAATAAAAAAGAAGTAATTTTAAGCATCTTTTGTTTTCGGTAACATGTCGGGAATAATCGTAAACACATTTTGCAATCATTGCAATACAACGTGCTTCCACGTAAGGGATAAACAGAAGCACTTTGAACTTTGGTCGTAATTTTTTCTTTAAAATAATAATTTCAACTATTCACTTACAACCTGCTTACTTATAAGGGATTATGCGAAGCTATTAAATAATTTTCATTTACTTATATTAAAAATTCACTTCAATGGTTTTCGCTTCTCTGTTGCTTCTAAGTAGTATGTAATAGCCAGCGCATATATCAGCGCTCTTGTACTTTTATGGCTTCCAAAAACCTTAAAATTTTTTACTGGGTAAAAACCATATTAATCAATTGTCATGCCATTATCATTGCTACAGTTTGTCATCGTTGCCTGACTTTATCATGGTTGAAAATCTAGTTGTAATTTGATTTATGGAGAGAAGTCTTTGTATGTAAGTACATTGTACATATATGGTTTATTGTCAGCTCTATTGTCAGCAGTTAGCTATTGGTATTGTTTTAATTGATTGCATGTTATGTGCACTTAGCTTTTAATATTTAGCTCAATAAATATTTTTAGAGCGATAAGAACATGTCAGAAGTGATTATTATGGTTGATTTCTTATGACTCAAATATAACGTTTTGAATTACGTGATTTGGTTCAAAATAAATATTTTGCTGAAATAAATTGAGCTAAACACTTCAAACTCCTTTAGATATTTGTTCCAAATCATGTCAATTTCTATATAACGCTGCACAGTAGTTCGGTAGTAAAAAAAATGTGAAATAAATCTAACCTTTTTGGGCTGATACAAAGGATATAAATTCATAATCTCCTGAGGCGAGTTCGTGGTTATATCAGGGTCACAGCATTGATCTTTTTTCTCTTGCTTTCTTGCTTTATTTGTTATCTTCCTAAATATACTACTTCAAATCAAGGGCAATGCTCGTGAACACAATGATATGCCACCGTTAGTTATTTTACAGATGATAGCAAGATTTGCCGACTGAATTCAGTCAATTATTGCCCAAGCATTCCAAACACTAAATGTCGTCCGATAAACACTTACTGCCATATTAATAAAAAATTAAAGTAGACTTCAAATGTACTTTAAGAAAAGTTTGTATGAAAATTTTTTCTAAAAGCGTACTTCAAGTCTACTTTATTTTTTATAAATACAACAGTTAAATTAAGAAACTATAATAATTTTTCTTGCAACATCTGTATAGACGGTATTTCAAATTGTGTTTTATAGTTTATAGGAATAGCTTAACCTCTATTAATTCACTCGAGAATCATAGAAATATGAATGTGATCCACTGTCTTATAGATACTACGTACTCGTATAATGAGATGTGTTCTGACGACATTACGTTTAAATTAACTGTTAGTTCTGGTAGAACTATAAGATGTAACTATATTTTCTCTGTTCATGAATAATTTCGCTCAAATAAAAAATGTTCTTGAAAAAGAAAAATTGAAACAAATTAAATCTAACACATCACCAATCAACATCACTTTTACCCATCACTAAAACTGCTTAGACGATCGTAAACACAAAACTTCGGGGTCAATTTGACCACATAGTGTTCTTCACACCGGGTTGACGAACGGCCAACCAACGCATTGCATGCTTCGCAAGTAGGGGTGGCAGACGTCTGTTTTTTTTCAAATGTACTGTTTTATGCACAACACTCAAAACAGTACTCAAATGTACTTATTTTTACACGTTTTACTCTTTTTTCGTTAAAAGATTATTTATATTAAAATTTAAAAAAATATTGATAAAAAAAATTGTTGTTCAGTGTATTGCTTTATTAAAAAAAGGATTTAATAATCGGGGTTTAATCTACTTTAAAGTTGATTAGGAAATCAGTGTTAATGGATCTAAAGCATTGATGTCCAAAAAAATTTGTTTGTCCATATGAAATTAATACAACAACAATTGTTTCATGAAATGGACATCATTGCGCTAAAGGCTTTTCTAACCATTAAACATTGTAGATTAACTTGAAGAATATTAAAAAAACAAATTGGATTGCATAATTATATCGTTGTTTATACAACGTATTTAAATACATTTTTCGAAAAGCTGATGGCACATTTAATTTTAAAGTAGTCATGAAAGAAAAGATGTCGAAGAAATCAAAATTTAATTTAATCTGAATACTTTTAGTCAACATAAACTTCTCATAAGTATATAATGGTGTAGATTATAATTAATATCAATGGGAAATCCAGATTTCAAAGTCATGCAATTGTAGTTTTTTTTTTCATTTACATAATCTAAATTTAAATGTACATAATTACTACCACTTCCTTTAAATCGTTCACACTAATGATGTCAAATGTCAAAAAAAAAGCAATTAAATATTTATTAGTTTTTTCCAGAATTCTTTGCCACAATTATTGTTATAAATAAAATAAAATTATCTAATACAAAAAACTGGATTAATTAAATCATTTAATTGTGTGGCATTTCTTATAAATTCGTAATTATACCTGTATACGCTCCTAAATAGAGCAACAATTATGGGTTATTAGATTGTGCAGATAATAAGGTAATGAATTAGAATCGACATTGAAATACCACTACGAGGATCGTTTATAAAACTAGGAGACAAAGAATAAAAACCAATTTTTTTAAATCCACAATGAATTACAATGAAATATTTTAAGTAATATTACAATAATGATCCGAAAAGCCATTATTGAAGGTAGTTCTACGATCTTGCCTCAACTTTTTATACCCTGCACCACAATAGTGGGGAGGGTATATTGGATTTGTGCTGATATTTATAACGCCCATAAGTATTGGTCCAACACTCAACTTAAAGTATACCGATCGAAGACATTTAAAAATTTTAAAGATATTTCAATAAAATTTGGTACGTGATGTTTTTTCGGGCCAAGGACGGATGGAATTGAAACTGGTGGAAATCGGTTCATTATTTCATCTGGCCCCCAAACAAATGTCCTCTCGAAATTGGAGTTTAAGGATCCTAAATGTTTGAATTATGCAAGTATCCAAACAAATTTCATCACAATTGAGTGGCAAATAAAACCAAATCACATCTGCAAATTATGTGCAGATCGGTCCATAATTCATCATAGCTCCCATATAAGCCCCACTTCCGAAAATCACTTTAAAGTGCATAACTCTTTTAAAGCTGTTGGTATCTATATAAAAGTCAAGAAATGATGACATTTTATAATGGTCGGTCCATAATTAGTAAAAACTCCCATATAAGACCCTCTCCGCAATTCCCTTTATCTCCATATATCTTTTAAAAGTAATTAAAGCGTTTTTTAACAGGAACGATACAAAAGTAGACCGATAGGGACAGCAAACGACGCCATATTTTTTGCCGATCTTTTGACATTTCTCTTCAGTAAGGTTTGCCATTTCATGATGGAAAGATATACGAGTCGAAATTATTAAAATTTACTACCGAAATTTGGAGTCAGTGGCATCAACGTTAAGAGCACTACGTTCAATTTATGGTCGTCATAATTGTCCTACCAGATCAACAATTGAGCGTCTAGTGGAAAAATTTGAATCCACAGGCACAGTACAAAATGTTCCCGTGCCAGTGAGACAAAAAACTGTCCGTCGTGTTGTGAATATTGCTGCCGCTGAGTTGAAGAAAGCTCAAATGTGTCTCTCACACGTCGTTCTCAGGCGTTCGTCATCTCTATGAAGTCGGTGTGACGAATTTTGCGAGAAGATCTTGGCCTACATCCTTACAAGATCAAATTGACGAAAGAACTGAAGCCCAAGGAATTGGGCTTAGCAACAATTTGAAAATGATTCGGATTTTCATCAAAAAATCATCTTCAGCGATTCTTTTCTCTTCATTTCTGGCTGAATGGCTTCGTCAATAAGCAAAATATGCATTATTTGTCAGACAACAATCCACAAGTACTTCATGAGTCATTATTGCATCCTGAAAAAATTAGGGTTTGGTGCGGTTTTAGGGCCGGCGGCGTCATTGGGCCGTATTTCTTCAGTGATGCTCAAGACGGGCACGTTACTGTGAATGGGAATCGTTACCGTTCAATGATAACAGAATATTTTTGGCCCCAATTGGATAATATGGACTTGGAGGACAAGTGGTTCCAACAGGACGGCGCCACAAGCCACACAGCGAATGTCACAATCAATTTATTGGAAACCAAGTGTTGAGAACGTGTTATCTCACGAAATGGTCCAGTCGATTGGCGGCCTCAGTCGTGTGCGATTTGACGCCGTTAGACTATTTCCTGTGGGGCTACGTCAAGTCTATGATCTATGCCAACAAGCCAGCGACGATTGATGAACGTCGTACGTATATCGAACGTGAAATTGCAGCAGTATCGGCCGATTTATGTTTGAAAACCGTCGAAAATTGGGTTCAGAGTCTGGACTTCTGCAAGCGTGCCCGTGGTGGCCATGCAAAAGAAATCGAGTTCCATACATAATGGCATCGAACGTACTTTCACAGGAATAAAGAATTTCATTGATATCCAAAACCGTTTTTGTTTTATTTAAAAAAAAAAACTTTTCTAGCGCTCTTATTGAAAAACCCGATATATAAAGATAAAGTATAACATGCATATTATTTATATTCACGGAAGTCATGGCACTAAATTTCTGGATTATCCCATATAGCGCCCATTTCTTAAAAACCATTTTATACATATACTGGATGTAGGGTATTATATGGTCGGGCTTGACCAGCTACACTTTCTTAATTGTTTTAATTTTCAAAAAGAAAAATTGAAAATTAAACTACAAAACTAAAAAAAAATTGTTACCAACTGATTGATAAATTCAACATGACCTGTGATCGTGATGTAATGGTAAATTATTACAACAAATATTTCAGTCTATTAGAAATAATTGTAATATAAACATTTGTGGCACAATTAACACAACAAATTGCACGAAGAAACAAAAACAAAGCTATTAAATAATAGAACAATAACAGTAACAACAACAACAACAACAACGTCAGCGGTGTGAGGAATGTGCAACGTAGGTCAATTGTCATAAATGCAGGAGACAATGACAGCACATGGCATGGCCAGGAAAGGTAAGTTTGTATCAGTATTTTACACTCGCGCATTGTTTTAATAGTTTGGACACGTTGCAGCAGCATTGAATATATACTCGTATATAATAGGTACGTCTGTCTGTATGAACACGGGTAATTGAGAATTGCTTAAGATGTATTATTGTAAATACCTACATACGTACGTACACATGTACATACGAGTACATATATACAAAATATAAAATTGAAAAATGTTCATACTCGTATTAAATAGAACCATTTCTGTTTAAGGTGCTAGATAATTGTAGGGTGTGGTATGTTGTAAATAAATAGGTACTATGTACATTTATTCAACAATGCAATTGTTTTTCTTGCATTATAATTCGAGTAGATTTTTTCATTACAAGTACTCGTATGTTTATATATTTGTAGTTTCTTTTAATTAAAATTTTATATTAAAATACTGCAGAAAAAAAGTTGAGAAACGTAAAATAACAAAATTAAAAATAAAAAAGCAACATATGGTCATATAAAGCCATGAGCGCGTGCGCTGTAGAAACTTTAAAGTTTTTTAAAGCTTTTTTTTTGTACGTCTGTCTGTATTTGTGAAGTGTACGTGCTACAATGCAGGCGGGCATCAGTTATGTGCATTTTTAAAATACACTGTAAGGAATTAATTGTCAAGAATTGGTAGTTTACATTTAACAGTATTATAGATTTTAAAATTAGAATATATTTTAGTTTAGTTCGACAGGAGACAGATCAATTGGGTCCATTCAGCCCATTTTGTTGCTGGAAAAGATAAGATAAGTAAATAGACAGGGAGGTAGACATGGAGGCACAGATGTGAAAGGTAAAGTGTTTATAAATAATGAAGAAGAACTCTCCAAGTTAATTGATTGACGGTTTAGTGGCCACCATAATGGTTCATATGGCTGATTGCGGTTGAAGGTTAGTGTTCCTAATAAATGCGTCAATGGGCTCCATTACATGTCCGATATTCCAGAGACAGTAGCCTATAGTGAATCTATGACCATGCTTCTATATTAATAAGACTATGGTATGTCTAGCCATCCTGTATAAGGATGCCCAATGCGGACACTTTATTGGAGCTTGATTATCAGCATATATACATACGTATATCTCTTTTTCGATTTTCTGTTATATCTGAATCAATTAATCGCTTCTTTAATAGCCGATATTTTAAAATGAAGAATACTAGAAACATTTGGAGTTCTTATTTCAAATTCTTGAATGTAGACATTTCCGTTAACTTTTTTGAACGGAGAGGCTTATTGTGCTAAGATCATGTAGAATAGAAAAACATAAGTTTCTCGAGAAGATCGGTCTATATTAGGGATGGACAAAAAACATCGATGTTTTAAAAACACTCGATGTATTGTGTAGAAAAATCGATATAATCCGGTGTTTTTTTTTTGCTCCTAAACAATCGGAAAATATCTATCTACAGAAGGTGTATATTGGTATATAAACGTGTACACATATCTAACATTTTAGACCCTCGATTAAAAAAAAAAATGCACTTTAATGATGCAACAGCCGTTGCCAATGCTGTATCAAAATCAAGGAATTAATGAAAAACACTCTTTTGCAAAATGAAGATATTGAATCTGACTCAGAAAAATCCGATAAAAGTGAGGATACTTTTTCATTATGGACTAGCCATTATAAACTGGTTCATAGAAATTGGAAAAGCAACAAGACTGAAGATATATTGTCTGATAACTTTAAGTTTAGTTGAGGACTCCTGTTGGAAGAGTGTTGGATATTTGGAAAGATTATAAATCACAGTTTCCCAAGCATTACAAGATTGCTTTTAAATATCTTACAATGTTGGGAACAACGGTTCCGGTGGGAACATCGGACTCAACAAAGAAACAGATTGAGTGGTGAAAGACTTGTTAAAGTTTTATTTTTAAACAGTATTGAAAATAAATTTAAAAAAATATAATAATAAAAAATAATAAAAAAAAAAAAACATCGATGTATTTTATGAAATATCGATGCAACATCAATGTATGTTTGTGATACATTGCATCGAAAAAAACATCGATGTTTTTTTACAGTGTCCATACCTAGTCTATACTTCCTATAATACTAGCATAACTATAAAATCCTTGCTTCCAAGTGCTTACCACGTTCAGCCTTAAGGTCGTATTCTTCTCTTAATTCTACCGGGATCCAACTGAGTAAAGTTAAAAGTGACTTGGTAATACTGTGTTCAGATATGAAACTTAATTGAGTCAATATTCGGTTAATTGACAATATTATTTTAAGTGTTCAGGCATACGCAATTTTCAGCTTACTCAATAATCATTTGACAGTTGGAAAACAATACAAAAAATACTCTATATGGTTGTTGTGTTTCTATAAAAACAAACTTACCTTCACATTGACTTTTCAATGATTTCTTTTGTTTTCTTTTGTTGACATTTGCCATTTTATACAATTTTGTTTACTAAACACAGTTGTGAACAGTGTTGCATTCGAAATCTTACTCAATATTATAACAATTTCGTACTTATTGCGCAATAATTAATTGAGGTTTTATATGGAATATTGAGCTCAATAATGGCGTTAATTGCGATTATCGCAATTAAGGTTCATATCTGAACACGCTATTAGATTCGTGCGCTAAGCTCCTGTTATTAGTACATCTGTTGTCCTGAAGACCTTCTCAAAATGAGCATACAGTTGGAAGTCTTATCTAAAGCTTTCCACCAGACAAACAACCCATGAAATAGTATTAGTTTAGTAACCGCATCACATAGTCAGATCACACACTTTAACGAGCATAACTCTCTCAAAAATGTTGGTATCCAAATAATATTTAACGCAAATAAATTTCATATGTATAAAAATAATACGGTACAATTTTAATATGATCGGTCCATAATTAATCGTAGCTTTTGAAATTCACTTTAACGATCATAAATTTCTTTAAAATGTTGGTATCCAAATAAAATTTGACACAAATAAGTTTTTTATATACAGAAATAATGACAATTAATTTTTTAATGGTCGGTCCATAATAAGTCGAAACTCTCATATAAGACCCTCTCCGTAATTCACTTTAATGTCTATAAATCTTTTAAAAATATTTATATCGTGATAAAGTTTAACACATTTAATACTTACACATATTCACAGACATCATGACACTAAATTTTTGGATGATCGGTTCACAATACGTTTTATCTTCAATATAACGCCCATTTCTGAAAAACTGTTTTATACATAAACAGGGTGTAGGGTATTATATGGTCGGGCTTGACCGACTATACTTTCTTACTTGTTTTAATCTCAAGTGTTTCAGTAAAGAAATTTGAAAGAATATTGTATTGCTTATTACTACATGATTCGATCTTTTACCATGAAATGTAAAATTCCACTAGCGTAAAACAGTTAGAGAATCTGCTATCTGCTGTCTAATAAAGTTACTTTATTGCATATATTTTTGTTATAGAATAACACAATAATTGTGACAATTTACATTTTCTAATATTTGTAGCATGCTTTTGAATTCAACTAATACCAATGCAACTACACAAGCCCACTTAATTCAATAATTACTCCCATTTAGATCTTTAATCTTAAACAATTTTTGTGTTAAAAAAATTTACTTGTTCTCGTATCTAAGATGACTTTTTTTTTTTTTGCAAACCAACAAAATCTGAAATAACTACAATTACAAATCTGGATTACAAGCATTACAATACAGTTGAGGGCGTTTAAATTTTTATGATTTTTTTTTTTTTTGCATTTATTATTGTTGTTATAGTTACAGTTTAATGGTCATTATTTAGGAAAAATTAAAGAAAAAAAAATAAATATAATGATATAAACTTATATTTATGTTGCAACTGCTACAATAAATATTTATTTATGTTCTTTTTTGCTCATTTTAAGTAACAAAAACAAAAATGTGATTTTTGTTTCATAAGTTTACAACGCCTCAACAATTTTACATGACTTTTAAACAAGTTGCCAAGCAAATGACTTTTTTCGTTTCAAGCTGTTTGAAGTTTTAAATTCTTTTTTCTGTGATTTAGAAAATGACAATAGCCACTTTAAAACACTTTAACATGACAGTAATATGTTAATATAAATAACTTTAATTTTTTTTTTTAAATGTTGTATTTGAGACTAGCGGAGTTGGTCATAAGGTGGGTTGTGACATTTTTAAGTTAAACAAATTCTACATACGAGTAAATTTAAATTATTAAATCAAGTTTATTTGTTTGCGGTTTAAATACAGTTTTAAAGTATGTGCTTTCTTACATATATGCATATCTGAAGGAAAGATAGCATAGAAAAGTATAGTTACATGATTATTTACTAAAGCCGCGTTTTCACTATGTCATTGTTGCTGTCAAATTGTCCAAATTGTTGGCAATTGTATGAAAACGGGTTGTCATATGGCGTCATCTATGTTTGCAATGATGATTGCAAAACAAATTAAATTTTCTGATGACAACCCGTTTTCATACAATTGCCAACAATTTGGACAATTTGATAACAAAAATGACATAGTGAAAACCAAGCATAAGGAACGATCAGTTCTAATGGCAACATCTTATATGAAAGAAACTACTCAAATTAATTATTTCGATCTTTTTTTAAATCATTTACTGACAATTTTCGAAAAACAACAAATTATACCTGCGGATTCAAACATAAACATGGCATACCTGGGGCCAAATTACCGCATTCGATATCGAGTAAAATTTATTGTAATTTTCTTATTTGAAATTATGGCATTCGATATCGAGCAAAAAATTTAGTGCATTTTATCATAATTTCGCTATCGAAATCATTTTTCGATACGATAGCTAATTCGATCACGAATGCGGTAATTTGGCCCCAGAACAATGTCACAGAATAATCAATACCATTTCTAACGCCTGTTCTGCAGTGTTTTTAGATGTTGAACAGGCCTTTGATAGAGTGTGGCACATTGGACTTTTGCACAAATTAAAAAAAACTTATCCCAGCCCCATATTATTTTGTGCTAAGAGCATATCTTCATGAGAGACATTTTTTGTCAGCGTGAATGAAATTTTTTTAGATTTTGGTGACATAAACGCATGTATTTCACAAGGAAGTGTGCTGGGACCAGTATAGTATACCATTTTTACAGCAGATATGCCCACAATGAACGACTTAAGCTTTGCTACGTATGCGGACGGTAGGAGATGAAACGAGTCACCAGTCATGGCTTCTGAGTTGGTACAAAATCAATTGAATCTTCTTCAAGATTGGCTACAAAAATTGCATATAAAAGTAAATAATACAACATCTGTTCATGTCACATTTACACCAAGGAAAAACGATTGTTCGCCAGTATATTTAAACGGCACAAATATAGCAAGAAACAATAATGTAAAATACCTAGGCATTCATCTTGATCGAAGACTCACATGGTGACAACATGTTAAAAGGAAACTACTACAACTTATTATAAAAACAAGAAAAATGTTTTGGCTTTTGCCGATTTGGACATATGGTATTCAACTTTGGGGAACAACTAGTAATTCCAACACTGAGATATTGCAGAGGTATCAATCAAAAACTCTCAGATTATTAACAAATGCGCCATGCCATGGTTTATCAATAACAAGAATATACATAAAGTTCTACAAATTCCAACAATCAAAAATTAAATTACCAAGTTTAGTGACAGATAGCTAAATAGACTCATTTAACATTCCGGTATATTAGCAATTAATCTTTTAGATGATAGCGATGAAATCAAAAGACTTCAAAGGTTTCATGTAGTAGTTGACCTACCCTTAAGGAAATAGAAAAATGGAAACGAACTAAATTACTATTTTATTTCAACTAATTAATTAAGTATAATTTTTGTATTTTATTTTGAGTTCAATTGGAGCTCAATATAAGTTATTTTTAAAAAAATGTTGTAAAATTTGCTCATTATTTTTAATTTTTGTAAAATAGATTGCAAACAAAACAATAAAAAAGAAAATTTACACCAGTAAAACAACATGTCAAGCTCTGCCTTAAACAAATTGTCACAAATTTAATGCAGGGTTTGAACAACTTTAGATTATCCAAATTGCTTAACAGTGATTAGCCCTGCTGTAATAAAACCCATATTGCAACGAATACAAATATTGCATTAATCATGTTTGTTTGAAATTGTAAAATAAACAGAAATTTGTTTATTTGCACATTTTGTGTTAAATGACCCAATTTAGTTTTTGGCATTTTTGTTATTTTTGTTATTTCTTTCAGTTCATTCACAAATGCCAATTTTATGGATTATTTTAAGTTTTAGAGCATAATTTATTGTGTTGTGTTGTTTTTTCTCAAGATTATGAAATGAAATTCCCTTGTGTAATTTAGCCAAAACAATAACATACCAACCCATATTATTCTTTGTTATTACAAAGTGCTTTAATCAAGTACACCACTACCTGTTTTGACAGTTCCGTGCAATCTCAATAACAGATCATTTAATATAATACATTTTATACATATATTATATATATGTTGGCACTACTATTGTGACGTACACTCACGGCTAAGTGTCATAACACCAACGGTTAATCAGTAGGGTGTTTTATCTAATATTTCACCTGGTAAATATTGTCTGGTTCACATGATGATACCCGACTAAACCCTTTAGCGCTGACTATTCATTTCCCACAGTGTGAGTCTACGTCGCAACTAAATACCTTTTTTTGTATTTAGCTGTAAGTTAGTTTGTTAAGTAAATAATAATAAAGACTCGGTTTGATAACACAACCCAAATAAGGCAGGTTCAATCACAGTATAGTCAAATTAATCTACTTTTCTAATCCCCACTTCAGTTCCTATTTACAGTTTTTTTTTTACAAACACAAATTTATGTTTACCGCAAATTTAGGGTTTGCTGTTAATGGTTTTTTGATTTTGTTTTATTGTGATTATTATTGTAGTATGAAAATATTTATTTGTGTATCACTTTAAGTATATCAAACAAAAATGCATAACTCCTTATCTTTTTCAGGTTTTAAGCAAAAAAAAAAAAACAAGTAAAAAAGTATAGTCGGTCAAGCCCGACCATATAATACCCTACACCCAGTATATGTATAAAAGAGTTTTTCAGAAATGGGCGTTATATTTGATATATAACCTATTGCGGACCGATCATTCAAAAATTTAGTGTCATGATGTCTGTGAATATGTGTAAGTATTAAATGTGTTAAACTTTATCTCGATATAAATACTTTTAAAAGATTTATAGAGGTTAAAGTTAATTACGGAGAGGGTCTTATATGGGAGTTTAGACTAATTACGGACCGACCCTTATAAAATTATATGTCATCATTTATGTATATTATTTGTGTCGAATTTTATTTGATTACCAACATTCTTAAGAAATTTATGATCGTTAAAGTGATTTTCGGAAGTGGACCTTATATGGGAGCTACGACTAATTATGGGCCGATCACAATAAAATTGTATCGTATTGTTTGTATACATATGAGATATATTTCTATTAAATATTATTTGGATTCCAACATTTTTGAATGAGTTATGCTCTTTAAATTGATTTTCGGAAGTGAGACTTATATGGGAGCTACGACTAATTATGGACCGATCTCCACAAAATTTGTAGATGTGATCTGGCTTCATTTACTACTTATTTGTGATGAAATTTGTTTGGATAGTTGCATAAATTCAAACATTAATTATCGGTAAACCCCAATTTCAGGAGGACATTGTTTTTACAACATGAAATCTCTATTAAAATTTATTGATAATTTTTCTTGACTGAGCTGGGGATTGAACTTGGGTTGAATTTACATGTTTCAAGAATCACCACATTCTCTCATCAGAATTCTTTGCGTTCTACCCTCTGCACCACTGCGGTGCCTGCTAGCCAACAGACAAACATCAAACTTTTAACCAGTGTTACCAGGTGGTTCGAAATTTGCTGTAATTATTATTTTTCAATTTATGTTGCTTCCTTTACTACAGTGTTTTGCAGATTAAATGTTATTAACTAAAATATATTATTTATTTTTGCTTTCAATTTTTAAAATGTATCATCAGTTCAAACTATGATTCAAGCATATGGAACAAAATATTTGAAAGCCACCTATTTATTAAATTAAGCTTTGATTACTTATTGTTAGTTCATATTAATATATGAAGATTCAAGAAATGAAAAACGATTAAAATAAAAAAGTAATAAAATGTTTAAAAGTAACACTAATGTATGTAACCTTCACATACCGATTTTCATAAACCAAAACCATTGAATAACTTTTCTTTTAAGTGCTTTTTTTTGAGAAATAAAAATAATTGGTAATTTTTGCTCTTGAATTTATGGACTAGTTATGTCGCGTTACTGATATTTTTCATTGATTTTACCGCTTCGATAATTATAAAGGATGATTTAGTTTTTCAGAAAATAGATTTTATAATGTTTTCAAATAGGAACTTGATTGTGTTGCAAACTAGATAATAAAGTAAAGGCAAATCCTGCCTGCACATAATTTATTACCAAGTATAAATAACTATCTAGCAAATACAACAATTATTTTAATTTTCTATAACCCTAGGCCTTTCACGTGCATCCAACCAATCCCTGAAGTACTTTCTAAACAACAATTCCTATAAATCAGAACCAAGCATGATGCATGAATATATAATTTAAAAAAAAAACTTCTTTCCAATTTCCCACAACAATTTATTACCAACTTATTAAATATAATATTGTTTGTTTACTTGTGTAACTAATTTGTTATAAATTACCGCGAGTATAATTAAAATAATATTTTAATTAATCAATTTAACTTTTAAATTTTGCATATTTTACACATAATTCATCTGGTATGTAGTTTGTATTTTGGTTGTTTGTTTGGTTGATAAAACCAACAACACTCAATTACAGCAACATTTACAGTCGGTGACCATGTTAAATCGTCGTGTCTTTCATAATTCATAATTAAACTTTAAACAGGGCGTTGACAATGCCCTCAGCATTTCTGTTATGAAATAAATTCTGCATACTCGTATTGTATGAATATTGGTTAATGTCGGTTTTCATATTTAATATTTAAATATTTGTTTGATTTAAAGAATTAACATATGGTGGTACACACATACATACATATGTACCTGCAAAAAAAAAAATCATTGTTAGACTTGACCATATTCATTACTAAATTTCCAACTTGTCATACGATAACACATACATACATACAAACATATACTCAAGCATTTCCTTTTGGGTCTGGTTTTATAAGAAAAACAATTTATTTTGCTTTGTTGCCAACATGAAAACTGTTAATAAAAACAATAACAAAATTGTTATACATAAGTAAATAAAATATTTTAGCAACAACAACAACAACAATGCATTAATGTATAACAAACTACAACAGGGCGTTAGAAGATCACCTTGATCATTTCGTAAAATGTACCCCAAGAGAAATATTATTGAATGCATTTTTCATTCTTATTTATTTAGTTTTTAACTTTTATTTATTTATTTTTATTAACAAGCGCGAAAATAAGAGTGAAATTGAAAATGTGCAAAAATGTTCTAATAAGATTATGTTCTTGAGCAATAACGACATTGTAGTTAATGAACTTGCAATGTAAACTACAATAACTTTTAAATAAAATAGAGCAATTTTGATAGAAATATTTTAAAATGTTTATAAGAGTTGTCAAATCATATTGCGATATTTATTTACAAAGTTGTTTACATGTAAATTGAAGCAATTATATTAACACTATTTAAGGATTTTGTAAGATATTTAATGTTGTTAGCAAAACTATTCTGCAGGCAACTGGAGGTAATTACACGCAGAGAAAAAATATAAAAAAATTTTATTTAAATATTATGGTCACTGTAATTATTTATATGATTTCGGCAACCATGATATGATTAATTTACCATTTACATAATTATACCAATCATATATATGATTATAGCAATTATGTAATATTTATGGTGATCAGTTTTATGATGAAAGATTATACCAAATTATGTTGTATATACATTATGGTGAAAGCATTCGTCATAAACATGATTGCAACAAATATATACATAGTTACTACAATCGTGTATATAATTGTAGCAATCATCTGAGTTAACCATATTATGATTACCGCAATCATATAAATAATTACAGTGACCATAATATTGTTTTAAAACTTGCAAAAATGTTAACATTTTTGTGGCAAACATATACAACTATATTTTTTCTCTGTGTGTATTTCAGTGAAATATCATGGTCTGAATAATTTTGCCAGAATAACAGAAAAGTAAGGATGATTCAGAATCATAATTATGGAAATACTTCTGACATTCGGGTCCAATTGCATATCTTGAGTAAATTTAACAGAAAGCTCATTATAAAAATTCGAAAGAAATAGCATAATTGGTAGCACTTTCAAAAATCACTTAAAAATAATCCTCATATATATAATTAAATTGTAATTATTCTGTTAAGTTGTAGTATTTTTGGCACTTAAGAATTCTTCAATGATATGGCTCGATATTATTCTTGAGTATACTTGTTATTATTAATCAATATCACTCATACGCTATCAAGGTTAATACGAAAAATACAACGAATCTGTTATACCCACAATTAATATATCAGTAGTGTGATCTATGGATGATCTTTTGCGCTGCTGTATTTTATTTTTGAAATATTGTAGTCGCTGGGCTGCTGTGGTGAATACGTTTATTGCTTAACTATATTTATTCAAGTTATTTTATTTTTCGGATTTTACTCTGATTTATATTTATTTGAGTTTTATGGTGCATTTCACTATAATAACGATATTTGCATCTCAACACCACATATTATTAAAAGAAATATAGAGCAATTCCATATGAAAGCGATCACCTTTTGGACGCCTCTCCGATTTTAAAATAAATAGTCTCAATCGATTGCCCAGCAAAAAATAATGTACAAATGAAAGTGTTTGAATTCTTAAGATCAAAATTCGATGCAATCGAAAAGTAACGTTTTTCTCAGACGGCGCGGCTTCTCAGTACAAGAATAAAAAAAATTTTTACAATCTTTGCATAATTGAAGAAGAACAAAACTGTTTCATTGCTTCATACCAAATATTTCTGATATGTCAATTAATGTAAAGCGGTACTCTTCGTCTGCCGACGTGCTAAATTTAGAGTTACTTTAATTTTATAATGATGCCAAGACAATTGAAATTTTTAATAAATATTGTAATTAAGTATAAGCAGCAAAATAAGAAAGATTTTTTCTTCACAAATGTATTTTTAACTGTAAAATAATTTTTAAAATGTATTTTTAACAAGGTGGTCTCTTAAATGCTCTTCTCCTGTCCAAACAAGGAGTTGGGGCCCATTTTTTTATTGCTGATTCTTAGAGCAAAAATTATGAGGAATCCAAGAAATTAGCCGGAAAATTTAGGAGCTTCTGTGGAAAATCGGAAAATTTATTTTTTAATGGGAAAATTTAAAGGTAAATTTCTAAGAAAAAATAGGAAAATTTTATTTTTCAATTAAAGCCTGATTCAATACCTTTCCAACGAGCTATCACTCGTTGCGATCGCTTTAGTAGTTTTTTTTAACAACTTTCAATGAGGTCCCTTATGAAGAATTCTTCAATTTTGTCACAGACAGTGGTGTACACCGCCACTAAACCAGTCACTATAAAAAAAAAAAAAAATATGTAGGTACATTATTTTTTGCTGGGCAATCGATTGAGACTATTTATTTTAAAATCGGAGAGGGGTCGTGTAAAAATTTGCCAATTTTGATCGTTTTCATATGGAATTGCTCTATATAAATAATCAATGTTCACACGTCCAAATAAAGTAAACTGTCAAATCATACTCGAAATTATGCAAAAAAAGTCCTGTCATTCCAGTAGCCATTCTTTTCTTTGTTTTTAATCTATAACGATAAAGAGCCGTTCAAAAAAATTGCAAGTTTCATAGTTCAATAAAAAATTTACAATCGAAAGACAAACATCAAATGAGACTCGGCAAATCATAATAGAAACACAGAAACTGATAGAAAAAATCAATCCCAGCGTGGAGTAGGTAAAATCGTTGGAAGGCAGCATTGTATAACAAAAACTAGACAAGTTACCAAACTGATGAAAGATAACATAAGCGTCTTATAAAAACTGAAGTAAGAGCTGTAGTAAGAGAAATAAGATCAAGTCCATCTAGCGATAAAGTATATCAAAAAACTTGAAACACACCCAAACCCACTCGCACGTAACATCCTTAATTTTGGTGGACATGCTCGGTTGAGAAGGAGGGACACCATTGCTATCATCCGAGCTCAAAACAGATGAATTTACAGATATAGTACAGTTGAAACATAATTTTGGTTGTCTAGCATTGGCTAGCCTCAAATAAACTTTATAACAAAGAACAACCAAACAAAACGTTTCAAATTCACAAAACTTATATAAAGGAGCTTAAAATTGTTTGGAATAATATAATTTTTACCAGAGATACAGTTTGAGATATTTGGAACTAAATTTCGCCCGAGTTCATTAAAAACCTGTATGTACCTATGTTGTGTAGTTTTACATAAAAATAAAGTAAACAGATATTCCGTTAAGTTTTAATTATTTTTTATTTTCCTTATTTTTCTAGTTTTTGTTAAGGAATAAATTTTGTTTTAAATTTGTATTTCGTCACCTAAAATGCCCTTAGACGTAACTCTCATTATCGTGATGACAAACTTCAGGTGACGATATGTACATATCGCGATTTTCAATTAAACTGTTTGCATTTTATAAAGTTTTTTGCTTCTCTTGCAAAATTATGATAATGAGGGTTACGTCTTTGGACATTTTAGGTGACGATTTGTAGTACTTATATATAATAAAGCAATATTCATGAAAAGGATTTTCTCCCAAATAATTAACTTCAATCCAATATTCATGAGTTCTTTCAATATTTTTCGATTTTTACAACGTTAGATTCTTTAGGGAAATTTCTATTTTATTTATTAGAGACGAATCATCAATGAAGTTTTGTATGAAATCAATAATATCCGCTTCGCTATTTTTAAAAATATTGTCAACACTAAAGAGCAATATTTTTGAAGCAATATAAAATTTGTAGGAAGTCTACGTCTTAGTTCGAGTACGTGATATTTTGTAAATTCTATTAAATTGTTCAATTATTTTATAATCTCTGCAAGACTTTTCGAAATGATAGCCAAGATAACAAAATTCGTTAAAGCTTTTATCTAAATTATATTCTAGATAATCAAAGTTTGTAATACTTTTAATCAAGTAATACAAATCGCTGTAAAGCTTGACATGGTTCGCATTGGCTGACTCGAAAGCTAGATTTACTTTTTCAACTTCTTCCAAAACTGCACCAAAAAATAGAAAAAGCGTCAAAAATACCCTTTTTTAAAAAGGGTATTTGAAAAAAAAATTATAGGCTAGCGAGTCCAAAAAAAGCGTCATAAAATACCCGAAAAGCGTCAAAATGGCAACACTGTTTCAAGGTATTTTCAGTTATTTTATTTTAGTTAATAACTAAAATACATAAAATAACTGAAAATTCTGTTGATTTTACGGAATTCGGAGTTTTTTGACATTTAAAATTAAATCAACTTTTCGTTAAAATTAAATGAATAATAAGTAGACAGACCGGTTTTTAACTGAATATATTTTGAGTGTATAAATCTAAATTAATATAATTTTGCAATAAGTTTCCTTTGTATTTTATAAGTTTGTTTATTTATTTCATAACATTTTGTTCTAAGCAGTCTACAACTACATATTTTATAACACTTTTAACCCTCCGATGAGTGACCGTTCTGAACTTCACGACCGTGTGAAAAGGTCCCTACGGACCTTTTTTGTAAATCATGTTTTTTCATATAAAAAAATATTTTTTGATTTTTTTTGTGAACTCTTGAACACAGAGTAACTTTGTGGCGGGGGGTTGTAGTGGCCGAAGTAGGAGTAATTTCAGTTTGAAAAGGCAAAGAGGTCCCTAGGGACCTTCTCACTCATCGGAGGGTTAAGTATAAGTACTTTTTCTAGAAGATTTTTAAGTAGTCTGGTGGACAATTTCCTATTACTTTTTAACTTAATTTGTTGGTAAAGTTTTTGCTGGGTCATTTACTTAAAAAAATATTTCCAAAAAATAAAAATTTTTTATTGGAATTTTAAGTTCAAACGTTAGTTGAAAACAGACTTTTTTATTTAATTTAATTGTGACTCTAGGAACATATCGAGCCATAACCGCCGAAAAAATGTATCCCACAAACTCAAAATTTTACAGGGGAAGGTTTTTTTTAAATAAAATCAGTTTGAATAAAGCCATTATTTTAAAATTTATAATGTAAATATTGTTTTGTGTAATACATTTAATTTTAATAATTTTAAATGATGTTGAACTATCGATTTCGATTAAAAAACAACAATCGATTATGGTGTGGGATACATTATTTTGGCGGTTATGGCTCGATATGTATAAATGTTATTCAAATTAATGAATAAAATCTTTGTCTCGCGTTTGTCTTTTTCTTATGCAAAAGAAAATTTATTTTAGCTGCATTTTGATATGGATTTTTATACATTTTACATAATTTGAAGTATTTTTGTAACTGGTTATTGCCTGTTATTCGTTTGGCTCTAATGTTACATCAATTAGTTTTAGACATGTTAAGTTGTTTTCCTTATATATTGCAGAGAGTAATTAGTACATATATTAACATATATTAATTTAAGCCGGATTTACTTTTCATCATTAATATATTAATTTGAAACATCCGCAATCACAATCAATTTGTAACAAGTTGTTCAACACTTTTGACAGGCATTTCTAAAACTTAAAGGGTGGTCTTGTGCAGTCACAATTTTGGCTTAGCATTAGAGTGCAAAGAACCCACACTTTATAAAACTAGTTTCTTCACACACACAACATTTGAATTTTTATTTGTTTTTCTGATTTTTACCTCCTGGAAATATTAATTAAACGGTATTCGATCAAATCGAGCAATCAATTAAAATTCAATAGTACAAGTAGTTTTTTATTGCGAAATGCGTGGGCTGCAGCCAAACTGACCGGGCCAATAATATTTAAGTCAAAAATAAAGTTTGCTAAATATTCAGTTAAAAACTGTAACGGACAGCCGCAAAATCAAGTTGGTCAGACAGTGGGACAGACAGTCTTGAAAATTGTAAAACTGTAGTAAGTACTTGCTTTTTTTATTTTTATTAGTTTTATTATTATTGATTTATTTGTTTTGTTTTGTTTTGTTTTGTTTTGTTTTGTTTCGTTTAGTTGTTAATTTAATAAAACCAATCAAATGAGTTTGTATGTAAACGAGTGCTACAGTTTACAATTGATTTTTCAGTTGCAACTTGTTAATCTGCACACATACTCGTACTGGCAGTGGTATTAAAATGCTTTAAGTTTTGATGTTGCAAGCATTTAACAATTTAAAGTGTGGGGCAGTTTTAAGCGCTTGTTGGTTTTATTATTAAGATTTGAGCTACCTAAAAATAAAGTTTAAAAAGAAAAAATAAAAGAAGTAAATATATTTGTAAATAATATGTTTTTTTTTCAAAGGTACCTGCCATACGTATTGTTGCATGCAGCAGCCGCTTATGGCTAAACATGATTGCACAAATCAATATAATTAAGTAATGCAAAGTTGTTGCAGTTATTGTTTGTGTTAAGAAACAATAACAAACTCCTTTATTTAGTGCAAAAGTTGTTTTTGCAGGAAAACAATGCGGTCAGTATCAGTATCAGCAAATTGTATGTACTTGCTGGCATTTGGGCCCATTGTGGCGATAACGAGGCCTGATTAGAAAATAAATACACTTTTTGTTTGTTGCCCAAGTAAAGCGGTATTTTGTTTTTTAAAACCCAAGTTGTGTTTAGAGATGTGGAAACTTCATTTTAGATTGTAAAACTTGAAATAAAATATTTATTTTTCTTCTATAAACCATTAACTAGTTACAAGTAATATTAGAGTTATTGTATATAAAATTACCCGTTTTATGTATTTTCTTTAAACACCTGATGTAAAGGTCAAACACTAACACTTAGTTATCTGACAATTGTCCAGTTAACAACTTTGAATGGCCATTACAACTATTTCTTCAAAAAATAAAACAAAAAAAAAAACTCTGCAAACTACATGAGGAAATATTTCAATGCGAATAAAATAAACTGTAAGCAGCTAGAAACTAGACAAAATTTTCTCACATATAATTATCATAACTATTCGTTACGAATTGTGCCACACCTTTTCACTTCAGAAGAATGTCAATTTTATTGATCGATCCCCTGCCATAAAACAACAGCAACAACATCAACAACATTATACACATAAAAACCCCTCTTAATGGACGATTTTAAGTATTCGAGTGTATTGTATGCGAGCGGTATTCAAATGCATTGTAAACTCCCTTAGAATTTTATATAACACTTCCAATGCAAATGGGAGAATGTGATATTAATTTAATTGTATGGCAATGATCTTGTAGTTTACTTTAAAATTTGATTTATTAATAACAATAAAAATACTAATAACAACTGAAACTGCAAGAAACACAATAACATGCTATAAATATCAATGGACGTTTGGAAGTTTGGACGTAATCGACAGAAGAGGCGTTACCTTAACATACTTCAAGTTGCTGCAGTGGAGCATGCTACATAAAAAGCATATAATTTAACAGCTAAATCACCTAATAGGAAATGGTAAACTTGGTATATAAAATTCATTGGAACAAACAATTTTATATGTATGTACATCCACTCAAATCTTTACAATTGGGGTCGTTACTCTGTTCCAACTTCATTCTTTGCAAGACAATTTTATTTCCACGCCTGCTATTTTTACTGGATTTATGAAACGTTTACTTCTTAAAACTACAGCAATGAAATATTTGATGACATGAATGGATGAAATTGAAAATATGATTATTTGTCATTATAAAATATGAAATAATAAAAAAAAAACTATAACAAGTAAAAAAGTATTGTCGGTGTGAAACAGTTTTTCAGAAATGGACGCTATATGAAAGATATCACCTATTATGGATCGATCATCCAAAAATTTAGTGCCATGACTTTCGTGAACATAAATATTATGTGCATATGTTATAATTTATTTCGATATAAATATTTTTAAAAGATATAAACTGAATTACGCAGAGGGTCTTATATCCCTTTCACACCTGACGCAAAACTACCAGGAATTTTTTTTACAATTTTTAGAATATGAAGTCTCTACAGCGTACGAAAATATAATCAATAATTAGGTTTTATCATTTTTATATTCTTCAAGGATTTTCAGCACACGCACACTTGATGCATCTCTGTTGGTTTTCATCAATATTTTTAACTAAAACAAATTTTTATTGCATTAAACGATTTCAATTAGTTTGAGATATAAAAATTTATAAATTTTTTAGTGAATGAGAAATTTTCCTCTTGCGAGTATTAATTGTAAAATTTTTTTAATAAAAATTTTTATTCGAAGATTTACTTCTAGTTAAACATATAACAGAAATATACAAAAATAAATTTCAAATAAATTTTATGTTTAACTAGAAGTAAATCTTCGAATAAAAAATCTATATATATAAAATTAAGTGGCAAAACTTCCTGTTCGCATACTCCTCCTAGACGGTTTGCCCGATTTCAATGAAATTTTCAGGGGTGATTGGAATCTGTGTGGAGGGTGCACATAAGAAATTTAATGTGTATATCTCTGCGCGTTTTGCGAGGGGGTAGCGAAGCACACCGGGTTTAGCTAGTTTTATAATAAATTTTTTAGTTAATATATTATTTATGTGCACTTCATTATTTGTAAACCATTAATACTTTTGTAATTAAAGACACTTACTTATTTCCATGGCTCATTATGCTAGAACTGAAATGTGACTGAAGAATTTCGCAATAATTCAAGTAAATCAAAGAGAAGAGAAATGTGAGTAGCAAATATAAAAAATAATCAGCAGAATCGATGCATTGAAACCGAAACCCATCCACACAATCAATACATCACGGCCTGAAAGGGATATGGAAGTTTTGACTAATTATGGACCTACTATTACAAAATTATATGTCATCATTTCTGTATACATATATGAAACTTATTTTTGGTGAATTTTTTATAGATACCAGCATATTTAAAAGATTTATGGTCGTTAAAGTGATTTCGGAAGTGGGCCTTTTATAGGAGCTATGATCAATTATAGACCGATCTTCACAAAATTTTTAGATGTGATTTGGCTTTATTTACCACTCATTTTTGGTGAAACTTCTTTGGATACTTGCATAATTCAAACATTTAGGATCGTTAAACTCCTATTTCGGGGGAACATTTGTATGAGGGTCAGATGAAATAATGGACCGATTTACACCAGTTTCAATACCATCCGTCCTTGGGGCAAAAATATATCACCTACCAAATTTGATTGCAATATCTTCAAAATTGCCACCTGTACTTTTCGCACAAGCTTTACATGGACAGCCAGACGGACGGGCGGGTATCGTTAGATCGACTCAGGAAGTAATTCTGAATTGATCGGTATACTTTAAAGTGTGTGTTGGACCAATATTTATAGGCGTTACAAACATCAACACAAATCCACAAATCCCATTATTGTGGTGTAGGGTATAAATTGGAGTTTTGGAGTTTAAAAACCTTGAAGTAGTTACTAAATACAAATTATGTTCAATAAAATTATGACAGCCAAAATATTCTTTTATTTCATCTGCGACGGTTTTTGTTTGCGATAATTCTAAAGCTACTGAGCTCCAGATTATCTTAATCTACTAGCACTAGAGTTACAACTTTAGCAGGATAAGATTCGAGTAAACTCAAATCTGCTTAATGAGCAAACAGGCATTTTTTTTTAACAAACAATACATACATAAGTACCATTGTACCTCTGAATTGTAATACAGGCACCTCGAAAGCTGCTAGTGAGACAACTTCTTTAGAGCCAAAAATCTTGGTGCACGTCTTTTAATGAGATTTTTACTTTACTTCTTTCAAACTGGATATGTTGCGTAGGAATCTGATGAAAGAATTATAGACATCTAGTTGCGGACGAACCATTATCTTTCGTTATTCCAATATATGACATTATGGTTTGAAGGTTGCAGGTTCTACGAATCAGAAGCACATTCCAGTAGGATCAACGTCATAATAAATTAAAGTCAATAGGGACGATAGACGAGAAAAATTGTATTAGGATAAAAAGACGATAAGGATTAAGCAAAACTGAATGCCAATGAACCGATTACGGAGAATTTATAGTGTGTTGTAACTAATAGATTAATTGCTCAAGAAGACACTCATTCTAATTCTGAGTTGATGGGTGAATTTTTGTGGAACTCCTATGATCAATAAAAACTTCATGTCAAAAACGTAGATGAAGAAGGTTACAGTAACTCTCTGATTACAACGTTGAAGATGCACTAGTAGTGGCCTGGACAAGAGGTGTATTAGTAGTTGCTAATAGAAAAAATGTTATTGATGTGATGCTAGTAAGTTGTACACATCCTGATCAAGGAATTGAAAATATCTAATGACTGTTTATCGTCTGATTGTAAAAAGTGCAGACAGGGAGGATAAGTATGATGTCCTCTCTCATCATTTCTGTAATCCTCGGATCATTTATGATCTTCAAGTATCGAAATCTTCAACGTATTGATATATGCGTTAGCTGCATACCCATAAAGTAAAAGAATCCTCTGAGAAGAATCGTTTGTGCAGGATCTTCTAAACTTTAACAGCTGTCCAGAGACAATTTGTGAAAGCTGGACTGCTTGCAGAAAGAGAACTTTAGAAGTTTTGATGAACCCAATATTTTCTTTCGCAATAAATCTAAATGATAGGAACTCATTAAAGGAACATTAAAGGATAGGAACTCCTTAAACTCCCGTAAATGTAATGATCCATAAAGAGTTTTCACCCGGTTTCTAAAAGCATCATTCCAACTACCCCATAACGAAACGCTGATTATATGATGATTATATCCTGGCTGTCTCAGATTTATTGGGTATCCTTGTGAATATTGACTACGGGGGTTACTTTTATGTAAGTAGCAATAATATCACAAAAGAACTAACCTGAGATGGCACTCGTCTGCAAGATGAATTGGAGTACAGGTTCCCTGCTCTAAGTCACTCGATATTGAGTATAGAGTAGTAGAGTGTATAGTCCGCCTAAAACTACCACAAGTTATAATCTTTGAAGGGACAGGGAATTTTCAATGACCTTATCTGCCCATTTCCAGCACCTTGTACAATTCTGTATGCCATTGACGATTTATGATGCTACTAGGCATTCAATTCAATTTTTCAACCTAGACCTTGGCAGACTCTTAAGTGATTTTTAGTGTCCTTTCAATGTGTAGCCTGATTAACTGGCGAGATAATTTAAGGCATAAAATTCATATATAATACAACTGATCAACTATGAAATCTATAATTAATTTAATGAAATTTCTAAAAAGTATTTTCTTATAGTTTATAAATGTTATTGTTAACAATTTCCATGTGGGTCTTCATAAATAACCAACTTGTACATTTGACCACTTGTGGTATGCAACATGCTATTGTCAATAAAGATTTTTAATAGCACGATTATTACGTAGTTAGTTAGTTTGTTTGTTTGTAAACTGTGGAAGCGTGTTTCGAAGCATGTTGCCTGGGAGTGTGTATCTACCAATATACCGCCAAAAACTTAATAGAAATAAATATGTACATACATACATACGTATATCAGTCAGTACTTAGTTATAAAATAATTTTCATAAGTTTTTCAATTTGAATATAGTTATTAGACTTTGTTACCATGGTTACCATGTTGGGGCATGATGGCGTAAAGCAACTATCAAAACTTATTGACTAAAACCCCACACAGGCACCCCGCCACTAACAACTAAGTTGCAAGTGTCTTTTTTATTCTTATTTTGATACGTTTGTTTTGTTTGGTGTTTTTTGTGACTTTAACTCTGTCTGAAGTGGCATTCCTTGGATTTGTTCAAATGAGGTTAAGTATTGTATTTATTGGTGTCCAACACTCATGCCACCACATGCCAACTGAGATAAGAAACATAGAAACACATACACTCAGACACACTTTGTTTCCCATTGCATTTTTTGTTATGTTTCAATTTGGCTCATGTTTCTTGAGACTGGTTTTTTTTTGCTATTATCGGACTGACTTGTATATGCAAACTATTGCATCAGCCAAATATTGGGTAATTGTTCGAAGGATAATTGTTAAGTTAATGAAAAAGCTGAAAAAAACAAAAGTGTACTTTCAAAAATGTAGCATTCATGTAACAAATTACTTCTGACAATAGCAATGGGTTTTTTTGGTTAAAATCAATCATTGTGGGAAGGCTTTCTGTCAAATTGTTATTGTTATGGTCTTACGGATATGAAATTCATATAGAGAATATTTTATTGTTTTAGTTATAACTTGAGTGTTTTTAATCAGTAGTATTTTAACAAATTTTAAATTAATCAAATAAGAAACAGAGAAGGAGATATGAGAGGAAAGGATAGGATAGGATAGGATAGGATAGGATAGGAAAAGCTTAACGAAGAAGAAGATTTTGTGGAAGAGTAGAAGGAGACCAAAAATTAGAGCAAATTAAGTGAAAGAGTTACCGAAATTCCATCACTGTTAAATTGAATAGATTGTGTAAAGCTGAAAAAACGGGGCGATCAAATTATTTACTGCTTAAAATTGGTTTGTTCACTAATAATTTATATTCTAAGCCCCTTATTCATAACAACTTACAACAGGTTTATAACAGGTTTATAAAGCAAATTTTGTATGGAACCTTTAATAAACCTGTTGTAAGTTTTATGAAAAAGGGCATAAATATTTAAAAGTCATTTTGATCTTAAAATTTAACAAATTGTAGACAACAGTAACATTTTTATCGTTAAGCTAATGACAAAAGCTGACAAAACGATAGCAAATATCACTAAAAATATTAATGAATACCAAAATCGATAATCTACGTTGTTAAACTATTCGATAAACGTTAAAATATATTTAAACTATTTACTGGTCGACTTTGCGAATCTAGCTGTCTCCGTGACTTATTTGTGTGTACCGTCAGTTATACATTTTGGAGATGTGCGGCGCTTCCTTAAGGTCTTGTGGCGAATATTCCCTTAATTCATCCAGACAACTTCTGTTCTTGTTATATGAGTAACCCATTTTCGACATATCTCGGATGTCTTCATTTCATACTTATCATAGATTACTAGGGATTTCATTCAGAAACTGAATTGGTTTTTCATTTTTCAACAAGAGCTTTTTTGCAACAGGAGCATATTGAAATACCATACATCTTTTGCCATTCTACTTGTTGATTTAGTTTTTGAATAATTTTTTCTGACGTTAATTGCCTTTATATCCCAGCCAATAACACTCGGTGAGCTACAGTGGCTCACAGCTTATTTTATGAAGGGTATTTTTTTGTTTTCAAAAACAGGAACTTAAAAAATTGGTGTCATTTAAAAGAAAAATGTCATAGTCTAACAAATAAAAAACTTTTATTGCAAAAATATATATATAATATATTAAAACTAAAAAAAAACAAAACATGCTTGTTTTTTACGTCACAGCTTATTTTATGCAGTCAATTTCTACTGTACCGATAGGTCAATGCAAAGTTGTTAGGTTTTCGTTTTTCTTTTTTTTTTACTTCTTTCAATATTTTCTGTTGAATTGTGAGTCCGATTTTGTAACGACAAATGTCAATTTACAAAAGTTCAAATAATTTTGCCTACAAAGACAGAACAATGAGAATTAGTTTTAAACCATTTCCAAAATGGCCACTCACAGCAAAAAATAGCAGATATGGTTACCATTAAAGCTTCCGCAGTCCAAAAATCATTGAGCGCTTCATTCATTAAAATTGGGTCCATAACGAAGGCAGGAATGGTCCAATTAAAATTTTCAATGGGCATGATGAGTGACACATTTTAAGGTAAAAAAGTAAAATCCAAGGCTATCAGCATCATAACTAGCCTCCAAAGTTGAATCTGAGCTGGGAAAACAATGTTGCGTCAACATGATTTTAATGGACGAGTTGCAGGCAAGAAACCGTTTATAAACAGACTGTGCTGGCCAAATTTCACCAAAATATATGTTTGCAAGGAATCTACATTTTGGAATTTGGTCATCTGCGCCGCTGATGTTTGGCGGAAACCAAATACAGGCAGTGTTATGGTTTGGACATGTATGTATGTTAGCCGCTGGTATTTTCAATTTAACAACTTGCTGGAAAGCGCATACAACCCGGGTGTAAGATCAGATTTTATATTTTACCAGTATAACGATTCAAATCGCAAATCGGGTGCCTAATATTTAACTGCCCACATTTTATGGCAGTTAATAGGGATTTATAAAGGCTCTACTGAAGGAGTGGATGATTATTTTGCCGATTATTAATTATTAAATCAAATCGTGTAATTGGCAGTTAAAATTTCAATTTTCGACATCCATATATGGCTGCATAAAATAAGCTGTGACATGAAAAACAATTTTTTTTTGTGTTTTAGTGTTAAAAAATTAAAATGTACATTTTTGCAATAAATTATTTTTGGTTTTTTAGACTAAAATATTTTTTATTTTAAATCACACCAATTTATTTTTTAAGTTCCTGTTAGTTTTTTTAATGGAACTTTGAAAATATAAAATATACTGCATAAAGTAAGCTGTGAGCCAATTTATGTTAAAGAAAATGGCCCATTATAATAGTCATAGAAAAAGCATACTTTAAGCAAAAGCATGCTTTTGTTTTAAATTCAGAACAAAATTTATATGTTTTTGTTGTTTAAAAGTCTTCTTTTACTTAAATTATGCTTTTTCTGTGACTATAATTATAGGCCAATGTCTATACAGAGCCGGTTCTACTCACCGGAATGACCCGAAATCACTCGGCCAAGGGTTGTCAACTCAGCATATACTTCTGTTACAACAACAACAACAACAACAGAGCCAATTGAATCGATTACAGCATTACCAATTACAAAACATTTCTAAATTGAGATTGCACATTTTAATAAAAAATCGAAATCTGTATGTATATGGTGGTGGTGGATATATGTATCTCCAATATCCTTTTTCTTTAATAATTATCAAACCTACTATTTTTAATACAATAAAAATTTATATGATTTTTTATATAAACTCTTTGTTTGTCAATTTTCTCATTGAAAATATTTAAAATATTTTTGTTAAATGAAAATTTTTATATCCTTAAGAGTATTTTAAATCATTAGAATAAGAAATATAACACGCTCAAAAATGTTCAACTTTTGACTTGTAGAATGATCACTAACATTATATTAAAAATAATCCTGTTTAGTTTCAACAGAAATAAATAATACAAAAAAAAAACAAATAAAAAATTTTATACTTGTGAATTATTCATTAATTTAAAACTTTGTTTTTCTTAATTAATTCAAGGCCTTTAATTTGCAAAAATGCACAAAATTTATGCCAATCGAAATAATTTCCACAATTAATTTTATTAAAATTGCATTTTATTTAAGCAATTTTTTTTTATTTGCTGTAAATAACGCCCATCGTCATCATCAAGCATCTCAACAACATTTTCAAATATTTTTCAAACACTCGTATGAGTTGAACAAAAAAAAAAACTGCACAATTTGTGGCACGCAAACAACAAACATACATACACAAGTACTGCGAGTATTTAATAACAATTCCGACAAAACAACAAAATGATATCTAAAAATACTTGCAAAGTGCATTCAACTTGAACAATATTCCAAGTCGCACAAAAAAAAAAAAACAAAAACAAAAACAAAATTATATAAAAAAAACTGAAAGAAAATCAAATTGAAGCCAAACCAAACTGGAGCAATATCAAGCACACATTCAAACAACCAAAAATAACTTTATACAATCAATACCTGCACAATGTGTAAAATGATTTCCTCTGCACGCTCCTACGACTGGCTGACTACACACATAATAGTGGGTTTGCCAAGTGCCAGCTGGAATGTTAAAATGTTGCGTAAAGAACTTGGCCAAGTTTTTCAAGCCATTTGTAAAATGTAGTGCGTTATTGACGCTTTTATGGCCTTTATTGTAAACTTGGCTTAATGCCAACCAGTCTACTTCTGTGGTCTCAATATGATGCTGTGATCGTGCAATGAACTGCCTGTTATCCGGCATGTCTTTTGAAAATTGCAGAACTTGTTGTATGGAAACATGGAAGCTGTTTAATAAATGCGTAAAATTCAGTGCGTAAACTTGAACTTGTAATCGCATGAATTGCTTTTTGTTCTACTTCTTTCAACGTATGTAATTGAACTTGTGTTGAATTCAATTTGTACAATGTCGTTTATTATTTGTTTATAGAGTCATACGTACGTATACATATAATTTTACACTCAACGAATTTGGTTGGTTGGTTGGTTGGAAGAGAGACAGTTTAATAGTGACACACGACATTGTAATGATATTTGATATTAATATTAAAGAGACTGTTTATAACAATCGTCAATTAAAACTAATAGTTATATTGTATATTATTTAGTTTTGCAAATACAAAAACATTGTTCACATAAAATCCCGCAACAGAAGTCTTTTCTAAAAGCCTGTTGACAACACTTGGTATGCTTATTTCAATGATTTGTTTTTTTTTTTTTTTTTTCAAGTTCGTTTATTTATTTACAACTTATAATATGCTTACACTACAATAAACAATAGTCTACATATTTACATATTTACTTAAATACATTGTCCCGATAACGGGCACTCGAGTATTTTTTATATACAAATATATATTTTTTTATTTTAAAATAAACTATATTCAAGTCGTGCTAAACGAGAGATTATATTAATTTGTAATGAAAAATATTAATATAAAAACATTACATATCTATGAGGTTAGTATAAAAAGTTATAGTCTAAGCTTAAAAATAATAAAAAAAAACAAAATATTTTAGTAATCTATTCATCCAACCACCAGAATTTTCTGGTATTTTTGTTTTGAAGTTCTCGATTACTTAAACTCCTATCATATCTATTTGAATTATACAAAAAATTTGAATTGATAGCCTTATCATTAGCCCGTCTAAATTTGTGATAGAATATTGGAACATTATTTTCATCTTGGATAATATTTAATGTATCTAGGTACAAGAATGACTCTGGTGGGCCTAGTCCTTTTTCAAGGGCATTTGAAATGTAAGCAAAACTTGTGTAGTATGGTGCCATTATTAAATTATTTTCGGTGCAGTATGAGCTTCTCAAAATGTAATTTCTAATTAGGTTAATAATGAAGTTATCAATTCTTATAACATTTGCTTTATTATATAGCTTTTTGTTTGAAACATATTTTAAATAATTGCTTTCCTTTGATCTAAATAACGATGTGCAAGCTCTTAAACATTTTCTTTCAAACACCCGTAGTTTTTCCATGTAGGAAGGTGATATGTTGAACCATATAGGACAACCATATGTAAGAATTGGTCTTATGAGCGATTGATACATAATTATTTTTACCGATGTTGTTATGTATTTTGAGTAAAACAGAGATTTGTACATGAAAAACGCTTTTTGTGCTCTTCTAATGACGTCTTTGACGTGTTCATTATAGTATAAAAATTTATCTATTTGTATGCCCAAGTATCTGACAGATTGTTTGTTTGTAATTAATATTTGGTTTACTCTGGATCTCAATTCGAACGATTTCCAATTCTTTTTTATGTTGGTGTTACATTTACCTACAGGGGGCCTAAATAAAATTGTTTCACATTTATTTATATTTAACTTCATAAACCAATCAACTGCAAACTGTTCTACAACAATAAATGATTCCTGAAGCTTTGCATTTATTTTTTCAATTGTTGTGTCGGCATGGTATATAACGATGTCATCTGCAAAAGCGATTATATTTTCAACTTTTTTAAGTAAGTCTAAAATAAAAATGTTAAAAAGAATTGGAGAGTTAACAGTGCCTTGTTGTAACCCATTAATTATTTTAAATGTACTATTGCTTTCGTAATTTTGGTAATTTGTTCTAAAAGTTTTATCGCTAATCATATTATATATAAGAACTATCATCTTGACTGGAAATTTAAGTGTTATAAGTTTGTAAATTAGACCTGGGATCCATATGTTATCAAAAGCTTTTTCCAAATCTATCAAACATGCTCCTGTATATAGCCTTCTATTCCAATTCCAACAAATGTTTGATGTCAAACAATGTACTGCGTTAGTTGTCGAGTGCTTATATTTAAACCCGAATTGTTTTTCATTTTCTAGTCCCTTTTCTTTACAATACTTTATTATTATATTATTAATACATATTTCAAAGACTTTACTTATATTGGGTAGTAAGCTTATGGCTCTTAGATTATTTGGATCCCTTATATCTTTGTCCTTTTTTGGTAATAGGATTACTTTTGCCCTTTTCCATTTTACAGGAAAATATGAATTATTTAGCATATTGTTAAACAGATTACAGTATTCGAAAACTAAAATTTCAGGAATGTTTTTCAAAACTATATTTGGAATTCCATCAATTCCTGTAGATAGTTTAGTTCTAAGTTTAGCGAAGATATACAGTAATTTTTCTTTTGTAATGAAATAATCTTCTGCCTGCAAATCCGTTAATCTATTTGATTCCTTCTGTGAACTAAAATTAGTTATTGTGGTTTGGTATCTTTCAAATTCTGTTTTTGTTTCCAAAAAACTATTGAAAGTGTCCACAACTTGTACTTGCGTCGAGTTATTTCTGTTTATTACCTTTTCAGAGTGAACCGATTCCAAAAAAGCGCCTACGGCGTCTAACATTTGGTCCTTTTCTCTTAAAATGAAATTATTTGAATCGTCCCTTTCCAAGTTATTTGTATCGATTGAAACGTTTTGAAGTAAATGTCTAAGCTGTTGTGGTATTTTTATCTCATCCAATTTTGACGGTTTTAGATTTCTAAATTTTTTCTTAGTTTCTTCGAAAATTTGCTTGGAATTTTTAGGGTCTATTTGTGTTAAAGTAGCCTGTATATTTTCATTTAATAATCGCACAATATTTTCCTTCAAAAGTTTTTTGATAAGTTTCAGTTTTACTTTCCATAAATTTATTTCGCTTTCAGGTAACGTGTGCTCAAGTCTATTATGTTTTTTAATTATTGTTAATATTTTGCTTTTTTCTCTGTGCAGCTTTACTATAATTGGTCTTTTCAGTTTACTAAAGTTGTCTCGTGTCTGAAATTTGGGTGTTACTTTTTCTACTGCTTTTAAAATTATTTCGTTTATTTTGTCGATATGAACGTCTATTTCTGAATTGGAAAGATTTCTTGCCGATGGTATAGGTTCGTTATTGTTCAATTGTCTTATAATATTGATTTTAAATTTTTTCCAATCTGTTCTTTTATAATCATATATTACCTTAGGATTTTCTTCCATTAATGAAAAAAGTTCACGTTCTGTATTCATATATGTGGAAATTTTTAAAGCTTGATGATCACTGTCATAATCTAATGTTTCCAAACAATTCAGTGTGTTATTTTCTGTATCGATGTGTAGTCTACAGTCAGCAATACATACATCTATGTATGACCTAGACCTGGGTAATGATGGTAAATTAGAGGCGTAAAATTTACATCTAAAATTTATTTCGTTATCAGTTAACCACTCTTTCAGTTTCTTCCCCTTTGTATTGTCAGTATCGTTATTCCAGTCTCTGTGGCGTCCGTTCAAGTCCCCTGCTAGGATATAGTAATTTTTAATATTTTGTATATCTAAGGATAGAAAGAGATTATTCAGTTCACTACTAAAGTTACCGTCATTATTGCCTGAAGGATAATAAACAGAAATAATAAACATGTTTTTATTTTCTGCCATAGGTATACGCACTATACATGTTTCTAAAAACTGAAAGGTGTTAATCACACTGTTTGAATATGTGTGGTATTTTATGTTACTTTTAATTAAAATTGCTGTTCCACCCCCTCTTGTTGCTCCTGTTCTATCTTTTCTAATCATATTATAATTGTTAAAGCTCATGTTATGCCTCGCATTTAATTTTGTTTCGTTGAGAAGAACAATATCGGGACTGTGTTTTTCTAAAAAAAGTTGAAGGTCTAATCTTCTACTAATAAGTATTAGTGAATTAACGTTTATATGAATGATTTTGAGATTATTTTTCAAGAAAGTTCTCTGATTAGTATCCATTTTTATACACCTACCATAGAAAATATAGCATCAATGCGTGATGCCTGTAGATTTAGTTGTTTTTGGAGACTTGCCATTTGGTTATTTAGATTTAATATCATATTTTTAATTCTAATAGGAAAGAATTATTATCAAAATTTATACCTGTATTGTTAGTATTTTCTCTAACTACATTTGCAAAACTTGTTGTTGGATTATAATTCTTGTTAATATTATTTAGACTATATTTATTTTCCTGTAATAAATTCTTCTTATTTCTAATTTTTTGCTGTAGCTCTTTATATTTTTCGCAACCTTTATATGAGGCAGGATGCCCATATCTATTGCATAGAACGCAGTATAATTTATCCCTCTCTTCTTCTGGGATGTTAGTTATTTCGCATTCTCCTCTTTTGTGGTTATTATTACATTTAACGCATCTAGTAGGTAAATAGCAATTGGCTGCGCTATGAAAAAAGCCTTGGCAATTACGGCATTGGGGGATCTCCGGCCTTCTTAGCTGTTCCCATTTTATTATTCTATAAAAAAGAGTTTTTATGCTCTTAAGCTTGTTGATGTTGCTTTCTGGGGTAATTTGTACCAAAAAGAAGGGTAATTTATAACCGCTCTTTTGTGACTTATTTGTTTGAAAGTTACTGACTTTAATAAATTTTAAATCTTCAGTTTCATAATTAATTAGTTCGTTCAATATGTCTTCAGTACTGATGTATGAATCAAGACCTTTTAACAGTAATGTTTTTGTTTTTGTTGCTTTTGGTGTGTAAGTTACAAAACTCGTTTGTGTTTTTACTAGATAAGTTTTGACTTTAGAATAATCTTCTAACGAGTTCATAAATAAAGTGTTTTTATTTCGAAATTCTTTAATTTTAAAGTCTTTTATTTTTAGTGCATTTTTGATAAAATCTATTAATTCTTTTGTGTCTATGTCTCTAACGTTTAAAGGTGGAATTTTTTTGTTTAGATTTTTTTCATTATTTGTTATTGTATTTTTATTATTTATTGATTCAGAATTATTCTTTTCATTTATTTTCTGCATTTCGTTCATTGCCGAGATAGCAGTATTTAGTTGTTGCGTTTTCTTTTTTTTGTTTTTTACATGTTCTTCAAATTTTTTAAACAAATCTTCATCACATTGTTTATCATTATCAGTGTCAAGTATTGAATAATAATTATTTTTTTGTTGTTTGGATGTTGATTGATCCATACTTTCGTTTTTTTTTTTTCTCACATTATCAGTATCATTGTTATTGTTTTTTAGAAGTATGTTATTATTGTTTAATGAGGTTTGAGCATTGCGCTCACTCATTTCACAATAGCTTTAGTTGTTTTTTTTTATTTTTGATTTTAAGTTTTTTTTTTTTGCAGTAATGCAAAGGCAAAAAATAATGTTTATGTAAATATTTAATAAATTGTGTGTTCTTTGAAAATTTAGCATTCGATTTTTCTCCGCAATACGTCTGACTCTCATCACGGTCACGATCGAACTCCTTCAATGATTTGTTTTTTAAATACAGCTACTGTTACTCTGTCAAACACAGTGACTCGAGGATTTTCCTCACCCCAAAATGCGACGAAGCCATCAAGATGGAAATGGGCCTCGTCACTGAAGATAATTTTATCGGCAAAATCAGCATTTTCATGTTGTCTCTCCAATACCCAATTAACGAACTCAGGAACTGAAGCCACCCTTTAGTAATTATGTTAAAATCTAGTTGAAATGATACGAGTTTTATGCTTTCATAAATCGTCAACTCTACCACAGCCAATGACTAGAGGGCCTATTGACGTTCTTTCAGATAGATCAGGCTGTAAGAAAACATCTCATATTTTTCGGCCAACATCTTCATTCGTATATTTATATAGGTCATACGATTAAATATTGGTTAGCCGAAAATTCTCAATATATAAAAAATCACAATTAATCATAGCTCCCATATTAGGCCCACTTCTGAAAATCGCTTTAACAAGCATTATTTTTAACCAATGTTGATATCCAAATAAATTTTCAAAGATATAAGTTTAATGATGATCGATCAATAAATAGTAGGGTGGCCCCGTTTGTATGAAGAAAAAATAATGTATCGATATTCCCGACTAATATGAAAATCTGATTCTTTTTAAGACTACGTTTCTCAATTTTGTTTGTCCTTGGTGAGCTGTATCAAAGGATAAAAATATCCTTTTTGGAGGTTTTTTCATTTTTTTCACATTTCTTCCAAAGGAACTATGCATATGTAAATTTAGTATCATATGAAAGGTCTTTAAGAGGCGCATTTAATGGATTATCAAAAATTAAAAAAAAAAATTTTAATTCAAAAATTTTGAGAATTTCAGACAAAAATTTTTTTTTTTTTACTTTTTATAAAATTTATTTAAATAAATAGTTGAAATTTCTTGATTATAAACATCATGCGATTAAACCCAAATGGTTTTTCCTGTTTGTTAAAATTCTACCTATTTAAATTTTTATTAATTTTTTTTTAAACCTTAATTCTTCCCTATCTAACAATCTCTGTTAACTCAATTCGTTAATGTAATGGCTATTAAAATAACGTAAATTTTATAAGCTAAAAAACCATTTGGGTTAAATTGCATGATGTTTATAATTAAGAATTGTCAACTATTTATTTAAATAAATTCTATGAAAAATAAAAAAAAAAAATTTGTGTGAAATTTTGAAAATTTTTGAATTAAAAATTTTTTTTTTTAATTTTTGATAATCCATTGAATGCGCCTCTCAAAGACCTTTCATATGTTACCAAATTTGCATATAGTTCCTTTGGAAGAAATGTGAAAAAAATTAAAAAACCTCACCAAATATTGACCCCAGCACAAAAAAATAGAGAAACGTAGTCTTAAAATGAATCAGATTTTCATATTAGTCGGGAACATCCGCAACTTTAGTTTGGGGCGACCCTAATAAATAGTCGTACTTCCCGTATTTCCCGTATTATCGCTATTTGTAGTTGTTTTTTTATGCTTCAGTTATTAATGGAAAATAGGCAGTCAATGGAGAATAAAGTCAAAATTGAGCTGACTGGCAACATATGTCGACTGAAATGTTACTTTTCCATATTTATTTAAAAGTGTATGAACGGGTGAATCATATATTATTAGAATAATTACTGTTTATATTCAGTTATAATTATACTTTGTGCGGGTTTAATACATAATTTAAGAGAGTTAAAATCTTTCTTGATATTCCCACCTTCATTAATACATGAAATTATTATTTAGCAGGTTTGTAAACTTACCAATAAAATGTTTTATTTCGAGTTGTGGAAATAAAATTATTGTTTATCGATAATAAATTCCCATTTGACCCGGAGCCATTTGTCCTACCTCAAAACATTCTGTGAACTGATATCAACATTAAAATAAATAATAAAAGAATTAATTATTTTATAGGTTTATGCTTCATAAAGTTTGCTTGTATTCGCATTTATAAATCGTATAAACAGTCAATGTCCGGTGGCGTTTTATGTTCCATTTTCATGTTTTGCTGGTAATTAAAGAAACTACTCGTTTTAAAAACCGCAAAAAAAAGTAAACCTGCGACTCATGCGCTGCGGTTTAGGTTTACACGCAATTTGCATGTAACCATTATTTTGTTGTTTTTTTTTTTCAGTTCCAACAAAGATATACGAGTACCAGCTATACATTGATGCCTTTGGGCTTGGCTACTGCGTCGGTTGATTTGCATGGTTTAGATATTTGATTCCTAATTGTTGTAGTTGTACAAGTTACTGTCTTTTGGCTGTATTTGTTGGACATCATGTTTTGTCAGACTCACTTGTCCAAAGGGGCTGTGGAGTGTTAACGGTTGGTGTGTGTCAAAAGCACAACATGTTATTTTGTACTGAGCTGGTGCTGTTACTGCTGCTGCAATGTTTTCCTCAATGACAGTCATTGTTGTCAAACAACGATTGACGTCTGTGGTTGTATGATTTGGATTCTGACACATGATACTCTCAAGATGTCTGCAATTGTTTAGATATTTTCTATATTGTTTTTTTCATTGTTCAGTTGACAGTTTTATTGATAATTTATGACACTTTTGAATACTTTGATTGTTTGACTTGTACTGTTGTTATTATCTATTGCTATTGCTGTTGTTATGTCAGTTTGTTTTTTTATTAAAGCAAACGTGTTACGATTTCAGTCTTTTCTTGTTTAAATTCATGATAACTGTTGACCAGCCCTTTTGAAGTTTATTTCTCAAAATGATTGGCAGCTTTATTATAAAATAAAATTATAAATAAATTAATAAACATATGTATGTATATGTACATATGTATTCAAGTACTTAGGTAAATGGAGACAAATATTTATATTCAAATTTACAATATCAAATCAAATACATATTATGACAATAATCATAGTCAAGCATATGTATGACTTTAAACTTTAAAATAATGGCTAATAACTTTACAGGTCGGTGAAAGATCTTTAATGAATTTGAAGATAATTTTACATTCTCGAGACACTCCTTATTTCCTTTACAAACACTATCAGCTGTCACTAACATATCAAAGCACCTGAATCGAATAATTGTAAACTCTAAAGACAAGGTGAATTACATTTCAAACTTCTTGACACGACCTTTCCTTATCGAAAACTCGTACGTAGAAGTAGTTTACCTTAAAATACGTCTGTTGTTTAATTTATTTCTAATTTAGTTTTTATTGTTTCTGTTATTTAAAAACACTTTACCATTCAATACACAACTATTTTTCTTGTTACAGTTTTATTTTTATTGCACAACTTAATCAAACTTTGCTGCCAGCTAATAAAATTTAAATGTCTTTAATGATTTTTTTTTTTGCTAATCAAAAGAGTAAAACAATGAAAGTAAATATGAATTATATAAATTTTATGCAAATTGTTGATTGAAAATTTAATTTTAGATCGCAGACATGACTTGTAGCCGCAGTTTAAAATATCTTAAACGGTTTAAAATAAATAAACTTCAATACTAACATTGCATTCTCAAGCCATTATAAAAATAATAACAAATAAATCATTAGGAGCAAGAAATAAATTAAACTTAGTGTGATTATAATCGTAATAATTGTTATTAAAACGAGTACATGTTTTATTTGTCTAAGAGTAGAATTTTCAAACATAGTTTGAGATAAAAAAGAAAAGCATTTTATTTATACCAAACAATTTTGTCTACTAAAGCATGTTGTGAGAATTTTTGTTAAATAGATCTGAAAAATATCATACGATTATGTCTCATCAGTCCGGCATGGTGCTCTCTTATCGAAACTCATTGCTTTTGGTGTCGGTGAGAACTTCTCTCGATTTATATCGAGTTTCCTCAGAAATCACACTATACAAGTTGTTATAGATGGCATTTCATCAGACGAGTTCAAGGTTAATTCAGGGGTACCGCACAGCTCCGTTCTTTCTCTATCTTAATTTCTCTTCTTTATAAATGCCCTCCTATGTCAAACTTGCAATCCCGTCTATTCTTTTGCAGCTGATAGCAAAATTTGCCATTAGTACTAATTTAACCATAGACCAAACCTATTGGAAACCCTTGGGAAATGAGACAAAAGAAGAATGATAAGCTCAGCTAAGATTTTAAGACAATATCAGAATGGGGTTGTGCGATCAGAGTCGATTTTAATGCACGTAAGACTCAATGTTGTTTATTAACACACAAACACACGACAGATCATGTCGTTTCATTTGTTTTTATGGGAGTCCAGTGTGACGTCTACTGGACCAAACACATTTTTCAAGTGTCAAAAGAAGCGTTCAAGTGTTTTGGAAATACTTTTTTTTACACCACCTATATTCGACATATATACAACTCTCAGGTGCTTCGAAGTGTATTTTAGAGTAGTTGTAAGGATAGAGAAAATGAGGAACCGATTTTCCACCTTCTCTGCGAATGCCCAGCCCTGAGTGTCAAGATACATAAATTCATGGGAAACTATACATTCAACAACCTTGGTGAGGTAGCCGGGTCAAAACTCAATGACCTACTGAGATAACTCACAGCTATAGGTTGGGTCTAGCAAGCACAACTTTTTGTACACATTTTAGTTACATTATGATGTATACGACATTAAATCTGACGAGTGTTATTAAAACGGGTTCCCTTCGACTCTGCTTAAGTGTTCGCACGTAGTGAACTACCACGTAAACCAACCAACCAACTCGACCGCGTACAGAAGAAGCCGAAGATGCTTATCGGTGACAGTAGGGCATCCAACTCTATTGATTCATTGGAGCATTGCCGAAATGTGGTTTGAGTTTCACTGTTTTATCGATACTATAATGGAATGTGTTCCGCTCAAATTAGGGAACTTGTTCCTGAAACACATAGTTTTTTTGCGTAATACACGTTCTTCAGTCAGGGCCCATCCATCGCACAACACATTACAGGCAAAATTCGTTATTTAGCCGTACTGTCCGTATGTGGAATAAACTACCAGCAGAAAGAAAATTCATATCAAATGTTCACAAACACTACTCCCTCTATTCTCCCTTCCATAGCATATTTTCCTAGTTCCAACACAGTGAACTGCATGAATAGGGGTCGTCCCGTGAGTGCTGGTCCAAGCAAAAAGAATATTGTTTTCAGTGAAATTAACCACGAATATCATACAAATTTTCTGACTAGCTTGCCTTTGTAATTCCAGTATATTATGCCCTCGAAAACTTGAAAAATTAACACATTGTTCATAGTAGCCTTAAAAAAGCTCATTATTTTTAAATGAAAAAATATTATTCACCTCATTCAAATATAGCAAATGCCTTATATTCGGCTCCTTTATTCGAATCTTATATAATTACCCTAAATATAAAACGGAAAATCTATTTTTGTACATTTATATACAAACATTTATCTTGCTGAACCCGAATTGGTTAATTTAAGCTATTTAAATATTATCGAGAATTAAATATGTATCGTGATAAGTCCGAACAAAGATTTTATAACCACCACCAAAAAGATGGGGAGTACATTAACTTTGTCATTTCGTTTGTGATACATCAAAATATTGATCTTAGAACCAAAAATTCAATATATTCTGGGTCCTTATGAGATTCCAACACGATCTAGCCATGTCCATCCTTCTGTCCGACTGTTGAATTCAGGTTGGAGCTTCAAAAAAAGCCAGAGAATTTTGAATTTTTTCCCAACCACTCTATGTTTCGTTTATATATTTGGTGTTGAAAATCTTCAAAATCAGTTTAGTAAGATCCAATTTATAGACCAAAGTTTTAGACAACCTCGATATTTTTCACATATTTGTTGCTACTTTCATCAAATATAATGCAAATAATATCATGAAATTTTGCATAATATAAAGTCTTTCTGAAAATTGACCCACGATTTTATATAGCCCCCATACAAATGTCTGCCCGGAATATGGATGTATGGTATATATACATATGTCTATAGAAAAGTTTATTTCCATACAAAATTCAACACAAATACGTTTAATGTAGAGAGAAATCTCAAAACAGTATTTTGTTTGCATTAGTTCATATTTCACCGCAGCTTTCTACTTCCGAGAATTACTTAAGGTGCTATCAGACGGGATGTATTTTACATATATGTACTGTCAAATTTTCCATCTGTAAAAGTTGTACACATCGTGTGATACATATGAAACTTTGCATGTGTAAAATACATGTCCAAATACATATGTAATTTTTTCAATTAAAACACACTCTATTTTCCTGTGACAAACATAAACAAAACAGCTGGTTTGTGTTGAAACAAAATTGTTTGAAGAATATATTGTAAAGAAAAATTAAAGAAAATGGATAATGAACATGGAAAAGTAGGTTTTTTTCGAATTTTAATAAATTAAATTATGTTTATTATATTTATTGCAGTTAGATTGGCCAAAAGAAGCAATTCTTGAAATTTATACACGTTAAAAAGTCAGCTTTTGTTTACATTTATAGGTTATGTCATACGGAAAAACATAAGCAGGTGCGATAGCAAAAATTATGAATCGTATGTAAAATGGAAATTTTGACATACATACGGAATTACATATGGGTCAGAAAAGTGACAGTACATATGTAAAATACATCCCGTCTGATAGCACCTTTAAATGCGCACAAATCTCTTATAAACATCACTATTAAGTTGAAATTAGGGGCCTCGCAAAATTTATAGCATCTTCTGATAGGAGGATTACTTTTGCGCCACCTTGATTATCATGACCTATCTGTGGAAAATTCGTTCTCTACGTTTATTTTAAAACGGGCGAGTACACATTTTGTTTTTAAATGTTTGTTTGGACCTATTTTACTCACTTAAATACCAATTAATTTCTTCTTATGGATCGAGAGCCACTACATTATGGGGCGATCGTAATTAAATATTGTGTCGTGATTTCTAAGTATTTGAGTTTTTCTCGAAAAACACAGAGTTTCAAAATTATAAAAATTGTTAAGGTTTGTTTCTTAGTGTAACCTACACTGTCGTGCGAGTAACATCATATTTAGTCGAATTTGCTTGGTTTAAATTAAAGTTTGGATCTTAAGTCTTTCGTTTCGGGAGTTGTTTATTTTGGTAATTAAAAAACAAACAAGTTCGTTTCTTAAACCTTTTAACTTTAAAGCAAAACACTTAAAAAAATAAAAACTTTTTCTTTAAATATTAAAAAAAAACATTAAACAAACAAACATTCGTGTTTTATTAATTCTACCAAAAGTGTAAATAATACTTGTTATTACTTTTTAAAATTATTAAATTTAAAAATACAACCAAACCAAAAATTTTGCAAAACTACTTAAAGAAAAACTACTTATGAATACCGTCTCTTATTTCCGGTATCCATATCTACCATAGACAATGCCAAAAATTTAGGAGTAATATTTAACAAGAAATTAGACTGGTCTAATCACATAAATGTTATATGTGGTAAAACATAAAACATGGGTCTACGCAACGGAAGGACCCGATATCAGTCGGCCAAGGGCTGTAAACTCAGCAATTACTGCGGTTACAACAACAACAACATAGAATAATCGTAATAAAATCTGGTAGAATAATTTTTCCGGTAGAATTATATTTATGCGATTTTTTTAAGTGAACCTTATGTGTGGGGCTGTGAGCAAATATAAACCGATCCAAATAAAATACAGTTTTATGATTCCATTTTATATGGAACGTATTTTTGCAAAATTTTGTATGGATACTGCTATTTTATGGACATTCTTATTCACCATAGTTTCATATTCAGTGAAAACTTGAGAATTGGAGAAATTACAATTCGATTTCTATCAATTTCAATTTCATATTCTAAGTCGTAGTTGATTAGGTGTCAAAAACGCTTTCTTTCTTTATCACAACTGCTTGCCAAACAATTCTTGCGCATTCACGGATTTTACTTTATTTTTATTTTCTTTGTAAGTGACTGGTTGCTAACAAACTTTTTGCTTTCTTTTTTTTTTTGCAATCTGCTATAAAGGTTTGTGTGCATCGTTTTATAACCTAATTTTTATAATTTTTTGCTTTGTGCTTAGTTTAAAACTAGACAGTATCAGGTGTTCAAGGAATTTGTAGATCATATTTTTTTATATGTTTAACTCTTAACTTTTTTGTCAGAATAACGAAAAAAAAAACAAATCAGTACCTAAATAAAATTGATTTTATATAAACAATTATTTATGAACTTCTTGTATTATTAACTTTCTATGGGCAAAAACTAGAAAATATATTATATTGAGCAAATTTTAATATAATTTGAAAAATTGGTTCTTTGAGTCATGCAATAATTAACCTGTTAGATGGTATCTGTAGTGTATCTGTAGTGTAGTGCTTGCAAATTCTACTACTTTTCATTACTCAATAATATACAATACTTTCCATTTGGGTACTCAATACTACTTAATACTTTCAACGGATTTTTTGAAATTGTACCGCATAGTTTTTATCTGCAACTTAAAGTAGTTTCTTCAAAAAATAAAAATAGATCTTCAACTATTATTGGTTTTGTATGTCTTTTATTATTAAATCAAAAATAAATGTAAAGCTAACTAAAGTATTGAATATCCAAAAAAAAAAAACGGCAAATACTCGATACTCGGTACCCATTACTACTGTAGTGCGAATGACCACATTCGTGAAACAGTAAGTACTAAACTATGGTACTTTTTCTATACCTTTTTTATATCCGAATAATATTTTTGTTAACTACTGAATCTATGTAGTAAAATTTAATCGTAAATGGAAGTTTTTCTTTAGTTTTGTAACATAAAATTATGCCCATTTGACCCATCAAGGGGATATTAGCAGTACTTTTTCTAAAATAAAAAAGAAGAGAAGTTACATATTGAACCTAGAACATTGTCAATTTTTTGAGCATCCAAAAGTTGATTTACGATTGTACACATATGTATATTACATGATTTCTGTTAAGATTATTTCAACTGGAAGCTCTGCGTTTCTTACGTATTTCTCTACTACTACAACATTTGAGTAAGCAGGGTTAATGCTTTTAATTTCATTTTTGCTGGTGTTAAACAAGGACTTCAGGTACGATCATAAGTAGCAAATAAAATTTGACTTAATTCTTGGGCATTTTTTGAAAACTTTTTTTATATAGTACAGATCAGTAAGATTAAACATTCTCAAACAGAAATGTTTAAAATGTTTCTAGAAGAATCAGTTTTTATAACCACCACCAAAAAGATGGGAAGTATATTACGTTTGCAATTGCGTTTGTAACACATTGAAATAATGGTCGTAGAGCCAAAAAGTCTATATATTGTGGGTCCTTATAAGATTCTAAGACAATCTAGCCATAACCGTCTGTCTTTCCGTTTGTCTGTCTGTTGAAATCAAGACAGAGCTTCGAAAAAACGACATAGAACAATTAAATTCTTACCAAACATTCTTTGATCTACCAAAATGTTTGGTATTGAAAATGGGAAACATCGGTCTAGTAGGATCCCAGTTATAGATCAAAGTTTCAGATTACCTCGATATTTTTTATTTATTTTGTGCTATTTTCTTAAAATATAATGCAAATAATACCATGAAATTCTGCACACTTTAATTTTATTATAGAAGGATAACTCCTGTTGAAAACTGTAGGAGTCGGTCCTCAATTTCTCATGGCCCCAATGCAAATGTCTGCCCGGAATATGGCTTTATGGTACATAAATGTATATAGAAAAGCCGTATCCTTACCAAATTCTGCAATAATAAGTTTAATGGAAAGTAAAATCTCAATACGATATTTTTTTGCATCGGTCCATATTTTGACCATAGCCCTATACAAAGACCATTTCCGAAAATCACTTAAATTTTCATAAATCTTTTATAAACTTACTAACAAGTCGAAATTTTACACAAATAATCCGTAGACAAATCTAAATTGTTGTACTAAATTTCATTATGATCGGTCCATTTTTGACCATAGTCCCCATATAAAGTTCACTTCCGGAAATCACTTATATACGCATAAATCTCTTATAGGCATCAGCAGCAATTTTAAATTCGACACAAATAGTCCATACATACATATATAGAAATATTGACACCCAATTTAATGATCATCGGTCCATATTTGACCCTAGTCGTCATATAAAGTTCAATTTGAAAAATCACTTAAATGCGCATAAATCTATATATATAAAAAGAAGTGTACATTTTGATTGTCACTCCATAACTCGAGAACGGCTCGACCGATTGCCATAAAATTTTTAGGGAAGGTACAGGGAGGAGTGATGATGGTTAGTTGATTGAAATCCAAAATAGGTCTAGCCATTCTCCAGTTATGATTTTTTTCCTGAAAAAATTCAACATTTGAAAAAAAAGTTTAAATTTCGGTTCGACCTAACGAAAAAATATCCAAATGTTTTGGATTAACATTAATAATTTTTAAATACAATGCATTCATTTCATAAAAAAAATCTAGAATATTTCATTTCTTTTTTTGGTTGGTTGCAACGAAGTGCATCGGGGTCCGCTAGTCTTTTATAAAAATTATTATTACGTTGAAATTCAACAAAAATAATACGCTTGCACATATAAATCGTCGTACGGAATTTCATGACGATCGGCCTGTAATAGGTCATAGCTCCCTTATGAGGACTACTCTCAAAAACTCATTAACCTACATAAGCATACATTTCGAACCGAAATTTTACACAGATCAGTTATAAGCATGTAAAAATTATACTATTGACTCTTGTGAAAGTGGGTCCATAATTGAGAAGAACCACAGAATATACAGAGTTGATAATTTTGACGTTTTTTGAAGCTTAATTTATAGTTTGTTGAAGTAAATCTCTTTATGTTACACGCTGCAAAAATATAAACAAAGTGTAAGTTGTTGATTATAACTAGAATTCTTATAAATGTCGTTATTGAGATGAAACTCAACTAAAACAAACCTTAAATGAATATAAATTATGGTACAATATTTTATGAAGGTGACTTGGTGGTGGGTATATAAGATTCGGCACAGCTCAATATAAACTCTTATGCCAGAATTCTCGGTCATTAGTTAACCATTGGTAAACTAAAATACTAACTATTGTTTAACTATTACTTACTATTCTTATGGCAAACTAAGCATTGCGAATAAAGAATCATTAGTTAAGCCTTTGCCATTAGCTAACTAAAGACTGTGAATTTAGACATTAACCTCCTTATTCATAAACGATTATTAAATTTAACAAACGTTTATTAAGGCAAATTTTATATGGAAATCTGTCTTAATAAACGTTTGTTAAATTTAATAATCGTTTTTGAATAAGGGGGTAATGGTTTAATTTAGAACTGAAAATTGCTAACACAGTCTGCTTTGAATTAACTCTTTTAATTTCCAAATAAATAATTTAATAAATACATCCGGTTTGTTTATGTTTAAGATTTTCTTTATTTTCTTTTAAACAGTTTAACATCTTTTAATTACAAATTGATTCTAAACTTTTCATAAAGTCGAACACATGATCAATGCATAGATGACTAATTGGTATGGAATATACTTAAGTAGTGCAATTCAAAGTAACGACAGTTTCTAAGATGACAGTAGAAATGGCAGGTGAGAAATGACTTAGAGGAGAAAACAAGGCAGCTAAAAGAAAATTAATAAAAATATCACAAAGAAAAGACAAGATCAAGTGAATGGAAGACTGGGAATAACTATTACAAAAAAAAAGCATAGAATAAGAGAAACAAAGAATATAAAAAGAAAATAATAAAATGTTAAAAAGAATAGAGATAAGCAAAACTTGAATTAGTTAAAAATTATTATTTTGTTGCAACTTGTGTGTTTGTTGTTTTGAAATTGAAACTAGAAAAATGGAACGAAAACTGTTGTTGATGGTTTGTTCTGGGCTGTTAACGTGTGATGCGTGCGATGAAGTGGTTTGTTTCCATTTATGGTTGTTTTATAGTGAGTTCTCTTGCGGCACTAAAACGATCAAGTGACAAAATGGGATTGAAGTGCAGGTGGTGATTTAAATCATAGGATCAAATTCAAAAGCCTTAAAGTTGAACCAACATTTTTCAATTCATTTGCTGAGTAAAATTAAATAGTACCAGGGGCAGGTTGTAAGTTGGCTGAGACGGCGGATTGTACGTGTCCTGGCAAAGGAGCAACATGCACAGCACCACGGGTCTTGGCTATATAAGTGCCAGTGGGTGCGGGAACAACCACGGGAGCAGCTACAATAGCTGGGCCGGATACGATTTGTACAGGGCTAGCAGGGATGCCAATAACAGCTCCTGGATGACCAACTACTACTGTACCGGGGATGATGGAAGCGTTAGCACCCAAAGCCAAAGCAACCAAGACTACGACAACGGCGAACTGAAAAAGTAAAGAAAAGTACAAAATTAGAATTGCATTGTTGCATTTGAACGAAACAAAGAAGATATTATAAGCGGGCTTTCCGATCCATACAGTAATCATTAAAGAAAATAGTTTTTAGTTTTATATCAATACTTTATTACAAATTATTTGCTGATGTACATAAAAGTTATTTATCCTAAAATTTGTAAGTTGATGTATTGTTTATATTTTGAATTAAAGTGACTGACTAAGTTGCCAAATACTTTTCTTAATTGTTTCCATACAGAATTTTATATATCCCTAAATTTCCAATAACCGCTTAAATTTTATAATTTAATTGAATATCATAAAAATAGTTTAAATTTTGAAAAACTTAATTTTGTTTACTAAGTTTACTATGTTCCAGTTTGCCTATAGAACACAATTTAACTACCAGTTAAATATTTCCTTTTCATTATCATTTAGTTAGATAACTTACAAATATTGACTTTATGTAGACAGCCTCAAATAATTGTATATTATTAATTGAAATAATAATTCATATTAATGTTTACATAGGTACATATGTATCATGGTGTAAATATACAAGGTGAGTAGTAGTAGTAGCAGTAACATAGTTGACGGACTTTGTTTACAATTGACTCATGTCAAAAGTAATACTTTTTCAAGTGCTTTGACAGTAGTACTTCATTTTACACAAACAAAATGCCTGTTGATTTTCACCTTGTATAATTACACCAGGATATGTACATACTATGTATGTATGTATAGAAACAAAAAAAAAAAATACGTTAAGAGGTGTTACGGTAGAAGACTAACTCCCTGGCCCACGATGTCGAACAATAACGTTCGCTTAGATAAGACTTAAGACACAAACTTGATTGTGTAATAAACAAACTTGATTGATTAAAAAAAATAAATACGATAAAAAGTGTGTGTCCTAAGTCTTATATAAGCGAACGTTATCGTTCGACATCGTGGCCCAGGGGGTTAGTCTTAATTATAGATCAGATTGGCAAATCACCAAGAATCACACTGCAAGGCATGAGGAGGTATATGTCAATTCCCAAAACATCAATGCAGCCGGGCTATATTATTGATTTTTGTATGTGAGCTGAAGGATGGACGGTTTCAAACAAATTCAATATGCTAATATCAGCGATTTTCAGAATATGATCCTTAGCTGATTTGTGTACGTTGTTAGCATTCTTGAACATTATAAATATGAGCACAAACCCATAATAACCAACCAACTTTTATTAATTTAATGCAAGCAATAGTTTTCAGTTTAGCTTCATTCAACTTCTAATTGATCTAGAACATAGAGCTATATACGGCTGATCCAAATTTATCTATATTTAATTTACCCAGAAAATATGATTTTTCCTATGTTTTGAGAAGACTTAGAATAGTTTAGTTTCATTGGCATTTATTTGAAATTTATATGAAAATTTACTGTATTTAACTACCCGGGCAAATGAAAACTTCTCCTATATTTTGGCAATTAACTGAATGCCTTAAAATCATGTATCATCACGTTACCGAACGGAATATTTAAATATGCAAATCGTAGATTATTAAACAGATACTTTGACAATTTGTAAACTTTTGAAATCTTAGAAATTTTAATAGTTTAAATGGTTCCATATGAACTTCTTACGTCTTTTGATCATAAATACCAGAACTTTTATCAATATGTAACTTAGCCCCAGATTTACCCCTATTACAGGAATAAACATTTAAAAATGTACAACAACAGTCAGAAATTGTACATTACTGACAATTTCTGACTTACTTACTTAAAACAAGGATGTCACGAGCTTTGTTTTATAAACGTTGAATATTCCAATAGAAAAGGTTTAACTATCTACGGGACCACTCACTAGATCAAAACTCACAGCCTTGAATGACATTAACATAGACGCCATTAATACCACGGTCGGAAACCGAAAAAACAACTGCCGTGGGAAACAAGAGTAGTTCTGGCACAAATGAGATCGGTATGGAGCAATTGTCTTAACGCCTTTTGGTCCTTTTGCAGTCCCTAACCTGGGTCCTCACGACACCCACCACATTTTCAACTGCCCAGCCAACCATACTTCACTTCGTGCCATGGATTTATGGACCAACCCAGTACAAGTAGCTTAATTTCTTGGTCTGGATCTCATTGCAGAACCCCCTGATTAAAACTTACTTAGTCTAGCAACAACAGGACCACTACACACCTTTTATACAAAATCACTTTCAACACTCTTTAAACAAATAATCACGAAAATTCTTTTATTTATAACACAAAATATTTAATATTATTATTTTTTATTCTTTATAATTCATTATTACTTCAGTTTAATTCTCACCTTCATGTTTGCAATGTAAATTAAATTTATTTAGGGATTAAAGGGGTTTTGTCAAACTGAAAGCTTTCCAGACGCTTTAACGTTAGAAATAATTCTACTGGCATCTGATCGTGTGCAGCAATCTTTTATACCACCAGCAAATGGTACTTTTTCGATTCCAAACCATTAATTATTGCAAAAGGTGTCAACAAATGGCCAGTGTGGAATTTGAGTCGAGTTATAATTAACTTTACCAAGTATGATTGGTTGACTGCTTGATTTTAGTATTTCTTTAATTAATTCCAGAACTATTTTATGTTTCTCATTAAGCCAGTACTTTTGTTCTCTTCCGTCTCATACTTTAAGCTCAATTTCAAGTATAGATTTCACTCATAAAAAGATACAAAATGAAATCTAGTTTTTTTTTTTGCTAAAGAAAAAAAACCAACAAACGCAAATTATAATCTCCATTCCAGTTCAATTGAAAGTGAAATTTTCAAACAAGATAAACATGCGGAAACATACGATTAAATATGCCAATGTTATGATTCAAATACAAACAGCCGTTACTAATTTACTTTTTTATTAATCTGGCGATTATAGCAAACTCCAGCCTTGTCAAAATAGTTAATATAAAATACATACTCGTACATACATACGTTTTAGCCTACTTGATTGCCGTGTTTTCGCAGATGTCATTGCGATAAATTGTGACGTCATTATAAATTCAACAAATTCATACTTAAAAGTAAATGCTAGCCAGCTACTGCATTTTATTAATTTTGTAAAACACCCAGTTAAAACATTTCAATTAATATATTTATTTATTTTGTAATTTATTGCTGTAATTTACAGTTGATGTTTCATGTCTTTCTCTCATTAAATGCTCGAAACGAGTGAAAATTAATTCTTAGTCTGCAGAACTTTGTTCTTATAAATCTAATTTAGACGTGTCAGTTAAGATTGCATAATGTCAACTATAATTTTGTTTAAATTTGCATATTTAGCGTTTAGTTACCAAGTGCTTTCTGTGGCCATAATTACTCAAGATATTTAGTAAGAATTACTTAATGTATGTACATAAATAAATACATACATACATATTTATATTTATACCCTACATCACCATAGTGGGGAGGGTATATTGGATTTGTGCTGATGTGTGTAACGCCCAGAAATATTGGTCCAACACCCACCTTAAAGAATACCGTCTGTCCGTGCGTCTGGCTGGCTGGCTGTCCATGTAAAGCTTGTGCGCAGAGTCGCAATTTTGAAGAAATTTCGATAAAATATGGTACATGAAATTTTTTCGGCCCACGGATGGATGCAATCCCACTTGTGGAAATCGGTCCATTATTTCATCTGGCCCCCATACAAATGTCCTCTCGAAATTGGGATTTACCGATCATAAATGTTTGAATTATGAAAGTATGCAAACAAATTTCATCACAAATGAGTGGTAAATAAAGCCAAATCACATCTACAAATTTTGTGCAGATCGGTCCATAATTTATCATAGCTACCATATAAGGCCCACTTCCGAAAATCACTTTAAAGAGCATAATTCCCTCCAAAATGGTGGTATCCAAACAATATTGAACACAAATATATTTCATATGTATGTAAATAATATGGTACAATTTTGTTATGATCGGTCCATAATTAGTCGTAGCTCCCATATAAGGCCCACTTCGAAAATAACTTTACTTATTATAAATTTCTTAAAAATGTTGGTATCAGAATAGAATTCGACAGAAATAAGTTTCTTATATACAGAAACGACGACACCTAATTTTATAATGGTCGGTCCATAATTAGTCGAAACTTCCACTTTCCATAAATTATTTTCACCAATTATTAATAAAAATGATCTGAAACTTCTAGTTTTGGAGTTATGGACCGTCTCTTATAAAGGACACTGCGCAGTAGGTACACTAGGCGTATGATAATATATCACATTTGTTGCAAATGAAAATTGTTTTTTCCGCAATGTCCACATCGTTTATCAGTTTTGAAATATTCAATAAGGTGGTTTCTGCAACCATATCGTCATATTGTTAGTGCTTAGATGGAGTACCATACTAAGTACTTTGGGGTACTATACGTTTCAAGATAGGATCATTGGGATGTAGCTTCGTCATCAGCAACCATGCATTAACAACTGATGCATCAAGGACATGTGCAAATGTTACACACCACAATTTCATTGACGGTCAATTGTCACACAATAAATTAATATGTCAACAGAAATTGTCAGTACACACTGTTCTCAGATTGTGGTATGGCAAAAATTGGCATATTGGCAGTTGTCAAACATTGGCAGAACAGTAGATATGTGTGTTTATATTAAATTTAAGATTTTTAAATATTCCCTACTAGCATTTGAAAGATTTTTTTATCAATAATCACCTAACTTTTGACGATCAAAAACTGATTAATCACTTGAGCGCTTGATAAAAGATTCCAAAATGATTTGTGCTTAAATTATTATTGAAAACACACTAACAAAACATACAGCAATCAAAAATGGATCATACAGGTGTTTGAAATGTGAATGTTTTAAAGTTATTTATAAATAATATTTTGCTCATCTAGATGATAAAATACTGATTTTAATTCTGTTTTTTTTATTTCTAACCTACCCCAGCTCATTCAAATACCTAAATGGAAAGACAAACATATTCCTTTGAATATAGATGACATTGTCCTAATTTTTGATAAAGACATACCTAGAAATCAACGGTTGAATTATATTAATAATAATATAATTTATATAATTTTAATAAACTGAAGTAATTAAAAATATTAATTTTTGTAATCGACAACAAATATGATTGAAAAGGCGTCAAAAAAGACTCGCAAACGATTAGAAATAGGACTGAAAATGAGACGAAAAATACTCTTAGACAATCAAAAATACGACTAAAAAATGAGACGAAAAAGACTCGCAAACAATCAGAAATAAAGCTTAAAAAAGACTTGCAAATCATTCAAAATATGAGTTACAAATGTGTTGAAACTGATCAGACAATCGGGCAATAAAAGACTCCTCAAGAAGAAACGCGGGTGGGGTACCCTTACCTCTCGAGAAAACAATTATTTATGATCAGAATGCTTATTTTAATATAGTCGACTTTAAAACTCAGAATACAGTCATATCCATCATTATAATTTTTATTAGTCATATCATATAAGGACCAATTTAACCCACAAAAATATCTTATAATTATTGTTATCGAACCAACATTTTATACAGCTTAGAAATTTTAATACAGAACTCATAATAATATCTATTTTACGGTAATTATGCTACTGGATTTTATAGCTGTCAGTCCATAATTGGCAATAGCTCTTAAACCTTAAATACCTGAAATTGAAAATACGTTCCAATTGTAGAAATAAATTTTTGTTTTAGCATGTATTTCATCTGGAAATTACGAATTTTAGTTCCAATTCAGAAAAAATCCAGGACAAAAACAAGGAAGACAGTCTGTAGACGGTCTTAGTGCCTAAACGAAAAAACCGGTTTTTTATACTCAACTGATAACCGTCTATAGACGGTCTTAGGCGTTAAAGGGTTAAATAAAGTCTACTCCAACGATAAAACTCTCGTATATAATGTTATCGCGAAGAAATTCAACTAAAATAAGCCTCAAATACATACAAAACGCGTTACTGGATACTGGATTTTGATGGTACTAGTTCATAATTGGTCCACTTCTACTATGCCACCCATAAAGATTTTGTAAGTAAAGTTATTAAGATCAAATTCAACCAAAAGAAATCTCATCTTATAACCTTAGCCTTGTTTACACTCTATTTCTTAACTAATGGTGAATATGAAAAACTCAAGATTATTATGATAATCAGACAAAGTCTGTAAATTGAGATAAGAATTGGTAATAACAATCAAATACGAATGGTCAAAATGAGGGTGCTGTAGCTTAATTGGTTAGCGCATTTGATCATTAAGTTAAGAGTTGGTATTTATGGCCTGGGTTCGATTCCCAGCCGATGAATATGAAACATCAGTTTCTGATAATTATTTTCTTCTATCCATCATAACTAATTTTATTACAGAAAATTTTTAATTAGGCTTGAGTTCATTTTTAATTAATAACTCGAAGAGTAGTGAAAACTATATTTTTCTAATGTGCCATTTTTCTAGAACAATATAGTTTTCACAGTGGTATTCTTTGAGATATTAATTAAAAATGAACTCAAGCCATTAAAAATTTTCTCTACTATAATAAATATAAAAAAGTTCGACATAATATCATTACTAATATTTATCACAGCGCGCTCTTTCGCCTACTCACCACTAGAGCAGCGTTACCGTTGGCAAATTTGAGAAAGTCGCACAAAAAGGGGATTTCTTAAAAAAAAAGGGGCACCACTTTTAAAAAGATGGAAAATAAACAAAACAAAAATAAAAATCGTATTTTTTCATTTAAATGTTGTATATGATGTATGTTTACATATGCATATAATAAAAAAATTAATAATGTTTACGCCAAAACAACACTTAGCGATTCTCCTTATTTTCCCTACAATTCCAATTTTCCTTAATGTATATAAATGCAGAAAGTTATGTCTTGCAGTATACTTCCACTTGTCACAAAGTGCTAAATAAAATGGCAATGTTCTAAAAAGATCGTAAATACTTATTTTCGGCTAGATACAAACTAACCGTTCAATTATCCACTTCATTCTCCTTACTGGTAAGAAATCCTTTGTTCAAATAATTTAATAAATAATAAGAAAAAATTCCTAATTTCCTTGTTTTCTTTCATTTCTTTTCATATTGTTTGTTAAATTGTTCTGAGTATCAAATTCTAAACGATTTGGTTTCGGCTCAGAGAGTTGATAATCTCTTCCAATTGTCCATCCACTTTCAAGAGCTTTTCAGCTAAACATTTGGTCCTTCGAGCCGGATTTATTTTGGAAGATTCATCTGTTCTGTGAGATTTCACTCAGTTGTTGTGGATTTCCTACCAACAAATTCTTCAATCATCATACATACACAGGTTAGTTTGTTTTCATTTCATTTACATTGTTTTTTATTACAAAGTGCTTAAGAGTGTTTGTGAAAATATTTGTTCCAAATTAAACAAAACAAAAAGCCGACGGCAATTAATTTTCATAAAAGTGTTGGAGATTTAATAAACAAGAAATAAAATTTACTGTGTGCATCGAATTATTTTTTCCCTACACGAATACGTGAATTTTTTCTTTTTTCGCATTATGGAAATAAAATACCGACAAGTGTTCTTTTCTCTTTACCAATCGTAGGGTATTTTGTTCTTTTGGTCGTGTATATTTGCTCCACTCCACTTCGGTTCCAATATATTTAGTTGATAAATATTTCATTTAAATTTCACGCGTACTCTTACACCGTTTCTCTTTTTTTTGTTTTTCTAGTTTAATTGCATTACAATTGTATATTTATTTCTTCGCTTCAGAAAATATTCCACACACTTTAATTTTCTTAATACTTGTAATAGGTACTTACCTACCGATTTGTTTTGTTTATTTCCAAACAATATTAATTCTCCTTATTAATATTACATTTCAATTACTTGGGTTCGGCTAATTTCTCTTTTTTCCTAGTTCAATTGCATTACAATTCCTTGAATGCTCTTGGTCTATTTTTTAATAAAATAGTATTCCACACAATTTGCTCTTAACAATTTGTTTTGTTTCTTTCCAAACATTATTAATTATTCTTATTAATATTGCATATATTTATCAACCCTTGCGTTTGTCTCTTTGTATATCTCAGGGATAAACATTTCCAAAATCACACTTGTTTGTGTGTGTGTACATCAAGATATAGTGTAGGTACTTATTTTCTCTTCTCCTTTGTTCTTACAATACTCAACTGATCGTCATTAACCCCAGTATGACCGGTGGGTGCATACAATTTTCTTTAATTCTTTTTAACATTTGTTTTAATTAAAACATTTAAATTTATTAATATAATTATTTATAAATAATTATTATATTTGGTCCAATAAATTGAGTTTATTTTGTAATTTGTATAAATACTAATTTCTTCCAAAACAAATTTTTTAACAACAAATAAATTTCAATTTATTTATTTAAAATTTTTTAACTTCTTATTCTATAGTCCTATATAAAAAGAATATTCCAGAACATAGCAAATAGAAATTTTGAAATTTAATTATTTTTCCCTGTTCTCCAAAGGGTTAATTGACTTGTAAATATAAACAAATTCCAGTAACATTCCAGTTACTTTTTCTGAAATCCAGTTCATTAAGACAATTAATTCTTTTAAAAATATATTTTCCTAAAATATTGTTTATTTAACTTGCTATCAAAAAGTAAGTTTCTATTCTATTTCAATATTGATTTTTCTTAATTCTGGTTTTGAATTGTCGGTTGTATTTTTTTCTCCAAATTTTATCATTATTGCCAATATGTCCCTCAATAATTTCAATCGTCTTGCTAATAGCATTGTGAAGTTTGAGGCTTATTATAATGAAAATCCGTCTCCGATTAATTCAATTAATGAGCTTGAGGTCCATAAATCCGAAGTAATGTCTACCTGGAGTAGTGTCAAATCTGCTTACGAAGAGTTGATGGTTGACAAAGACAATGAAGAGGAGACTGAGACTAAGAAATCTGACGATTTGGAGTATTTAAAGAAAAAATATAAAAACACTTACATTACTTATTGTAATATTTTATCTCAGTTGTTCGAATTGTCAGATAACTTAACTGTCCAGTCTCAGCGTAATAGTAATCCACTATTCACAAATTTCCAATCAGCTTTTAGCCGACAAACTTCTAATTCCGAAATTCTCTACACTACTTCTAATCCTATAAGCTCTTCCAAAGTTGCAAATGGGTTTCAAAATAATATTTCTGGTGCTATATGTAATTTGTGTAATAAAGAAGATCATCCAATACGCAAATGTCCGAAGTTTTTGCAAATGTGTTATTCCGAACGCTTCAATGAGATTAAACGACAAAGTTTATGCCTCAATTGTTTTTCTAACACACATTCTGTTCGAAATTGCTATAGCCAGAAAAATTGCTTCCATTGTAATAAAAGACATAATACCTTGCTCCATAAGGATTGTGATTCATCTGTACAACAATCTGCGCCCAGTTTAGGCTATAATACTATACAGTCCACTAGTAGTTCCGAAGCTGATGTGGTTAAATCTTCCTTTTCTGAATCTGACTATATGAATCGTACTATATCCACTAATGTTCACAATCAGTGTACTTTCGTAGCAAGTCCTTTTATCCATTCTGATACACAGTTGGCAACTACGGACCTAGCTGTTCCACGATTATTCGGTACTCTTCCTTCCAAAACACTTGGTGGTTCATTATTTTTTCAATTTCCTCCTATCCAGTTGGCAGATCCACAATTCTACGAAAATTCTAAGATAGATCTTTTAATTGGTGGTGACTTCCTCCCGTCAATTATGCTTTCGGGTGTAAGACCTAATGTTTGTGGCTCATTACTGGCTCAGCAAACTATATTTGGGTGGATCTTAACTGGGTCGTTGTCTAATATCGCTACTCCCTCGTTAATTTCTAATTTTTGCGAACATTTTTCTGGTAACTGGGAAGTAGCGAATTTTCCAAATAATAAATTTTGTGATGGTCAATATGTAAAGATTGCTCCAAGTAATCTAAATAGCCAAATTTTACTTTATCATCCCATTTTGGATGTGCAACCCGATAAACCATTTCCGAATATTGTCTTGTCAATATTTTCACAAAATAAAATTTGTTTACTTTATATTCCTGACTTGAAATCCAATTACAATACCCTAGTTGAAAAATATAACGATTTTATTTATATGTTCAAATATTTTCCGCCGTATATTCTGGAATTTGAAAATTCCTCATTCCACCATATTACTCACACGAAGTTTAAAATCTATAGTCCCCAACTATGCATTATATGTACTAAGTCCATTCTACCTTCTAATAGTTTAAGTTCCACTGAAGTTCTTCATCCTAGTCGAATTTTACAAAATTTCTTATACTTACAAAGCCTAAATTATCCACGTGTCAAGTATGTAGATGTCCAAAAAATGGATCGACAAATCCTCGTCGATCCGAAGCAATTCCATATTTTACAAATTTTCCAATTCCATAATAGTCCCAACGTAATTCTCCAAGATTACGAAATAAAATTAGTGACAATCGGCGGTAATCCTGCGCCTTACCAAGCTATTCGGATTTTATTCCAACTAGCTGATGACATCGTGGCTACTTATCCAAAAGTTAGTCAAATTCTTCGTATTCCAAACGCAAAAAAGTTCATTACAGCTGGATTTTCGATAAACAAAATGCATTGGGAACGTCACCAAATTATTTCGGATATACTACCAAGACGTTTGTTTCTTATAATTGATGACAACTGCATTGCAAAGCCGCTACGTATTGGTTGGAAAGAAGTTTTATCGAAGTTCGTGTTTCTACCAGAAATCCCGAAGCAGACGATTTGGGTCAAGATTCTTTCACCAAATCAGATATTGTTCCGAACTCTAAAATCCGAATAGCTAATGGTATTTAGATATCCAGTCACTTAATGGCATCCAAAACGAAAACCATTCCGTGGAAGTATTTTCCTATTCAACATGTAAAGTCCGTTTTGCATATTTTCAAAAACTCAGCATTGTATTTCAAGTTTTACCAAGTACTTCGAATTTATGATTTTCCGTTCATTTTCTCCATTCATCCAAGATTGCAGTATAATTTTCTATTTAATGAAACATATTCCTTTCCCGAAAATCGCGACACAAACCACTCTGAATTCCTTTTTTTCATTTTAATGCACTTTTAGTATAAAGCAAACTGAAAACAAACTAACTTTTATTTATCCTTAAGTTATACAAACCTACTTTGATATTATTGAATTCCATACTACTAATGTATTTTCTTAATAGTTTCCAAACTTATATTGTAATTTTAGTCCTAGTTTCAATCAATATTCTGAATTAACAATAGTAATATTAAGTAAATCCTAAGTTAATTTATATTTATATTTCTCCTAGCAAAAAAGAAGTATTTGCGATCATATTTTCTTCCTATTTGTATACTGCAAGGCGGGCGGCAATGTTTACGCCAAAACAACACTTAGCGATTCTCCTTATTTTCCCTACAATTCCAATTTTCCTTAATGTATATAAATGCAGAAAGTTATGTCTTGCAGTATACTTCCACTTGTCACAAAGTGCTAAATAAAATGGCAATGTTCTAAAAAGATCGTAAATACTTATTTTCGGCTAGATACAAACTAACCGTTCAATTATCCACTTCATTCTCCTTACTGGTAAGAAATCCTTTGTTCAAATAATTTAATAAATAATAAGAAAAAATTCCTAATTTCCTTGTTTTCTTTCATTTCTTTTCATATTGTTTGTTAAATTGTTCTGAGTATCAAATTCTAAACGATTTGGTTTCGGCTCAGAGAGTTGATAATCTCTTCCAATTGTCCATCCACTTTCAAGAGCTTTTCAGCTAAACAAATAAAAAAAACTAATTTGTATCAAGTAAAACAAAAAAAGGCACACAAAAAGTGGCAAGGCATCTGTAAAAGGGTCAAATTGCCACTTTAGTCGCATCAACGGTAACGCTGCACTAGAGGCGCTGCAATTGTGCACTAAAAACAAACATAATGCGCAATTGCAGAGTTGTGATATTAAAAAAGCTTTCTTCTACTTTCACCACCTTTACTTCTTTAACTATCCTTTCCTTTCCAAAGAAAGTAACGCATGTATATATAGGCATTCTATTTCAAAAAAAATTGGATAAGTTTTCAAAACATTTAAAATAAATTATGTCGTTCGTAAACTTGTCTTTCAGACAACATATAAAATACTAATAAAATTTGCGCTAAGACTAAATAAAAAGCACTGAATAAGGATATTCCTATAACTAGTGTTGTTTTTTTATTTCTCATTATATTTAGGTGCAGGGTATTTAATATTCGGCACAGCCGAATAAAGCACTCTAACTTGTTTTTTGTTGTTGACAGAAGTAGGTACATTATTTTACACAAACAAAATGCCTGTTGTTTCTCTATTGTGTTGTATTTGTTGCCGATTTGCACTCACCTTGTATAATTACACCATGTTCAAGCTCTTTTTTGACTTTTCTTTCTAAGACATTTACGAAAGTTTTTAAAATTTTGGCATTCAATTATTTATTAATTTTTTGAAAACTATTTTCTATTTGTGTTAAAATATTAAATTTCATCTTATTTAAATTTATATCACACGTTTGTTAGTCTTTACTAAACAACATTTCTAAAATGGCGCGTTTAGTTTTTGCGGATAAGGACAATAATCGTGACAATAAACGTTATCGGGTGAATTAGTTATTTACAAAACCAACAAAACTCAAAACGAAATTAAAACAAAATTCCTTTTATTGTGCTTGTGGCAGGTTAAGAAAACTGGTGATTGGCGTAGTGTGCATTTGTATTTGGAGTCATCAGCACGTAAATGGTGGGAGGATCCGGATGTGGTGGTTGCGTGAGTTTGAAAATTGCTTGATTATTTCTATTTGTTATTTTTATTGTTATATTTTCGAAATTTTCATTTTGTTTGTCCTTTATTAGTGTTGTTTGTATGAATGGTTTAGTTTTGCGTATTAAACACGTGCTAGATTTATAAGTTTATTGATTAAATAGGAAAACTGCGATAATTTATGCAGTTTTGTGATTGATTGAGAATGATTGCCAGAGACATACTCGTTTATACATTTTAAATAGTGGTTTATAAAATTCAAAGCATTTACTAATCTAGCGAAAATCAGTTTGCTTAATTGTGTAAACTGAGAGTTTGAGCTGCTAAAGTCAAATATATTAATTATAAAATACGTTTTCACTTGTTGCAGAACTTTCAATAAATAAAAAAAAAAAAATACCAGGAATTTAGTTTGCAGCATTTTTTACTTTGGCAAACTAATGATATAAAGTAAAACTCTTGGCAACTCTTAGCAATCTAAAAAGATGTTAGAAAATATTATTTTATTTTATTGTTTAAGTAATTTTAGCACCATAAAAAATTTATATCATGGATAATTTATTATAACTCGGTGGTTAAATGAAATAATTTATGATTCAGCCTATAACATACGCACTCATTCATTCCATTTGGCAATATTTTATGGATTTTAGCTTTATTTTTCAATAGTCTTACTTAACATTCGCTCAACAATGCTGTGTAGTTTATGTTCCGTTTTTATTGTTTAATAAATTCGAATGTACATACTTTTTTCCTTCCTAAACCTTTATAATCCATTTGGCTCGATTGTTATTATTAATATTATATTGGCAAATTTATTAAACGGGTCGTGGCTGGAGTACAAAAGTAAAAACAAGTTAATTTTTCTTATTCATTTGAGCTGCAGATAGCAGTTAAGACAACTAGAAGTAAAATGGTAATATGTAATTGAATTGTAAAAAATATTGTAATTGTACCATATTTGTAATGTTTTATTTGATATTTTTTGCAGTTCTACAAAAATATATGAATTCAATTAATAATTTAAACACACCCATACATTGATTTAAAGTGCTCATTGACGGCAAATTGGTTTAAAGATATAAATAACTAAATAAAAAAAATCTATTATTATAAATTAACTAGCTAAACCCGGTGTGCTTCGCTACCCCCTCGCAAAACGCGCAAAGATATACACATTAAATTTCTTATGTGCACCCTCCACACAGACCCCAATCAACCCTGAAAATTTCATTGAAATCGGGCAAACCGTCTAGGAGGAGTATGCGAACAGGAAGTTTTGCCACTTAGTTTTATATATATAGATAACAAGTTTGCACTTATTGAATTATGTCTCCTACCATTTTATGGATGATATTTTAAGTTAATCAGCCTTATTATGAGTGTCGTTTTCTTTTTACGACAACGACTCTTTCGTAATAGATTAAAGATAAAATTAAAACAGTTGTTGTCGTAAAAAGAAAACGACACTCATAATAAGGCTGAATATAACTTCCACTACATTTAACAAAATGAAATGTCAAGTGGTAACACCAATTTTATCTTCTGTATCCCTTTGAAGTTTATAAGTTTTTCTAAATTATGCAGACGGATTTAATACTTAGTAAGAAAATTAAATTCTCTTACGTATAAACATTAATGTGGGCCAAACTTGAGCTATTAACCTCTAAGGACTAATGATTAATGGAAAACATTTCCAGACATGTATGAATAAAGTGCCGGATCTTAAATAGCATCCACTCACATATAATGACAATTAAAGAAATCGCACTTGTGTAAATGGTAATAGAGTACGAGGGCGGTTCGGAAACTTTTTAGCCAAGCACAAAAACAGAATAGTTAGTTATTCCAAAACATTTTTATTTTACATCATTGATATTTCTTTTATTTCGGCTCGAGTTCATTAAATTTAATTTTTCATTAAATTATTTTTACTGAAAGGTAGGAATTGTTACATGAAAATTATTATTAAAATTTATTGATAATTTTTCTTGGCTTAGGATTCGAACCTGGGTTGTTGGTTGAATTTACATATGTTTCGAGAAACACCAGTTTCTCTCATCAGAATTCTTTACGTTCTCAATCTCTGCACCACTGCGGTGCCCGCTAGCCAACAGTCAGACATCAATCCTTTAACCAGTATCACTGGTGGTTTGAAATAAATAATAAAAATAATTTAATGAAAAATTAAATTTAATGAACTCGAGCCGAAATAAAAGAAATATCAATGATTTAAAAATTTTTATTTTACAATATAATCTCCTGAAACTTCAATACACTTAGTCCAACGCTTATCTAGCAATTCTATCCCTTCATTACAATAGTTTTTCTCAAGGTCTTTAAAATAGTGGTTTACAACTGTCATTCCTAGCTTGCCAAAAGTCTTTTTGAGCTAAATCAGGAGAATAGGGTGGGTGGTCAAGAAACTCGTACTTAAATTCATTGATTTTAGCCATTGTTAAAACACTCTTGTGCGCTGGTGCGTTGTCTTGATGAAAAATCATTTTTTTTGTGTTGTAAGCCAGGACAGTTTACTCGAATTTTTACATTTAATTGATCCAAAATGTTGCAATAGTACTCTGAATTTATTGTTTTTACCCTTTTGCAATAACATACCTTTAAAGTTCCAAAAACCCGTTGCCATAACCTTACCAATCGATTGAATTATTTTTGCCTTTTTTGGGGCACTTCCTCCAGCTTCAGTTCATTACTTGGATTGTTCCTTTGTCTCTGGAGTATAATAGTGGATTCATGTATCATCCACAGTTATGAAACGAAGCTGAAAATTCTTTTATTTTTCTTAAAACAATCCAAACAAGCTTGAGAAATTTTCATTCTTATGCATTTTTGGTCGACTGTTAACAAATGCGACACCCATTTTGCAGAAAGCTTTTTCATCTGTAGTTCTTCATGTATATTCAGTCTTTCTGATTCAGGTTTATCTTTAACATATTAGTATTTTATATATTGTCAAAAAATAAACCAAGTTTATGCAGAAGATAATTTATTTCAAATGTTTAAAAATATTAAAATATATAATTCATGTAGTAACCCTTCCTTACCTTAATTTACAGAGTTAATCATAGAAATATTGTGTGAAATTCAACAGTTTTGGGGTTATTATTAAAATTTTGAACGCAGTTTTTGCCTTTTTTTTACTTACATACGAGTATATGACATTATGTACTCTATCTGTCATTTATTCTCTCTTGGTCCTCATGCTGGAACTTTAACTCTATTTCTTTAATTTAAAAAAAGTGCCGCTGAAGCACATCGATTGCTCACTGAAGCTTATGGTGAATGTAATCCATCGGTTTCAACGTGCGCTAGATGGTTTGTGTTGTTCACGGCGATTTTGACCGATAATACTAAAACCGGCCAGGTCATCCAAAAAAGTTTGTAGACCAAGAATTGCAGACATTATCCTATGAGAATTGTTGTCAAACTCAACAAGAGCTTTACACATCATTGGGAGCTAATCAAGCAGAAATTTTTAAATATTTGTAGGCAGCAGGATTCATTAGAAAGCATAGAAATTTGTTGCTATATAAATTGAAACCAAGAAAGCTTGAAAGACGATTTGAAATTCTGCTTAAATACTATAAAAGGAAGTCATTTTTGCACCAAATCATTATTTGGGATAAAAAATTGATCCTTTACCATAACGAAATGTAAGACATCATATGTAAAGCCCAGCCAACCAACTGAATCGACACCAAAGCTATCAGAAATTATAATACGAAAATCATACTCATATCGGTTATACCGCAATTAAGCTACTGGATATAGCTGTCAGTCAATAACTGGCAATAGTTCCCGAATTAAGTCCACTTCCGAGCATAACACCCAAACATATAACACTTGTAAATAATGTTATTAAGATGAAATTCAATTAAAATAATCTTAAAAACATAGAAATCACATTAGTGTTTAGTTGATTTAGAAGCTATCAATCCATAATTGGTCCACTTTTACTATGCCACCCATAGATTTCTTGTAAATATTGTTATGGAGATGAAATTCAAACAAAAAAGCCTCATTTTATATCATACCCTCTTAATACCTTTATATCCTTCACCATCATGAGAAGGGTATACATAAGTTTGTCATTCCGTTTGTAATTTCCACAATATAATTTTCCGACTCTATAAAGTATATATAATCTAAATCCTTATAGATAGCGCAGTCTATTAAGCCACGTCCATCTGTCTTTCTGTTGAAATCAATTTTCTGAAGTCCCCACTTGTTTTATACTCTGTTTCTTAACTTGTTGTGAATATGGAAAAATGTTCTTTTAATTTTAAATTACAATCAAGATTAAAATTTAAATTACAATCAAGATTGTTATGAATATCAGAGAAACTTTGTACATCAATATATCAATTCTAAATGGTCAAAATTAGATCAAATTTCAAAACATTTAAAGTAATTTAGTAGGTCGTAAAATTGTCTTTCAAACAATATATCAAATACATACTAATAAAATTTGCATTAAGACTGAATAGAAAACACAGAATAAGAATATGCTAGTCCTAAAACCAGTGTAGTTTTTGTATTTCTTATTATGTTTAGGTGTAGGATATTAAAAATTCGGCACAGCCGAATATTGCACTCAAACTTGTTTATTACTTTCGATTCATTATTTAATTATTTGAAGCGCCCAATGTTAGGATACCATTTTAATTATAGAGTTTTATTTAGTCGGTTTTAATTAATGTTTATATTTTTACATTTAAATTTCATAAACAATTATTATGTTCATACTTTCTAATTTACTTGATGCAAATTTGAAGCCAAATTGCGTCAGTTAATTTAAGAAATAATAATAATTTATAATGAAAAAGTAAAAACAAGTGTTTTATGTTGGTTTTGTGGTGATAATATTGAAAATGTATGCATAGAAATATATGTTTGTAGTACGTATGTATGTTTATTTAAATATTTATATAGCAACAGCCTAGACCTAATAATATGTAATTTGAATTCACACTTTACCACCAAAGTAAACTGTCTATTATTTTCCTAGTTTTTATCTATTCCTTTTAACTTGATATGCCACAATTAACCACTATCCGAATATTGTTGTTCTGTTAACTGAAAATTAATAATTAAAAATAATTTATCATTTTCAGGAATAAGTGACAACAAATCATAAGTTTTTCTAACAATTTATTTATCGTGTTTCTTCTAAATTTTAACATTTTCTTTTTTGTTGGTTTTCATTGGAATGTTAACTTGGCTCACGTGACTTTGCTGTTTGGCTTTATTTAGTTCAAATTAACACCCACTACAATATACAATTGACTGGAGTTGTATATATTTTCCTACTATTTCATGTGCTACTTGTTTAAGTTAATTTGTACTCCAGTGTGAAGTGAAAGTTAAAATTTTAAACAACATTTTCTCAGGCACTAATTCGGCAATAGTCTGGATGTCGCCTTTGTCTGTGAGGGTGTATTTTTGTTCAACTTTTAAATGCTATTTTTAATCGAATGTGATCTTGTTTGTTTGCAAATATGGTTTAACATTAAGATTTAATTGGACAATATTTTTCACCTAATATTTATTTATGTTTACAATAAAGTATGCAGATTTTTTTAGAGTAACATAACTTTCCAGGAAAAAGTATTTACCAAAATTATCCAATTTAACTATTAACAAATAACTTGAGCTGGTTCTAGTTACCAGTTTTACACGAGGATACTTAGACTGTGGCTGTCTAACAATAGTTAGCTGAGTGGCAACTGTATTGCTTTGAAGCCAACCGGTATGTGGCAAAGTAAAAAATAATGTTGTACCAATTTGAAGCATTTGCTTACACAACGAAATCGACCATATCAGAAGATACGCACACACAAGTAGGTCTCGTTTTTTCAATATCTTGAAAACCAAATTAAATAACATTAATATATATTAAATATAACGCAAATATAACACGCACCATTTGCCACGGTTTTCTTTTGGAGAGAACAGTGGCCATCCTAAATAACACTGAGCTTTCGTAATATTCCAATTTATTAAAATTTCGATAGAATTGCTTTAAATAATTATCGCAGTATAGAGTCCATACATATGAGTTGATATAGAGAGACTGACAAACAAGCGGGATGCAGTTATATTATCAACTCTAAAGGTACCGTCACACTTGGCAAATATTTGCCGAAAAAGACGTAACCACTAAATAAAATATTTTTGAACTCGTTTATTTATTAACAAGAACTTTGTTTATCTAGGACCAGACACAACAAACATTTAGTCTTATGGCCAGTTTTTAACTTCATATTTAAATACGAAATTAGTTAATTTTTACTTAAACTTAAGTTGTATTTAAATACGGTTTCATTTTTTCAGAAACCAACTGTTTAATGGCAGTGTTTGGTTTACTAATAGTATGTATTATTTCTGTAGAAAATATCTTTTAAGAATCATTGCCTTTAAGTATTCGTCACATGAATATTATTATAATTGCTTAAACCCAAAACAATTTATTTTATAGAAAATTCAATTTGGAATTTGCCCCCCAAAAAAACCTAATATTTGTTTTAAATATAAAAGAATGCAAATTAAACCTTTTTAACACCATGCCAACACCTGAATATTGACACACAAAACAAAAAACAACTTTTGAAACTCAATCAAATCAAATCGCATTATTTATTTGGCAAATACAAAAACAATTGGAAAAGGACCCTGCAAAAAATCTAAAGCCAAAGTAAAAAATAAGAAAATTAAACAAATGCTACCAATACTTGGGAAATATGATAATATAGAAAAATAACAATAAAAAGGAGCAAGTAAAAGTAAATCCACCAGTTAACACGAATATGAACAACACTACAGATATGTTCGTCAATCCAACAAGTATAACTCTTTACAATATGTTGTACATATTTGCCGGATATCAAAGGGAGGAAGTAGAAATCACGTATTTCTTTTAACTGACATATCGTCACCTAAAATTTCAAAGGCCGTAACTACACATTTTACTTTTTTTTACAGGAGAAGCAAAAAACTTTATAAATTTAAGACTATTTCTTTCTTTTTAGCAAAATTTCAGAACTAAGCGGATTTAGTTTAATAAAAAAAATCATAAAATAATAGTAGTTTTTTAGTAATTCTACTTAAGGCCTTTTGCAATCATTTTTTCTGAAACCAAAAAGCCGTAACAACAAAAAAATTTTTAATAAAAGTTAAAATTAGGATGAAAAAATACCGTTTTCCACTCTTATTAAATATTTTTTATTTTTTGTTTTCTGTGTTTTGAATATAAAAGATACAAAACTCATTACAACGAGTTTAATGAATTCAAGAAAAATATACCTTTTTTCAGAAAAGAAAACAAAATTAAAAAAATAAAAAAAAACATTTTAAGAAACGCTTTTCTTTACCTTAATATATTGATCAGTTGTGAACACAAACTAAATATGAAATTTAAAAAAGTCGACTAAAAGTAAAAAAATAAGAACATTTCAAACAACATAAACTTTTAAATCAAAATGGAAAATATCTCACACATCCCTAAATTCCCATATATTCGTGTATTGTCATCGGGAATATGTATGCCTGCAAAGTTTCATCCATTTGCATTGAGTAAAATTCGGTTAAATTAACGTTACAATATTTGATTTTCCGAAGAAAAGAAGAAGCAGAAAAGAAAGAAAAGGTTTAAAAACAAACGAAAATTGATAAATCTAATCTGAGTATGGTAAATTATCCTAAAAACTGTGGCAATCAGTGGCGGATTTACGCCTAGGCCCGTGACGCATGGCCAATCAGCCGGAAGTAAACATTTAAGTTCGTGGAGATGGCTCAATTTCTTCTTGGATATTTTTATTTTTTCTTTATGTTACCGAACTGATTCGACATCTTCAAACTGTTTTTGTGTGCGTTGTGGCAAAATCTCATATTCGTCTTTAATATTGGTTTTATAGAAAATTGTCGGTATCCATTTTATTATTTGGTAAGACACAAATATCCACAACGTCCTTGTTACTAATTTTAAAATTTAACTTTGTTTTAATATATTTCGTTTTTTTGTTTTAATTAAAAGTATGGTTTGACAAACTTTAACTACCCCGATTTTGGTGGTAGAGTAACAAATAAAAAATTATAAATTGATGGCTTATAAATTGAGGCAAATAATGAAAGCAAAAGAAAAAAAACACAACAGCAATTTCTATTCAAACAATAAACAAACAAATAATAGAAATTAGAACCTTTTCATGAAAAAGGAGAAGGGGATCTAAAGGAAAAATAAAACTCTAATGGTTTCAAAGGTGCTACATGGCAATAAACAAAGTAAGGGGAACATTAAACTATAGTATAGTTATAGAATTGTAATAGCAAATTGTAGCAAATTGCAGAGTGGGTAGAATGTTGGTAAATTGTTATTATTGAAACGAAAAGTGTTACAAAAGTGTTGCACGTCTGAAATATGAGCTGTCATAACAAAATCAGACACTTTACTTGCAACACTAACTTTTGCCAAACACGAAACGCAAGAATACAAAATAAAAATCGAAAGTAACGCGAGTTATCAAAGTGCTAAAATTAACGAAAAGTTGCATACAACAAAAACAAAAACTTAAAAGAAATATATATAACAAAAACTAACTAAAAAGAGCGTTTTTCAATTCACATTCGCACGATTTGCAAATCAAAATAAAGTTTTGTTTTTCACATCATTGAAAAAAGCAGCAGCTAAAAAAGTACAAGTGTGATATTTTGCATTAACATTTTTGACGTGTTTTAAATTAGAAAACAAGAAATTTCCCCAAAACTAATTTTGCCAAGAAAGTATTTTGCAACAGCAACACCAGCCCAGCGCACAACAATCACAAAATGCGAACGTTTAGCAAAACTTCATCACAGAGTTCCTTGGCCCAACACCAGCCACATCATGGCGTATCGCCATTAATTACATTGACAACGGCTGCAGCTGCAACAGCAGGGGCAACGACATCTCTGGATCGTACAGTAAAACGTGCCACCGTTACAATGATGCTTGCCGAGCGTATAATTCGCAATGACTGGTCAGTCGAGGATGAACATTTCTTTGAATCGAACAACATGAACGTCTGGCAGACATTGGAATTTCTCTCGGGTGTAAATTTACGCAAACGTTACAACTATGAGGGCTACAACGATACCAACAATGCGATAAGCACCTTAACGCCCTCCTGGCGTCGTGATAGTTTCGTTGAAAAAAATGTCAATCCTAACGGCGACGAGTCCAACACTCTTCCAAATGGCAAGTACTCAACGGTGGCAAGTAGTGCATCGCAAGCAACTGATAATCCGGCAAGCCATAACGCTGGAGGTGTTGATGATAATAACCTGCGCGATGGTAGTGGTGCTGGAGGTGGTTCTTCATCTAGCCATGGCAAGGCCTCCAAATATTTAAAAAGTGGTCATCGCAAACGATGTGATAAGCAGAAAGAACAAGTCACTGAACTGGATCCAGAATACGCTTTATCACCGTCGGATTACACGGATTTAATTAAATGCACGTAAGATTTATATAAATACATAAAACATGGAAACCAATAATTTACAGTTTACACAAATGTTTTGCGTATTAGTTCCCGTTTACACAGGGAAACATTTGGAGGGGAAACATTTTGTTTGGTAGAGAGGGACGGGTGGGGAAGAGAATATGAAATTTGTTTCCCGTTCTCGAAGACACGCTTTGTGTTTTCATTCTTATTGTTTACATTTGCTATGCATTTTGACATTTGCTTTATTTCTTTTCGGCGTGCTTTGTTCTCTATGTTTTATATTTAACTTTGTTTCAATAAAAATAAATAATGTACTATTATTTATTTATTATTATTTATTTATTTCACAAATAAAATATACTTACATTACCCAGTAAAATAAATTGGTGTTTTTTGAAGCACTAAAAAGAAAAAGCGCATAATCGAGCGCTTCACTAAAAGCGCTCTTTTGAAACAGTGAATGCTTACGAATAAAATATACAAAAAAGATGTTTTTGCTTTTGCTTACAACGAAGAAGGTTTTAAAACGAAAAAAACAAACAAATTAAATTATAGCCTACAGATTTACGTATGACAACGAAAGTCAATTACAAAACGAATTTCGCGCTTCTCAGTTACTATGAATTTTTCTTCAGCAAAAACATTCAGATAGAATTAAAAAAACACTTTAGGAAAGTGCTTTATTTGCAGGTTTGATTAGATTTAAAAACGCACTTATTGTCAGCAGAAAGTACTCCTCCAAACCGGGAACACCTCATACAAAAATCATGCATCCTATCAGCAGGTTTGAAGCGATTTGAGGTATGAATTCATACATAAAACCTGCTCCTTTTGGAGCACATTTGTTACTGGGTAGTAAATCAAATACAGTAGAAATAAAAAAAAACAACACTGCACATAGCCAAATGTCAAAAAAAACTGGAATGTTTCCGACAACAATGTTTCCCTGTATGACCGCGAAGGAAAATACAAATGAGAATTCCAGATGTTTCCCTTCCAAATGTTTCCCTGTGTAAACGGGGACTTATACATTTTAACAGTACTCGTAGTTGAAAAATAACAAAAATAATTTGTTTTGGAGAATTAATTATCCCACAAAATGAATTCTGTGAAATATATTCCAATTAACAGAGCATTTGGATTTTAGTATTTAATCTGTGTTTTTTTCCCCAAAAGTCAATTGAATTTTTCATATGCCGTGCCATAATTTTAGCGTTTCTCAAAAAAGTTCAATATTTAATTAGTTGAAAGTTTTCAGTTGGTAGTTTTGCTTGAAAAATTCGGAGTCTGTCCAAGGATTCAACACTTTTTCCACTAGGAATTTACTTAAAATAGAAAAAATGTTTCTTTTGTATGTCCATATTCCCTAGGAACGTTTAAAACTGAGTCTTTCCGGATGTATACGATCATTGAAGTGTTCTCAGTCCTATAGAAAAAGTGCTATTTTTATTAATTTTAAGAATTTCCAGTTCAACTCTAGACAGCGTTAACTCGCGCCGCACTGACTCTGAATGAATATAAATGGAGATACATTTAATTTTTTAGTGTTAAAAAGAAACAAGTAAGAGTGTTATGCAGCCCATACACGTTTCAATTTAATCGTCAATTGAGTCTTTCAATTAAATTGATTCTTGGCCACACACTTCTTAAACTGAATTGAAAGATTTGCATTCAACTGTCAAATTTATATTTTTTTACAACAACAAATTTAAAAATTAAAAACTTTAATGGCTGAAAAAAGAAAAATAATTGCGAAGAATTTGGTCAAACGAATGGTTGAAGAACAAGAAAAAAAAATTCAAATGAAAACTTAATAAGGGAACTAAAAACAATAGAGACGGACAACTTTAAAAATTTCACAAGGCTAAATGAAGATGCTTTTCACCAACTTCTAGAAAAATCAATGTCGTTTTTTTTTAATTTTTTATTAAAAATTCACTAAAATCAAAAAAGATTTTACAAATAAACAACTTTTGCTTTGCAAAAGAAAACTACATACAGAAATTTTGACAGCTAATCAAGAGACTCGAACACTCACAGTATAATCGAATTGAAAGACTTGTTAGTCAACTTGAAAAAATCAAAATCTTTTGATTTTTCTTCAGCCAACTCGTCAACTGTCAAACTAATCAAATGACAAAGCCATACACGCTTTGATTTGCACAACAACCGACTCAGTTGCCAATTGAAATGAAACGTGTATGGTCTGCTTTATATTCGACAGTGCTGAATCTTACATACCCACCACCTATGTAACACGGGAACTGATTTTGTGCATTTTGTATAAAAACATTTATCTGTTTTACCGGAGTTAATTTTAGTGATAAATTTTTCCTAGATTTGGTTTAACATATTCATTTTTTTTTGGACACCACTATTAGTTATAACTTTGGGCCCTATTTTGCTTAATTGCTTTTAAATAACGAACGGCCTAACATTTGTTTCTAAAATGTTTAGTTACACTGATCTCGTCCATTTCAATACCGAATATTTATAATCTCAAAAAAGGATTGATGTTGTCTGTTGACTAGCAGGCACCGTAGTGGTGCATAGGTCAGAACGTAAAGAATTCTGATGAGAGAAAGTGGTGTTTCTCGAAACATATGTCAATTCAACCAAACAACCCAGGTTCGAATCCTAGTCAGAAAAATTATCAAAAATAAAATTTTTTTCAAGTTGTTAAAACAACCCTTCTTCAGTAAAAATGATTTAATGAAAATTAAATTTAAAATGAACTTAAGCCTAACTAAGAAAAATATCAAAAATTAAATAGTAACAGTTCAACTAAATACTACAATTATTCTATAAAATAGCTAAGGCACAAGCCGTTAATGTTTACATGTGTACGAAAGTGGACAATAAACACAATAAAAACAAATGTATTCAGGTTTTCGAGACGAAGTCTTGGCATGAATACGAAAGGAAAAAACTGAAGAAAAGGAAAAAACAACAACTAAAATAGAAATTAATAAAAATGATAATTTACAGAAAACTTCGAACCACCAGTCACTGGTTAAAGGATTGATGTTGTCTGTTGACTAGCAGGCACCGTAGTGGTGCATAGGTCAGAACGTAAAGAATTCTGATGAGAGAAAGTGGTGTTTCTCGAAACATATGTCAATTCAACCAAACAACCCAGGTTCGAATCCTAGTCAGAAAAATTATCAAAAATAAAATTTTTTTCAAGTTGTTAAAACAACCCTTCTTCAGTAAAAATGATTTAATGAAAATTAAATTTAAAATGAACTTAAGCCTAACTAAGAAAAATATCAAAAATTAAATAGTAACAGTTCAACTAAATACTACAATTATTCTATAAAATAGCTAAGGCACAAGCCGTTAATGTTTACATGTGTACGAAAGTGGACAATAAACACAATAAAAACAAATGTATTCAGGTTTTCGAGACGAAGTCTTGGCATGAATACGAAAGGAAAAAACTGAAGAAAAGGAAAAAACAACAACTAAAATAGAAATTAATAAAAATGATAATTTACAGAAAACTTCGAACCACCAGTCACTGGTTAAAGGATTGATGTTGTCTGTTGACTAGCAGGCACCGTAGTGGTGCATAGGTCAGAACGTAAAGAATTCTGATGAGAGAAAGTGGTGTTTCTCGAAACATATGTCAATTCAACCAAACAACCCAGGTTCGAATCCTAGTCAGAAAAATTATCAAAAATAAAATTTTTTTCAAGTTGTTAAAACAACCCTTCTTCAGTAAAAATGATTTAATGAAAATTAAATTTAAAATGAACTTAAGCCTAACTAAGAAAAATATCAAAAATTAAATAGTAACAGTTCAACTAAATACTACAATTATTCTATAATCTCAAAAAATAATATTTTGTGAAATTTTACATATTGAATTGAAGTAGACAATATAGTTAATGCTTGGTTTTCACTATGTCAGTTTTGTTGTCAAATTGTCCAAATTGTTGGTAATTTCATAACAATTTGGACAATTTGACAACAAAACTGACATAGTGAAAACCAAGCATAACTCGTAAATTTTTGATATATTTCGTTAGTCTGGCTCGAGTTCATTAAATTTAATTTTCATTAAATTGTTATTTTTACTGAAGGTAGGAATTGTTTTTACAACATGAAATCTTATTAAAAACTTTTTTTTTTTTTTTTTGATAATTTTTCTTGGCTGAGCTGGGGATATGTATGTATGTTTAAAGATTAATATATTTTTCGTATGTGATCCTTATATGGGAGCTATGACTAAATATGGACCGACCATCATAAAATTCAGTACAGCAATTTATAAATCTAAAAGGATTATTTGTGTCGAATTTTAACCGAATAAAAATTTTCATAACAGATTTATACCTATATATTTGATTTTAAGTGGAAGTGGATTTTATATGGGGTCGATCTATGGTCAAACATGGACCGAACTAAGCAAAATATTGTTTTGCGATTTTTATATAAAACTTATTTTTGGTGATTTTGAAATTGTTATTGCTATTTTATAAGCATATACGTATCATTGAGCTATATTTCAAGAAGAAATTTGTATGCTGGTGATGAGAAATCATGGACCGATTCTTACTATTTTCATCACAGATTTTTCTTTAATCATAGATGTAATGTAAACAAAATTTCATGGTATTTTCTGTAATATATTTAAACAATATAGCAAAAAATGGTGAAAAATATAATTTTTTATTAGGGCTGCCAAACGGGACTGGTTTTCGGAATTTTTGTTTTATATTAAAACAAATTGGTTTATTAATAATAAAAACTATTTATTTCGATAAAGTAGCCTAGTATATATGTTAAATATAGAAAAAGTAAAATAAAAAATTTTTTGGAATAAAACCACTTTTAATTTGCTATGTGGAATTGTAATTTTAAGCATTTCTAGGTTTCATAATGAAGGAAATATTATTTCTATTTACTACCTCGTTAACTTTTTATAAAAAAATCCAAATGATCTAATAGAAACATTTAGACCCGATAGTGAAGAGTCAACTCCCTATAGCTTAAAATAACTTGATCTTTCAAATATTGAAAAAAACTTGTATAAATTTAAATAATTATGTATATTGTATTGCTTAAAAGTTTTGGTCTACTACCTAAGCTATTACCTATCAGTATATCAGCTCTTTAAAAATATATTTATATTGTGTGGATCATATTTTGTGCTGCACAATTTAGCTAAAACTAAAATGTTACTAAGCTAACAGGATAAAATTTGAAATTGTGTCATAAATCTTGATGTCTTAAAAAATGCTGTTATTAAAAAATTATACTTATATAAATTATAAGCTTCTAATGCGAAATCTGCATATTTTGTTTTACATAATATTATTTACATATGTATGTACTTCTCACCTCACAATATACTTTAAAGAAACATTTCTATTTAGCTGAAAATATGTTTTGTCGGAAAATCGGTTCTCTAAAAATATTATTGTAATACCCACCCACCGATCAAGTGGATATAACGATATCCGCACATCCGGTTGGCTGACCGGCCAGCTGTCCAAGTAAATTTGTGCGCGAAGTACAGTTTGCAATTTTGAAGATATTTTCATTAAATTTTGATAAACCATAGTGGGGAGGGGGTTTTGATTTGTGCATATGTTTGTAACGCCCAAGAATATTAGGCGATACCCAACTTAAAGTTTATCGATAGAGTGGATTTGAGAATATCTGGCTGTCCGGCCAGCTGTCCATGTTAATTTGTACAGAAAGTACAGATCGCAATTTTAAAATAAAATTTGACACAGCAACGATTGGTTTTGAAATTATTTTAAATCAGTCCATTATTGCACATATTTCTCATAAAAATGTTTGCCCTAAATAGTAATTTTTATGTCATAAATGTTTGATTTATACACGTATCCAAACCATTTTAATCACAACTACAAATTTGTGCATTCCGAAATTTGTCACTTCCGAAAATAACTTACTAATGAGCATCAATCCAATAAAAATTTTGGTATTCAAATAAGTTTCATATATACATAAGTCGTGCCATCTAACGTTATAAAGAACGCTCCTTTATAAGTCTTATAGCGACCATATTTTAAGAACTGTTTTTACTCATATACTCGCTGTAGGGTATTATCAAGTTTGGGTTGCCTTTTTTATTGCTTTCAAATATCTGGATCACCACAACCATTTATATATTTCAGAAGCAATATTGTTTTTTTCAATTTTTAGTTAGTTTCAACCAAATAAATTAACTACGTTAATTTTAAATATACCGGGAATTCCCGACAATTATTTTTATCATGCATAATGAGAATTAAAAAATCAAAATTAGTAATTTTATTTAGTCAAAAGTTTAGTTCAGGTAAAGCTACAGCTTTTCTAAATTGGTCTTCTAGCGCTAGCTCATGGTGTGCTAGATCGAGAATATTTAATCAGAAATGTTCAGTGTTTGCTTAGTTATTTTCTTTAATTTCTTTCTTTAATATTTAATTTTTCCTAATTCAAAATTGCCTTAAATATAATAAATATAAAAAAACTTCGACATAATATTCTCTAAAAACATTAATAAAAAATTGCTTTACGTTTTTTATCACTTTAGTTAGTTGTGCTTCAAATACTATATCGCCTAGGTTCGTTCTATATTCCACTACGAAGTGAAACTGAAATCGTTTTCAATTCCACATAGACATTTTAACGGCGTTCTAAAAAACGAGTGAAATTTTTATTCTACGATGAACCAAACTTCAGTGAACGAGGTCTACCAGAAGTAACTGAAGATGCTTGCAGACGATACACTCGTAATTAACACCGATCCGTAAATTCCACTCATGCTTAAACCAATCTCCGGGAACAGATCTTATTCCGACATCATCTAAAGTCAAATTGTCTAATTCTTTTTCGATTTGTTCCTCATTAAGGGACGATAATTTATAATATTGTCGACGTTGCATTTCTAAGGATACCAAAACAAATTAATTTTTAGTAAAAAAAAAACCAAAAAACTTGCTCAAAATATTTTTTTCTCACTTTGTACCAAGACCGCCTTTAGGCAGCTTGTTGTATGTAACTCAAATTAGTAGTTTCAAAAACTTTTTTTAAACACACGTCACTGATTTTCACGATATTCCAAATTAGACTGATTGTTGCAGGTGATGTACGCATCAGAACTTGTTGCAAATGTAAACAAAAGAAATTCGGGAATTCCCCAAAACACATTAAATAAGAAAAACATAAAAAATAAATAGAAAGGGAAACTACACACGTAATATATTTAGGCCGTCTAAAGGCGGCCTTGGGCACTAGAGGGTTAACTTGTTGTGAATATGGAAAAATGTTCTTTTAATTTTATAAATTGTTAAATTACACTCAAGATTATTATGAAAATCAGACAAACTCTGTAAATTACAGTAACAATCGGTAATTATATCAATCATAAATGCTCTAAATTAGATAAAATTTCGAAACATTTACAATAAATTATGTTGGTCGTAAAATTGTCTTTCAAACAATATATCAAATTCTAATAAAATTTGCATTAAGACTGAATAGAAAACACAGAATAAGAATATGCTAGTCCCATAACCAGTGTAGTTTTTGTATTTCTTATTACACAGCTTAACTTGTTTTATATAAATTTATTAACTTTTCCTTATTATATTGTTAACTACTAACAACCGACATTTTTTTTATTTTTCTGAGTGTATTTAAGTTGTTTGAAAGCTTTAGTATAGTAATTTATCATATACACAAACCATTTGAATCACCATTTTAAAAACAGCTTTTTCATAAAGTAGCATAAAATATTTTCTCAAAAGCTTTACCATCTACAAAACAAGTAAGAAAGTATAGTGGGTCAAGCCCGACCATATAATACCCTACACCCAGTATATTTATAAAATCGTTTTTTAGAAATGTGCGCTATATGGGAGATATGACCTATTGTGGACCGATCATCCAATAATTTACTGTCATGATTTCTGTGAATATAAATATTGTGTATGTTAAACTTTATCTCGATATAAATACTTTTAAAAGATTTATGGAGGTTAAAGCTGATTACGGGGAGGTTCTTATATGGGAGTTTCGACTAATTACGGACCGACCATTCTGTATATTATTTGTGTCGAATTTTATTTGATTACCAACATTCTTAAGAAATTTATGACCGTTAAAGTGATTTTCGGAAGTGGGCCATTTATGGGAGCTACGACTAATTATGGACCGATCATAATAAAATTGTACCGTATTATTTGCATACATATGAGATATATTTGTATTAAATATTAATTGGATGCCAACATTTTTGAGTGAGTTATGTGCTTTAAAGTGATTTTCGGAAGTTGGCCTTATATGGGAGCTACGACTACTTATGGACCGATCTGCACAAAATTTTAAGATGTGATTTGACTTCATTTACCACTCATTTGTAATGCAATTTGTTTGGTTCCTTGTATAATTCAAACATTTATGATCGGTAAACCCCAATTACGGGAGGACTTTTGTATGGGGGCCAAGTGAAATAATGGACCGATTTCCACGAGTTTAAATCCCATCTGTCCTTGGGCCGAAAAAATATCAGTTACCAAATTTTATCAAAATATCTTCAAACTGGCGACCTGTACTCTGAGCACAAGTTTTACATGGACAGCCAGCCAGCCAGACGGACGGACAGACGGACGGACATCGTTAAATCGGCTCAGGAAGTGATGCGGAGTCGATAGGTATTCTATTAAGGTGGGTTTTGGACCAATATTTATGGACGTTACAAACATATGCACAAATCCAATATACCCTCCCCACTATGGTGGTGTAGGGTATAAAAACAGAATGATAACAACTTTGACAAATGCACAATATGTAACAAATGCACATATGTAGCTAATGCAGGTTTTAGACGGTATGTATTTTGCATGTCTGTCATGCTTTTACATGTCGCTGCTTAGTTAGATTGCAAGCACACTGCAAAATACATACCGTCTAAAGGGGGCTTAAGTAACGCGCGGCTGAGTGGGCTTTTAAGCGCATACAGTAAAAATATAAATAAAATATATAAAGGGTTTTTCAACCAGAACTTATTTCAAAATAAAACAAGTGAGAAAGTGTAGTCGGTCAAGCCCGACCTTACAATTCCCTTCACCCAGTATATGTGTAAGCACTGTTTTTTAGAAGTGAGCGCTATATGAAAGTCGTGACCGTTCATCATAATATTTAGTAGCATGACTTCTGTGCATATAAAAATTATTTGGCAAGAAATTGTAACTCTATATCAAGTCTTTTAAAAGATTTATGCATGTTAAAGTGATTTCAGAATTTTTGTCTTCGACTAATTATGGACCGATTATTATGAAATTAGCTGTTATGATTTCATTAAATATGAAACTCATTTGTGTTGAATTTGTTTTATGATACCAACATTTTTAGGAGATTTATGGTCGTTCTGCGGAAAATTTGTAGATGTGATTAGCCTTCACGTACAGTTTATTTGTAGTAAAATTTGTTTGGATACGTGCATAAATCAAACATTTGTGACCGATAAATCCCTATTGCAGGATTTGTATGGGGACTGGGTGAAATAAACAACCAATTTTAGCTAATTTTAACCCCAACCGTCCTTGGGCCTGACACAATGAGACATATTAAATTTTATCGAAATATCTTCGAAATTGTGACCTGTATTTTGCGCACAAGCTTTACAAGGACTGGCAGCCAGACGGACGTACGGACGGACGGACAAGTAATTTTGAGTCGATCGCTATAGGTTAAGGTATGTGTTGAACCAATATTTATGGGCGTTACAAACATCAGCACAAATCCAATATACCCCCCCCCCCCCACTATTGTGGTGTAGGGTAAATTATATCGGACAGTTTTAACTGTTTTTAATTCCTTGGTATTGATTAAAGTCGGTGTACGTCGCTACATATAATGTCTACAATAGTTTATTTGACCTTTTTTATAAGAAGTTTAATAATTAAATTGCTTAAGCTTAAGGTCTTTATTAATAAAATCTTTATCAATCTTTATCTTTATCAAATATAAAGATTTTATAAAAAAGGCGTTAATTAAAGCTTAAACAAATATTAAAATCGAATGCGTACTTTAACTCTGACTTGTAAGGATTCTTCAAATTGTAAGTTTTCCTATGTTTTTTATTTTATAATGTAAAGGAGAGTAGTATTAGTAGTATTTGTAATATTAATGTTATGTTATTTCTTTCTCACTGTGGATAATCACACCCGAAAATTACTTTATATAATAACATAGGGTATCAAAAGATAGGTTTTGCCAGACTTTTTTTAGTTTTCGCATAATTTGAAAATTATTTACTGCATGCTAGCCCACTGTGCTAATAACAACTAAGTTGGTAAATAGTTTCTCTATACGCTGCACTCTTATATAAGTAAAAGTAAGAAAAGGGAAACTTCAACATAAAACTTTTTGAACAAATATTTACTTTAAAGACATTCAACTTCTTCGATGCTGTTTAAAAATGTTGATCTCCCAGCAACAGAAACTGCTAAAATACGCACAAACGCATCTGTTAATTGGTTTAGATGCTGCAGCGATAAGTTGTTGGGTAAACAAACTTGCAACCACATTATTCTGTATTGCTTCTTGTATTTTATGCAAAAACAAATTATTGTCTTAAACAATTTGTATTTAGTTGCTGGAAATGCACTTCTTCAGATAGATTTTGTTTTCCTATTCAAAGAAGTGCAGATAAAGTGCTTTGCCAACATTTCAAATCATCACAATTTTATGTTTTTATTACTTCCATTCATGTTCTATAACATTTCTTTGAAACTTTATAAAAATAAATACAAACAACCACTTGCATACTTGCACATACAAGTGGCAGCTGTACTCTCTATATATGTACGAGTATTTTAGTATTTCTCTACAATTTGTGTTTAATTCGAAAGTGCAACAAGTTTTATTTTTACTTCCTTTTAAATGGTTTTTATGTCTCTTTGTTCGCTGATTTCTCTCTTTTTGCATTTAACCTTTTCCTTTACGAGTATGTGTGCGAGCGTTTGTTATTGCTATTATTGTTTGGTGAGTGACACACAATTGTATGCGTGTCGAATGCCACAACTTGTAGTATGAAACAAATAGCAAACACAAAAAGCAAAGTCGTTATAAAGTAATAAAGAAATATCTGATGGATAAAGTTTAACAACTTTTACATTTTTTATGACTTCTATGCTCTTTAAAATAATGTTCAAAATTAAATGACTAGCGAAAACATCGTTAATTTTAAATACGCGTTATACCAGATTTGTTTTGTAAATAAAATTATAAAATACAAAAAGCTTTTTACTTTTATTATTGGTTGGAATTTAAAATGTTGTTACGCTTCACCATTCTGTAGCAAGGGTATAAAATTTATACAATATATTTATACTATAAATTATGTGGTGGCAAAGTAGCTTGTAACGCTAACATATAATGATTCTTGACTTTAAAACATTTACAGACATTCAGGTCGGTATGCTTTAAGGTTGCTTTTAGACTAACATTTTTGGGCGTAACAAACGTCAGCACAAATCCAATATACATTCACCAATCCATAGTATTGGACGAATGTCCACCACGACCTCAAAACTATCATAATTTGCAATCACATTTCGTTTTAACTGTTATCGATTCGATTGGCTTTTAAACATAGCCCTATATAAGTAGGTACAAAATAAGCCGGTGATGTTAAATAGCATAATTAAGCCATTTAACAGCTGAGGCTATCAATAAAATGCCAAAATATTGCGATCCACTCTCTGTAACAGCATAACAGCCGAATTTTGGAAAAATCGCGCACATGTAAAAAATGACTCTAGGATTTTCGGGTGTGTTTGTGATATATTTTTACAAATAATGTGGGTTGTGTTTCACTGTTCTATCGATACTATAATGGAATGTGTTCTGCTGAAATTAGGGAACTTGTTCCTGAAGCACGCAGTTTTTTACGTAATACACGTTCTTCAGTAAGGGCCCATCCATTCATGGTCGACTGAACAGTGGAACGCACAGTACATTACAGGGAAAATTCATTCTTTAGACGTACTGTCCGTATGTGGAAAAAACTACCAGCAGAAGTATTCCCTGCCACTTTCAATATAGGAAAATTCAAGTCAAATGTTCACAAACACTACTCCCGCTATACCTAGTTCCCTAGTTCCAACACAATGCATTGCATAAGTAGGGGTCATCCCCTGAGTGCCGGCCCAAGAAAAAAAGGGAACAAACTAAAACAGAATTTTTGTCCTTTTGAAGGGTGCATAGCTCTTATTAATTTTCAAAGTTTTTTTACTTAGGAAATGACAAATTTTTTGCCAATAGAGCGTCATAAGCGGTAAGTTTTGATATAATTCTTTTAAACCGTTTTCAAATTTTTGATTTTTTCACGAGCCATTTTTCAAGGCCCAGAATTAGAGGCTTTACTCCGTGAAGCTTGTTGTCAAACTCAACAAGAGCTTGCAAAATCATTGCAATTTCAAAACATTTGCGAGCAACAGTAATTATCTAAAACAGTCTCGGGCACACACATACTCACTCATATCTGCTAGTTTTGGAAGCAGCAAAAAACAAACGACCGCAAATAATTGTACACTAAAATAATTTTTCAGTTGCCAAAATTAAAGACATTTTTTGGATTTTAGTATTTTTATTTGATTTGTTTTTTTTTTTTGCAAATTTCCAAAATTAAATTATAATTTATTTAATTATACATATTTATGTACATATATTATATTATTATTTGTATATATTTTCTTTCGTTGTTAATTAGTTTATCATTAAATTTTAATATTAACAATTAAAAATGAAAGAAAATATATACAAATAATATTAAATAATAAAATAATATATGCATGTACATAAACATAATGTATAATTAAATATTTTTGGACTTACAATGCGCTGACAAATAAAGCATTGTGCATCGCCATCCCATCATTTTCATACTTCATTAAACATTTTGCTTTGAGTGTACTCAAAAAAATGCGCAGCGAGATCAGACAACGTCGCGCATATAGAATTTTGTTCCTATACACGCGTGTATAGCAAGCGCCCGATACTGATCTAAAAGCAGGGAAATTGGATGAATTAAAAGCAAGATAGTATGTTAAACCCGGTCAACCAGCCGAATCGACACCAAAGCCGAAAGGTGACGCCAAATTGGTCTTATCTATAATAAGCGCAGAATATGCGGCCAGACATGAAAGCGTAATATTTCATCGCGACTTATTTTGCGATTTATTTGGTGCTATGTTTGAATCTAATATTGAAGAAATTATTCGTGAGATTGAAAATTGAACCTAGCGTAGGAACCATTTGAGGCGTAGCCGCGGTCTACATTTACATGAAATCATCTTTAAAAATTAAAATTTATATGTAGATCGTCCTATCGACTCGAAGATTTCATATACATACTAGCGGACCCGGCGAATCTCGTCTCGTCCCAATTTTAAGCCTTCAGACAATGTTTAGAGTAATAATACAACACAAATATTTAAATTTGCAATGAGATTTATTTGAATGGAATCAGTAGAGAGCGATTTGATGAACAATGTTTTCGATTTGTTTTCCGGCGCAAAAACAAATAACGAAACCGGTTTCCCAATACACGGTTTCTTTAAATTGTATGTGTTTTGTAAATCAATTCCGAATGCTCTTATAAAGACACTTAAGTATATGTCGCCAGAAAGATGGGAAATGGTCTTAGCTGACAATGGTCAATACTATGAATAAATGTACAAATATTTCAAAATTAATGCTAAGAGTTAAAAAATATAAAAACCAGTAAACCGATACAAAAACACATGAATAATTCGAAAATATAAATTATGTGAAACCGGTTAATGTAGGGTTGTTTAAGTTAAACAGGCAATCAATCAGAAGTTAAATTGACTCCATGGCTCCTGTTGGGATAAACTCAAACACTGACCAATTTTAAGTCAAAAATTATTTAATGAAAACATCCCGATGCACGTATAATGACAGCCTTCTGACGTCTGTTCCAAAAGATCCGTCAAGTCGTGCTGTTAAAATACGCCCAGACTGTTCAAACTTTGATTTTCAAGACCCGGACATTGATAGAGGAGATACCGTACAGTTTTATCCTTTGCTTAATCATGACAGTGTTGCAGTTCTGCGCAGAGGAGGTCTTAACGACCTCCTAGTTTGATATAATTTGTGGAGTTCGTCATGAACCCAATTTTTACACGACAATAGCGGAATTCCAACCAATTGATCAGTTTCCTCTGCTAGTAGTGAGGCTCCTGTCTAGGCCAATAAAACCGCAATACTTTTACATAAGTAAAAGTAAGAAAAGGGAAACTTCAACATAAAACTTTTTGAACAAATATTTACTTTAAAGTAATTCAACTTCTTTGATGCTGTTTAAAAATGTTGATCTCCCAGCAACAGAAACTGCTAAAATACGCACAAACGCATCTGTTAATTGGTTTAGATGCTGCAGCGATAAGTTGTTGGGTAAACTTATGAAACCGCAATACAGTTCCCTGGGATATTTTGATATCCCCGTATCCAGAAGAGTGCTACTAAGGAATATCTCGCCATCTTATTAAGAGATGCCCGGCATTTTAGGACTAAGTTGGATGTTGTATAGACACCGGTATATTATAAATAATATCCGTATAAATACGAATATCTTCAGCGAATACTCGATAAAACCTTAGTCAATTTGGGGCCCTACACAATGTTGAAATCTCAGCCTGAAGAACACTGCACTGGTCCGGTAATCGAAAAGAGACCTTATTTTGAGTCATCTGTGAAGATCTTAAAAAGGTTCTCCTGAAAAGATTTGTTTTCCCTTGGTTTCTCCTTCCGTCATCATCCCATCGAGTTTCGTCACATTTTTTTTTGTCGAAAAACGCCTTGTCATAGAGTCAAAGAGAGTCAAATATGAAAATCTTAAAAAACGTGTGTTAATTTAATATGTTGTAAATTTGTATTATTTAATATACGTGGGCGTTTAGCGTGCAACGTCATTTGAATGCAGGAAAAACACAATGTCTCCTGATTACAAAACGCAAGAATGTACATTTTAATAGAGACACTTGATGTACGAACACTCATGTACGAGTATGTGTTTTTTGATGCAGGTGAATTAAATTGCTAAGAGAAATAACGAGGGTGTCACATTAGCTTCCAGTTCCTACATATAAATATCTATACAAACGAACGTACTACACATACATGTACATATGCGTTCATGTATGTAATAACAATGTAAAATTACACGCTGACAAAAGCCTACAACTACAATGATTCCCAACCCTCCTCCTGAAAAATAAAATATTGACATAAAAACTAATCAAAGATATTTGAAACTTTAACAATCACGTTCATGAGTGTACTATTCGCAAGGAAATAGTGTTGCTGCACACGGTTATATTTGTATCTACCTACCTATAAATATGTATTTAACATACACATCTTTACAAACCCTTGATATATAGCTGATATTTGTTGTAACAAAATGTTACGTGTGTACGTGTGTAGTTAGTTGTAATGATAGAGTTCTAAAGTCACATACAAGTACTCATATCCTTTTAACATGCATGACTAAAATACGATATAAGTTGGATAGTTTTCACTTGTTTTTTTTTTTTGGATTTAACACACAATACTAAAACAACAGAAAACTATACTCATTGTTTAAATGAAAATAAATATTTACACTTCAACACTTGAGAATAAAACATACATGAAGTTATATTCAACGTCTGCCTTTGCACACATTCACTTATAACTGGAAATATTTGGATGACACCTTTATCATCACATGCACATGTTTCAGAGACGTGTTCTCTAATCGGGCCGTAGTAATAGCTATAGAAAAGAAGAGCTTCCAAAGAAGTAGAATTAATAACAGGAATGATCGAATTGTCGTCATATGTTAATTAAATACTCCTCAATTCATTTTTATACCCACTACCAAAAATAGAGGGGGTATATGGCGTTTATCATTCCGTTTGCAACACATCGAAAAAATGTTCGTGGAACCAAAAAGTCTATAAATTCTGGGTCCTTTCCTGAATAAAGGTACCTTCCTCGGCCTACGGACTTTTAATTCAGCTTTCTTAACCTTATTATTAATTGTGCGACTAGTAAGAGATACCTCTTGCCTCCTTTTAATTTGACGAGAAATTTTGTATGATAAGTTGATTTAGTTATATTTCATTAATATAAGATATATATCGATCGAGTTCGTCCGTCGGGCTGGCCGTCCTTGTAAACATGTGCGCAAAGTACAGTTCGCAATTTTGAAGATATTTTGATAAAATTTAGTATGTGAACTTTTTTCCTCCGAACGACGGTCATAATTGTTTGTTTCATAAACATGTCCAAAAAAATTTCTCTCCAAATACGAGGGCGGTTCAGAAACTTCTTTGCCTAACACAGAAATTGCGGTATAAAGAGAAAAAAGTCAAGTGTTTTGGAAACTTCCATCAGTGCCATGAACACATGTTAAATTTCTTGTCGAAATGACAGCTCCTTCAAATAGAAACAGGTGTTCAAAAAAGACGCATCCGCGATTTAAATAAAAAATTTTAAAATCATTAAATAAAAACGGTTTATCGGGACAAGAAATTCATAAGGATATGCAACAGTAAAAAATTGAGTTGCTGAATTTAAACGTGGTTGTACAAGCATTGAGGATGAACCACATAGTGCACGTCCAAAAACAGCAACAACAACATAAATTGTAGCCAAAGTGCGTGATATGTTAATCAATGATCGACGAATAAGAGTGCGTGAAATAGCTAATATCATGGGCATCTCAAATGATCGAGTTTATTTAATTTGGCATGAAGAACTACAAATGAAAAAGCTTTCTGCAAGAAGGGTGACGCAATCGATCAAAAACGCATAAGAATGAAAATTTCTCAAGCTTGTTTGGATCGTTTTTAGAAAAATAAAATGCGTCGTTTCATAGCTGTGGAAGGGACATGAATCCATTACTATACTCCAGAGACAAAAAAACAATCCAAGCAATGAACTGCAACTGGAGGAGATGGCCTAAAAAAGGCAAAAATAATTCAATCGGCTGGTAAGGTTATGGCAACGGTTTTTTGGTACTTCAAATGTATTTTATTGATTCACTATCTGCAAAAGGATAAAACAATAAATTCAGAGTACTATTGCAATATTTTGGGTCAATTAAATGTAAAAATTCGAGTAAAACGTCCTGGCTTACAACACAAAAAAATAACTTTTCATCAAGAAAACGCACCAGCGCACAAGAGTGCTTTAACAATAACTAAAATCAACAAATTGAAGAACGGGTTGCTTGACCACCCACCCTATTCTCCTGATTTAGCTCAAAGGGACTTTTACTTGTTCCCAAATCTAAAAAAAAAATTCCTAGCTGGCAAGCATTTAACCTCAACTGAAGATGCAATTACAGTTGTAAACCATTATTTTGAAGGCTTTGAGCAAAACTATTTTAATTCTTTCCTGAATTGAGATTATATTGAAAAATTAAAATATTTTTGAAAAACTAACTATTCTCTTTCTGTGCTTGGCTAAGAAGTTTCCGAACCGCCCTCGTAAGTTATATATTAAACATAATCAAACCTACAAATTTTGTGAAGATCGATCAAATTTGATTGATTAATTCCGAAAATTCAACACAAGTAAGTTTCATATTATGATAGAATTTAGAATAGAACATAAATTCTATCCTCTATTTCTCCTTTACTAAGACTTTATTTAAAAGAATTGGTTTATGAGTTATGGAAAATCTTTTCGTTGTCAATAAAATTTTTTGTCATATAGTTTTGAATTTTATCATTTGCTTTATTCTAGTTGCTACAACTATTTATTTATTTATTCCATTTACCTTATTTTAGAGCTTTTAACATTATATTGTATACGACTCTGTCAACATTTTCCAAAACATAAGTGTTCTTGTACGAGTACATATGTTAGTGTACAGTACATACTTATACAAAAAATATCAAATTTTATTTTGAAATGTGTTTCATTGTCAACACTCTTATTAACCAAAATCTAAACAATACCTTCATTTAAAATAAAACAAATTCGTAGAAATTAGGGTTTCTTCATTTCTATATTATTATATTTATACGAGTATAATTTTTTGAAATGGGACTTTAAATTTGTCACAACATACTCGTATGTGTACATCAATTAGATTGTAAACACACTAAAGACTTTCTCAACGTTCTGCGAAAAGAATATAATAAAATAAATAATTAAACTTTCGCTTAATTGCAAACCCGGCAAGGGTTCAAAAATAGAGGGTGTCTCAACTAGAACGCAATTTTTAAATGACTGATGCAGCAATTGAATTGTTTCTCTGGATGTATGACATGTGGCGCCGTCTTGTTGAAACCACATGCCCTCCACATTCATTTCTTCAATTCTAGGTACGAAAAAACTGGTTATCATTTCACGATACCGAACACCATTGACTGTTTGAGCTTGACCTGCCTCATTTACATAAAAAAAAGGTCAAATGATTCCTCCAGCACAAAAACCACACCACAGAGTGACAAGTTGAGGATGCATTGGCTTCTCGTGAATCACTCGAGGATTTTCCTCACCCCAAATGCGACAATTCTGCTATTGACGAAGCCATCAAGATGGAAATGTTGTCTTTACCTCACTAACAGACCCAGTTTCGGCAAATTTATTCATTAATCTTTTTACAGTTGACTCTTTCGGAGCATTTTTGTGACCCCAAATTGATCGCAATTTGCGAACTGTAGCCGCAAAACTTTCACCATTTTGGTAAAACAATTTCACAATGAGAATGCGTTGGTCATTCGTGTAGTGCTCCATTTTTCCTAACCTCGTACCTTCTACTAGCAAACAATAACAATTGTTAAAATGTCAAACAATGACACTTCGAATGGCGCCAGATTTAAAAATTTTGTTCTAGTTGGGACACCCTTTATATAAAAAATGTCTGCAATTCTTTAGAAAAATATACGAAATAGACGGAAAACAAAGTGTTTTTGTGTGATATCTGTATAATCAATAATAGGTAAAAATTCTGTTGTTAACATTTCTCGCTAGCTGATTCATTCACCGAAACCAGACGAATTCTCTATAAAAGAAAGAAATATCTCAGTCACTCATACAAACTACATAGCGCAATATTCACGATCAGCAGCAAAGGCTACTACTCAGTCTTTGCTCTTGGATTTTCAATAACCCAAATGCTTCAATTTAATCCCAAATTTTTACTAGTGTTGGTATAAGCACGATAATATTGAAAGTTAGCTTAAACAAATGCATTAATTTTATGGTGAATTTTCGAAGAATAAAAATTACTACTGTTATGTCAACTTATAAAGTAATTCAAAATCGAGGTGGATGTTGGACTTGTATTTTTGGGCTTTACAAATATCAACATAAATGCATGCTACCCACCCCAATATGCTGGTATAGGCTATACAATTGGTATACCCCTGAAAACATGAATTAGAACCCCTAAAAACCTTTAAAAACTAAATAAATACATATACAAAATCTCACATTTACATACGAGTTATTATCACTTACACAACCCAACATCATAAAATACAAATCCATTCATTCATTTGTTTAGCTTATTGTAGTTTTACGTTGCAAAAACAATGTTGTTGACAACATTTGAAAACTTGAATTTGTAAAATAATAAACAATTTCCGGTTCAGTCTGCTTGTTTTTAAGGATATAAGTTAATTAAAGTTTTGATCAAATAAAGTTTATTTTATTTGTTGGTGCTTGCGTTGTTAATTTTATAATTGTAATATGAAAATCTAAAAATATAAAAATAAGAATTTAAAATAATAGAATTTTATAAAATTGCATTTTGCAAAACCTTGCTTTGCTGGTTTCCATTGAAAGAACTTAAAACTTAAATAAGCTGCTTTGGCTTGAGAGCAAAACAACATATTGCTACAATAAAACTGCGTAAAGTTTTAATGAAATCAAACGTTGCAAATAAAGTTAATTCTGCTGATGCTGCTGCCAGAGGTGATAACGATGATGCTAATGATTATTTAGAAGATTTTGTTAAGTGTATTATTGCACCGGATGACAAGTAAGTTGTTTGTATTTTCCTTTTTTGTTTTTAGCATTTAACTCTCTCACCTTTAGCAGTATGTTGTGAGTTGTGTTGTGGGTTTTCGGAGATTATTTAAGATAATTGTGGGTGTTTTAATATCCTTGACACCAAGGAAGTTGCATTTTCATTGTGATTAGGTTGTGATAATTATTAATATACATATTTAGTATGTGGGCTTTAGTTATAAGAATTGTAGGAATATTTTTATACCCTCCACCACCATAAATGGTGAATGATTGTATATATAAGTTTGTCATTCCGTGTGTAATGCTGAGAAAACTCATCTGAGACCCAACAAAGTATATATATTCTTGGTCCTAACGAAATTCAAGGTCGATTGAGCCATGTCCGTCTGTCTGTCTGTCTGTCTCTGTAAAACACTCTCACGTCCAAAGGACACAACCGAAATCAACGAAGTTTACATTAAACCATTTACAGTTTTCCTAAGCATTTCAGGATTGAAAATCAGCAAAATCGATATAGTAGTACCAGAGTTATGGACCAAAATGTAAGACAACCTCCATAAAAATTTTACATTTTTAAACATTTTTCTTGCAGTTTTTAGAAATATACTCGTATTGCAGATATTGCCATGAAATTTTGTACATGTAAATTCTATGATAAAATAAGACTCTATAAAAAAAATAGTAAGAATAGGTCCATGATTTTTCATAGCCCCCATGCAAAAATCTTCCCGAAATATTGCTCAATTATACATAAATGTCTATAAAACTGGAATCTCAACACAAAAATCAGCAGGAATACGTTTCATGCAAAAAGAAATCGCAAAACGAATTTTAGTTCGGCCCATGTTTGACCATAGACCCCATATAAAGTACACTTCCAAAATTCACTTAAATACGTATAAAACAGGTATAAATAATGTTAAACGGTTAAAATTTTACATAAATAATCTTTATAGGTAAATAAATTGTTGTACTAAATTGTATGGTAGGCGGCCCAGAATTGGTCATAGCTCCCATACAAGGACCACATCTAAAAAAGACAATACATTGCCTCCTTTTCACTTCTCATTTTTCTTAATAAGAGACAATTTTTGAAGAAACATGAAGAACTGACACCAAAGCCTCCTTCTCTTTTTTTTAAGTATGAGAAAATTTTAGCAAAACTCATCTATGGAACCAAATGATCTACAATTTAATTTTAAACGCGTCCAATTGCCAGTCTCAAGGACAATCTTTAAAAGTGTGTGGGTTAAATCTAGAATGTTTTTCCCATGGTCAATTATATGTTGCGTGCTCGAGAGTCGGTACACCTTCAGGACTATTCATTTTCTGCCCCAATAGAAGAACAAAAAACATTGTTTTTTTTTTAAATTAATAATTGTTTCAATTGTTGTTGCATATAATAGTAATCGAATTTTGAAGAAACTTTTTATGCAATAAATTGATAAAAAATTTTGTTATTTTTTCTTTTACTGAAATTGTTGTGTCTTAATTTTTAATTCTACATGAAATACAAATCATTAGTAAATACCAAACGAAACCGGGGCGGTCAGCTAGTTGTAAATAAAATTTAAACGAAATTGTGTTAAATTTTTTTTTACTAATTTTAAAATTATAAAAAATTTCTCAAAGAAACGATAAATTAACACAAAAACATTTATTCGTTTTATACAATTATTCTACTCAAAATTAAACGAATTATTCGTTATTCCAAAATGGTAATTTTGAAATTCTTCGAGTAATTATTCGTAAAAGATTGTTTGATTATTCGGACGATCATTACCACAAACCGCTTACACAAAAAACAGCATTTGCTGCCCACTGTGCAATAACTGGACATCGACCAAACTGTGATAATATTAAGAATACTTGTGGGAGAATTCTTGTAAGAGATGCTACACATAATTAACACTCCAATAGAGAATAGAATTAACTATAAAACAGACACGGATAATAGCGCCCACATATATAGACATAAAATAAACAAATACAAAAATAATAATAATCTCCCAGCGGCGAAAAGAAGTAGTAAACAGGCCTTCTGGAAGGCCTTATTTAGCAGACAGAAGGCCTTATTGCGCCATTCCATACTCATACATTTTTTACACACGATGTCCTAGCCAGCCAAGGCATTCTGATTCAGCTTCTTCAACAGGCCTGGCGTAAGCCTTCTTTAGCGGGCCTGTTTAGAGACCTTCTTCGAAATTTTTTTATTTTTTAAATGTCTACGTGATCTTTTATGCATTTTATTTTTTTTTATTAGAAAAACAACACTACCACGTCAAAAACTCACAGAACGCACAACCGCTTTGTTACAGAATTTAAGCAAAACTATTTTTAGGTTACTTCTTTTTTTTCTTTTCACATTTTGCATTTTCGTTTTTGTGTTTGTTGTTTTGTCTCTGGAATGTGATTTTATAACGGGACATTAACGTATACAATGTATACACATAATAAAAAACAACCTAGAAGGGAGTAGGTAGGCCTTCCATAAGGCCTTCCTGAGAAGGCAAGCGAGCATGAGTACTGGATCTAAAAAAAGGTCTAGGAAGGTCTTACAGAAGGCCTTATAGCTGAAGGCCTCAAAAATTACTTACGCCGCTGGGCTTATATAGACACCGCCTACATATATATATTACAAATATGTATGTACATATCGTCCTCTCAATATAACAATTGATTTTATGTCTGGTCAAAATTTCGTTAAATTCTACTTCCAAAAAGTGGGTCAAAATGTCATTGGAAAAAATAGAGTATAATTTCTTGTTCAAGATTTTCCTTTAATAAGTGTGTAAGCTCATATGCGATACCAGCTACCAGATGTTGTACGAGGTAGAGATGGTTGCAGAATCTGAAGCCTGACAAAGAGGCATCCGTATACCTTCAGTTACCATGGTAAAAAAAACACGACAGATTTCTTGATAACAGATAATACACAAAGAGTAAATGAAGTAGCTGCTTCATTTCAAAACACGAACGGAGAACCTCCATTTGAACGTGACCATCTCATACATTTGAAGCCAAAACGTATATGCATACTTCATCCAAGCTTGGAACCCATAAAATATCCCATATTATTTCCTTTTGGAGAGTCTAGATGCCATCTAGATATACCTTTGAAACAATAAATGCCAAAAGAAATCGAGTTTCTCAAATGGGTTACTACAGTTATCGGATTGCCGTGCGAAAAGTGGGGAAACTAACAGAACATTATTTTCTAGATTCTTACGTTGAAATGGAATCCAATCATCTTCATTGGAATGAAGAACATCAAAAAGACCTTCGTGCGGAAAGCTATCAACTCGTTATGGATTTTGTTCACTCAAAGACTGCGAAAGATGGTTTTGTTGTCGGTAAGCCCATTATTTTACCATCGTCTTTAATAGGGAGTTCAAGAATTATGCAACAGAAATATCCAGATGGACTGACTATAGTACGCAGGTTTAGTAAGCCAGATATTTTCTTGACCATGAAGTATAATCCAAAGTGGAGAGGAATAACGAAAAACATGGAATCATGCCAAATAGATAGACCTGATTTAATAGAACGTGTTTTTCACTTAAAGTTTTCTCAGCTTCTAACTGACATTTATAACAAGCACATATTCGATAAAGTCGTAGCCAAAATTAAATGAGGCCTTCCTCATGCTCACCTGCTCATAAATTTGTCGAATTCTGCAGAAATACCCAATCCCGAGGACTATGATATGTTATATAACATTGTACTAAAGCATATGGTACATGGGCCTTGCGGAATTCATAATATGGACTCTCCCTGCTATATGTAATCTTAATGGATATCCCAGGTACAGGTGTAGAAATACTGGTGCGATTTTCAAAACTACTTTGGGACTTGCCTAATTCGTGGATTGTACCATATAACCCATTTTTAAGTTTAAAATATAATTGTCATATATTACGTCGGAGACAATTTCCTGTAAGGTTAGCGTTTTCCATCACTGTCAATAAAGCTCAAGGTCAAACCTTGGAGAAGGTGGGAATATATTTAACAAAATCAGTTTTTGATCATGGACAATTCTACGTTGCCTTTTCAAGAGTAAAAAACAAAAATGATGTAAAGATAAAATTGAAACATGTAGATGGAATACAGGGTATGCTAAAAAAGGATTCTAATTCAGTTTTTTTTTTTTAAATAGAGGTATTATGAATTATAGTGAAAATAATATTGTGAACTATTTTTAAGTGTTTTTATTTTTTACATATTTTTAACTCTATTAGAAAATCAGCCCAATCATGAATAAAAATTCCGTGGGAGTTTTTCCCCTTTTTCCATTTTTCCTATTCGAATTCAATGTTAAAAAAATAAAAAGGTATAAAACTCCCGCAAAATTTTTATTCATGAGTGGGCTGAATAAATTGTATTTAACCATTGAAAACTATTTTTACTTTTATGAATTTTATATATAGAATATTAACTTTATACATATATGCTGAATTTTACGTCAAGTGACCCAATTTTAAAAATCGATGTCTTCCGATTTCGATGAAATTTCCACCAAAGTTAGCACTATTGGATAGTAGGCCTGGCACTCAGTTTCAGCTCTATGAGTCCAGAAGTGCCTGAGTTAGAGGGGGTCAAAGTTGAACATTTTGATCAATTTTGGTCATAAAGGGGTTTTTTTTAAATGAGTGTAACTTTTCACCTATTGGTCCTAGCAAAAATTGTCCAAAGGACTTTAGATAGCTATTTCTTCAATCATTTTAAAAATATTTTTTTTAAGTTTTAAACAATTTTTTTTTAATTTTTTTTTTTAAATTATTTTTTTATAAAAAATAATAATAATAATAATAATAATACTCGCAAGAGTATTTTTAAATTTGGGCCCATTTTTTTCAAAAGAAAGCCTATACAATTTACTTTAAGGCCTTTATAATCGCTTAATGGGATGCGAGTGAGATATCTATCAAAAAAATTATTTTTTAACTCAAGAATAGGATTTTTCAATATTTGGCACATGTATCATTTGTGTCTGCCCTACTATCCAATAGTACTAACCTTGGTACAAATTTCATCCAAATCGGAAGACATCGATTTTTTAAATTGGGTCACTTGACGTGAAATTCACCATATGTATATTTATAAGTTTTTTAAATCATAATTATTCTTTGATTCTTTGATAGCAAACAAGAGTTTTTATATAGACCTCAAGCCGAATTAGGAAAATACAAAGAATTTTGACCAACAATTTCATATGTCTAAGCACATTAATTGTGTAACTTAAAACATTGTTATTGCATTATTATTTATATACTTGCCATATATGTATCTATGACTAACCTTTAAATTTTTTTAAATAATTTACCTCAACTTTTCTTAAAAATCATTGTCATTGGTATCGAATGACAAAACAATATAAAATAAACTATTTACTTTGTGCCAATACAATAATAAAATATGACTTTTGTCACGTAAACAATTTACGTTCAAGTTCAATAATAAAACGAAAATTATTTACCAATATAAAAAGTATAGTTTCAATCTTAATATTAAACTTTAAATAGTTTTGCATTAAAGAATGACACTACGTATTTGTATTATTTTATACCCAACGCCTTGGGTTACCATACGGCCTTGCAAGGGCTTGATTGTCAATCTAAAGCGTTGTAAAGTTACAAGCATACATACATACATATACATATGTATGTATATTATTTGCCAAGCAAATCACAGAAAAATAGATCTACAAAAAAATATTGTTATTTTTAACACTATAATGACCCGAACTAAATAGTTTTAGATGTTGAAATTTAGCTGTCGTACAGTAGCAAACATTTGCCAACGCGTTCTCAATGCTCGAACTTGAGCACAGAAATTGTAGGCTTATAATATAGTTTTTTCTCGGACATGTTTACCTCTTTCCTTTTCGACATATTTAACACAGATTTTCACAGCCGAGGGCAATAAGGAAACAAATATTACTAATAACAATTGAAATATGTATAACACGTTTGTTTTTAACAATATAAATACATAAAACAATTCCATGAAAAATTAAAAAAAATACTAAAAACCTAAAATAATAAAAAGTAATTTAAACAAGTTAGACAGCAATCTTCAGCTGTGTCGAATTTTTAATACCCACCACCTAAACGTAATAAGAAATACGCTTCTATAGAAAAAGTAAAACAAAAATTGTTTTCGGAATGAAACACTTTTAATTTGCAATGTAGAATTGCAATGTAATTTTAAAAATTTCTAGGTTTCATTTCGAACAAATTTTTCGTTTTACTTTGTCTATAGAAGCAAAATATGTAATTAATTCCCTTCCGAACGGAATTAAATTCAGTGACTGGCTGATAATCTTGATTGCAATTTAACAATTTATAAAATAAAAAGAACATTTTTTCATATTCACAACAAGTTAAGAAACAGAGTATAAAAAAGAATAAGATAAGATGAGGCTTTTTTGTTTGAATTTGATCTCATTAATATTATTTACAAAAGATTTATGGGTGGCATAGAAGAAGTGGACCAGTTATGGACTGATGGCTTCTAAATGCAGTATCCACTAATGTGATTTTTTGGTATTTTAAACTTGTTTTGGTTGAATTTCATCTCAATAGCGTTATTTACAAGATTTGTATGATTGATTGTTATGCTCGGAAGTGGACTTAATTCAGGAGCTATTATTGACTGACACCTACAAAATCCAGTAGCTTAATTGCCGTATAAACGATTCTAATATGATTTCTGGATTAAAATTGCTGATCCATATAAAAGTTGGTATCGATATTTAAGAGACATTTTTGTGGGTTTATTTGTTTTTTGGACAAATCATGCACCGAACTTCTAGAATACTGGAATATGCTATTGGTATCATGATATTATATGCAATATATTTAAAAATATTGCAATAAAATTAATAAAAAATATAAAATTTTTAAAGAGGTGGCCTCACATTTTGGTCCATAACTCTGGTTCTACTATACTGATTCGTTTAGTTAAGTTGTATATTTTGGATATGAGAGTCTTTTACACAGACCGACAGAGGGACATGGCTCAATTTAGAATTTCATAAGGATCAAGAAAATATATACTTTCTGAAGTCTGAGATGAATATCAACAAAGTTTCATACGGAATAACAAACATAATATACCCTCATTCACCACGGTGGTGGTGGGGGGTATAAAAATGCAAAATAGATCTTCATAAAGAAAAATTAATATTTTTTTAACTTTTTTTGGGTTTCCTATTTTATATAATATCTATTGTCAATTGCAAAAAATTTTATTTTTTTTACTTGATTTTTCAATTTTATATGCTCCTCAATATGAGCAGACATAATAGTTCGGCGATACACCGTGTATTTTTGAAAATTTATATATTTAGTAATACGAAAAAACTGAAGAAAAAGGAAAGCAACATGTAAATAAATTGAAAAATGATAATTACAGCAAATTTCGAACCACCAGGTAACACTGGTCAAAAGTTTGATGTTTGTCTGTTGGCTAGCAGGCACCGCAGTGGTGCAGAGGTTAGAACGCAATGAATTCTGATGAGAGAATGTGGTGATTCTCGAAACATATAAATTCAACCCAGGTTCAATCCCCAGCTCAGCCAAGAAAAATTATCAAACATTTTTTAATAAGATTTCATGTTGTAAAACAATTCCTACCTAAAAATAACAATTTAATGAAAATTAAATTTAAAAAACTCGAGCCTAAAGAAATATATCAAATATTTTTAGTAACATTAAATTTTTTATGTGAAAAGTGGATATAGACTTAAAGGTATTTAAATGGCGCTTTACATCTCTTTTGATAAATTTACAACATACAGTCAAACCTCGATATAACGGTCCTCACTAAAACGATTTTTTTTAAATCCCCATAAGATTTAATACAAAATAAACCTCTCTATTACGAATACATTTGTCAATAGTCTCGTTATAACGAATTTTCATTCACTGCAACCAAACGAAATAGAAAGAATTATTTACCTCTATTTAACGAATTTTGTCAACTTACAAACTTTGCATAACGATTTCCATCAATTAATCCAAATTATATGAAACAGATACACAAAAAATTATTGTGTTTGCAACGACAACGTCCCCAGCAAACGTACATTCGTAGTCGATATAACATGGTAAGCAGATGATGATTAATATACAAAATTATTTATTACCTCGTTATAACGAATAGAAGTGCAAATTAACCTTGATATAACGAACCTCATTGTAACGAATTATTCGATATAACGTTTTTTTCTCTAATCCCCTTAAGATTCGTTATACCAAGGTTGAACTGTATTATATTTTTTTGAAATTTCTAGAAAACGACGACTTAAGGTACAGTCACATTTTGCAAATATTTGCCGAAAAAGACGTAACCACTAAATAACATATATTTGAACTCGTTTATTTATTAAAAAAAAAACTTTTCTTATTTAGGCCAAATCCCAAAAAAAATATTTAGTTTTAATTTATTTGATGTTGTTTGATTTTGCAAAACTCTTGTAAGAGTAAACAACGTCAAACAAGTGAATAAATAATAAGTATGTGATGAAAATCGTTTTCGTCGTTAAAATCATTTGAAATCGTTAAAAGATGTGATGTGTGATAACCTGTCGATTTGATGTAACGATTTCATATTCCATTTTGTTTCATAAACAAAACCTCGATTTTGACATGTGACTTATTTCGATAAAGTCAGTTTAAATTACTTTTCAAATCGACATTTTTAACTTTGACAAATATTTAGGAAATGTGAGTTAAATTTATTAAAAATTAAAAAATTGATAATTAGTTTTTATTTGTATGTAAGGCAAAGCATAAGAATAATTCTCAAGAAGATGTCTGGATCGAATTGTGGTCTGCATCTTTTGGCCCCTTAATTGTGACATGAGTGTCGTCAATACATCCAATGATTATTCATCCATTTATCCCTCCCGAAGAACATTTTCTTTACAACAGGCACATGACTCCTTCCAACATTTGTGTTGCAACTATTTACAGTTCCTATTTGATTTTCTGATTTCATTCTCCAACTAAATACATGCATGTTTTATATGTTTGTATGTATATTGCAATAAAATTTTAAATAAAACTATGTACCTCCAAAATGTTGTTATCTTGTTATAAGAACGTTATAGTACTCGTAAGTAAACATGTTTTCTGCGAACTCTAAAATTAATTAGTTTATTGCAACAGAATTTTCATACCCTTTATAATTTCTTGAAAGTCTTGCTAGCATACATACAATAAGATTTCATATACATATGTAAGACTTTTAGTTTGCTTTTACTCTATAGTCTGCTAAGTTAATTTAAATAAAATACTTACTATGTACTCGTATGTATATTCTTTTATATTATTTGCAAAAATGCCAGCAATGCATATCATAAAATTATATTTCCATTTGACTTTTATGCTTTCCTTATGCCATCAACTAACTCCTGCTCCACCCAACAATATCCAAGTCTTTTGTAATTTCCCACATGTTGCCTGAAACTCATAATGTTGCCATCTCAAGACCGATACCGAAAGATCTCCAGCAACAAGTTGGCGACTTGGTTGCAAGTACAAAAATAAAACAGCAAACAGCACAGCATCAGATTTCCTATAAAAATAGTTTGTTAATTGAAGAGTTGAGTTTGTTTGTAATTTAGAATTACATAATAGCATTTTGTTTCAGCTACGAAAGTTAATTAAAATTCGATGACATCATCATTCTCTTTTAACATGTATATACACGGTGGGGTGTCATAAAGCCATAATGTCTTTATGTCTCAATTCAAACGGACATCAAGCAATAATTTTGATATACCTATTTATCTATGAAATTAATGATTTAAAAAATCCTAAATTTCTACCATAGAGGAGAAAATCCTTCTGCCCAAATGAAATAACTCCCAACAAAAAAACTGTTGCGACTTATTTCATTTGGGAGTTATTTCATAAAAAACAAAAACAACAATTATGAAAAAAGTTCCAATCTGTTTCCATATAAAATGTTTACCAATAGTGTAAATTAAATTTTTATCAAAAGATTTTGAAATATATTGAAAGAATATTTTGATCAAATTTTTGAAACGTGTAAATAGAACATCAAAATAAACTTTCAAAATGTAAACTTCAAAATATCGTCAATCGTGTAAATCTAGCTTAACTCGTTTAAAAATTTGTTGGTATCCAAATAATATTTAGCACAAATATGTTTTATATACATAAAAATAATATGGTACAATGTTATGATGATCGGTCTATAATTAGTCGTAGCTCCCATAAAAGGCCCGCTTCCGAAAATCACTTTAACGAACATAAATCTCTTAAAAATGTTGGTATCCAAACAAAATTCAACACAAATAAGTTTCATATATACAGAAACGAGAATACTTAGTTTTATAGTGGTCGGTTCATAATTAGTCGAATCTGCCATATAAGACCATCTTCGTTATTCAAAGTATTTATATCGAGATAAAGTTTAACATACATAATATTTATATTCACGTAAGCCATGCCACTAAATTTTTGCATGATCGGTCCATAAAAGGTAGTATCACCCATATAACGCCCATTTCTGTAAAACTGTTTTAAGGGTAATATATAGTCAGGCTTGACGGAAAATACTTTCTTAATTGTTTTTATGCAATAAAAAGTGCACAAGGAACAGACATATACGCATTTGTGCTACCCACTGTATGTCTTAAATTGCAGGTCCAATTGGAAAAAAGATAATTTGAATGTAGAGAACAACACTTCATAACCTTTCATTAAATTGAAATTGAATACAGGATGAGTTACAAATTGCCAAAAATGGCCACATCGCGTATAAAACATTTTTTTTTCTAAGTTTTAACTTCTAGGAATATCTACCAATTTCGGCAGAGTATCTGCATATGTTTAAATTTTCAAATGAGTTCCATATTAGTAAAGCATACTTTCACATTGTCCCAAAGATTATAAAACCCATGTATCACTTAAACTTTAATGAGCTGATGGAAATCCAATTATTTACAGATACAGTCGAAATCAAAACTGTCCGGATGTTTTGCATTAAGGATGGTGCTTTTGGATGCGCTCATGCGGCCTCTGCAAAAAGTATTATTTTCCATCAAACTGGTATCGGTTGACTTTCGTTTTTACAGAAATGAAGGCGTTTTCTCACATTTCTATCGGATAGTGTTGTCTTTTTCTTTTTCACACACACTTTTTGCAGCATTTTTCGGGATCTTGGTGTCCTTATTATGTAGCAAACGTTTAATCTGCCGGGCATCACCATCAGAAAGCAGTCTTGGTCGACCCCCTTGGTTATTATAGCAAGCTACATTACACCGTTTATTTTATATCATTTACCGTGGATTAACTTAAATTTAATTTTTCAGCAATTTTACGGCATGAATAATTATTTTTATCACATTGTTTTCAATATCAGTTGGCATTTTTCTTATTTTTAAAGATGTTTTAATTTTTTTATTAAAAAATCAAGTTAATCACTTTACAGGTCAAACGATAATGCACAAATAGGACAATAAAAGCTTGATAACGAGATCGCAACAAACAAAAAAATCCAAGGGTACAAATATCGTTACATTTTAACAGATCAATATCGTGATAATGTTTATTTCTTGTACTGTCCAAAAGTGTCCGAATAGTGAATTTTTTATTCTTTTTTTTTATTTATTTGTAGCAATTTATGTGAGTTTTTGTGCTTTATAATTTAGAACAAGGTTTAATTAAATAAAACAAGACATACAGGTATCCCTCGAGTTACGCGGTACGTTGGGACCGAATAAAAACTGCGTAACCGCGTATTTATCAATACAAAATTCTGTTTTGGGACCAGAAATATAATAAACCGCGCAAATTGAAACACTAGCTACATATATACAAAATTTAAATTTGGGACCGAAAATCCGTATTAAAAACTGCTTATTAGTATAATATAATTTGAATTAAATTTATTTTATTTGTACTTTTTAGTAGATATAACAAAATATTATTTGTAAAAATAATATTTGAAAAAAAAAAATAAAAATTTTGTTTTAAATAATATTGAAATGCGCGCAATTTGAGGGTTGCCACTATTTTTAAATCGCGCAAATAAAGTACCGTGTAAATCCAGGGATACCTGTATATACATATATATATGATAATATACCTATATTTGTATTATTTGCATTACCTTACTTCCTTAATGCAAAACATCCGGACATTTTTCCTTCCCACTGTATAGTATGTCTTAATATATTGATGGTCATAGGTTGGCAACAATTTTTGTGTTTATCATTTGGACATCGATATATTAAGAACTATTTGAAACTAATTTTGTTCCCGCCTCCCAAATATACATATTTATTAACATTGTTCTCTTTCTCGTTGTTCTCTTTGTTGGGAAAAAGATAAAAATCTGAAGCAATTTATCTAATTTCTAAGTTCGTGCTGATAAGCTATGTACATATGCATGTGGGAAAAATAATTATTTAATTAAGTGTATATAAATATTTGCAGTAATTTTGATACGAGCAATATTACATTTCCGGAAACTTTGTTTTTTAGAGATAATTTTCAGGAAGTCAGTACATTTCTAACGTATAATATGTTAAACTATGTCAATTTTGTACTAAAGTACCAATAGCACAAACATCAATAAAAACAAACTACTTGACCTTAGTTTCCGTAGAAAACATGAATATGAAATTGATAAAGAAATTTTATTTCGATATTTAAACTGAAAACTTTTAAGTAAGAACAATCAGTTCTGAAAAGACATACAAATCGAAAGCACCATAAAGAAATATTTTTGCCAGCAATTATTTAAACAAAAATAATGAAACTGTTTACAACTATTTTAACAATAACTGTGTGGTTGCAGGTATGTAATTTTATTTAATAGCTAAAAAAATATTAATATTAAAACTCTTTAAGGTTGCACTTGGTGGCACTATGCCGCATTCTCCAGCACTAGATGCAACCATCGCTACAGAAACTATTAACAATCTTTTGCAAGACTCCACTAGCATTTTAACACCATCATCCCTGCCACAACGAACTGAGCAACAAAAACGAGCACAATTATTTAAGTTCGCTTTGAATCAGCTGGAGAATTTGGCCAAGTATTTATTGCCACAAAGTGAATCCACTTTTAGCAACTTGTTAAAAGACATCGATCAGGTTGATGCAATCAACATTGACTCATATAAAATTAGCTTACAAAACTATTTAAATGAATTGCATTCGTATCAGGCAAAAACTGAAGCTTCAATTAAGGATACCTGGGAAATGTTTAACAAATGTGCTGTTGTAATTGAGAAATTCGTTACAGAGCAAGATCCACAAATGTTGCAGATTTTACAAGATTTCGGGTTTTCAAACTTTTATACCCAAACTGAAAATGTTTTCAAAGTTTCTTTTACAGAATTTTCACAAACATTTCAAGACTTTGCAAAGAATTTAAATGAATTTGAGAGACAAAATGAAACGAAATTGTTGCAGTGGTATGAGGAACTTTTACAGGAGCCTGATACTTTCAAGAAATTGTCAAAATTTTCTGATTTTTTTGTAGTTTTCTTAGAAAAATAGTTTAATGAAATTAATGAAATGAAATTTATATAATATATGAATAAAGAAGAATACATTGAATAAATTCGAAATAAGAAGTTATATTTTAATTAATTTGTATCCATTAGTTATTAGTCCACAGTCTGTTATAAAATTGATCTTACATACCTGTAGAATAAAATTGGTAATAAAGAATCAAATTGTACGAACTTTGATTTACACTAAAGCCCCGATTTGCGTCGTTAATAGGGACCGGGGAAATGCAAATCGAATCACTTTTTTCTAATACAAATGTGACTTTTTGTTGAATGGGTCCAAAATTTAAAAATTTAGCACGCAAAATCACATTTTTATTCTAAAACGTCTTATGGTACGTTTGATTATACATTTTGATTAATTACACTGTTCTAGAATTTGACACTTTTTTTTGTGACAAACGGGGCACCTGGCGGGTTAACCTAATTCGGGTACGCTGAATCCAGTGGTGCTAACCGTTTTTTTAGGTTAGCTCGTTTTTTCGAAATATACCGTTATTTCGAAAATGGAGGAGGTTGCACAACATATATTCGCGTAACTCAGTCATTGTAGAAACATAATTTTTTTTTGACCAAAAAAATAGTTTTTTTTAGCAAAATTTCAAAAATTTTGTTTTTTAAAACGGCATAAAAAATTGGAAAACGCAGCTGTGCTTCTAATTTTTTCTGCAGGTATAGCAAACAAAGTACCAAACAAAACAAGACATAAATAATTAAAATCTGTTCCAGGTATACCAATAGAATACCAGGCAAAAATATCTAAATATTTTGATATTTTCTTGTTGCATTGATGTTGGGTGCATAGTGTGTAGTCGTGTTTTATGTCATGGTATTGCAGAAACGAGTTGCGTAGTGTGTACCTAGCATTAGAATTAAAAAATAAAAAAACTTACTTAAAGAAAATTTCATTGCGGAATTTCGGTTTTTTTAGTTTATTCAATAAACTGAACCGTTTTTGAGTTACGCGAATATATGTTGTGCAACCTCCTCCATTTTCGAAATAACGGTATATTTCGAAAAAACGAGCTAACCTAAAAAAACGGTTAGCACCACTGGATTCAGCGTACCCAAATAAGGTTAACCCGCCAGGTACCCCATTTGTCACATTTTCCAACTAGCACAGTGTTATTATTATTATTATTATTATTATTATTATTATTATTATTATTATTATTATTATTATTATTATTATTATTATTATTATTATTATTATTATTATTATTATTATTATTATTAAGAAATAATTGCGAATATATTTTCAATTATACTTTTATTTTATTTTTAAACATCTTATAAACATGTATTATTATGATATTACCATATTAACAAAAAGATTCTTTTTACTCTGGCAATTCATTCAAGATAGAAACAGGTGTTCAAAAATGTCGCATCCACGATTTTTATACCCTACACCACAATAGTGGGGAGGGTATATTGGAGTTGTGCTGATGTTTGTAACGCCCAGAAATATTGGTCCAACACCCACCTTAAAATGTACCTATCGACTCAGAATCACTTTCTGAGTCTATTTAACGATGTCCGTCCGTACGTCCATGTAAAGCTTGTACGCAGAGTACAGGTCGCAATTTTGAAGACATTTCGTTAAAATTTGGTACGTGATATTTGTTCGGCCCAAAGATGGATGGGATTGAAATTGATGGAAATCGGTCCATTATTTCATCTGACTCCCATACAAATGTCCTCCCGAAATAGGAGTTTAACGATCATAAATATTTGAATTCTGAAAGTATGCAAACAAATTTCACCACAAATGAGTAACAAATGAAGTTAAATGACATCTACAAATTTCGTCAAGATGGGTTCATAAATAGTTGTAGCCTTCATATAAGGCCCACATCCGAAAATCACTTTAAAGAGCATAACTCTTTTAAAACTGTTGGTATAGAAATAATATTGAACATAAATATGTTTCGTATACATACATATAATATGGTAGAATTTTATGATGATCGGTCCATAATTAGTCGTAGTTCCCATATAAGGCCTACTTCCGAAAATCACTTTAACGACCATAAATCTCTTAAAAATTTTGCTATCCAAATAAAACTCAACACAAATAAGTTTCATATATACAGAAATGATGACACCTAATTTTATAATGGCCGGTCCATAATTAGTCGAAACTTTCATATAAGAGAATCTACGTAATCAACTTTAACCTCCATAAATCTTTTAAAAGTGTGCTTGGGCCACTGTTATTTAAAATTTATATTGACGACCTAAAAAACATAAAATTCAATGGACATTTGTTTATGTATGCAGACGACATATGCCTATTCTATAAATATCAGCATGAAAAAGTCTTACAGACGCAGATTGAATATGATGCAGCACTTTTGTCTGAGTTTTTAAGAGTAAATAAACTTTTATTAAATGGACAAAAGACTAAATTCATCAGACTCAAACCTTATATTGGCAGAAATGAAGAGCCTATGAAAATACATGTTGATGGCAACCTAATATGTGAATCTGAAAATGTTATATATCTTGGTATACATTTTAGTCGAAATTTATTATGGGATAGTCACATAAATAGGATAAAGACAAAAATTTCTTCAGGAATAGGAATACTTTACAAATTTAAAAATAAATTGGATACTAAAACCAAATATTTACTTTACCAGTCCTTAATTCACTCGCACTTAGCATACCTCCCTATGGTATATGGATTTAAAACAAATACTAGCTTAAAGACGTTGCAATCAGCTCAAAATAAGGCGCTAAAAATCGTCTTCAATCTCTGTAACGATTCATTGAAAATGAGGTGGTATCTTGAGAACAGAGCTACCCATTAATCCGGCCGTGCTCGTCGTTGGGGGGGTGTGTTTTTTGTTCTCATATAATATAATATTATCAATTTGGAATCATTTACAAGTGATTTTACTTTAGGTAGCTATTTAATAACAAAGCAATTCATAATAACAAGAAGAAAGGAAAATGGTTAATGATACTGGTATAGCATAAGATGGAATTTGCTATACCTATCTGATACCCACCCTCCATGCTGACATAAAACAACATTATTTGTCAGCCCAAAAAAAAATAAAAAAAAATAAACTACTCTAATTGACCCATACCACAACTTCACCTTTCGTAATTATAATATTAATGATTCAAAATTTCATATTCGAGAATATAACAAAAAAAAAATAGAATTTTAATTTATAGTATTTTAATAAACGATAATATTTAATATGTTTTGTATAATAAATTTAAACAATTATTAATCAATTAAAATTAGGTCACAAATTAATATATGAATTGGATCGAAATGAATATAAAAATTTAACAAGTTTTACATATTGTAATAGGAGGTTTTACTATGAAACGTGGTGACATGAAATGTTTGTTGGGTGATATGTATAAACGTAATATTAATAGGGTTAGGTATTATTTAAATTAAATCAACAAAATTATGACAATTTCAGTAGCAATTCAAAATATTATTTTTATGTAAAGTTTGAATTCTTATAAATATGTATTACGTTTATATAATAAAATTATAGTACATATGTTTGAAGTAAAATAATAAAAATAATGGTTGATAAAAATTTGTTAAAACTTACATTTTTTTTTTAATGGTCCAACGTAGTCAGCAGGCGCCGGATGACAGTGGAACGTAGTTTATTTCTACTCAACCATATATTTAAATAATTTTATATGATGTGTTAGTTTAAATCTTTAATATGAATTTGTTTGTTGGGATATTTGAGGTGTTGTAGTGTTTGTATGTAGGGTTTCCGTATAAAGAGGTTTTTGTGTTAACTAAGAGATTTAGATTACAGATTCAATAATAATTAACTTGTTAAACTATAGTGTTTTTATAACTAATGATTAATTTAGGTGACCATATATCAAAAATTAAACAAAAAAAAAAAATTGGATTTAAATTAAAAACATAATTGAACAAAAAAAAGAATAAACACGAAAAGAATTATAAAATTACGTTATAAAGATTTAAATACAAAATTAAATTAAATTTAAGATCAAAATGAAACTATATTGAATCAAATGTCACAAAAGTTAAACACGAAACTATTTATATGTATATGATTTACACCTGGTCACCTCAGATGCTTAGATTAAAACGTTATTATGGCCAATGAGAATGTTTTTTTAATTCAAGTGAATGTTTAGGGTGTAAAATCAAGTTAGCGACTATGCAGGATACGATTATAGTTGAATTAATTAAACAAAGCAGGATATATATAGTTGACCAATTCCACCCCTTGTCAGGGTGGTTTCCCAATATTGATAACGCCAAAGATAAAGGATCAAAAATCTGCTGGTCAAACCGTTTAAAATTGGTAAATTAATCCAGATCCGCAGGATATAAAAACAAGGCAATGGATATTTTCCTTTGTTTTCCTTTTTATACAAATGTGTATAAATCCAACATTCAAAGCCCTAATAAAAAAAAATAAATCACAACTAATAAATTTCTAAATTTATCTAAATATATCCACAAGTTTTCTTACCAAAATTGTATAAAAATCTTCTTTTCGTTCCTTCAAATACAAAATAAGGATTTCCTTACAATCCTTTTGAAAATTACAATAAAAATTTCAAACAAATTTTATGTAGAACCTTTTTAATTGAATTATAATTTTCGTTTGATGAAAATAAAAAAAAATTGAAAATCCAAAACTCATAAAAATCAATGCCAACTCAACTAACTAACTTTTAAATATTTTAAAACAAATTTCAATAAACAACTTCCTGCACCCAAACTTAAATTTTAGTAAAAACTATTAATTTTGTAATAAAGAATTTATTAAGAAATCAGTTTTAATATTTAGGGAAATTGTCACCATCACATCTCCCGTTACGGTTTTCAACAATAAATCTATATCGAGACTATGCTAAAAATGTACTTCCTGTAAGAGGACTCCATAAGCAACAGTTGTTGGTATATGTTTTTAAATGTTTATACTATTTAATTTCCCCGAAATACATCAACAACACAATTAGTTACCAGACAGACAAGAAACTTGAATACTCTAAGGTGTCGTCTTGAACTCACTAAACAACGCATTGGTTACAGTGGACCAACGGAATATAACAGATTACCAGAAAGCTTAAAAGCTATAATATCAACTTTTTAAAATAAATTAAAAGAACACTTGTTAGAAAATACGGAAATACTTCTTGGATCTAATTATATAAATGCATACAATCATTAAAATCTGTATATATGTATATAATTATTTAGACAGGTAGTTAATATATTTCCTTTTTTATCATTATATATATAATAGCTTTGTAAACTAATATAAATAGTTGCCATTAGCCTATATAAAGTCAATTCGGCGCTGGGCCAATAATGTATATTACTGTCGATAATTAATTTAAATAAAATTAAAAAAAAATATATATATATCTAGATAAAGTTTAACACATATACCCCCTTATTCAAAAACGATTATTAAATTTAACAAACGTTTATTAAGATAGATTTGCATATAAAAATTTGCTTAATAAACGTTTGTTAAATTTAATAATCGTTTCTGAATAAGGGGGTATAATATTTATATTCACAGAAATCATGGAACTAAATGTTTGGATGATCGGTCCATAATAAGTAATATCTCCCATATAGCGTTCATTTTTGAAAAACTGTTTTATACATATACTGGGTGTAGGGTATTATATGGTCGGGCTTGACCGACTATACTCGATTTCCATATCTATTTAGTTTAATTCAGTTTCAAACTTAGCTCCACAATAAATTGCATCTAATGAAAGAAAAGAATCGCTAGATGATTTTAAATCCACAGATAAATAGTCAATGTTACTTGTCTTTTTCTGGTTGACTTTAAATGTGGTATTCACCACAAAATGGCGACACAATTTAAACAATGTTAGCAGAATACCAGAGATATAGAAACGTTAAATGTTATATTATTAAGAAAAATCTCATTTAAAAACCGCAAAGAATTCGCCAGTCGCCAAATGGAAATTTATGTCGCCATAAGCAATAAAAATCGTCACGTTTTACGAAATATCGCCAAATCTCACTGTGACTGGTTGTGACTGGAATTGAATATAAATAGTATTTCCTTTGTAAGTACCTGGCGTCTATTCATAACATTTAGCTCTCTTTTTGTTTATGATCTGTGTTTAAGGTTTATTTGATTTTCATTGTTCGAATGCATTAAACATTGGTAGTTCAAACCATATTCTTTGACATTTATAAATCGTTCTAGATTTTGTCAATAACTCTCTGTTAAAATATATATAAATAAATATATAGTTTTTTCTATATCTATTATTCAGAAAATAATAATATCAATTTGCTTCCTCCTAATGTCTTATAATTTGCATACGAAGAAACACATACTCGTGCATGAGTTAAGTCTACATGTAACGATAGATAAATTAATAGCAGAACACTTTCATAATTTGTAGAACCATAAACGTTCATTCATTTATCGCATGTGAACATCTAAACTAGGAAAGAAACGGTATACATATCGACAGCTCAATTCAAAAACATGCCAAGTCGAAAAAGTGAGTTTTGCAGGAAAAGCTCCTAAAGTTTAAAGGCGATATCTAAAAAACCATATGAGGTAGAACTTTGTTGTTTTTTTTATAAGTTTATTTATTGATCAATGAATAATAAATTCAACTAAAAATAAACAAATAGTTTAGTATACAAGTATTAGTATTACACACTGGTCCATAATCGCTCTCTAGCGTATTTCACAGAATTTAAGTTGAAAAAATCTAAATTCAGAAACGCAAAAAAAAATAAAAAATTGCTAAGTCGACATAGCATGGTTTGGAATTCAACTGTCGATATGTATGTATATTCATGTGTATATTCATATGTATGTTTGTAAAAGACCAAATAAACATAAAACAAAATACAAACAACTTTTTAAAAGCAGCGTAGGTTGGTTGCAAATAAATAAAGCACTTAGTTTCTATTTGAATATGTGAACGGCACTTTTTCACTTTTATTTGCAACAAACAATGCTAACGAGGTAAATTTAAGGAGAAAATCAAAACAACCTGAAAGGACTAGGAAATAGAGAATAATTTTGTTTAGAAAATATTGCTGATTAATTCGAATTTATTAAGCACTACAATTTAAATGTAAATTCGAGTTCCTCCGCAAAATCCGGTAATTAAATTTCAGCTTATTCTATTAGTTTTTCTTAAAAATTAACAAATGAGTGTAAAAGTTTTTTTTTCAAAAATATTCCATCTCTTATTTGTTTTTATAATTAACAAACACAAGCTTATGGCTTATCTGCAGAAAACAGTAAACTAGTAAATTTCTAGTCTAATAAATCCTGTTTCACACTCTTCAATTTTAGCTGAGCAGTTTTTGTTCAATTCTTTTTTGAACTTGACATATCATTCACACACGTCAATTCAGTTTTGACGAAAGAAAATTGACTAAAACCGTCAAGTTTGTAGGCCTTTTATTCTCTTTTCCTTTCTCATCCAAAAATAATTGCATTGACGGGTCAGAATTGAAGAGTGTGAAAACGAACTAACCGTTTTTGAGATTCAACAAAATGTCACCAGCAAATCCTACAAACAATTACACCTGCAATTTAGAAAGAAGAGAACAACAAAAAAGGAGAAGACAAATTTTGACAACACAAAATACCCAAAAAAAATTAGAAACAAACAATAAAAAGAAACTATATATGTATAGGGTGTTTTTTTGAGAGGTATAGAACTTCGAATTGAAATAAAACACAAGAAAATCGTTTTAATGACCATCAATTTGGCTTTATTGGAAGGATAATTTTATGCCATTAATGTTTAAATATGATTTCAGGCATGTGGCCGCCGCGGCTGGCTCGAATAAAGCCAATTCTACAGGTCCAATTTTCAACCACTTTTTCGAGCATATGGGGCCGTATGTCGGCAATAACGCCACGAATGTTGGCTTCCAATTCCCCTAACGTTTCTGGTTTGTTGGCGTAGACGAGCGACTTCACATATCCCCAAAGAAAATAATCCAATGGTGTCAAATCACACGATCTTGGTGGCCAATTGACAGGTCCATTCCGCGAAATTATGCGCTCATCGAATGTTTCCTTCAATAAATAGATTGTGGCGTGCGCTGTGTGGCATGTACCGCCGTCACAGAGTATAACAGAGGGGACAACTTTGACAGTTTAAAATCGCTACAATCAGCTGACACAGTAGGTATATTAAAAAGAGAAAGAAAATATTTTCTGTTAGTAAATTTGTAATGTGAAAAAGCAAAGCACTATATAAAAGACGAAATTTGTGAACAAAGCAAAATAAACAAAACAATTTTGTGTCAAAGCAAAATCTGTGGCAAAATAAATCAAACAATTAATTTGTGTTGTGTTAAATTATTTAATTTTCAGTGATTCCTTTAAATATAATTAATTATAATCTGTGCTTTGTATATTTTACGGTTAAGTACGTTGTGTTTTGTATAATCTGCAAAAATAATAATAATAGAAATACATGCACTTACCTTTTCCACCAAAATTGAATTTTATTGAGTCAGAAATAAAGAAAAATAGTAACATAAAGAAACCGACAAGGCAGTTCTCAAAGAAAGAGACAAGAAAAAACCTACACTATCTTTGCTCTTCTGTCACCTCTGTTATACTCTGTGCCGCCGTCTTGTTGGAACCACAACTCATCCACATTCATGCCATCCAATTCGGGAACAAAATAGTCGGTTATCATGGCTCTATACCGGTCTCCATTAATTCGGGTCCTCTTCAACACTTTGCTCTACAGCGGCAATTGTTTCTTCGGTGCGCACTGTTCGACGTCTCTGCGGATGCGTATTATCACATAGAGTAAACGTAGTGCGAAAACGATCCATGGTTAACCGAATGATGGACGATTATGTCGACCATAAAATGGACGAAGCTTGCGGTAAACTTCGCGAACTGAACCGTTATTTTCGAAATAAATTTGCACGATTTGCAAGCGTTGTTCTTTTGTCAACCTGTTCATGATGAAATGGCAAACCAAACTGAACATAAATGACATTAGAGTTGCCAGATTTGACCACAAAATGCCAGTTTTATCTCTTTTCGAAAAACAAATCTGTAAAAAAAACACCCTTTACATAAATGTAGCTATAAATTGCCAACAAAATATGAATTTAATAGAAAAAAAACACACAAAACCCCCAAAATACAAAAAAGTAAAAACGAAATGAATGAAATTAATGCTCGAATATATGTAACACACTGACTTTTATAAGGTTTTCAAAACAGTTCGCTGCAAATGGTGGTAACGAAAAGTTATTTAAGCCAAGAAAGCAACCAAAACTAATTTTATATATATTTTGTTCAAGTAAAATTATTTAAACATTAATTTGGAGACAAATTATAATTGCTGCTACTTTATTATTTGGCATTTCTTTTATGTAGCTTCAATTTGCCTCGCATAAGTGCTGCCTTAGAACGTCTCATGGGCACAAATGTTGTACGTTTAACCGACCGCAATTATATGAAAGAACTCAGGGAGCGCATCGAAGATGACTACAGGGCTAATTTACAGAAGCGCATTAAGGCAAGAGAGGTAAGTTGGTAAAAAATTATGAAAGCAACTATGGCACAGACATTCTTTATCATGTAAAGACTAATTGAAACAAGCAAAAAAGTTATACCTCACACCCAATATACTAATGTACAGTCGCACAGTAAAATATACATACCCCCTTGAAAAACGGGGTTTTGGGTTATCGAGGAACAATTTAGCAATAAAGTTCATTTCAAACAAATTCAATCAAACAACAAACAATAAATTTTGGCCAAAAATTTGTTTCCAAACAATATTTATTAACAAAAATATATAAAATTCATTTTTCAAATTGCGTGTTTCAGGTACAAGTTCCCTAATTTCAGCAGAACACATTCCATTATCGATAGAACAGTGAAATACAACCCACATTGCGACGATGCTCCAATGAATCAATAGAGTTGGATACCCTACTGTCACCGATAAGCATCTTCGCCCTCTCCTGTACGCGGTCGAGTAACTCCAAAATAGACTTGGAAGCACCGGCCCATACATGAGAGTTGTATTCCATTTTCGGTCGAATATAGGTGGTGTAAATAGTAAGAAGATCAGGTGGAGTGAAGTATTTTCTACAACGTTTTTTAAAAAAACCAAGGCACTTAACCGCTTCTTTCGACACTTGAAAAATGTGTTTGGTCCAGCGGACATCACACTGGATTCTCATGCCTAGAACTTCAAGAGCGTCTGATTCCTTAATATATACACCGCCCATAAAAACAGATGAAGCAACATGATCTGTTGTGCGTTAATAAACAACACTGAGTCTTACGTGCGTTAAAATTGACTCTATTCGTACAACCCCATTCCGAGATTGCTTCCAGATCTCGGTTCAGCGACTTTACCCAGGTTTACACATACTTGATATTGATCATAAAATTAAGCATTTGCAAAGTCTGAATAGGATATTAAAAACTCTATGTTAGGTGGCAAATATTTTACGTTCATTGAATTTGAGCTCATTTAATTCATATTAGTTTACTGTCTGATATATACCTACGTTGAATCTCCACAATGAGTTTCCAATACAAATTTCCAACTAATTGAACTCAATAGGACTCCTGTACCTTAATCCGGCAAGAGGAACATATGAAGCCAGTCTAGATTTCATTAGCCGGTATAAAATTACCAACTAGTAAGTTGATAGTATCAAAATGTGTAAATCTCAGAGTGTCTGTGCACATAATACAGATTTGTTAAAATTATATAAAATTTAAGTTTAGGTATTAATGTTTAATTGCAATGATTAGAGTCTCACACTCTCAACTCAACTTTATCAGAGCCAATAAATAGAGGGCCTATTGACATTTGATCAGATAGATCAGGCTGTAAGAAAACATGACCTATAGTTCAATTCCTGATAAATAAAGAGTGATTTTTAAAGAGCTTTCGGATTGGATTTAAAAGAAATATATGAAATCTATATTTCAGTCGGTAAAACGATCTATATAATTCAATGTTTAAATATCATTTCATGTTCACTAACTGAATTGAATTGTGGCTATATCCAACATATCGGCTATTTTCTCACGAATAATGATGTAAGTCACTGTATGTGCAAACATGTGGTTATACAATTATCGTAATTGTTATCAACTGGTAATTGTTTTCGTATACTGAATCGACCTTTTATGATTTCAGTAATGGTGGTAAGTTCTGCATAAGTGACACATATACATATATGGTATTTTTAGTAAATCAGATTACATTTTTGCAGAAGAAAGTACTGCTTCATTGTCAAAATTGACAGAGGAGGCTGAAAGCCTGCATTTTATTTCGAATATGATGCATCAATATTTGAATGATGCTGATAAAACTTCCAATATATGGTCCAAATATCCTACATTAAAGGAAATAGCACTATTTTGCAACACACCGCTTACGTCTTCAGGCCCTGTGGAGCGACTATTTTTCTTTGCGGGCATTATTAATAGTCCAAGGCGGGGTCGCTTGGCGGACTTTTCTTTTGAAAAGCTCGTATTGCTGAAAGCGAATATACCCGGTCATTGTAGTTATTAAACAGTTAATACGTACGTTAAATAGGTGTGCATGTATGTAATATATGTAGTACATATTATGTACATAAGTAATACATACATATATAGTATGTGTGAAATTCATATTATGAATATTTTAGTTTTTTTGTTTTTTTGTTTTTGAAAATATCAAAATAATTTATTCTAATTCGAGCTAATTGAATATCTAATTGCATTAGCAGAATTCAATTAGATTTCTAATTGTAAAGGTAAACCAATTTTTTTTGCTAATGGCAACTAATTGCAATTAGTTTTACCATTGGAATAAAAATTTCAATTATCTAATGGGAATTAGTTGAACTAATTCTAATTGTTTAATGAATTAGAGAATTTCACAAAAGAAGGTTAATTAGCAATCATTAGCATTATCTAATTAGTATTTAACATCTGTGTATTTTAATATAATTCGTCATAGGTATACGAGTATAAATACTCACACCGAATCTGATTAAATAATGTGAAGCAATACAAACGTTTTAGCAAAAATCATCTTTCTTAATAAATATAAGGAATTGTGCTTGAATAAAGCGTATGAGTAACATGAGCTAATACTTTTTATATTGAATACATATTACTCATATTCATATTCATATTCATACTAATACTCATCAATAAATAAATAAAAATATACAAAAATGTAAATTTGAAGCATAAAGTAGGTTTTTCATGTATGCATATATTTTTGCTATTTTGCTATCTCGAAGAACATATGCAGCAGAAATAGAAACCATAGAAACTCAAAATTTAATATTTATGTATTCAGACTTGGTATTTATTGCGTGGTTTATTACGGCATTTTTGAACATTTTAGAACTAACTCTAAATGGCATTTTATAACATAAAAATGCGGGATTTTTTTTTATACCCACCACCAAAAAGATAGTGGGTATATTAAGTTTATCATTCCGTTTGTAACACTTTGATATAATGGCCGTAAAACTAAGAAATCTATATATTCTGGGTCCTTATAAGATTCTAAGACGTTCTAGCAATGTCCGTTCATCTGTTGAAGGCACGATATAGCTTCGAAAAAACTCATAGAACAAATAAATTATTACCAAACATTCTTTGATTCACCGAAACTTTTGGTATTGAAAATGGGCAACCTCGATAATTTTTAGATGTTTTTTTGCAATTTTATTCATATATAATGCAAGTAATATTCTGAAATTTTGCACACTTTATTTATATTATTATTTATAGAACAAACGGTTCACGACTTTTCATAGACCCCATACAAATGTCTTTGAGGAATATGGCTTGAGGGTGACTGTAGCTTAATTGTATAGCGCATTTGATCATTAAGCATGAGTTGATATTTTCTATCCATCATAACTAATATTTATCACAGCGCCCTCCTTCGGTGGTATAGCATTTAAAAACGCCACCGAAGTAAAATAATTAGATAAAAGCTATAAATCAAGCTTTAACATTAATGCGCCTACTCACCACCAGATGCGCTGCAATTCTGCACTAAAAACAATCATAATGCGCAATTGCAGACTTGTGATATAAAAAAAAGCTTTCTTCTTTCACCACCTTTACTTCTTCAACTAAAGTAAAATAATTAGATAAAAGCTATAAATCAAGCTTTAACATTAATGCGCCTACTCACCACCAGATGCGCTGCAATTCTGCACTAAAAACAATCATAATGCGCAATTGCAGACTTGTGATATAAAAAAAAGCTTTCTTCTTTCACCACCTTTACTTCTTCAACTATCCCCTTTCCAAAGAAAGTAACGCAAATATATATAGGCAGTGCTGATATTCAGCCGGTTCGGACCGGTTCCCTCGAACCGGTTGTTAAAATTTTAAAAATTTTCCGTACCGGTTGTTGCATATTCACTCTTATCGTGAAAAAAAATTCCACATGAAATTTGTTCCCTTTTATTTTTTAACATTGAATTTTAATAGGAAAAAAAATGTGAAAAGAGAACAAATTTCATGTGAAATTTGTATTCACGATAGGGGTGATTATGTTTTTTGCTTTAACGGTTTTATATAATGTGTATTTATCAAGGTGATTAGTCACGGCAACAAACACAATATTGTTCAGTTATTCATTGTCCAAACGTCCAAACAAATAATTTTATTTTGGTCATACATTGGATTCTTGGATGATGATGTTTTCGATAGCGTTTTCTTCAATCTTTTGAGAAAAAAATAAAACAATTTTTTTTGACTTTTATTTTGCAAAATCAAAACTATTTTTTGTTAAAAACGTAGCTTTTTTATTAAACGAAAGTTTATATCATTTCCTTAATTGCGATTAACGCAATTAAGGCGCATATGTGAACACGCTATTACGCTGTCGAGTGCTGAACAACTGAATTTTGACATATTATTGATAGTGGGTCAAATTACCGGCATATGGACTAAACAGACCAGAGCCAGATATCACACAGCCACCAAAACAATAAATTTATGGCAAAACAAATATCCCCATAGAATAATTTCATTAAATTATGCTGCAAATTGGCCGCCCCGATCATGCGATTTAATACACACAGTCTTGTTTTAGTATATTCGTCAAACAATAGCCCGAATCGATTACAGCTTTAAAACCTAAAAGTCGTAACTAGATTAAAGAAATTTGAATAACTATTTTCCTTGGTAGCGAGATCCTGAGAAATATCCGATCTAATATGTAGCCAGACATATCTTTAAGGATCTGTCTAAGGTAATGGCAACTGGACATTAAAACATTTGTTTGTCACTAGTTTCCTGCCACAACTGTGATTTTAAAACTAAACTTTCAAAATGAAAGTGCATGTCAGAAAACAATTTTGCGACAAATAAGTTGTAGTTTTTATCTTAATAAACATCAACATCAAATGCAACTTAGTGACAAGTGTTACATCTCAATAAACTTTGTAAAACAATTAACTTGCCACCCAATTGAAGTTTACTGCACAAAGTCATGTCATGGTAACATGTATTTTTCTGAAATGGAAACCCAGTTTTCAATGGTTGTTCTAAATTTAGTTTAACATTGACCTTAATCGAAAGCGAAACGTGTACATGGAATGATGTGACCCTTGCAGTAAAAATGTAAACTTACAAAAATAAAAAAGTTCAAGTTTATGACGAAAATTTACTTTTGTGAATAGATTTTCCGTAAAATATTCCTTTGAAATCTATTTGCATTGTGTGGGAGATTAATGTGCGTATCGAAATCTATCTCTTGAGTGTTCGAAATACCAAATGTTTTAATATTTAAAAGGTGTTGGCTGACATGTTGACTCTTTAAGGTTTTGGATTGTTTTAAATTTAATGTCTTTTAATATTTCAAATTTCGCGATTATTTTTGTTTATTGGTATTTTGCCAATAAAATAGTTGATGGCTGTGTAATATAATGTCGCCAAATGTGCACGAACATAAAAGTTTAAGCGTCTATATACATTTGAAATTAACCTTCATTTGATGTGAGGGGTCAAATGATAAGCACATTTTTAGTGTTCAGCATCTTTTATAAATAATATAAATATAAGTAACACATAAACATTTTAATGAAAGGTAAAGAAAAATATGAAAAGGACATTCAATGATAAGATATTATTTATTTATTTAATTTCTTCATCATAATTTCGGTTAACCCTCCTGTGGGTGAGAAGGTCACTGGGGACCTTTTACACTCTCAAATTGAAATTACTTCTTTATTTGTACATGGGAAGTATACCCGAACCCAACATGTATTCCAAGGAAAGTTTATCCAGATTCGTCTAAAAGAGAAGATTCGATCAATAGATTAGTTTCTAAAAATTTCAAGAAATCATTAATAAATAAATTCTTTTATTTTTGGCTTGTATTATTGTTTGAACACATCACAAACTCTTACCTTTGTACAAATAGGCAGATGTACAAGCTAGAAGTCAGAAAGATGTAGAATATACCGGTCTCTAGTTTCGTTAACCAAATCAGACATTGTTGGGACAGTGAATATTGAGTGCGAAATAATATTTTGAAATTTATAAAAAGAAATAAAAGTACAATAAATTGGCAGAACAAAATTTAAACATTGCTAAAATGGTGGTACGTTGTAGTGCACGCCACTAGCAAATGAGTGGGGATGAAAGACGTGCAGTGGATGATTGATTTGCGAGGTTCATGAGTGATGACTATGAAGTTGATGAATAGTTCATCTTGATGATTCGGATGCGACAACTGAACCACATATAGAAATCAATGAAGATATTAGTGATGACGACGATAATGAACAGAAAGTAAATGTTGCTCCGCAAACAAATGACAATTGTTTCATTTCCAAAGATGGCACCAAATGGACTAAAAATATACCACCGACTTCCGGTACTCGTGCTCATAATGTGATCGACTACACAAGAAGGAATCCAATACCAGCAGAACGCACATGTGATCCCTTTACCTTATTGCGCTTGCTCATCACCGAAGACATGGCGTACATCACCAACATAAGCGAATCGTAAAAGTAGTGACAGTTGCATAGAATTTAATAAATCCAAAGAAAAAACAAAGCAATGGGAACCAATCACTTTGAAATAGTTCGATGCTTTTTTGGCTATTGTATTTATGGACTCAACAATTGGAATAGTGAAACTCTTGCAGAGTAATGGGGCCCAAGGCGTTGCCCAAAATACACAGCTGCATTATCATGAGTTCGTATGATGTGCATAAAACAATGCCCTAGATCCGACAATGGAAATACGCGACAGCAGTGACTAATCAGCAGCAAAAATGCGTCTATTGATGATATTTGATGAGCAGTTATTCCCATACAGAGGCCACATCCGCTTAACACAATACTTTCCATTGAAGCCTGCCTGATATAAAGGTATGGTGGTTGTGCGACTCGAAATCATTTCAACTTCTCAAAGGAATGATTTTCACTGGGAAAATTCCTAACCAGACAAGGGAGGTAAATCAAGGGCAGAATGTTGTACTTCAACTTTCGGAAAGATATTTGAATGCAGGTCGCACAATTTATGCTGACAATTTTGCTAAAAATTTATATTTGGTGTGTACTTTGATCAGGAAGAAAACCGCATATGTTGGAAGTGTGTAAGACATTTGTGCTACGTGAGTTGCAAAAAAATCGTCCGCGTCTTGTCAACAGCACACTGTTCGGCTTCAACGAAGACGATATATAACTATGGTCATATGTGCCCAAGAAGAACAAAGCGGTAATTTTGCCGTCAAAACAACATTATACTTACGGTGTGGTCATGAAAACTGTGAAGCAGAAGCCGTTTGCTATTTTGTATTACAATGCCAACAAATCGGGCATTAATACAATGGACCAGATGCTTGGCACATATACATGCAAGTGCTGGCCACTGGTAATGTTTTGTAATATGGTGTACATTGCTGCATTTACTTTATACAACAAAATGAAGTCAATAAAAAGTTAGAGGCTGTGCCGAATCTTAAATACCCTGCACCTAAACATAATAAGAAATAGAAAAACGACTAGTATATCCTTATTCTGTATTTTCTATTCACTTAGTGCAAAATTTATTAGTATTTTATATATTGTTTGAAAGACAATTTTACGAACAGCATAATTCATTTTAAATGTTTTCAAATTTTATATAATTTTGATCAGTTTTACATGACATTTATATTTGGCGAATTTTTTATTAATATTCCAATCTTACAGGCATTTATTTATCATTAAGCCATATTTCCTTTTGCGATATAATTAAGACAGACAAATGGAGCTGCACCGACGTTAGTATCTGTAACGAACAGGCCGGCATATCGCCTATGCCGTTCTGAGTACTGAGCAGAAATCAAGGGCCTATTGCCAATCCAGTTTGTGCAGAACATTCAACAGTCTACAGTACAATAGTGTTTAGGTTTTTTTGTCATTTAAATAAAAATGTCATTTATGGTATTAAATAAAAATGATTAATTAAAAAAAATTAAATAATAATTTCATTTACATTCATTCTACATGTACGAGTATAGTTAGTAAATAATAATAAAGCAAAACAATAAAAATCGCGTTTTCATATAAAATTTCGTACTTCGTATAGGGGCAACGGATGACTCACTCATTGGAGAGTTAACTTATCACGCCCTACCTTAATGAACTATCGAAACAATTCCAGCAATCATAATTTCTTATCAATATGTACAAACTGGAAAATTTTCCTTAACATGAAATATCGAAATCAAGAAATCAAAAAAAAAAAAAAAAAGTTAAAATACCATCAGGTACGAAATTAAAGTGACAATTTTGTCACCAATAATTCGTATTTAATACACCGACATTATTTGTCTATTTCTTTCCAATATTCATACATTAACATTCTGACACATTTGTTTTTGACAGTGATGGATGAAGGCAGGTTGTTTGTTGGCTGGTTGGTTGCTTAGCTGTTTGGCTTAAAATGACAATAAAGCAGATTTTCATTTGAATTAGTTATTGAACCAACAAATAAACAAAGTTTGTGTTTTGTTTGTGTTTTTGTTTGTTTTTTCCTTGATTTTAGTTGGTTACAATAAATCAGCTATGAACCCTTTAGAAAAGTGCCACCTAACAACAAACTGGAAATAAATTAAATTAATTTATATTTTTGTAAATTTATTTGTCTGATTTATTTTAATTTGTGTGGATTTATTTTACAGCTTAAAGAAGTCGAACGTGAACGCATTTTAATTATTGAGGGCAAAACGAATGTCATACCGGCAGAACTTGCTGATGATCCTATTTTTGTGGTGGATAAGAAGGCTGATTTGGAAATTTTGAAATCAAGAGCGAAGGTATGATGTATTTGTTATTTAAGATTTTTTTTTAAAGAAAAGCATTCCAGTGCACACGCCCAGAGAGAAAATATGATTAACGCAATTTTTCAATAATATCATGGTCTCTTATATAATTATCAGAGCGGATATTTGCATATAAATGCATACCGCATATGCATTTGCATATTTGACCGTTCGGAGCATATTTGCATTTTTTTTTTTTTTTAATTTTCGTACATATTTCTGTAATAATAATTAAAAGCGGCTTAGCAAACATGTCGCATGCATGAACAATCGTTAGCCAAAAAATCAAATTTCGCGAGCCTTACGATTGGAATAAAAAAAAACTCCAATCACCAAATTTAAGGCTTAGAGATGCCGTTGAAATAATTCAAGGTATACTGCAACATTTAAATGGATTGGAAAATAAAATTTTTTTCTGCATAGTTTGAAAGAATTTTAAAACGGAACAAAGGTTTTAAAAGTATATTGGATATTTACAATATTTGTTATAAAGCCGAAGAAGCTACCGAGCCATACGTTCAAAATCTTTCGCCAGCTGTGTTGGAAAGATTTGCCTTTTGTGCTACAACCTCATGTGATGTCGAGCGCAGTTTCTCTTTATACGGAAATATTTACACCCAGAAGCGAAGATCATTCACTTTAAAACAAGATTTTTGTGTTGAGATATATAATATTTTTTTCATGCATATTTTTTATTTTTTAAAGCATATTTTGTAATTTTTCAGGCATATTATATGCATACACTAGCGAATCCTGCCCACTTCGTAGTGTGCAAAAAAGAAAATAAAAAAATCAATTCAAATTCATTTAAGTCAGTGATAAATTGCTTTTATTGTAATGCTCCGTGGTAAACAACATTTGTTGTTTTTCCATTTTCGGTGTAAATATACAAAACTGATGGTCCATGTGCGAAAACTGGATACTCTAAATTCACTTCACATATTCCTAAAGATTGGTCTTGCGCCTTATTAATGGTAACCGCAAACGCAAGGCGAACAGGGAACTAAAGTCGTTTAAATTCAAATGGCATATCAGAAGGAATCATTCGGATGCGTGGAATGAGTATATCTTCGTCTTTGAATTTTCCAATTAAAATAGTAAAATAGTAGAATGCAATAAACTCAAACCACAATTACTAATATTTTGGGGCATTATTGAAAACGAAAAGGCGGACAGTTATTCTTATGGGAAAACCGAAGTTTAAAGAGAAGAAAGAGATTCTGAAGCAAAATATGTCAACACTCCGTAGACTGGTTAATAGTGTTCGCCTAATTAGGTTCGTCTTCCATATAAAGATAATTTAAAAACAATCAAATTCTAGTCCTGACTTTTAAATCTCGGTTCGTACTCACAATAATGCTAAATATTTTCGTACAAAAAAAGGGTCGCGTTATTTGGCGATACTTTTTGGTAGTACAAAATGATTAAGGACAGAAATGTAGCCCTTACAGAGCCATGAACACCGGTATACAAAATGTTATGATCGGACTAAAAATAGTGACTCAGTGAACAAAATACTAAAAAAGCGGTATTTGTAGGCGTGGCAAAAAAAATAAAAAAAAAATTATTTCTGGAATTGTTATTATCTTTAATCCTAGGATGTGACTGACACAACTTTTTTTCGAAGCACTCTACTGGTTAATCTATTAACTGGACGTACAGCATTGAAGGCTCGCCTGTCTCACATGGTCTATCAGAAGCAGAAACACTGATGAAACACTGAAACCTTACTTGAGCCAATGTTCTGCATTTAAACGTATTAGAGACGCATATTGAACACCATTCCAAACCTGGAAAATCTAAGGAAACCTAAGAAGTTACATTAGGAAACTAGGTTCTTACCTGGCCAACTATAATATGAAAATAGTTTAAACTCATTACTAAAAAGCGCACAACATTAACATGTAATTTGACGTCACCCCAAAGAGATTCAAATATCAAGTCACAGTAACCATGTTCCTAATAACAAACTTCAACTTCATGTGCAATAGTTCAGAGAGACTGAAGTGGAAAAGGTATCCAAGACAACCAGTGTCAGGCAATAATAATGAGAGTGAAAAAAGATGTAGATTCCTTTTCATTAAGGCCACTCCTGCAGAGGTATTAGTGGGGCATTCCAAATCTCCTTGTATAATTTCCATATTTACAGTATTCGGAAATCACCATTTTGCTCAATTTTATGTTTTATACTCCAAGAAGATATGGTCGGTTTAATCCCCCATCTTATCTGAATGCGTTTGAAGTAAATGTCACTAATGGAATGGATACGAAGGATACGTCTAATGTATTTTCATTCTATTTAAGGATGCCTGGAATTACTGGATCACATTCGATTTCCATTCTGTTATATACGAGTATAGCCGATACCTCAGCCAGAAGAATAGTGCACCCATTCGAAATTCTAAATAACATCTGAAATACCTAAATATAGACACTTTCGCCAACTCGATTGCCTTATATATGGAGAAACTCATCGTATCTACTAATTCTGTGTAGTTCGAAATTTACCATACGATACATGCGTCAATCAGAATAACCTGTAAGCCGCATTCGGTGCTAATTTGCATTAGATCTGTAGGGATCCAGTTAAGATATATAGAACAGAGACCTGCAACGAGTACTAAATTTTCGGGTATACTTAATCATGCACATTGATTTTTATGATTTAATCGTTTTTGTTCAAATGCACAAAACGCTCGTTTACGCAACCGTTCGTTTCAAACATTCAGTTTTATTCACCGGTTGTTTTTTGCGAACATGAATATTCTGACTGTGTCGTTAAATGTATGAAGCTCGTTTTACATCAAAGCCAACGTGTTGTTAGCCGAACATGTGTTTTATTCATTTGTTGTTTTGTGCGAACATGAATGTTCGACTGTGTCGTTAAATGTATGAAGCAGCTCATTTTACATTTTTTCTTTAATTTTTTTTGCTGTGCAAAGATATATTTGACAAACTGTACATATTACAAATTTTATCATTGCTTTGTCAAATAAGTTTTCTTTTCGACGAAATAATGTTAAATAGGTACTAAATGCACATTTTTTATGTTTTCATATTTTTCTGCCAGCCGCTTTTTACTTATAAGTGGCTCGTGTGTTTTTAGTTCAATTCCAATCAGATCATGCACAACAAAGCCGACATGCAAAAAACAAACTGTGTATAAACAAGAATTTTTGTTTTCAAACATTGCAGTTCGAACCAAGTGTTGAAAATGATTTATACTCGTTGCTGAATTTTCTGTGTGTGCATAAAAAGTGAATAAGCATAAAATTGAATCATACTTTTTTGTATTGTTCTTAAAATTCAACGTTAGTGAATAAGTCGGCTCGTTCATACTTGTTGCAGGTCTCTGATATAGAAAGCTACTCTCATATAGGCCTCCTGTTATCAGGATTGTTTATATTCTTAAAATATTCTCAAAGAGCATTAGCCATGAGCAATAAATATTTGTCCCATCATAGGCTGGAGGCACATTTTGTTTTGAAATGTTTCTTTGGTTGGACTGAATCAACATGACCATGATCAACAGGGAATATTTTAAATTGTATTCCCCATCCAGGCCACGGTAGACATCAACAGACAAATAGCTACATTGTCTTAAGATTTTATATGGGCCAGACGTTTGTGGGTCTACATCGTATTTGCTGGTGGGTATAAAAATACAAATAAATCCACAACTTTTAAACGAAGTGTACGGCTTTACTAAAAGTTTAGAATATAAACTAACATTTAAAGTAATCCTGAAACAAATCAAATGTGTACCTTAAAAACGGACCCGAGATAATTTTAAAGGTTAAAATTAGAAACAGCAGCCAGTTATTTGTATTCATTCTTTTAAGACAAATATTTATTAAAGTTCTTTGATCCTTTTATTTATTTTCCAGTTAAAAACAAATCGTGAAAAAAATTCCGATCGTTTAAAACTACAAGGTGTAAAATGGGAGCGTGAGCGCTTGCAACATGAAGAGGAAGAAACCAAGCGCATAAATATTCTCAAGCAAAGATACAAAGAGCAAAAAGAGCTAGAGCAACAATACAAGGATGAAGATGCCAACAAGGGTATGGATGTGTTAAGGTTTGTATGCGAGCTCCAGTTTTATATTTTTATTACAATTTTTGGCTTTCTTAGGCAATAAAATTTAATCACTAAAATTAACATTTTTTTATATAAGCCGCATCATTTTTGTTTTTGTTTTTTTTTTCTTTCTTCAACATGGATTTTGTCCTTAGGCGTGAGAAAGTAGTAATAGACCTTTTTTCACAACCTCCTTTGGCTTGCATAAATAAAGATAATGTTTAAATATTATTTAAAAACTTCCTTCCGTTTTTATGCGGGTAATAAAGAAAGAAAAACCACTTTGTAAGAAAACAAGAAAAAAAAATCACTTTTACTGAATTTGTATTCGAATGTACAACTATTCTGCATAGTAAAAACATCCTGTAATAAATCATGGTATATTTAATTTCTTTATTATTTCTTCTGTGTTTTTATGTGTTTTAAGGAAATCATTTATTATTTTATGAAATTATTTCCCTTTCAACGCTTTTCTTATGTAAATGTCTGTTGTGGCTTTGTATTATTCACCAACATAACCAGCCTTCAATAAAAAAGAGTTTGTATAAATGAATGAGAAATATGTACATAGATATGTATGTATGTCCAATAGTGTGGTTCTGTTTGTGTGGAGCCAAAAAAAAAAAAACTTAGTCATTGTTTCCAACTAAAATTAAAGTTTACTTTCATTGAGCCCGAATACTACCGGACGCGTACACCGGTTGCGAATAGGGGAATGTCGAACTCTGTCAGATGTTCTGCCTTGTCATTTTCGCATAACGAGATCCACAAATAGACATGAACTTCCCCAGATGGAAACACCAAAATTCCAATCGATCATATTTGCATTCAACATCGATGGAGAACTTCACTCTTGGATATACGAAACAAACGTAGTTTTGAATTGGTCTGAAATTTCAAGTAAACCAAGTTCTACAAACAACCCTAAAATCAGAGATCACGTAAGACTTTTGAATTGAAAAGACTGCAATGAGGAAAATACTAAAGTGGCGATAATGACGATAATCTATCATACCTTGATCAATCCTCTACATTGATGGAATATATAGGGTGTTTTTTTTAGAAGTATAGAACTTTAAATCGGCAACACTTTTTAACTGGTGGCCATTTTGTCAACTGTGAAGTGTTTTTTCATTGAAAGTGACGATTTTTTGAATTATTAAAATTTTATATCATTTGTTTGTTTTACTAATGTTTTTGTTACTAAATACTGTCTTTTTTTGAGAGATCATAAATATTAAGAACAACATGATATATTTCAAAAACAAAACTAAAGGTACGGTCACACTTGGCAAATATTTATTCAAATAAGCGTAACCACTTATTTTAGCACAAATTTATTTGACGTTGTTTACTCTTACAAGAGTTTTACCAGATCAAACATCATCAAATAAAATAAAACTAAATATTTGTTGTGGCTTGTTCTAAATAAGCGAAGTTCTTTTAAATAAATAAACGTGTTCAAATATATTTTACTTAGCAGTTATGTCTTTTTCAGCAAATATTTGTCAAGTGTGACCGTACCTTAAGTAATAATAGTGTTTTCTTAATTATTAAGTTGAATTAATAATTATTAAGTTTAAGTATAATAATTCCAAATAATAGTAGAAATTACTTATTAATCGATAAGCAATTTTAAATGCTGAATTCCATGAACTAAAACGTCGAAAGAATATTCAGCCAAATAAATTTAAATAACAAAAATACGGAAATTTGTATATGATGGATGAATTGGATTCTATACTCAAAATGTTATTTAAAACTTAATAAACTAAATTGTTTTGACATTGCAATTTAACCTGAATTAATAAAAACACTGTAAGTCTTGTCTTTGATCAATTCGCTTTTGAACTTGCCATTTCATTCACACACGTCAATTCAGTTTTCGTACTTTCAAAAAAAAAAAAAAAAGGAAATAGGAAAATTTACTGGTACCTTCAAGTTTGTACCGCTTTTATTCTGTTTTTCCTTCTCAGCCACAAATACTTGCCTTGACGAGTCAGAATTAAAAAGTGTGAAAGCGGACTTAGATATAAAAATAATACATATGAATTTTTATGTTTTCGTTTAAATAAAAATTACAATATAGTGAGTTTTTATTTTTCCAATTTTTTTTGACGATTTTTAAAATTCGAAATGACGATTTTTTCTTTTTTATCGCGATCTTGACGATTTTTTTCCGAAATTAATCCGGCAGCCCTGGCAGAAGAATAACAGATCATGACAATAATCTAAACACTCGACTTGAATATATCGTCTTATAACAGACTTTAAATATAACAGTTTTTAAAAGAAGAACTGGAAAGTTTTCGGTCGCATTAAAGCGTATGGGTCAGCTCAACGCATTATAATTTAACAATGTATTGAACGGCAATCCTCTTTCTATCTAGTATTAACAGATTTTTAAAAAGCATTCGTTTCCCATAGAAGCTGTGCACTAGTCTGTCATAGTGGAATACATATATGGCAACAACAAGGCTCTCCTCATTCACATTTATTCTTCCGAGTTATATTGGCCAGTATAAATAGAAAATGATATTGGATAGTTGTAAACCACCACCACGCACACAGAAGTTGATTCTTTTATAAACATTTTTAAATAATCCAGTGAAAATTATGAGAACGTGATATTTAAAATGACATGTGGCACACTCCTGTTAAAACTGTCAGTAAACGTATTTTCAGATGAATTAGAAAAAAATTGCCCATTTTCAGAAGTTCAAAATTCCTTTTTTAAGATTCTTCCGATACCGGAATATCTGAACTCTAATGCCATTTAGTCCAGAAGAGCTCTCCCATTTGTGGTCGCTTAATAATTGAGTCAATTTGTTCTTCTGTCTTAATGTTCGCATGCGGAATAAAGTTAATGTCCTCAAACGATACGTCATCTATTGTCACTGTTGTATTCGTAGGCTACAAATTAAATACTCTTCTAGTGGCTCATAAAAAGGAACCACCTTAATGTTAGTGTGTCTTACAAAATCATAAGGTAGGCCTACCAATATCAGCCAAGTTCTCTGACACTCCCATAATGTTTAAAAATTTTGTTTATAGAATTCTATAAATTTTCTTTTTTTCTATAGTTTATTAAACTGGGCATTTTCACTTTTAGTCAACTTTGGCACAGTGTGGTTTGTTTGGCCTATATCTGAAACAGACAGTTACACAAACAATATTCTAAAAGTATAACTTCTCATTTATAATAATATATGTACGTACTTTATAATTCAATCCTTAATAAAATAAATCTTATTAAATTAGAATGCGTCTCTTCTCTATTTTTGGTTCGGTGTAAAGCCCTACTAGACTATAATAAAAATTTGCAATCACTTGAAGGCTTTCGCAAATGTTCCTCAATTTTTGGTTGAAAATTAACATGTTTTCGTAAATGATTTTTTTTTTTGTTTGATGAAGCTGATTTTACGCTTTCATAAATTTTATTAAATTAATTTTTTTTCGCATGGTTGACTGGATTAAGTCTACGAGTATTAACAACAAGTAGAATAAAGCAGAAACAAAGAAGTTCCCGCAAAGAATATAATCTTATTGTAATTTATTTGCAATTCATTTTGTCAATTATGCCTTCTTTCATTTGTCATATCTATAGAATTGACAACGAAGAATGGCGTCATTGTGAACAGGAACTGAAAGAGTTTCTAGAACAGGAGCGTGACAAGATGAAGGAGCGTTCATTGCGTATGCCCACACCATTCACCACTGATCCCAAGGATATTAATAATATACTAAGAGCCAGGTAATGAATAAATAGTAATTTTAAATATTAATTTTAGCCAAATTATTGATTTTGTGTTTCAAATGCAGGAAGGAATGAGTTCTTTTGTTGACTTTTAATTTCATTTTAGAAAAGAATTCCGTGAGGTAGAAAGACGTATTCGCAAGGCCATTGAAGATAAACATGGCAAGAGTTTGCAGAAGAAACATCTTCCACATCAGCCGTCTGGCCAGCAATACTCAACAGGTTTTGCCATTTTAGGAGAATCCCAAGAGCAAATTATACAACAGGTAAATTGGTCATTGTCGTTTTCAATTCAATATCTTGAATTTGGTTTTGTTTTCTTTCCGTTGACTCAATTGCAATGAGTCATCTACAATTAAAAAAGTCGGCTTAATAGTTGGTTTGTGTATTTGATAGTAGTTTGCAATTTGATATTATCTATAGATTGACTTGATTTAGTTTGACTTGATAAAACACTTTACGTAGAACAATCTTTGACATTTACTTTTTTAAAAATTCTTTAATTAAAATTAATTTAAAAAAACACACTGTTGTTTGTCCATTCGGAAACTATAATTTTCAATCACTATTTAAATAGCTTGCGAGGGACGATTCCTTTCAGTTTTTCTACCGGCATCACACGAATTACGACTTTGATTGTCCGAAACTCCAATGCAAAAACGTAGAGATGTGATATCACATGATCTTGAAGACCAGACTCTATTGCGATGCGAAAGCAAATTCGATGCGATAAGCATACAAATTGATACTCTTACGCATCGAATTTGCTTTCGCATCGCAATAGAGAGTAACTCTCCCAGATTATTGGCTCGGAACTCAGATCACCAAAATGATTTCTCAATAAATCCATGGTGTAAAAAAATTTATTTTCGTAATACAGCTCAACAATTTGGAGACGTTGCTGCGACGTGAGCCTTTCCATGATGAATGAAGTTTATTCCAAAAATAAAAGTTCAATTGCATGTGATACACTCAGAGAAAAAATTAACACATACGTTTACGATTTGTGCACAAATCGTACACGAACGGTGGCAATCTTATAAACAATATTGATACCGCGCCGTTGTCGATTTGACACCGCATCGTTGTCAATTTGACACCGCATCGTTGTCGATTTGACACCGTCCGTTGTCTATTTCCTTTCTGAATCCACCCCAAGCATATACAAATTATATTATTTTTCTACATTTTTATTTTTATAATAAGTACAAAAATTTAAATATACTTAATTCTGAAATATATTTTCTCTAAATTATAAATTACGTATAGTTACGTTTTTAAAAATTAAAAAGAACATTATCTATTTTTTCTTCCAAGCAGAGACGTTTTCTCTAAATTTTACCCGCAGCCCCAATGGTGGCACAGCTTCTTTTAGATCCTTTTTTTAAATATTGCAAGCTCTTAAATGTTACTTGAGATTCTATAAAAATTAACAAAATCTCATTGCTCGTGATGGAAATCGAAAACGAATGGGTTTTAGAAGTCAATTTTATCGTAATATTTCTGTATTGAAAAACTTTTATCACATAAAATATAAAGATATTGAGCTACTAAAGATAATAATAAAACAAAAATTTTAAAAACTAGATTATAAATGCATTAAAATATATTTCCAAAACTGATTCGTTTTCGATTTCAATTTCCATCACAAGTCAATCTGAAGGTTTACTTACCTTTTAAATTGACAAAAATGGAAGTCATAGTTATTGTTTCCAGAATTTTTCATAGTTGAATGTCGTCACTGGATTCGACGAACTTTGCATTTGTCACATTTGTATTTGTTGCATTACCTGCATCTTCATCTAATACAAATTCACTGTCGAAAACTATTCAACTTTTCTCACAAAATTGGTCTTTATACCAATTATTTTCTAAATTTTTTGCATTTGAAAACGTTTACAGCCATCCCTAAATACCGGCGGTAAGCGGCACGTTTTTTTACGCTGAGCGTTCACGCTGATACCCCATCCCTAAACAAAAGCGGCAACATTATGTCAAAACGATAAAAACAGGGTTATCAAACAAATAAATAAAACGACCCTGTTTATTGTAACAGCTGGACATTGTTGTTTTATTTTTGTTTTTTCTTAGTTTTGTTTTCTTTTGCAACTAACTTCTCTGTGAAACGCCTTGTCAAAATCGGATTTTCCAATAGCAAAGCGTTGCCGCCGCATTGTTGCGGTATGCTCCATACAAAATGTATGAGCATGAGAAATTTTGACAGTTAAAAAACGCTTGCCGCCGGTATTTAGGGATGGCTCTTATAATCTAAATCACAAAGCACACAATTAAGAATACCACCAAGTCGAGCAAAATATTTCTTCGCAAGCTTTGGCAATTACTTGAGTGTGGTGGTTCATTTAAAACACTTTAGCTTACAACAACTGCGGCGGCGTGACATAAGAAACTAATTCAGTTTCTTCGCTTGTTGCGACACGCTGCGAAATGCGTCGGCGTAAAATTTAACAACATTGCGTTGTCGATTCGTAACCATTTGTTTACAAATTGTAAACGTACGGTGTCGAAAAAAGTGAAACCGCATGGTGTCAAAATGACACCAACCGTTGTCTATTTTTTAACGTTGTTTTTCTCTCTGTGTAGGACATTTGTTATTAACTTTATCTCAACTTAAATTCCCTAAGTTTGATATTTATATAATTTCGTTTAATTTGATTCATCACAATTTTCTTTAAACTTATTCAGGGAAAAACTTTTTATATTCGTATCAGAGTTTGTTTTCTTTGCTTTTTTCCTGCCGTTGTTTGTATTTTTGTCCGTTTTATTTGCCTTAAAACTTAAAGAATTCAAAATACCTGTAAACTGTTGTTGGTTTAAACAAAGAACAAGTAGGAGCAGTGTTGCCAAAACATTATTGGGGAAAAATGCTAGATTTTTCTCCAAAAAAAATGCTAAAAAGTGCTAAAAATTTAAAAAAAGTGCTAACAAAAATAAATAAAAAAAAAATTGGCTTTATAGTAAACTATGAGATCTGTATTTCTTTAAAATTCATTTTCATACTTAAATATGAATAAAGAAATTGAAAATACATCTTTTCTTAAAAAAAATCAAAAATAAAATGTTCTATTCATTTTTAAAAACAAAAATCGAAAGTAAATTCTTAAAAAACAAAAAGTCTTTACATTACTATTTAAAAATGAACTTTTTAAATTCATATTTTATCACATAAGTTTTAAGATCACGAAAATAATTTGATGAATTTAAAAATTCCAGTCATTATCATCATTATTATAATTATCATAATTTTCACTAGATCCAATTAATTTCAGATAATTCGTTGGGGCATCATATTTGTAACAACACTTTCCGCTTCCTTTTAATCCGTATCTAAAATGTTATTAAATTATATCATAAAATTAAGAAATTAAAATTTAACAATAAAGTCTTACCTAATTGCTAAAACAGAATGTAATGTAATCGGTTTCTTATATTTGTCTTTACGATGTTCATTTGACTGAACACACTTTCAACGTCCGCATTATACCACGGAAGACTGAGAAGTTTTAAAACAAAATTGGCAATTTCCTAGAATCTTTTGTTACCTCCGGCATCTCTATATGCTTTTACCTCTGCCCAGAAAGATACTGTGTTGTTTTTATTAATCCATTTTATATATTGAATGTTGGAATATTGGTCAACTATTTTTCCAATTTGTTCCTCGCTAATACAAAATAATTTTAAAATTGGTAAAATTTCGCCTTTGTGGGAACTTAAAACGTTTTGGACCGAAAAAAAATCTATATTTTGTAAAACTTTTTATTGTCTGGTAATTTTAAATAAAGAAGGGGTTAGTTTATGTATTTTTTAATGCATATTTATATATATAGTTTAATTTAAAACATAAATTAACTTGATTGTTAAAGATATTTTTGCGGGAAAATAATTAAAAAATTATTAAAATACCAAAAATTTAAAAAAATGCTAAAAATGCTAGAAAAGTATTTAAAAATGCTAAAAAAAGTGCTAAGTGCTAGATTACTTTTTTTGGTGCTAAATGAGTTTAAAAAGTGCTAGATCTAGCACTAAAAGTGCTAAATTGGCAACACTGAGTAGGAGTGTTCTTTTATTTTCTTTCTTTATTTTTTTTTTTGTTAGCTACACAAGTTTTTTTATATTTCATGGATACATTTTTATAAATAAAGTGCAAACATTAAAGTTTTGACGAACAGTAACAATTTGGAAAACTTTTAATATTTGTAACACAATATGATTGTTGGAATTCAGTCAATGGAGAAGCTGGTAACTAATATAATTTTAAAACTTGTCTTAAACAGATTAAAAAATAAGTTTTTTTTTTGAGATTTTTGATATTATTAACGTGTTAAGAAAAGTGAAAGTATTTGCGTCAACTAAAAAGCAGTTTAATTTCACGTGTTATTAAATATTGATCCTTTTGACATTGCAATTACATGACCCATACTAATTTTGCAATTCAAACTATTTACTAATTTAAGGCCCTTAATGAAGCAACAACAACTCAAGATTCCTTTGAAGCAGATGATCCTGATACTGAGGTAATTGGTAAACATTTAACATCCGACGATGCATCCGATATATCAAGTGGCGAATCATTAGACGAAGGCAGCTCCATTAGTTTGGCCAAACAGCGTTACACCCACATGTTGCAACAGGAATTGGAAAACGATGTTAATGAAGGTCTACTTATCTCTAAAGATCAATACGATCATCTACGCTATGAAGATGAGAAAATAATGCAACTGAGAAATGCTCGAGTATACGAAAAAAAAAAAAATAATATAAAATAAGTATTTACATTAATATCAATTTAAATTTAAAATGATTTTAGGACATACGTGAACTGTATCAACTGGCTGAAGAGATTATTATTGGTGAGCATGTGGAGAGTTATGCCGAAGAGGAGGAGGCTATAGCCGAAGAAGAAGAAGTGTTGGAAGAACCTGAAGTTCCTGAACAAGATTAATGTTTTATCAAAATTTACTGTTTAGACGTCTGATATTCATTACATTTTCAAAATAAATTTTAAACACTGAATTTTTTTTTGGTTTTGTAATGAAAAAGTTTTTTTTCCACCAACTGACAATTTGCTAAAAAGAAAATAAAAATTTTTTTCATATAAGAAGACGGTATTATTTTAAAAACAATAAGAGCAACATTTTCAGTAATTCAAAATTAGAGTTTTTAAAGGGTGAGAACAAAAGTTTCATTAATATTTAATCATCCACACGAAAATGCGAATTCAAGTCGAAATTCCGTTACATTTTGCACCAATTTGTAAAAGTCAAATGTATTATTGGCTCATTTTGTTTTGAAAGCAATTCCTATGGAGGTTCGATGGAATTCGACACAATCGCTAAATAATATATTAAAGATATACACAGTTATTGTAATTAATTGGCATTGAAATTAACACAAGAAGTCTAATGTCAAGTTAATTATTAAATAATAATTAAATATGTTGCTTTACGACTTTAAACCTATTAGAAATTTTAATACCGATATAAACTTTTGACTGGAATTTCTAAAATGTATGTCTTGTTTCACACTCTTCAGTTTTAGCTGGCCAATTTTTGTTGAATTCTTTTTTGGACTTGCCATTTCATTCACACACGTCAATTCAATTTTCGTACTTTTTTAAGCAAATCAACATACATGAAAAAAAAACAATAGGAAATAAGAAAATTGACTAAAACCGTCAAGTTTGTAATGCTTTTATTCTCTTTTCCCTTCCCCTCACAAAAATACTTGCTTTGACGAGTCAGAATTGAAGAGTGTGAAATCGGACTATTACATATTTTACTTGTTTAATTCATATTAGATTTATATACAGTGGGGAGCAAAAATTAATGCACTTGTTATTTCATAAAAATAACACTAATAGAGAAAATTGAAATTTGTTTGACATTATTTTAGATTTAATGCTTTTCGGGAAATAAACAATTATTACAAACAGAAACTTACATACATATACTCAGTTTTGCACAAATGTGTCTTTCGAAATATTTGCAGAAATATATCAAAGTTTTTCGTTGCTTTGTGTATAACTTAAAAATGAATATTAATTTAATTGGAATTGTAGGGAAAATAAGGAGAATCGCTATGTGTTGTTTTGACGTAAACAAGTGTCCTTGCACCAATTTTTTCAAAAATTTGTTTTTTTTTCTAATTTTAACAACTAAAACCCCAGCATGTCAATTTTTATTCATATACGATAACACCTTCTATTTTTGTGCCTTCCTTATATGGGATCAAAGCACTGTGCGGTGGTTACTTAACTAAACACCCTATTCCACAAAAACCTGAATAACAAATATATTTTTTTTTGCTTTTTTATAATAAATGAACCATAATCAAACTAAAAATGCAGTTGTTTTGTTAATAAAATTATATACTCGTATGTAAGACTGTATCCGGAAGAGTTAAAGAGTAAATTAAAGTACTTTAGCGATAAACATATTACACATTATATCTAGTATTATGAGTGAGTATTTAGTTTTTATTTACAAAACCTTGATCGCTAATCAAAACTAAAAATTACATTAATAATCAAATAAATAAATAAATACATTACAGTGCCTCATTTACCATAATTTAGACACATAAACATTCTGTTTTAATTGACAATATTTAACGTTTATTTATTTATTTATTCCTGTCATCAATCATAAATTGATTTCTTTCCAGGTGAAAGTTGTTGCATTTGATTTGTTATTGGTTTGGTTTTTATTGACGTGTTATTAATTTAGTTAGTAAATATTTGTTAACTACTTATTACGAGTGTAGGAGTCATTTATTAAATATTTGTGTGAAATACCTTTATACAACTTTTAGAAATTATTGATAAAAGTTGTATTAAGTTATTTATATTCATCAATAAATTTTGCGCTGTATTCATAATTAGTTTAGGAACTTGAATTTTACTATGAAAATACAAGTGAAAATGGTGTAATTTTTTGCATATAATTTGATTTTTAATAGAGTTTAAATTTGGATGTGTTTGTTATATATGACAATCATATTTCTCATTAAAATGTTGTCAATTGAGTTGACAAGTGATTAATTATATATCTTAATTTCGAGATCGAAAATAACAAGTACACTTTAATTTGCAACGTTAATTGGCACCATTTACCACTTCAAATTTTGTTTTTTGTGTTATATCACTGAGAGAATGATTTATAAGAGAATATTTTAGGTTAGTGATTGAGAGTAACAGAAAAGAAAATAACAAAAATAATCAAGATGAATGATTTAGAATTAAATTTTTTTCGTAAAGGTCAGGTTATAACATATATTTTCAAACTTTTAAAATAAGTATATGGCAAAAGTTCATTTGATATAAATCAATGATGCCTGAATGTAAAAATTATAAATAATTGTATGTAAAATTTAAAATTTCACAAAAAATCAAAAATCTTTCAAAAACAAAAACTTAAAGTTAACAAAAAATCTTAAATTTTAGAACAAATAAAAATAAATTTTACAAAAGCTCGAAAAATTACAACAAAATTTATAATATTGCAAAAAAAATTTACAATTCATAAATAAAAAAGAAATTAAATTCATTAAGTTCACAGTTGAAATTTAAAAACAAATGCAAATAAAAGAGAAAGAATGTTAACAGTTATTGCGATCATCCATAATTGAAATAGTTTGCCTCTCAACAAAGCATTAAAAAACAACAAAAAAACAAGTAAGAAAGTATAATCAGTCAAGCCCGACCATATAATACCCTACACCCAGTATATCTATAAAACAGTTTTTCAGAAATGGGCGCTATGTGGGAGATATTACTTTTTATGGACCGATCATCCAAAAATTTAGTGCCACTTTATCTCGATACTTTTACAAGATTTATGGAGGTTAAATTGAATTACGGAGAAGGTCTTATATGGGAATTTCGACTAATTATGGGACAACTATTATAAAATTAGGTTCATTGTTTCTGTATATGGGTCAATTTCAAAAAAAAAACGTACACAACGAGTTTTTTCAATTCGCCTGTTTATGTAGAAATTGATAAATAATCGGGTGGTACTTTTAGGCTCTCAAAAAAATCAATATTTTTGGATTTTTTTAGGTTTTCTATGATTTCTATCTTGAGCGTCACACACCAAATATGTGTAAAAAATCGCTAAAAATGCAAAAATATTTTAAATTCAAGCTTACTACGATGTTCTTTTGTCAAGATTGACTTTTGCGAAAATCACCTTTTCGATTATAAACAAAAAATTACGATTCAACTTGATTTGTACAAAAACTTCAAAGAAACTTATTTTTGTTGAATTTTATTTGAATACCAACATTTTTGAGAGATTTATGTTCGTTAAAGTGATTTTCGGAAGTGGACCTTATATGGGAGCGCCGACTAATTATGGACCGATCATCATAGAATTATACCATAGTATTTGTATATATACGAAAGATATCTGTATTTAATATTGTTTGGATACCGACAAGAGAGGTATGGACTTTAAAGCGGTTTAAAATTCCCAGCTCTGGCCTGTTCTTGCAGTATATAAAACTATGTTTTCTTTACGTCTGACGTGTAGGGTATGTTCAGCATTTTTGTAGATAATGGTATGGCAAATATTTTTTTAGAACATATTAACCCTTTAACTCCCCCCTCATAATGGCATTTTGGGCTTTATTCTAAGAAATTGCAAAAAAACACCCCGAAAAAGGGGAAGGGCGGGGATGAAATGTTCTACAAAAATGTTGGCCATAAAATTTTACTTTATATGTCAGAACACACCAAAACCCAAAACTTAACACAAACACTAAAAACCAATCAATTCAGTATTGGAGTGTCAAACCTTCCCGCCAGAGATGGGATGACCCACATATGTGAACAATAACTAAATTAACCTTTAATGGACAATCTTGAATTTGATTGTTTTTTTAGTGTTTGTGTTAAGTTTTATTTAAATAATAAAACGCAATTGTTCTATTTTAACTTTTTTAGCCTTTTACTGTTTTGATTTTTTTCTTCGTTGATGTTGATCTTGCATTTGAATAGAAATATTCCAATATAAATAGAATCAGCTTTGTCTGTTTTCGCATTCAAGTACAGCAACTCTTTTTTTCACAAATCGAGAAACGATTAAGTTTTTTGTTTCACACTTGATGTGAGAAATTTTACAATGCCAGAAATACAGAAACGAGCTACAGGAAGCATGTTATTGTCATTTCCAAATTGTAAATAAGGCTTGCATATCCAAATCCCTCCAAATGAGCTACTTAGAAAGGTTCCTTGATACCCCAAAAAAAATTATTTAAAATTTAGCAAACAAATTTATACGATAGCCAGCCTCCTAGTGGCACAGCTCACACAACTTATTCAAAGTATAAAAGCCGATATAACTAATTTTTCGATCTAAGGATTTAACTGTATATGATTATTTAATTTGTTTATTTGATATTTCGAAACTAATAAGTGATCTATAGAACTAAACTATTGCCAAAGAATTAAATTCCTAAATAAAATACAACGTACTTACTTTAGAATCCCAATAGTGTTATAAAAGGGTTTCTGAACTAGTTCTAAGGCCGTCATTAGAAAAACGAACGTTGTTTTGTTTACACTACTTCTAGAATTATTTATTTTAAATTTCAGCAGAATATCATTCCATAAATAAGAAATCCAACGCAGATTAATACGATATTGCAGACATTTTGATTGAAATAATGAATTAGTATATCACATAATTGGCAATCTACAACAGTGTTGTCAGATTAGTTTCCCCCTAGATTTAGAGGCTTTTTTTCTATATAGGGGCTAGATTTAGGGGTTAATATTATTTAGGGGGAAATTTGGGGTAAGAAAATTTTATTTAGGGGATTTTTAGGGGATTTTCGAATTTAACAACTGAGCATATCGAAGATATTGTAACGAAGTGACGATTTAGATTCTAAATTTTAGAAAGTAATCTGGCAACTACAAACAATAAAACATTTTTCGAAGCAAATAGAAGACATTAGGCTCATTAACGAAAATTAAAAAACTTTTACTTTGGCAACATGTTTCCAAATAAAAAAAAAACACTTCCAGATAGTATTGATCTTATAGAAAAATTGTCATTGTTTTCCATCGAAAATGCACAGAAAGCTAAAAAACCAGACATTACCAGTATCGTTGTTCATTTCAAAAACATTTGTGAAGACATCAATGCAACTCCTAGTGAGTGGAACAACTTGCACTTTATATCGTGGAGTAATACGACGTCTTTAGAAAAATTTTGGTATGAAGTTGGACAAAAGAGGGGTGCTGGCAATAACGCAAAATTTTGCAGAATTAATAAACTAAGATTATCTTTATTACTACTACCTTCTTTCTCTATGTTTAATGTGGTAATAAATAAGCTGCGAAACAGAATGAACAGTTGAAAGTATTTTAAGAGTCAAGTACTCGTTAAACAATAAATGTCAAGATTTTATTCCAACACCTGAAATGCTCAAACTTTTCAATTCGAATGATATGTACACAGCTAGTGAAGAAGACTTTGCAACTCTTGCAATTTTTGGAGAAACCTGATTTTAATAAAACTAACCATCTAGATGTTTATATGTACATTAGGGTGGCCCCAAAATACAATTGCGGATGTTCCCGACTAATATGAAAATTTGATTCATTTTCTCATACGTTTGATCCAGCTCACCAAATATTGACCCCAGGACAAAAAAATTGAGAAACGTAGTCTTAAAAAGAATCAAATTTTCATATTAGTTGGAAACATCGATACCTTATTTTTTCTCCATACAAACGGGGCCACCTTAATGTACATATATAAATTGTATTCCTAATAGTTCACCTTACGTAAATTCATAAAAATGTAAGCGAAGAATAATTCAAATGTTTTTTTAATAATTAGTAGAGTATTATATAAGAATAATAGTACCTCAATTCAAATTTAATAGAGATATGAATGATGAAGCTTTAGGGGGTTTTTTAAAAAAAGTGTAGAATCTAGTTGGTTTCTAAATATTTTTGGGGGGAAGAAAAAAAATTATCTGATCTACATACATAAATGCTATTGTATTGTTTATTACCACATCACGCCATGTAAATCTGACCTACTGATATTCTTCTCTTGAATTGAATTGAATTTAAACGATTCATATAAAAACTGACATACATATGTATGTATGTACAATAAACTGCATCATAAATTTCATCATCAATTGGCCACAATAATTCTATAGAATTGACAACTCACGAGTGTTTTATTAAACTGTTTTCTTTTTTCCTTAATAAGTATTGTGCAGTGGTTATATTTATAGACTGACTGACTAACTGACTGACATTGAACAACGTCCATTTTTGTTTACTATTTTGATTGCAAGTATTAAATATTAAAGATACATATTTGTTTTCCCCCGTAAGTGCAAACTCAGGCATTTTTATAAATACGAAAAATTAAAAGGATGAAAATAAAAGCACATATCAGGTGTGGGAAAATATTTACTTTCATAGCGATATCTATATATATGAATATCTGTCTGTTTGTTTGTGCTTTATAGGAGGCCAAACCCTTGGACTGATCTTCCTGAAATTTTTACAGCACGTTTTTTTATATATATATCTACAGAAAACACCCAGAATCATTGGCATTGAATCGAATCCACATAGTCTATCCTAGAATTCCTTATGGAATTCTAAGTCAATTGAGCAATGTCCGTCTGTCTGTCTATGCAAAACACTCTCACGTCCAAGAGACACAAATTTACAAAAACCCGTTTATAATTCTTGTAAGCAGTGTGATATTGAAAATCAGCAACATCGGTATTGTAGAACCAGAGTTATGGACCAAAATGTCAGACAACCTCCATAAAAATTTGATATTTTTAAAAATTTTCTTGTAATTTTTTGAAATATATTACAGATATTGCCATTAAATTTTGTATACATTGTTTCTGGGATAACAGAAGAAAATGTGCGGAAAATAATATGAATCGGCCATTGATTTCTCATAGCTCCCATGCAAATATCTTCCCGAAATATGGCTTAATGATAAATAAATGTCTGTAAAATTGGAATATTTATAAAAAATTCGCCAAAAATAAGTATAATGTTAAAAGAAATCGCAAAACGAAATTTTGTTTTGCTCGGTCAATGTTTGACCATAGACGCCATATAAAGTCCACATCTAAAACTCACTTAAATACGTATAACTCTGGTATAAATATTGTTACCTGGATAAAATTCGACACAAATAATTCCTCTAGGTAAATTAATTGTCTTACTAAATTTTATGGTGAACGGCCCATAATTGGTCTTAGCTTCCATATAAGGAGCTATGACCGAAAAATTCATTAATCTTTGTGTATATCTTATAAATGTCGGTACCGACTCGAAACTTTATATGTATAAATTAAATATTCACAAAAATCATCCCACAAGATTTTGTGAATATCGGTCCATAATTGACCGAATCCCCCATATAAAGCCCTCTTTCTAAAATCACTTTAATACTCATAAATCTCTTATAAATAATGGCACCGATCCAAAATTTTGCACGGATCATTTACATACATGCCAAAATCCAACTGCTGGATTTTTGAGAATATCGGTCTATATATGGCAATATCCTCCACATAAAGTCCACTTCTGAAATAAACGTTAATACTAATATATATCTTAAATATACCGTTATCATATTGAAATGCGGCGTGAAATATCCCCATATGCATGAAAATCACTGTTCCAATATTTAAGAAGCTCGGTCCATGATTTGTCATAGCTGGCATATAAGGATCATTGCCGAAAAACAATTTAACCCACAAAAATCCAGTTTAATCCAGATATCATATTAACAAATTTACAACTGTTGTAAATAACGTAACTAAATGAAAATCAACCAAAATAAGCCTCGAATATGTAGAAATAACATTAGTGGATACTGGATTTAGAGGATATCAGTGCATAATTGGTCCACTTCTACTGTGCTACCCATAAATCTCTTGTAAATAATGTTTTTAAGATCATTCATCCAAAATTAGCATCACTTTATAATCTTTTCCTATTTTATGCTCTGTTTCTTAACTTGTTGTGAATATGGAAAAATGTTATTTTAATTTTTTAAATTGTTAAATTACACTCCAGGGGGCTAATTCTCGCATTCGTATGCGAGTAAATTTTCATTCGAACGTTCGAATTTTTTAACATTTGGGATTCTCTCATTCGATAGCGAATAAAATGTATCGAAATTTCTAATGATGGCATTCGATAACGAATGATTATTCGAACGCAACCTTGCGAGTTTTTACTCGTAAGCAAAGAAGCGTTCGAAATAACGTTTTTTTAGCAAACAGAAGAAAAAAAGAAAATGTTAGTAAAAAATTTGTTACTTACTTTAAAAAATATCATAATATTAATAATTTTATTACTTTTAGGTCAAAATTTTCAAAAATAAATTTTAGCTATGCTTGCTTTGTGAGCCTAAAACGTCTTTTGAGTCTAGAAAAACACATGCATACATTGATACATACATATGTAGGTATGTATGTATGTACTTATTTATACTTACTCATTGTTTGTCAATCTTAATGGGACGAAGGTGTTTCTTATGTCATTCATATTTTGTAAAAATCAAAAGAAGAAGAATAAAAAAACATAACTGGGTTCATTTTTAATTTAAAAGAACTTCTTTAAAAAATTTTGCTTTTACTTGAGTTATTTTTTGCAGAACCATATGTTTTTTGTTTATATTTTCTTTTATTTTATTCAGTGTTGTAATACGTACTTATTTAAGTTTTTTACAACACTGAAGCAATGAATCGATTCGATTCGTATCGAGTACCATCATTAGAAAATTTTGCACTGTCGAAATAAATTTCGATTCGAAAACAATTTCGATCACGACTGCCAGAATTAGCCCCCAGGTTATTATGAAAATCAAACGAACTCTGTAAATCGGTAATTACATAAATTATAAATGGTCGAAATTAGATAATATTTAAAAACATTTAAAATAAATTATATTGGTCGTAAAATTGTCTTTAAAAAAATATATAAAAAAAATAATAAAATTTATACTAACTGAATAGAAAACACAGAATAAGGATATTCTAGTCCTATAACCAGTGCAGTTTTTCTGTTTCTTTTTACGTTTAGGTGGAGGGTATTTAAGATTTGGCAAAGCCGAATATTGGATTCTAACTTGTTTTCTACATAAGTTTATTATATTTATGAATGTATAGCAAACGGTTCAGAGATAAAATCTATTTTTCAATAAACATTTATTAGTTATTCGTGCCTTCAATGAAAATGGATTTAAAGGCTTGTAATGTACAATGGACTGAACATATGAATACTTGGGGGCAGCATGAATACTTCGAAAAAATCAAAATACAAGATAAAGAAGAACTTTGTATCAAGTGTTCAGGTTAAATAGGAATACAAACTAGCGGGAGCCATTGACATGCCACTAGCGGTCAGTCGGGCGGTGGGGTTCTTGTTCGTGTTGTCCTATGTCCTATTTAAAATTCGACATTCACAAATATTTGTTATAGACTCCTTAAACTACAACAAAATGTAGTAAATTGCGGTTGATTTAAAACAAAAGATGATGATAGCTTGACTCGATATTTTCGTCAACCTAAAAGTCTATAAATTTAAGCACAACTGTATGACCGATCTCCTAGATGTTATGAACACAGAATGCCTCTTAACCCACCCTTCCATTGATCTTATTGGGCAAAATTGGAATAAGATCCCTAACTCTGTTCACACACTTTCTCACATCACGAAAACTTCAGCAAAATATTTATAATTCCATAATTATATTTCTCATTTTATTCAAATAATAACTTTAAATTTAATAGTCATATTATTTAAAATTAAAAGAACTGTTCAAAAAAAAACTCATTCCAAATCCGTTCAGGAATATACTTCAATATAGAGTAATAATTAAATTTTAATTATTCACAATAAAGAAAGAATTTAATAAATGGGTAACAATATAAAAAAATTTAATAAAATTCTTTAGGGTTGTACTAATATGTTTTGATTATAGTATGAACAAGATCAATAAATGCATTGCTTAATGATCATTAAGAATAAAAAGATCTTTGAAAATATGAAGAAGGTCGTACAAAAGAAGAATAACAAAATATATTATTTTATTGCTTTATTAAAAGCATGTTTATGTAATACCTAACCCTCGAATGACGGCGTTTATTGAATATTAATTAGTAAAATTTTAATTAGAAAACTATATTATTGTTGTTGTTACTTTTTACTAAATATTTAAATTGAAATATATGCAAAACAAAAAGATAAAAAAAAAGTATAAAATTTACTCACCAATTTAGGGTATCTGGAGCTGCTGAGTGTTGAGGCCTCGACAATCCGCTACAGATTTCTTAGACAAATTATATTGAAAGTTAAAGTTTTGTTTTGCATGTAGAAATTAATTCCATAACGGTGATTAACTCTAATTAACTTAAAAAAACTTATTATAATGGTGTTTTTGAACTGTGATATAATGTGCAATATAAGTTAAGGTTTCCAAATCATGTTTTGTTTTAATTTATATTTTTTTAGAATTTTGAATAGATTTAAGATTAGTTAGTTTATAGTATTTGTTTTAACATAATTTAATGAATTTTTTGTTTTTAGATGTGGACATTTTAACTTATCTATTATATTTTAGATTTGAATCATTTTAAAACCAGCAATCACAGCTATTCTTTAGCATGGTCATTGTCGGCGTTACCCAGATTTTACTGGTTTCTTTTAATAACTGTTTGCTTCCATTTTGATTTCATCCAGTTCTTAAGATTTGGCTGTATCGTTTTCTACCATCAACTACACTTTTTTTAAGCTTTTTTGGAAAACATTGAACCCATATGTCAAATTTTCAAAGAACTTGTGCACGAATTGTTTTCTATTTTGGTTTTTTATTGCTCAGCAATACTGTTTATTTAAAAAAAAAAAAAATAACGACAGTTATGCATAAAAACAAATCACTGCAAAAAAAAACAAGTAAAAAAGTATAGTCGGTCAAGCCCGACTATAGAATACCCTACACCTAGTATATGTATAAAAAGTTTTTCAGAAATGGGCGATATATGGGAGATATAATCTATTGCGGACCGATTATCCAAAAATTTAGTGCCATGACTTCCGTGAATATAAATATTATGTATATAAATATAACGATATAAATACTTTTAAAAGATTTATAGAGGTTAAAGTGAATTACGTAGTGGATCTTATATGGGAATTTCGACTAATTATCCAGTAAAAAATGTGCTCCAAAAGGAGCAGGTTTTATGTATGAATTCATACCTCAAATCGCTTCAAACCTGCTGATGGGTGCTTGATTTTTGTTATGTATATTACATTCTGCGCTTCTTTTAACCTAATCAAACATGCAAATAAAGCACTCTTCTAAAGTGTTGCACGTCACTTCGCGCACACCAATCAAAGAACAAATTCCATGTGAATGTTTTTGCTTAAGAAAAATTCATAGCAACTGAGAAGAGCGATATTCGTTTCGTAATTAACTTTTGTTGTCATACATAAATCTGTAGGCTATAATTTCATTTTTGTTTTTTCGCTTTAAAACCTTGTCAGCACTAAAATAGCATATTTTTTGTATATTTTATTCGTAAGCATTTACTGCTTCAAAAAAACGGGTTTTGCACCTTTGCGCACTTATAAGCCTGTAATTTTGTTGATAATGATCCGATTTTCAATTTCTTACTAGATTTGGAAAGAAGATACTGAGATCTTTCGTATGGCATCTTTAAATCGACTCAGGATGTGATCTGAGTCGATAGGTATACTTTAAGGTGGGTGTTGGACCAATATTTCTGGACTTTACAAACATCAACACAAATCCAATATACCGTTCCTATTATTGTGGTGTAGGGTGTAAAAGGAAAAGTACTATTTCAAAGTACTTTAAGAAATTAAAGACCTTAAATTCTAGAATTTAATTAACGAACGATTTCGTTAAAAAAAAATTTTATTTTTAAACCTCATTTATTTAATCTGTCTGTTCATATTATTATCACATTCCGATTCTCCTCTTTAAATGTAATAAATTGTCCAAGCAACAACAACTCTGTCTGTCAATGTTTGATGGACACTTTTCATCATACAACATTATGAAACGTACTTGTCCCAACATGCATACGTACGTACTCACAATTCTAGCATGACTCACAATTTTTTATGTACATAGCCGTAGTTATTGTATTTGGTGGAATTTTTTTTTTGCTGGAATATAAAATGTCATACATGTACATACATATGTACATAAATGACAATATACACAAAGGTGATTTTTTATTTTTGTTTTCTGTTTTTGTTATTTCAAGAATATTTATTTATTAAACATCTGCGTGTGTTTGTGTGCACTGACCACTGGTTCGGTTTAATGGCGGTGTTGTTCAACTGTGCAGGATAAATGTTTGTACGGGTTGTTGCTGCTGGTATTTCTTTTGACGATGATATTTTAATTGTCATACGAATTGGCTTAACTGTAACGAAATGTGTGTATATATGAAAATGGGAGGGCTGTTTCCAAAAATAATTGCTCCCTTTTTCTATAAAAATAGCCAGATTGCTTGAGAAAATTTCCTTTATTTTTTTAATAAACATTACTTACTGCATTTCTTATGCACCTACTGTTTACAGGACAACCCACTGACATAATTGTTTACATATGTACTCTCACATTTAAGTATTATAAATTTAAATTAATTAAAATAGTAAATATATAAAGAATTTTTCTTTTTTTCCCCACTTAACAACTTAATATTCTGTGGAGACTACACCATTTAAATAGCGTTTGTAAAATAATAACGTTTTTATTAGTTGTACCAAGTGAGTTTTTAAACCATTTTTGTGAATAAAAAATTAAAAAAACAATGATATTATTTTAAGAGAAAAGTTTTATTTATGCTAATAGTTCGAATAATCAAGAATACTATTGTAAAGTACTGGAACAATTGGCAAATTAAAAATAATATTATTGTATTATTATGTTAAAGAAGATATAATTTAGGAGAAATGTTTTATATTTTTCTTTTAAATAACAATCCCAATTAAGTGCAACCATGCGTATGATTTATTTATAATTCTTGAAAAAACAAACACAGATTCAAACAAGCAGGAATATATTACCCTACACCCAGTATATGTATAAAACAGTTTTTAGTTAAAATTTGTCTCGATATAAATACTTTTAAAAGTGAACTACCAAGAGGGTCTTATATGGAAGTTTTGACTAATTATGGACCAACCATTATCAAATTAGGTGTCATTACTTCTGTATATAAGAAACTTATTTGTGTCGAATTTTATTTGGATATCAACATTTTTAAGAAATTAATGATCGTTAAAGTGATTTACGGAAGTGGGCCTTATTGGGAGCTGCGACAAATTATGGACAGATCACAATAAAATTGTATCGTATTGCTTGTATACATATGAAATATATTTGGATTAGATATTATATGGATACCAACATTTTTGAGTGAGTTATGCTCTTTAAAGTGATTTTCGGAAGTGGGCCTTATATGGGAGCTACGACTAATTATAGACCTATCTTCACAAAGATCTTAGATGTGATTTAGCTCCATTTACTACTCATTTGTGGTGAAATTTGTTTGGATACTTGCATATTTCAAGCATTTATGATCGGTAAACCCCAATTTCGGGAGGACATTTGTATGGAGGCCAGGTGAAATAATAGACCAATATCCACCAATTTCAATCCGATCCGTCCTTGTGCCGAAAAAATATCACGTACCAGATTTTATCAAAATATTTTCAAAATTTCGTCCTGTACTCTGCGCACGAGCTTTACATGGACAGACAGCAAGACGGACGGCCTGATGGACGGACATTGTTAAATCGACTCAGAAAATGATTCTGAGTCGATAGGTATACTTTAAGGTGGGTGTTTAACCAATATTTCTGGACGTTACAAACATCAGCACAAATCCAATATACCCTTCCCACTATGCTGGTGAAAGCTATAAAAATTCAACGTAGGCGTATGAGTAATTTTAATTTCTATGAAATAAATAACAAGCATGTTGAAATATTTATTAGATTCACTCAAATTACTTTCTGAATTGTATGTATTGTCTTTCATTTAAATGCTTAAGAATGCTCAAAATAAACTCAACAAATCATCAAACTTTATTAGTCTGTCCATTATATTGGCAATAAATAAATGATTATGTTTTTCTTACTGTTGCAAATTAATGACATTTTATTTAATATTAAAACACTTACGTGCTCATCATCAGCATAGGAGTATGTATAAAATTATATGTTATTTAACAATTCTTGAATATTTAATTATTAAAATTGTATTCGAAATTCAAGGAAAATGACCAAGAAATATTAAATTAAGTTTAATGAAATTTTTATTTCTTATTAAACAGTATTTGTTCACTTAAAAACACCACAAGACTGTAAATGAATATTATATTATAAATAAAAATAAAACTGCTATTAAATTCAGCAGAAGGCTTGGCTGTGCAAACATGTGTTGGCGGAGATATAGATTAAAAATATGAAGAGTGGATGAAAACATCATGAATTAAGCATTGTTTACAAATTTAACAAAAATAAAATGAGCATTCCGCTACTACCAGAAAATGAGACGAAAATTCCCAAAATAGAATTCTTCACAATTTTGCCTATAACGTGTACATTTCTGTCGGGGTTGGTAAAATACTTCAGGGATACATAATAAATACATGAGAACATAAGGTATTTGAAAAATTGGGCTTGTTTTTTATATTAAAATTATTTCAGTATATTATATTTTCGAAAAATACAAATATTTAATTTAATCTAAGAAAAAAAACGAGTTAGAACAATTTTTTGCAAAGAAATAAATACAAAAATCGACTATTTTTTTAACTCTAAAATTTAAAATTGTTTATTTTTGGACCCAGAAATACAGAGATATACACCGAGCGTCAAAATAAAGCCAAAAAAACTTTCTCATATTAAATAATATTATATTAGAAAATTATATTGCTTTTTATAGTTATTTAAGTAGAATTAAATTCACAAAAAAAATAAAATAAAAACACAAAAATCTAATTGATTTATTAATAAAATAGAACAATTTTTATAAATAAAGTCAACAGGCTTTTGCAACAAACATCTGTCATTCCAAAAGTATCAGCAATTCTTTTAATTTTTCTTTGCTTGAAAGTATAACGGTAAAGAACCGTTCAAAATAATTACAAGTTTCATAATTTGTCATTAACAGATATTAAGTTGTAACGTTAAGTAATGAAAAATGTGCAATGGGAAGACAAACATCAATTGAGATTCGACAAATCATATTAGACTGGAAAACCTGTAAGCTTGAGTATGATTAGAAGAGTTTTGCATCAAAATAGCCATGAGTGCGTGTCACATAAGAAGTCCTTTATATCAAAGAATAACAAAACTGAGCGTTTGAATATTGCAAAAAATGTATAAACGAGCCCCAAATTTGTATACCCTACACCACGATAGTGGGGAGGATATATTAGATTTGTTCTGTTGTTTGTAACACCTATAAATACTGATCCAACACCCACCTTAAAGTATACCGATCGACTTAGAATCACTTTCTGAGTCGCTTTAACGATGTCCGTCCGTCCGCCTGGCGGGCGGTCCATGTAAAGCTTGTGCGCAGAGTACAGGTCGCAATTTTGAAGATATTTCGATAAAATTTGGTACGTGATATTTTTCGGCCCAAGGACGGATCAGATTGAAACTGGTGGAAATCGGTTCATTATTTCACCTGGCCCCCATACAAATGTCCTCCCGAAAATGGGGTTTACCGATCATAAATGTTTAAATTATGCAAGTATCCAAACAAATTTCATCACAAATGAAGATAAATCACATCTACGATATAAGGCCCACTTCCGAAAATCACGCTAAAGAGCATAACTCTCTTTTTTTAAAAATATTTCGTATCCAAACAACATCTAACGCAAATATATTTCATATGTATACAAATAATACGGTACAATTTTATAATGATGGGTCCATAATTAGTCGCAGCTGCCATATAAGGCCCACATCCGAAATTCACTTTAACGATCATTAATTTCTTAAAAATGTTTGTATCCAAATAAAATTCAACACAAACCAGTTTTTTATATACAGAAATAATGACAACTAATTTTATAATGGTAGGTCCATAATTAGTCGAAACTTTCATATAAGAGAATCTACGTAATCAACTTTAACCTTCATAAACTTTTTAAAAGTATTTATATCGAGATCATGGCACTAAATTTTTGGATGATCGGTCCATAATAGGTCATAGCTTCCATATAGCGCCCATTTCTCTAAAACTGTACTCGAGCTTGACCAACTCTATACTTTCTTACTTGCTTATATCTGATTAGAATGATAATATCGTACACATTTCGTTTCTTTTACATTAAGATCAAAAATAATTAAAACAAGCAAGGGTGCTTTATTCGGCTATACCGAATCTTATATACCCTTCACCTTTGTTGTGGATGCATAATTATATTATGCATAATTATGTCGATAAACACGACATCGTTGATGAATTTGTTCGTAACAATATTAATAAACCTTGTGTGATCAACGCCATCTGTTGATGAAATTATTCGTAACAATATTAATACATTTAGTTTTTTTGATGCAATTTTCAGAGGTTGTATCGGATTTTTCCTCATATCTCCGTTATTTATGGACGGATTTTGCTGATTTTATATAGCAAATTTCTCGAAAGCCTGTCTGACAGAATTATTGAAGATATCTGGGGACTTTAGAAAATGGATTTCAACAGACAGACATATGGACGTGGCTTAATAGACTTCGCTATCTATAAGGCTCCAGAATTTATATACTTTATAGGGTCGGAAAATTATATTGTGGAAATTACAAACGGAATGACAAACTTATATATACCCTTTTCATGAAGGTGAAGGGTATAAATAAATGTATATTTCCCCTTGTAAATGCACCACCAAAATCACCAAACTTCGGAGCCATTGCGGCATCAGTCAACGGTATCCTATTATCCTAATACTTTTTAGAACATGTTTTTTTCTTGAAAATTTAATCTAAAATTTAATTGTAAATGTGCGTTTCAAAAAGAAAATAAAAGTTTTATTGTTGCCAATTTTTTTAAAAGGGACATCTAAACTCCTTTAATGAATCTGAAGGAAAGATGTATTCAATCTAGAAAACTTTTTTTGTTTGTGAGCCATTCTAATATAAATAGCCATATATTACATACATACATACATATATCATTATAAATAAATACATTCTCTTATAACGTGTATGTGTTAACAAACATTTTCATATAGACTCTCACACTAAATGACGTTTGTTTTGCCTCGAGATTTTAATTTTGTTTATTTTATTGTATTTTCCCCCATTTCGAATGACAATAAGTGTCCTCACATTCTCAATTGTTGTCGTTGTGCGGTCATATTGACCTCATGCATAAATACAAGAAATAAAACAATGCCCACTGAATATGACAAAAACAACAATCAGCAGACGCATGGTTAAAAGGATTCAAATAAAACCAACCAACACTTTGTTCATAGAACATAAAAATCACAGTCACATAATGGTATTGGTATTTTTGTAACAAAAAAAGTATTTCATTTTATTTTTTTTTTCAAAACAGTTGTTAGTTTTATTCCTGGATTTTACATGTATTTATTTATATACATATGTCCATACCTATTTGAAAGTATTTGCAAGTTTATTTGTTTTTGTAAATTTTAAGGCTAAAAAGCTAGAAAGCATCACAAATATTTTTGTTTTTTTTCTGGTTAATATTTCTCTAGCATTTATCAGACATTTACACAAATAGAAATTCACGTTTGTTTGTTTGTTGTTTGTGTGAAGATGTGAAATTATTGAAATTTGTTTGTATTCATATACTCGTATATGAATTGATGGAGATTTCTGCAAGGATTTTGATTATGCACATAAGTAAGTGTGCAAAAAAACAAAGTGAAATTTGAAGATGCCTTTCAGAAAAATATAAAATTGGTCTGTATTCTTTAAGAAAGTTTTTTTTTAACAAGAAAAGAATTAAGGTACATTTAAATAATTTTGGAATTTCTATTTTAAATACATATAACTGGAGATAGAAAGCACAGGCAAGCATGATTTTAAAGCCCTGGCAGAGGACTTTCAGCAGATATTAAAATCCTATTGCATGTCAAAGGTGCCCTATTTTAAGTCCTGGAAGGTTTGTATGATCCATCTTTAAAACTTAAACTCAAATGCTCCTTGGATACCTAGGATTTTATTTCGATCGGACTAGCCTTTGGGAAATACCAAGGGCGAAATTACCGCATTCGATATCGAGTAAAATTGATCGTAATTTTCTTATTTGAGATTATCGCATTCGATATCGAGCAAGAAATTTAGTATTTTTAATTTGGCTCCAGACTTTTTTTTTAAATTTAGTTTCTGCCTCACTCTGCATTTTGGTTTTTGCCCTTGACTTGTTGGCAATATGATTCTCACACGTTATTGTCAGGGAGAGCTAGATATGGTGGAGTCTAAAGTCTTGAGTCTTGAAGCTCACTAATCTCTCTGTTTATATTTACGGGAACCCGGGAACTTGTCCCCTAACTGATAATTGTTTAAGGTCTTTTTGAGTTTCACGTAGTGTCTGTAGTTTAAACGCTAAGCGGGAAGAATGTCAGTTGGTTAACTGTTGCTGAGACAACAGAAAGTAGTGGTGAGTGACACTTTGGTATAAAGTACTTATAAAATATTCTATAAATATAAAAAGTTTAAAATATTAGCTACTTATTGTATACATTTTGAAATTTTGTTAAACTGTTTTAATATATCAAACATTTTAAACTTTGACAAAAACCTTACTTGATTTATATTATTATTATTGATTGTTATTATTATTTTTTAGCTATTAATTGTTTGCCGCTATTTTCGCAGAACCAACACAGCAATATGTTTGTATTAACGCCGACACTTTTACATTTTATTGTTTTTACTTTTACGCTAAATATTTTATTGTTTCATTTTTATGAAACAACAATAACAAACACATGGAAAATATAATTTTGCGGAAGAGATGCCAAGAAAAATATTTTATTCACACCCACCATTCGAACCAACAAATAGCAATCAAATTTAATAAAAGCAACAAACAAAAACCAACACAGTAAAACCGAGGACACCCACACCACAGGATGTGCGAGTAAGATGTAAGAAAGGAAATTGATGTGCACACATGGACGTGGTAAAAAGGATGTACGCACGCACACAACAGACACAAGCAAACATTTAGCAAAATAAAAACAAGTTTAGAACAATTATTTTTGTTTTTAAATTTAGGAAAATGGTTCGGAATAAACCATTAAATTAGGTCACAGAAAACGAATAGATAGACTTGGCGTTAGTGTGCCGGACTATCAGTCAAAGGGCTGCGGGTTCGATTCCCGCCAAAGACTCAGGATGTTTTCTGCAGATAAGCCCCAAAAGCTTCGCAGTTTGTGTTTGTTAATTATTTAAAACAAAAAAAACAGAATATTGTTTGTATAAAAACGTAATCACTTAAAAAACTAATATTGTTTAAAAGTATTCAAAAATTATATTCAGCTGTCTTCAATTCCGTATTTCCTTACTGCAACATAAATGCTTACTGGGTAATGACAACATCATCACTTCCACATAATAGATTATGACTAGGGTTAGAGGTACGGGAAATCCCCGTTATTCCTGAAAATAATGGCTGCTAATTTCCGGGAAAAAATTTGAAAAGTGAATAACAAATAAGAAAGTATAGTCGGTCAAACCCGACTGTATAATACCCTACACCCAGTGTATATATAAAACAATTTTTCAGAAATGGGAGATGTGACCTATTATGGACCGATAATCCAAAAATTTAGTGTCATGACTTCTGTGAATGTAAATATTATGTATGTTAAATTCTATTAAACTCGATATAAATACTTTTAAAAGATTTATGAAGGTTAAGGTAAATTAAGGTGAGGGTCTTATATGGGAGTTTCGACTAATTTCGGACTGACCATTATAAAATTAGGTGTTCTTATTTCTGTATATTTGAAACATATTTGTGTTCAATATTATTTGGATACCAATATTTTTAAGAGAGTGGGACTTATATGGGAGCTATGATCAATTATCGATCGATCTGCACAAAATTTGTAGATGTGATTTGGCTTCATTTATCACGCATTTGTTTTGAAATTTGTTTGGATACTTGCATAATTTAAACATTAATAATCGTCAAACCCCTATTTCGTTAGGGGCCTTGTGAAATAATGTACCGATTTCTACCAGTTTTAATCCGATCCGTCCTTCGGCCAAAGAAATATCATGTGCAAAATGATATTTAAATATCTTTAAAATTGGGACCTGTAGTCTGCGCACAAGCTTTACATGGACAGTCAGCCAGCCAGACGGACGGACGGTCACGGTAAGGCCGGTGTTGAACCAATATTTATGTATATGATGGTGTAGGGTATAATAATATATAATAAATTTAAACATACTGCCTACAAAGAAAAACCTGCAAGAATTAATTTTTTGAACAAAATATTTTAACTAATATAACTTAAAAATTGTTTTACGACAGATTTGTGCGAATTTTTGATATTGGGCATTATTAGTTATGTTTCTTTCTGGTAAAATTCCAAACCAAAAGAACTGCTCATCTTTTGAAGGGGCAAAGTCTATAAATCGGATGAGGTAAAACTTTGCAATCACTGCTTTCTAAATACTTTTTTTAGCAGGTATTGCAACTTTGTCAGGATAGAATCATACGCTTTCATGCCTAGCCCCATAGTCTGAATAGTTTAAACGAACCCTGCTATTCACAAACGTTTTTATATTGATTTTGCAAGCTCTTTTTGCGTTTGACAACAATCTTTATGTACAATCTTTATACATGACTATGGATCTCATTAACCATAAGTTTCGGTGTGCCTTAAACTTTGTTATTTAACCATAATGTTCAATAGTTAAGTGAAAAGAAATTACTGATGTGTACCAATACAAAATGACAAGAACCGCGATCAAAATATACACCATCTGTTATGAATCCTGCATTTTTAAGTTAAACACACAATATGTATATAAAGTATATGGGAATTTCGTGTCAAGTGGCCCAACTTTTAAAATCAATGTCTTCTAATTTGGATATATATAAATGAATTTCAAACATTTGAAACAAATTTGAAGAAATATTTTTTCTTGAAAGCCGTCTGTCTGGAGAATTATTCAGAAATAATTCAGCCAGGTAGAAAGTAGGTAGAAAGTAATGGTGGGTATGAAACAGTCATTTCCTAAACTGAAGTACGCAATAAGGAAGAGCAGATAGCGGGCTTGTTTTATATTTTAAAATATTAGTAGACGTAGAGAAGGTTGCAGTAGGTATATGAAAATTTGTTCTGAAGAAACGATTGATGTCATTGACAAATGAAAAAATACAATTGAATACGAAAGACTGGAAACTTTGCCTGTAAAATAACAAATCAGATGTGAGATGACTTATTAAATGTATTAGTTATTTGAAAGCACTTAAAATAATTTTGCGAACCAAAAATATTTTTACTTTTATATTAGAAATTAAAGTTTTCACTCCCGTTTCTCGGGGGAAAATAGTGCAGAAAATCCCTAACACTACTTATGACACACACGCATAAAGCAAAATGAACAACAAGACAAAGGCATAAAAATATAAAATGTAGAATTTAAACAACTTATAAACAACTTATCAGTTTAATGTTGCATCAATAACACAAACGACACAAAGAGCAGCACATATATACTCGTACCTATATTCCGCATAACAAGATCAGAGTATTTATATCACAACAACAACAGCAAAAACAGATGCGTAAATTAAGCTGATGAAAAGCTAGGAATTTTATATTTTGTTGCCACAACATGCGAGTAGAGAAACATAATTTATTTTCATTGCTGCTTTTAAGGCAGTGATTTTCTAAGGCTTGATGTTTTCTGACACAACAACTAGAAAAAAAAATTTAAACAGTTGGCTATTAATATATGTTAGACATTTTTTAAAGCCACAGAGAAACTATAACCCCTGGGTATACTGAAGAAATAATTAGTATTACGTCCACATGTACATATTTCTCATTATGGAAAGCGACAACATGCGAACATTTTACTAAACTCATGTTAAGTTTTCATGTAGTTATACCCTACACCACCATAGTGAAGAGGGTATATTGGATTTGTGCTGATGTTTGTAACGCCCAGTATACCGATAGATTAAGAATCATTTTCTGAGTTGATTTAACGATGTCCGTCCGTCCGTCTGGCTAGCTGACTGTCCATGTAAAGCTTGTGCGCAGAGTACAGGTCGCAATTTTAAAAATATTTCGATAAAATTTAATACGTGACATTTTTTCGGCCCAAGGACGGATCGGATTGAAACTGGTAGAAATCAGTGCATTATTGCACCTGGCCCCCATACAAATGTCCTCCCGAAATTGGGGTTTACCGATTATAAATGTTTAAATTATGCAAGTATCCAAACAAATTTCATCACAAATGAGTGGTAAATGAAGCCAAATTACATCTACAAATTTTGTGCAGATCGGTCCATAATTTATCATAGCTCCCATAAATGGCCCACTTCCGAAAATCACTTTAAGCTCCATAAATCGTTTAAAAGTATTTATATCGAAATAATAATTATATTCACAGACATCATGACACTAAATTTTTGGATGATCGGTCCACAATAGGTTATATCTCCCATATAGCGCTTATTTCTGAAAAACTGTTTTATACATATACTGGGTGTAGGGTATTATATGGTCAAGCTTGACCGACTATACTTTCTTACTTGTTTTTTTTTATGTTTTGCTTTAAAAATGCCTCGAGCGAATGGACAAATTTAAAAGCTACTTGCCAGCCTGTATCAGAAATGAAATCAATAAGGATTCACTGTCAGTCAAATTTGACTTTGGGAAAAGTTATTCATCCAACACATCAAACATTTTTTAAAATACATATTAGACATGTAGTTATAGAGAGGTTTCAACAAGAACTTTTCTTTTCCAACGGGGCATATTGGCATAAAATTAAAGTTTAAGCATTGAATTGTTAACATGTCAGTAGCAGAAGCTTTTAGAATTATTACAATAAATGAAACTTGTTGAATTTGTTGAATTTATTCAAGAACTATCTTCTGGTGTTTTGTTGAAAAATTAAATACGTTGTTAGTACCTTTTGAATACTTTGTTCTAAATCGACAAAAATTATTTTATAATTATTTAAGTGATCAAAGTTTAATAGTCTGTTACATAGGTTTGGAAATTCAAGAAATGTAGAGAAAATATTTAATAAAAGATAGAATTGGCTTTTTAGTTTTGTGCATTCAATTTGCGGTAGATAAGTATTTATTCCATTTAAATTAGAGCATCCCGTATATTAATATATTAATGCCACCTGACGATGCGTGAACTTAATACGAAAACAATTTAAAACAAATATTTTCGTAAAGTTTTCAGAAAAGCTGAGGCTTTAAATTAAAATCTGAAACAATATTTATTTGTCCATAAAATTATATACATTAAAAAAACAAGTAAGTGCTTATATTCGGCTGTGCCGAATCTTGTACACCCACCACCACTATTATGTCATTAAATATTATACCAAAATTTCTATTAATTTTAGATTTTGGCTTTTTGAAACGTCAAAATTGTCACCTCTTTATATGCTGTGGGTCTTCTCGGAACTGGAGCTTGTTGGGAGCTACATATGTCCAATTGTAAACCAACTTTCTCAAAGGACAATAGTATAATTTTTACATACTTACAACTGATCTGTGTAAAATTTCGGTTCGATAGGGATGTTTATGTAGGTTAATGCGTTTTCGGGAATAATCCTCATAAGCGAGCTATGACCTATTACGGGCCAATCATCATGATATTCTGCTCGACGATTTATTGTATGCGAATTATTTGTGTTCAATTTCAAGATTATAATGATTTTTAAAGTGATTTCTTTTTTTTTTTTATTGAAATGATCTTAATACTATATTTTAGTTAACATTTCATAAAATTACACCTAGTTTACACTAACAAGTAACTTTTTTCTTTTAAATTAGTTTTATAAAATATTAGACATTAAGTCTTGAGGTTTTTTTCTTTTTAAACGTCTTGAATATATATCATCATTGATAAGAATGGAAGCTTCTTCGTTGCTGTGGAGTTGAAGTCTATTCGCATGTTTAGATGCAATTAGTAATTTCTGATATATTTAAGTGATTTTCGGAAGTGAACTTTATATGGATACTATGGACAAATATGAACCGATCATCACAATATTGATAATGCCGATTTATATCTAGGTATTGACTATTTGTATCAAATTTAAACTTACTGCTGATGCTTATAAGAGATTTATGCGCATTGCAGTGATTTCCGGATGTGCACTTTATATGGGGGGCTACGGTTAAATATAGACCGATCATCATAAAATTGAGATCGATGACTTTTATATATATATATATATATATATATGTATATGGACTATTTGTGTTCAGTTTCAACTTGTTGGTGGTTTTTATAAGGGATTTATGCGCATTAAAGTGATTTTCGGAAGTGGCCTTTATATAGGGCTATGTCAAAAAATGTACACCGATGCAAACAAAATATCATATTGAGATTTCACTTTACATGAAACTTAGTTTTGCAATATTTATAGAATCTCTATAGACATTTATGTACCATAAGGCAATATTTTGGGAGAACATGTGTATGGGGGCTATGAGAAATCGTGGACTGATTCCTATTATTTTCAATAGGACTTGTCCTTCTATTATAAAAATAAAGGTTGCCAAATATCATGATATTATCTGCATTATATTTGAAGAAAATAGCAAAAAAAAATTTAAACTTTGCGCTATAATTTGGATCTTACTGGACCGATTTTTCCCATTTTTAATACCAAATATTTCGGTTTGGTAAAAATTTCATAGTTCGATACATATATAATTTTTCGCAGCTCTATCGAGGGATAGACGGAAGACATTGCTAGATCGTCTTAGAATCTTATAAGGATTCAGAATCTATTGAATTTTTGGTACTACGATGTGTATTTCGATGTGTTACATACGGAATGACAAACTTAATATAACGCCTATGGGTTTTTCTTGGTGGTGGGTATAAAAAATATCTTTTGCGTGAGTAAACTTTATCTCTAAAGTCCTCTCAAATAACATTCATTAATACTTAAATCGTTGTACCAAATGTTATGAAGATTGTCGATAAGTTCTGATACGACAGCTTATTACGATTTATTAGTGTTCTTATGAAATAAATTTCTCTAAAAAATTCGTTGAATAATAAAAGCCAACATAATATTCTTAAACATATTTTAAACAAGGGGTCAACGGACACAGATTTGTTATAATATACCTTTGAAACACTATAACTTAAAAATAGTTAATGGCACGCCAAAATAAACTTATCTTCCTGAAAACATGTCAGATATCAATTTAAGAAAACCATTAATTTTAGATATTGTAGAATTGTTTTAGATAAATGATGTTGTTTTGCAATCAAATTAACACAGCAGTTATGTGTACTCGTATGTATGCTAAAAAACAAGACATGAAATATGTTGTCTTAGGATTTTGTGTTACAAATAGGCCAAAATAAAATAGGAAAAAAATATTCCAAATAAAAGATATCCTTAAAAAATTACTTTTTAATTAAACTTGTAAAATAACCAAGAAAATAAATCTTGTTTTTTTGCAATGTTTTATTTAAATTTCCTAAAGATTGTTGAGATTTTACCAACAATATACTTGAAATAGCAAACGAAATACGTGCAGTAACAATAAATAAAAGAAAGAATAACAAATGAATAAAAAAAAATGTAACACAAAGTTTGTAACAGAGAGCGGGACATGAAGGGGAGTGTGAAAAATACGAAATTCATTGATAAACATCGTTTCATTCATTTTACAAACATACACACACACACACATGTATAAAAACTTTAGTTGTTGCAGAAAATAAAACCAATAGCAGAGCTTTACTATCAATGAAAGCTTTTTGTTAAGAGCTTACGTTCGTCCTTTATTTGTAGCAAGTGTAGTTGTTGGTGGGAATGTTGTTTCTGCCGTTTGATACTATTTCTGTCATTGTTGTTGTTGTTGTTGTTCTTGTTATCACATCACTTCGTGTAGTATTTGGATTTAATAACGATTTGGTCTGACATAGTTCGTGTTTTTCTATTGGCCACTTGTTGGTGTTGTTGTTCGTATTTTTATTTTTATTGCGTTTGAACTGGCAAAGAAAGTTTTGCGGCGCGCTCTTTTCGTACACATATGTTGGTGTATTAGCGTATTGTAACAACGAGAACAACAACAACAACAACGGGAATGTTTTTATGTACATTTTGGTTTATAAAAGTCTTTGCATTTAACGGACAACAACGCATTGTTCAACAAGTGTCGCTAACGGTAACATCAAACAAACGTCTAATATAGCGATAACAAGGATAACATTGAATTACCGCTAACAATTTAACGGTTTTAAAAATTACAGAAAATTCGTTTTACGAAAGGAATATTTGAAAATTGCTGGTGAATTAAAGTGAATATTAAAAATTGTATTCCAGTGAATTTGATTAGAAATTATCTATAAACAAAAATTGTAAATTATAAAAGAAATTGAAATGTGAGTTAAATTAAATTATTAAAAAAAAAAATATTTCTAAATGGCTTAGTACGAAAACTTAATGTGTCGAAAAATCAAGTTACTGAATAATTTGGCTTAAAACTGTATCTACAATACATGTAAAATGTTTCTGCGGAAGGTTAAATAATACAAACATTTATTTTCGAATCCCAAAAATTTATAAAATTTTTTTTAAATAAGAAATTAAACAGATTTTTTAAATATTTACTGCCAAAGTAATATTCCTCATAAACACGTTAGAAAAATACTTTAAACAACCAGATTATGCTTAAAAAAGTAACTTAAATTATTATAGAAATCTGTATAAAGTACTTTTAAAATTTATTATCTTATAAGAGTATGTTATTTTATTATTTTATATGTAAACTAGAATTTTGTTATATTTAAAAAAATTAAAATTCATCAATTTGTTGTTTGTTGTTCATCAATTGTATCACTAATAGAATTTTAAATTCTGATTAAAATAAAAAAAAAATTGGGGCGGTCACGCCTATTTTCGAGTGGGCGGGGCTCCAATGTTTGTAATGTATTTAGCTATATCTTGAAAACTAAATTTTTTTTATTAGACGACATATATAGCAAATGATAGGTATTTTAAAGACCTTTCCAACGATAAGTAACATGACCTATTTGTATGGACCACATATTGATAAATTTCGCAAAATTATTTTTTGATCCGAATTTTTTTTAAAAAATCCGGGAAAAAGGTCTATATGAGTAGATAAATTACAATATTTTCAAGTCAAGAAATTAAGGTTTAATATAAGGTATAACATGACCATATATGTAATATAATTCCGAAGGTATTAAAGAAATATTATGAAATTTTACCAAAAAAAAAATACAATCTGTACTATGCGAAGCCGGTGTTCTGTATACCATAGTATATATAGTGAATATATAAAACTTTTAGTGGCACCCAAAGTTTTTAACTCGCGGCCATTTTGTCAACTGTCAAGTGGTTCATTTTAAGTTTGTTTTAGCATTTCAACATGAATAGACAGCTGCATAAACAACGGCTCGAAATTGTGCAAATTTATTTTGAAAATTCGGTAATTGGGCTCAAAATATGTCTCAATAAACAAAACTGCCGCATTTGGTATGATGATAATCCTCAAGTGTATGTTGCAACACCGCTACATGCAGAAAAACTGAATGTTTAGTGTATTTTATGGGCTAGTGCAATAATTCATCCGAGCTTCTTTAAAAACGAAGCTGGCCAGAACCATGATTACTGACTTTTTTCTTCATCAATGGAACAATCATGATGTCAGGAGTTTTCAACAAGACGGCGCAACTCTTGCTGTTGATTTTTTTGATAAATTGATTGATTTCTTAAAGGAAACGTTTGGTAATCACATAGTTTCACGTTTCGAACCCATGAATTGGCCTCCAAGATCGTGCGATTTAACGCCGCTGGACTATTTTCTGTGGGGATATGTGAATATACTAGTCAATGCCGATAAGCCCGAAATGATTGACCACTTGGAGGACAACATTCGCCACATTATTGTCCATATATGGCCATAAATGTTGGAAAAAGTTATCGAAAATTTTACCTCAATTTAGATTAGCCAGCCGTGGCGGTCATATGCCAGAAGTCATATTTAAATTATAATGCCAGAAGAATATCTTTCAAATAAAATCATGTCAATGTCAATTTAAAAAAATCATCTTTGTTTTATTTCATTTCAAAGTTCTACACATTTAAAAAAACACCCTTTTTGCGAAAAGCTAACAGAATAAATTTAAATTTATTATCTCTTGTACCGGGTTTTATTTCAATGGGTAACATTATCTATTGCGCAACATTTTGACCCACCTGCTTTGTCCAAATCGACAGAAAAATATTACGGTCAAGATTTTCCTACCTTTGACAATAGCTTAAAATTGTAGAATTGTCACAAGCCGAAGACAATTAGGGGTAGCCTTAAAATTCTTAATTGCTGCTAAATCGGCTCAAAACTTTTCTGAAAAGTGGTGACGTGTCATAAGAGGCAGCAAACGTTTGAGCAGACATTATTTTGAATAAATATCAAAAGTCATTATTGAAAAGGTCACAAAAGACGTGCTCAACAAAGTTATACAATAAGAAATATATTTGCTGTCACTACAACTCGTTTCGCGGAATTACACTGCACAGTGGTTTAAAAATGTGTTTTGGGCAATAATTTATATATAGAAATGTGGCTGCTTGTATGTATTTTTTTTTGAACTTTTGAATTTTTGTTAATATCACACGGTAAATAACATCACAGTGGGCAATTTTAAATAAAAAACTCAGTTTTTGAAAATATTTTTCCCGTTTTAGAAATTTAGCTATTGGAAAACAAAAAATGACAAAAATTATAATGCCATTGATTTAAGAACATTTAGATCTACATATATCAGTTGCAAAGCCATCATTTCTGGTTCTATCGAGATAAAACTTTATATGGGAGTAGCAAAGAAGTGTTCATTTCGAAATCGATGATGGACACCACAAAACCTCAAAGGGCGGAGTTGTGTGGTGTCAACATAAGACACCTTTGACATGCAATTTTTTTAAAAGTGTTAAATTTTTCCAATTCCTAGGTTATTTATATTTTCTGAGAGTTCTCATATTTATCTTATATAGTTTTCGAGTTATAAGCATTTTAAAATTTAAATTAAAAAATTATGTCCAATTCAGGGGCCAAATTACCGCATTCGATATCGAGTGAAATTTATCGTAATTTTCTTATTTGAGATTATGGCATTCGATATCGACCAAGAAATTTAGTACATTTTATCATAATTTCGCTATCGAAAGCATTTTTCGATACGATAGCTCATTCGATCACGAATGCGGTAATTTGGCCAAAGGTTCGTAGTAGTATTTAAGATTCGTCTGCACCGAATCGACCAATAATTCGATGTGCTACAAACGTAATGACAAATTTAATATACCTTCTTTTTGGCGATAGTTATCCACAAACTCAAATAACTAACACGTTTTCCAACTTTTCTTTTTCACAAAAGTTTCCAAATTTTAGACAAACATCAATATTTCTAACAATACTAAAACTAACAAGTGAGAGTTTATATTCATTTATATTCATTCTCATATATCCACCATCAAATACCGGTAGTGTGATCCATAAATACTTGAAACTATTAAGATACGATTATCATAAAATATTGTAACGTGCTTTCAATTTATTTGAAGTTTACTTTGTTTAGATTTCATCTCAATAATACATTTACCAGAATTTTATGCATATGCCAGTTATTCCACAAAGTACATATACGGAGCACAGTGTCACAGCAGCGTTTTTCGTCGGACAAAAATTTGTAACTTTTGAATTGATGGAGATATTTTAGTATTTTTTTTTAAAGAGAAAACATCTTGAATTTTTCTCCAATTATAATTTTATTAAAATCGGTTCCATAGTTGATGAGAAATTTAAGGTCAACTTTGAACTTTTAATTTTTTAGTATGAAAATGCGGGATTTTTGTTTTGTTGAATCTGATTTTATTATAACAAAAAGGCACAAGCCGATAAAAAAAAATAATAGTACCCAGAATAATTTTGTGAACAGGTATATACTTTATCAAGAGAACCGGGTTTTTATTGTTTATTGTCTTTTTTCTCATTTAAATAACAACAAATTATAATTATTATTTATTCGGTTGGAAAATTGCCTGCAAATATTGCATATTGAGTTTTGTATTGTTTCTGTCCTCCAGTAGCCCTTTTGTTTCTTCATCTTTTCAAATGCCAGAGATAAGCGAATCTGACGTTGTCAATAATTTATGAAATAAATCTTCATTTGTTAAATTTGGTGATGTTTTTCTGGTATTGTGTGCTCCATAAAATCTGTAATCTTTATTCCTTTTTTCTTGAGCTTCTACTGAAAGAAAAAAATGCTACTAAATGATGCTTAATTACATCTTCTCCATTATAAAGAATTTTGTGAACTGTTGCAGACAATTTTCGCCAATGATATTTATTTGTATTATATATTCGTAAAGTTTCATTGCACGCAAGTTCATAATTGTTTAAAACCTTGAAATACGATTTATATCAACACCTGTTATTTCAGATGATTTTTCGGAATCAGAAAAGAACCTTCTTGCTGTATTCCCATCGTTCGTATTGCCTGATCCTTGTTTTGGTTTATTATAGATATGTGCTCAAGATTTATTTGTATCGTTTTATAACATCATATACATACAATACTTTTTGAAAGGTTTAGCTTGCTTGCAATCATTTGTTTGTTCACGTTTATTTTTGGCAGTAACTGTAGCTACGTTTAAAATTAAAATCATTGAAAAATAAACATTAATACGCAACTGATGTTATAGTGTCGTAGTAGTTGTAAGTCGTCTGAGTTTACAATAGGTTTACAAATGTTGCAGGTAATTTCTATGTAAATGTTTTGTACAACACCTACGGCATTTTTACATATGACTTTCAAAAGTTGTATGAAGATTTAAGTTTTGGCAAAATTTCATATCTATACGAGGGCGGTTCCGAAACTTCTTAGCCTAACACAGAAAGAGAAAAGTTAGTGTTTCAAAAACATTTTTATTTTTCAATACAATCTCCTGAAACTTCAATTCAACTTGATTAAAATAGATTTCTTTAAGACCTTCAAAATAATGGTTTACAACTGTAATTGCATCTTCATTTGAGGTTAAACGCCAGCTAGCCAGGAATTGTTTTAAGATTTAGGAACAGGTAAAAGTCACTGGGAGCTAAATCAGTAGAATAAGGTGGGTGGTGGTCAAGCAACTCGTACTTAAATTTGTTGACTTTAGCCATTGTTAAAACACTCTTGTGCGCTGGTGCGTTGTCTTGAGGAAAAGTTTTTTTTTTTGTGTTGTAAGCCAGGACATTTTTCTCGAATTTTTACATTTAATTTATCCAAAATGTTGAAATAGTACTCTGAATTTATTGTTTTATCCTTTTGCATAGAGTCAATAATAAAATACCTTGAAGTCCCAAAAAACCCTTGCCATAACCTAACCAGCCGATTGAATTGTTTTTGCCTTTTTTAGGCCATTTCTACAGCTTCAGTCCATTGCTTGGATTGTTCTTTTGTCTCTGGAGTATAGTAGTGGATTCATGTCCCATCCACAGTTATGAAACGATGCATTTTATTTTTCTTAAAACGCTCCAAACAAGCTTGAGAAATTTTCATTCTTATGCGTTTTTGGTCGATTGCGTCATCCTTCTTGCAGAAAGCCTTTTCATCTGTAGTTCTTCATGCCAAATTAAAAAGACTCGATCATTTGAGATGCCCATGATATTGGATATTTCACGCACTTTTATTCGTCGATCATTCATTAACATATCACGCACTTTGACTACAATTTCTGTTGTTGTTGCTGTTTTTGGACATCCACTACGTGGTTCATCCTCAATGCTTGTACGACCACGTTTAAATTCAGCAACCAAATTTTTACTGTTGCATATGAAGGAGCACTTTCACCGAACACATTCACCATATCATTATAAATTTCTTGTCCCGATAAACCTTTTTTATTTAAATATTTAATGATACCACAAAATCGAATTTTTTCATTGTAAAAAAATCGCGGATGCGTCTTTCTACATGAAGGCTAAGAAGTTTCCGAACCACCCTCGTACATTAAATCAAATGAACGGACTGAAGGACTATTTTCAACTGCAGCTAAGTTGAAAGTTGTGTCTTACAGCACTTTTTTATTCCTTTTTGCAGATTTTGACAATCCTAGATGAATAATACGGCGTTTTAATAACAAGAAAACCATACTTATTCCAACGTTTTTTAGAAGTGATTTACTATTGTTAAAAAATCTTTTTACTTAATTAATTCAGCTTAAGGTATCTTTTCTTAAAAATATAAAAACTCTTGTTCGTTTTTAATTTTTATTATCTTTTATTAATTTCTAATATTTCGACCAACTTTGTTGATCATCTTCAGGCAAGAAATATAATTTAATGTTTAATACAGTGTTGTTTGATGTTAACGTCTTAATTTTCTTTCACTTTTTAGAATTTCAACTTTTTGCATCAGACAGGCAATGAAGCAAATAGATTTTTCATATAATGCAGAAATAGTTTAGTTTTTTCTATTGTATTATTCATTTTATATATTTATTAATACCTAACTATTGGCATTTTGAAGGCTTGAAACATACGACTTTTTATCAAAATTGTATTCACAATCAATGTATCATACAATGTACAACATACAACATCAGTTGTGAATTGAACATTTATATTGAGGCAGGATTTTATGTGAATTATCCTCTATGTATTTTATATGTTTATTCCCAAAATATTTAAGATATTTTTAGAGACGCTAACGACGGTCTAAAAATGTTGTAAATTTAATTTTTAATACACTTAAATCTGTTAATGCAGTTTTTCGCCCAAAAAATAGACTATTGTATTGTTACGAAATTGTATTTCAATTTAAGGGCCGGTATCAACATACCGCACCTCCAACCAGCTGTTTTGCAAGTCAGTTTATGGCGCCAAGAACATAGTGTTTGTGATTCAGCTGTTGTGTTCTATGATAGATTATGTCAGATGAAACTAAACAGCGACGTGTGAAAGCAAAAATTATAAACTGCCTGTGAATTGCCAATTTTGACAGTATGTATAGTACAATTGATAAGTACACTGCAAAATACATACCGTTTAAAACCAGCATTAGTTGATTGTGAGTCATCGTTGTGTGAATCTCAAGCGTTTTCAAACTATCCCTGCCAGCAATTGGAAGTTTCTTTCATCGTCCATCGTCAAAGGCGTTACGTCTTACTCACTTCCAGACGTTAATTGGAAGATAACAATAACAATTTACATTGCAGTCGTCTTTTAATCATCCAGACGACGTTTGGAAAATTGTTTGTTGTTTACAACACCAGCCGAAAATGACATGTCCCGTTATAAAAGAAATGAAAAGAATGCAAATAAGAAGTTTTCGACATCATCGAAATTAGTTTTATTTTGTCATTTGCTGTGGTCGGTCAGTGGTAAAGTGTGGTTTCGATTTGTTATTGTTGTAGTGTTTACATATTTGTTATCCCATAGTCAATATGAGTGTATTATCTGTAAAGGCAAACAAAAATCAAAAGCAAAAGAGAGGCGAATAAAATAACTTCTGGAAGTTACGCTGAAGTGACTTCTTGAAGTTACGCTGAAGTGACTTCTGGAAGTTACTTCCGGGGGGTACAATTTCTCAATACGGAAGACGCTTCTACGATCAGAAAATGGTATCGCAGAAGATGAGTTTCAACTTCTTAGCGTCACTTCTGAGTCACTTCCGCAATAGAAAATGTTGGCAGGGATGATTTGAGTGTGTTCTTAAACCGTAAAAATGTAGAAAAAGACAGAGTGTTCATTAAAATTGTTTTCTCGTATTATATTCTCTTTAAACTTTATTTGGCAATTAAAAGGAATCCGGTTTATTTATAGAAAATAAACGACTGTTTTTAAAAGGTACAAACATAACAGTATTATTAAGTTCAAACAAAAAAATCAAAAACTTTTAAATTTAATTTTTAAGTTAAACATTTTCAGTTTTCTACAAACCATTAAATTAAAAAGCTGTTACAAAAACATAGATTTTTCCATTAAGTCTATGAATACATTTATAAAACGATTTTATTAATCTAAAAAAAGTATTCAAATTATTTTAATAGTTTTTATTTTACGTCCACATTAAAGTCTTTATTAGACTTTCGCTCTAGTTCACCAGGAAAACTGTCAATATCAGCCAGTATTCATGTAAAATGGTTTTCACTTCATCTAATTTGAATAGGAAAAATTTTAAATTTTTGTCCGCCATATAACAATACTGTTTGTTGTCGCACATATTTATTATTTTAGCATTTATTTTAAACAAATGATATTGTATCAAACTGTGAACAAAAAACTTTAACAATTAAATTGAAGTCAACAAACAAAAAGTTGCTGGATACAGAATGTATTCGAAATAACATGTTTTTAAGGGAAGCTTTAGATACATATTCGAAACAAAGTTTTATTTTTATTGAAGGAAAATTGTAATAAAATAAAAAATGGATTTTGTTAAATTATATTTGGAATTTTTCTGAAATACTATTGGAAATAGTGTTATAGCATTTAAAAAAAATTAAATTCAGGAATAACTGTTTCAAACAGTTTTTGTTGAATTCTCTTTTGAACTTGCCATTTCATTCGCACACGTCAATTCCATTTTCGTACTTTTTCATGCAAATCAACATGTATGACAGAAAAAAACAAAAGGAAATAAGAATATTGACTAGTACCGTCAAGTTTGTATCCCTATTATTCTCTTTTCCCTTCTCATCCAAAAATACTTGCCTTGAAGACACAGAATTCAAGAGTGTGAAATATAAATTTAATAAAAATATTATTTCTACTAAATAAATTGTCACAAGTGCAAAAAAAAAAGCATCCAACAATATTAGTACGTGTGTAAATTTAAACGTAAATGTTAATAAAATCTTTACACATGTGTAAATAATACAAATAGAAAACCTTTTCTGTAATATTTTATTGAGGGGCAACAGAAGTCAACAGGTTGCTTTATACTTGTTGGCAATTTTCAATAAATAAATACAAATACATAAAATAGTAAGAGAATTTATTTGTTGTACTGAATTGTTAGATGGAAGTGGGTAGCATGTGTAATATTTTTAGAAAAAGAAAAGCTAGAAGAAACAGTAGGGGGGGGGGGGGGGTCAAGTCGAAGTAAATAATAGTCAATAGCAAGTTCAAGAAACATTAAGGTTTTAAACTTACCAAAGACTGTAAGGAAAGCAGAATATGTATATTATAGGCTTTGATAAAACTTTTGATTTAAAGAGTAGTGTACAATATAATATTTTCCTATTGCACATTTCAAGATTTCCAAATAGCAAATAAAGGTGTCTACTGACTATCCTATTTAGTCGTACGATATGTCAAAAAAATCGTGTGTGTTCATAAAGTATGATAGTGTGGCCTAAAAATTTAACTAAATAACAGATTTTTTTGACAAGTCTGTCCGACTTGCAAAAGTTTTTAAAAATTTTCATAAAATGATAGTTTCTATGCCATCAGAGTTGTATTTTCTAATACAGCTGAAAAGAAAACAACAATGTCGGCTTCATTGATTTAAAAAATCAATTATAATTTAAAGGACAGACGTTTAACATTTTTGGATTGTTTGTATAGTTTATACAATTTATTATTTTCACATATAACAACAAAATACAATGAATATAAGTTAATTTAAAAGGCGGAAAACTGCGTTTGTTTACATTAGCAAAAACATATATTTTTGCATCTTTTTTGTGTAATAGTGTGGCACCTATGACATACTTTGATGCGATTTTCTTTTGAGTGTGATAGAAAACGGTAAGATTTTCCAGTGAATGAATCGTACGATTGTGAAGGATAGTGTATCACGACCTTAACAAGCACATGCTAACCAGTATTATACAAGGTAGTGAGTATGTACATTGTACAAGTTGTTTCAGATGTTTCCATGCCTAATTTCAAACCCCTAGTAACGACTATACTAGTGGTAAATGAACCATATTTAAGAAAATATTTATTTTCTATGAAAAAAATAAATTTCCCAATAACCATGGTGTAACTATACAAAGTGAGTGCAGTAAGTAGCACAGCTGACTGACTTTGTTTACAATTTACATCTGTTAACAGTAATGCTTTTTCAATTGCTTTTTGACAGTAGTACATTATTTTACACAAACAAAATGTCTGTTGTTTATGTATTGTGTTGTATTTGTTGCCGATTTGCACTCACCTTGTATAGTTACACCATGCCAATAACATTCAGTTTATTTAAAAACTGTCTATTGTTTTTGACAAAACAATCGTACGAAAATACCGTCTGACAAATATAATAATTTATTTTTAATTTTCATAGAATTGCAAATTACGTTAAATTTTACAATAACAAGTCATGTGTAATTTAACTTTGAACAAAAGAAAACATTTAATATCTGTTTACATGACAAAAAAAAAGCAGTAAAAACCATTAGCAAATATTCGAATGTATGACAAACATTTTCAATTTACATATGTACATTAAAAATATCCTCACGTAATTTACATAATGTTTGCATGTTTATATGTAAATTAAATAGATATAAAAAGAATGATTGTATCAAGAGTAAAGGTACAGTCACACTTGGCAAATATTTACTTAAAAAAGTGTAACCATTTATTTTAGCACAAATTTGTTTGACGTTGTTTACTCTTACAAGTGTTTTGCCAGATCAAACAGCATCAAATAAAACAAAACTAATTATTTGTTGTGTCTTGTCCTAAATAAACGAAGTTTTTTAAATAAATAAACGAGTTCAAATAAATTTTATTAAGTGGTTACGTTTTATTACGGCAAATATTTGCCAAGTGTGATATTACATTTAGAAAATAATATTTACTTTCAATTTGCACCCACTTTGTTTGACTTTTGACAAAACGATTGCTCTTAATTGAAATAATTTGACTAAATAATTGGAGGATTTGGCAGGTTAAATTATGTTAACTAGATTGTGTTCTAAGTACTTGAGGCTTTTCGGGAAATTCAATACTTTAGGATAAAACAAGTAAAGCTAGATTTACACGATTGAAATTTTCTTCAAATTTTCTCTTCAAAATGCTTTAAACTCGTGTAAACAGCAAAATTTCTTCAAAATTTATTGATCAACATTTTTTGAACAAAACTTTTGAAGATTTTATTGATGCCGTGTAAATGAGCATTAAAATCACATCTGGCAATATTGATAACAAAAAATAATTTGACAGCATGTTCATTCTTTTGATTCAAAACCATATCAATACATATACATGTGCTGGTGCTATAATATTGATGTGTTTTCCATCTAATGCCCCGATTGAATTGGAAAAATTCCACATTTTATTTATACTTTGGGAAATACTCTCCCATTCCTCTTCTGTTGCTGGCATCTGTACCAATAGATATTATTTTTGATATATTTTTTTTTTATTTAATAAATTAGGTTTTACCTTTAAAAATTCATCTTTTAATATTTTATATAATGCAGCGCAGACTTCAGGCACAATATTTCATATCGATTATCTTGATCTGTTAAACAAGAACATCAGACTTGGGTAACTGTCCCCGGTCGGTAAAAATCTCAAAGTAATTGCCAGGCGTTTTCCGGGGCATAAAGATTCCCGCATATTAGTATTAGCCTTTTCTATTGATGGGGTGACGAGATTAAGCAAATAATCAAAATCGTCTGGTGACATTCGCACAAAGTTTTTGTATAAGTCAGGATCATTCCTTATCAATCGCTCCATAAAAGAGACATACCTTCCAAAAGAAAAGGTCGAACCCTAAGTTCCTTTTGTTTTCTCCTTTTTTTTGCATTATTATCAGCTATTTCTTCCTCCAATAGTAAAAATGTTGATGCTATGATGATTGTGTCGTCGTCCATACTTATTAATTGGTTTTTTTTTTATAATAATAAATTATTTCACAAAAGAAGCAAAACAGCTGATCAAGTCAATATTTTCAATATAAAAAGTTTACCAATAGTGTAAATTAGCTTCAACAAATTTTGATCAAAATTTTATCAAAAGATTTTGAAATATATTGAAAGAATATTTTGATCAAATTTTTGAAACGTGTAAATAGAACATCAAAATAAATTTTCAAAATTTTGATAAGACTTCAAAATACCTTCAATCGTGTAAATCTAGCTTAAGAGTGCTATATTCGGCTATGCCAAATCTTATATACCCTTCACCTTTGTTGTGGATGCATAATTATATTAAATACATACATATATATATATTATATTAATACACTTTGTTTGATAGTTTTTTTGATGAAATTTTCAGAGGTTGTCTCGGATTTTTGGTCATATCTCCGTTATTTATGGACGGATTTTTCTGATTTTAAATAGCAAATTTCTTGAGAGCATGTTTGACAGAATTACTGAAGATTTGGATCCCGAAGATATCTGGGGACTTTAGAAAATGGAGTTCAACAGACAGAGAGACGGACATGGCTTAATAGACTCTGCTATCTATATGGATCCAGAATTTATATACTTTATAGGGTCGGAAAATTATATTGTGGAAATTACAAACGTAATGACAAACTTATGTATACCCTTCTAATGAAGGTGAAGGGTATAACAAGAAAGAGTTTTATATTCGTCCGTGTTGAATCTTTTATGACAGATATTTATATTTACCCCTGGCCCACGATGTCGAACGATAACGTTCGCTTAGATAAGACTTAAGACACAAACTTTTTATTGTATCTAATTTTTACTCAATAAAGTTTGTTTATTCCACAATCAAGTTTGTGTCTTAAGTCTTATCTAAGCGAACGTTATCGTTCGACATCGTGGGCCAGGGGGTTAATGTAAATTTAAACTTAGATTCTAGATTCATATAAATATTTAAACGTTTTCAGAGTATTATTTATCCCCTGGCCCACGATGTCGAACGATAACGTTCGCTTAGATAAGACTTAAGACACACACTTTTTATCGTATCTATTTTTTACGCAATCAAGTTTGTTTATTCCACAATCAAGTTTATGTCTTAAGTCTTATCTAAGCGAACGTTATCGTTCGACATTGTGGGCCAGGGGATTAATTTCTTTGTTTGGAACAAGTTTGCAAACATTACTGTGCAAAATTTTGAGTAGATATCGATAGATAAGTTTTTCGGAAGTGGTCCTTATTGGGAGCTATGGCCCATTCTCATAATAATGGTATTGCGATTTTTATTTATATGAGGATTATTTTTATTGAATTTCAATTTGAATACGAAATTTATACGAGATCTATGCATTTTTGTGTGATTTTTGGAAGTAGTTGTTATATGGAAGCTATAAGCAATTATGTGCCGATGGTTATAAAATTCTATCCGCACAAATACATTAGAATTATTTTTCGCGTATTTTAATCTAATAGTTATTTTTATAACAGATTTATGCTTATTTAAGGTATTTTCGAAAGTGAATTGTATATGGGAGTTATGATCAAATATGGACCGATATTTACAAAATCCAATATTTAGTTTTTTTTTATTTATATAAGAATTATTGTTGTCAAATTTCAACATGATACATGATATCCATTTTTGGATGATTTTTGGAAGTATTTCTTAAATGGGAGCTATGACTACTGTTGGGTCGATCGTCACAATGGATGTACATATGTTTTAGAGTTGATCGTATGTCTATATGCGTACTCATGAATACACCTGCGAATGTGTGCCTAATTGGGACTGTTGACCAGATGTCGCTGATTCTTGAACACCACGATGAAGTAACTTTGTTCCGTTGCTATAGATATAAATGCAAGAATTGATGAATCTTTTCATGTCATGCAATCCACATTTGGCTTGCAACTATAGTCACTCTCCAATATGATCAAACATGCGGATACTTTAAGACCATTGCTATAAAATGTTTGCTCCGTTCGACAATATTCGAAGTCAAATCGTTATGAAAAACTAAAACAGTGTATTCAATGTTAGAACTCGACACAATTCGAATACAATTGAATAAATCTTTTTTAAACATCAGACTCGTTTACAATTCCAGAACTTTCAAGAATTATACAAAATATTAAGCCCATTTAGCAACAAATACAAATTTTCAGTTAAATTATAATAAAAAAAGATCACTCTTTTGTTGCCACATTATTGGTAACCTTTAGAATGGCCCTTCTACGTCACATAACGGGAAATCATGCGCATGGCGTAATCTTTATTTTATCATTCTTGGGTTATACTACAATTGCACTTGTGTTCTGCTCATAGTAGACTCGCCTAACGCCACAATATTTCAAAAGTCCTTGCGCATTTAATTTAATTTTTTACACAAAACTTAATACAGTTTCTTTGATCCATTTTTTCAAATAGTAAAACTGACAATCCAAAATGGCTGATATTACCAATATATATAACAGACATGTGTACCAACATAACAGAAAAAAAATGCGAAAATCGAACATACGCAACTCATGAAATTTGATCAGACCTCATATTCATATCAAAAACTTTCTTAACTTTCAATGATACAAACTATAAATGATTTGACGATCCTAGGCAAGTATGCTTGTTCGGTTTTTTTAGTTTATATATAAGTATGTCCAGGTAGCAGATAGAGCAAATATGTCAAAGACTCTTTAATAGAAGAATATTGGACATGGACGTCGGACGGACATTGTTAAATCGACTCAGTAAATGATTCTGACTCGATCGGTATACTTTGGTTGCAGTAATATTTTTGGGCATTACAAACATGAGCACAAATCCAATATGGATGGTATATTGGATTACACCACTATGATGATGTAGAGTATGAAAACATGTTCAAGTAATTTTAACATAAGGAAACATCTATTTTTATCATAAACATAATTTCCTATTTATCTGTATGTATCACAAAGAATGACGGAAAATAGTAACAATTTGCTAAACATGTGTCTCATTTAAAACGCCTCTCATTAGTTTGTTGCGTGTGAAATAATTTAGTCATGATTGAACAAAATATATTAAAATTTATTATTAAACGTGTTGCTTTTTTGCAAAACAAAATACTCATAAATATTGTGAAAATTTCTTGCTTTTAATATTTAATATGAAGTTCGTCAGTATCAATGATAAATTCCATACATAAGTGCACATGCACTTATTACCTTTGATCTTGATAAAAGGTAAAAAAAAAGTAATTCATAGTTATTAAAATGTATTTTCATTAAGGAATCATTGCATTTCTTATAAAACTGATGATTAGTTTCTAAATCAGCGGACAGTATAGGGAGAAAATGAAATATAGATAATAGCATTATTGCAGTCTGATCTGATATTGATTGTGATGATGTTGTTTCTTATTGTAATTATTCTTCCTGTCATAACAAACCCTCAATTTGTTGTTCACATATGATTTGTATCGTGTGGACATCTGTTGTTAGGACAACTATGTCTTCTATCGATTAAAAAAGTAAAACTATGAACATGAGCATCGACATGTTTTCCCCACATAGAAGAACATAAAGAAATGTATGTCCTTATTGCTGACAACATTTTGTTCTTGTGCGCACAAACCGATAGCTCGTCCAGAAGTAGTTTCTGAACATAGTTGACATTCTGGTTGCTTTCACCTAAGTAACCAATAATATTTAGCTTATGGTGGCCAAATATGATGGCCAGACCACTGTTGTAAATATTCCTCATTAGATCATTTGGTAATTAATCAAGAATATTACTAGCTTGCAGAAAACTAACCAAAGGCAATCTGAAGATTCTCTTTTAACGATTTAAAAATACTCTATTAATACTACAAAGTATAAATCTAATTTCGTAATACCCAATTTCTATTTCATTACTTAATATTATTGGGATATATATATAAATTTTAGTTTAAGAATAAACTCAAAATATTACATACATATCGTACCCTAAATACAAAAGGGTCACAACTCAAAATACTAAAAGTTTCAGGAGAGACAAAAAGCATCATCGTGCACAAGCAACACACTTAACATTAAAATAGACAAAACTGTATTTTTTCAGTTAAAGAAGATAGTGATATAAAAGAAATCTTTGCAGTAGTTAGATATGTGTACTCTGAATTAATTTATGGAAAAAAGTCAGCTTTGGAAAATGTTAAGTTGTGACCCTTTTTGTATTTGTTATGCGATATGTTATTGTTATTAAAAATGTTTAATAGGCTTATTCAACATAATCATTTATTATCTAACTAACCATGTAACTAGAAACTGTATTATATATCTAGTCAATATGAGTTTGGGTTATATAACCTGACAATAATGCTGACAAAATCTTTCACAAAATATTTTCTCTCATAAAATTTTGTTACACGTGTAAAAGTTAACCTGACCTAATGTAATATGAAGAAGAGAGTACAAAACTTATTAGTATGCATGACCTTTTTTAACACATTTTTGTAATCTTCAAAAATTTTTATAAACGTAAAAGTTAAATGAAATAAACAAAAATTTAAATAAATATACTTTTGCGCGTAATAATCGTCAGATACTCGTATATATAATTATTAATTCATTTAATCTGCAACATGTTGTCTTTGACTTTAAAACGTTTAAATCCAATTAAGTCTATAATACGCATCTGTCTTTGTGATAATTAACATTTTTCATCAACAAAATATGCACTACAAAAAGCAAAACAACGGATGTGGCAAGAACAAAAATTTCACATACTACACATCCTTACATTAATACATTCATACATACATGTATGTATGTACGAGTGTGTAAATTTTTCCATAAACATATCCCAGCATACCATTCTAGGAGCGCTCCGAAAAAGGAGTCTGAGAAGAGTCTAACTAAAGAGCATTTTCAGAGCGATAGAAAAATTTGCTTGTTACTGTCCTGAGTCGGCACGCAGTATGACTCAGAAATTCCACTTAATTATGTGTGTACCAAAGCGTTGTTCTCCTGCTATTTGTGCTTTGAACAAAAAAAAAACATAGCTGTACCACACAAGCATGATAAAAACAAGGTTACACAGAGCCCAAAAAAACCTCATAAAATACTCTTTTCTGACATTATCGAAGAGCTCTTTCTGACGGACCAATTTCGAATGTAATGACCCTCTTTTCGGAGATTTTTTCGGAGCAATTATTATTGTTTTTTTTGGCTCATAAAGGAGCGTTAACGCTCCGAAAAAGGTGTCAGAAAAGACTCTTTTTGGACTCATATGGCTTGCTGGGATGTAAGTAAAATTAATGTTTGTCTTTATAATTGTAATAATGAGCTTTATTATCATATCTTGGGATGGATTAAAAGAAATAAAAATACATCTTCTAATTCTTTTACATGTGCATGGCTGCCAGATGAATTTCGGAAAAAATCGTCAAAATCCCGATAAAAAAGAAAAAATCATCATTTCGAATTTTAAAAATCGTCAAAAAAAATCGAAAAAATAAAAATTTGAAAACATAAAAATTCAAATTCATATAGTCTGTTGTACAATACATATCAAAATACATAAATTTTAACTTTTTAAAAAAGAAATCACAAAAAATATAATGTTACACGCAAGCTGTTTAATATTTTTATAATATCTTAGTCCGCTTCCACACTTTTCAATTCTGTCTCGTCAAGCCAAGTATTTTTGGATGAGAAGGGAAAAGAGAACAAAAGGCGTATACACTTGACGGTATTAGCTAACTTCCTTATTTTTTTTCATGCATGTTGATTTGCATTAAAAAAGTGTGAAAGTTTAATTGACGTGTTTGGCAAGTTCAAAAGAGAATTGAACAAAAACTAGTCAGTTAAAACTGAAGAGTGTGAAACACTCTGAATTTAGAGAATTATTTTAATTCAGGTTAAATTACAATGTCAAAACAACTTAGTTGATTAAGTTTTAAATAACATTTTGAATATAGAATCCAATTCATCCGTAATATGCAGGTACTTATTTTTAAAGATTTCCGTATTTTTGTTATTTAAATTTATTTGGTTAAATTTCTTTCGACGATTTGTTAAAATAGGCGAAGTTTTTGTTCATGGGATTCAGTATTTAAAATTGCTTTTTATATTTGCAAATAAATAAGTAATTTCTATTTTATTTCGAATTATTATACTTAAACTTAACAATTGTCAATAATTAAGAAAACACTATTATTACTTTGAAATATGTCAGTCAGTGTTGCCAATTGATAAAAAGCGCCAAAAAAAATTTAACAAAAATTTTGGTATCGTGTTGTTTTACTTTGCAAATAACATCTAAAAAAAATATTAAATTGGCAATAAAACAAAGGGTAAAAAAACAAGAAACCTAGAATATCAAAAAGCATGTTAATTTTTTTAAATAAATAATTAATTTTATTATCAATTCAGTTACCAGGAGTAAACAAAAACTTAAAATAAAATAACAATTCATAAAAAACTAAATATAAAGTGTTATAGAAAAACAATTTAATTTTCACAAAACAGATTTAATAAAATATTCAGACCTTTTATAAGTTTGATTTGAATTAATTTTTAAGTAAACACTTGAAGGTGATTTGAATTTGCAACAACAAACTTTTGGCTGAGTTTAAAGAAAGTCGGTTTCTGTTCTTTGGTTTAAAAAAATTCATTAAACTAAACGTTCTTTTAACTTCGGCATTTGAGTAAGGAAAAGAAAGTATATGAATAACAAAGTCAGCTTGTTTATGAAAAGGATTTTCTCCCAAATAATTTTTAAAATTGTAGACTTCAATCTAAAATTCTTTCAATATTTTTCCATTTTTCCAACGTTAGATTCTTTAGGAAAATTTCTATTTTATTTATTAGAGGCGAATCATCAATGAAGTTTTGTATGAAATCAATAATATCCGCTTCGCTATTTATAAAAATATTGTCAGCACTAAATAACGATATTTTTGAAGCAATATAAAATTTGAAGGAAGTCTACGTCTTAGTTCGAGTACGTGATATTTTGTAAATTTTATTAAAATATTAAATTCTATTGTTCAATTATTTTATAATCTCTGAAAGACCTTGCGAAATGATAGCCAAAATAACAAAATTCGTTTACGCTTTCATCTAAATTACTTTCTAGATAATCAAAGTTTGTAATACTTTTAATCCGGTAATACAAATCGCTGTATAGATTGACATGGTCTGCAGCTAGATTTACTACTTTTTGGACTTCTTCCAAAACTGCACCAAAAAAATAGAAAAAGCGTCAAAAAATACCCTTTTTTAAAAAAGGGTATTTGAAAAAAATAAAAGGGTAACGAGACCAAAAAAGCGCCATAAAATACCCGAAAAGCGTCAAAATGGCAACACTGATGTCAGGTCTTCTTAATATTTATGATATTAAATGATAAAAATAGTTGTTGTCTCAAAAAAAGAGAGAATTTTGTAACAAAAACATTAATAAAACAAACAAATGATAGAAATTTTTAATAATTCAGAAAATCGTCACTATCAATGAAAAATCGTCAAATCGTCACTTTGCTATTCTTAAAACAAAAAATCATCAAAAAACCGATAAATCGTCAAATCTGGCAGCTATGTACATGAGGCCTGCAAACATTTCATAGTTTTTTAAAAGGCAACACTTTAGCATAATATTTACGAGTAGGTACCTTTTTACATTTTTATATTTATCACAAATTTAGAAATTACTTAATCACATGTTGGAGCCTCTATTCACTTCTAAACAAAAAAAAAATTGAAAGAAGCGAAAAATTTTAGAAGTGTTAGAGATTGCTTCTCCTGTAGAATTATGATAATGAGGTTTACGTCTTTGGGCATTTTAGGTGACGATATGTAAATTATATATACAAAGTTTTGAGTCGGTACCGATTTTATAACATATATATAAAGATTAATGACTTTTTCGAATGCGGTCCTTATATGGGAGCTATGACCAATCATGGACCGACCATCAAATTTACTACAACAATTAATTAAGCTAAAGGGATTTTTTATGTCAAATTTTAAGCTTTTTTTATACCAGTTTTATACGTATTTAAGTGAATTTTGGAAGTAGACTTTATATGGGGTCTATGGTCAAATATGCACCGAACTAAAAAAAAATTAGTTTTTCGATTTCTTTTGGCACGCAAGTTATTCCTGCTGAATTTTGTATTGATATTCACAATCATATAGATGTGTCATACAATGTACAACATACAACATCACTTGTGAATTGAACAGATGTTTAAAAAGTAAATGTCAGACATTGTCATAATAAATATTTAAATTTATGTATTTTAAGTTTTTGTATTATTCGAAAATGTTACAGTTACAGTAAAAACAGTGCATATTCATACCATAATTTACAACAGATAGATTAATATTTTTTTTGGCAAATTCATTGAAAGATTATAGACATGTTATTGACAACCAGTTGAATAATGATAAAATTACTTTAGACACGAAAAAAATATTTACAGTTTTTGTTGCGCAATCATTGACCACTGCAGACTATTTGAATTTGGTCTACCGAGCATGATTTTTACACAAAACCCATGTAACACCTAAAATATTCTGGTATCAATGTAAAGCTTGGATATACTCGTATGTATGTATGTATTTGTTTGTGCGTATTAAAAATGTGACAATTGTGCGTAGCACAAGAGTGTCAGTAATTCATTAGTTTTTCATGACAAGTACATTGAGAGTAGTTGGTTTGCATACGGGATATGAAAATATTTTTAACCCTTAAAGGAATTTAAATGTACCTACCACACATACGAGTACAATCAACAACGACATTTACATACGAGTACATACATACATATGTATGTATACACACGACCACGTATTTATTTGTATGTCTTCCAAGCAATTTGTGTCTGTAGTTCTCGAAATAAAAACACAATTTCTTATCGAGCTGAATTCCAATATTGCCAATCATTTTACGAAAAAGTTATTTACAAATTCTTAGCACACACTTTGGAATTTTTGTTTACCATCGGAAAAATATGAAAATTGTGTCTGACAAAAACAATTCTGGAAGCATCATCGCCTCAAGCATCATCATCTCAATTAAATATTATGAAATCATTGAATGATACAACAATAGTTCTTCATAGAAATATTTGCGTAGAGACGGAAATAAATAATTTTCAAAGAAAAAAAATTAAAACAACCAACAGGAAAGACAATCGTAGAAGATTTAAATGAAGTATTAAATTAGGGAAATGATAACAAGTGTTTTTTCTTAGCGTCGATTTGATTTTTGTTGATACTTATCCATTGCAGCAAATGATTTAAATAATGAGAGACGTCTAATAAGAGGCAGCAAACGTTTTTTGAGGCATTATTTTCCATAAACATTGGAAGTCATAGTTGAAGTGGTGTCAAAAGGCGCAAACATGTGACCAAAACAGCCAATTGATTATCAATCCATTAATTGGCTTTTTACTAAATTTATACATTTTTAAACCTACCACCAAAAAGATGGGGGTATATTGCGTTTGTCATTCTGTATATAACACATCGAAATAATGGTCGTCGAACCAAAAAGTTTATATATTCTGGGTCCTTATAAGATTCTAGCCATGTCCGTCTGCCTGTCCGTCTGCTGTTGGCACGATAGAGCTTCGAAAAAATGGCACAGAACAACGAAATTTTTATCAAACATTCTTTGATCCACCGAAATATATGGTATTTCAAATGAGTAAAATCGGTCCAGTAGGATCCGAGTTATAGATCAAAGTTTCAGACTAGCCCGATATTTTTCAGAAAGTTTTTGCTGTTTCCTACAAATATAATGCAGATAATATCATGAAACTTTGCACACTTTATTTTTATTATATTATGAAAGTGATAGGAATCAGTGCACGATTTCTCATAGCTCCTATACAAATGTCTTCCCGGAATATGGCTTGTGGTAAATAAATATCTCTAGAAAAGCCGTATTTTTAAAAAAAATCTGCAATAATAAGTTTCATCCAAAGTGAAATCTCAAAACAATATTTTGTTTGCATCGGTCCATAGCATAGCTCCATACAAACCCCACTTCCGAAATTTACTTAAAAGAACATAAATATTCTGTAAAAATGACTATCAAGTTAACATTCGACAAGCATAATCAAAATATACATTTAAATTGTCGTACCAAAGTTTATTATGATCGGTCCATATTTGACCGTAGTCCCCATATAAAGTTCAGTTCCGGAAATCACGTAAATGCGCATAAATCTTCATAACAGGTGACTTGTGATTTCTTACTTGTTATATACAGACTATTCTCGGTATAACAAACGATATGCTGCTGCCAGGCTTTATGTAGAGATTTATTTTTTTAAAATAAATTTCAGTATGAACTTTGTTTTCCATATATGAATATTTTCATATATATTAAATATTTATGTATATGAAAGTAAGGAATAAAATATTTATATGAAAATATTTGTCAATTATAAATTAAAATTTATATGGGACATCTGTGCACAACGACCTTGCATACATACATATGGCGAGTAAATTATTAATATTTTCAATCACATTTTGACAAAATTACAGGTTAAATTCCTTAATCACTTCAGGAATCTCGGACGTCTGTCCACAACGTTCTGACATACAATTGGCGATTAGTTTATGTTGGCGATTAGTTTAATGTAATTTTAATCACATTTTAGCAAAATGCCGGGTCTAATCACTTCACTTCAGCCCCACAAAAAATAATCCACTGGTGTTATATCCGATGATCGGTATAGCCAATGGCCGGGAAAGTTTGTTGTGCAATAAATGTGGCAAAATCCTGTTGAAAACACATATCCGTGATAGATATAGTGTGACCAATTCATCGTTACCAATTTTTTTATGGTTTTATAATATCAGTTACAGTACTTTTTAGAAGCTTTAGCTTCAGGTCGGATTTTCAAGAAATATAGGCACGGATTTTATGTGAACAATGATTTTAGTATTTTGCAAATTTATAAAATTGCGACTTCTTTCCAAGTCACCACATACAATTTAATTACCTAAAATTTTATTACAGAGTTTTAAAAACAAATTATTGTTTTTTTTTGCCCGTCTAAACTTCGAAGTTGTTTGGGTCGGAATATTATGAAAAAACACCGAGAATATAAACCAAACTGGTAGAACAATTTAATAGCACGTTTTCCCAAATAAAACTTTTAATTTTCAAATCTACTTAAATTACCTGCCCAAAGCCAGCAAAAAGGTTACTAAAGTTTAAAAGAATAAAAGTGACTGTAATAATAGTGATAATGTCATCAATTTTAAAGAAACAAATTTTTACTTTAACTGGCAAAGTATAAAAAATTAAAAGAAAAAACACACAACCAAAAAACAGAAACTATAAGTTTAACCCCCTTATTCAAAAACGATTATTAAATTTAACAAACGTTTATTAAGACAGATTTCCATATAAAATTTGCCTTAATAAACGTTTGTTAAATTTATAATCGTTTATGAATAAGGAGGTTAATGTTTAAAATATCTGAACACTTTAAGGTATTTTAAATAACAGCAATGTCAACAATAACAGCGCAGCAACAACAACAATAATAGCTGATATTTCGTTGGCGTTTAATAAATTTAAAAACAAACAACAACAAAAATCTAAAAATCCTATAGCATGTGAAAATTCCCTAAAAGTCATTCATTAAATGAAATTTAAAATATAAACAATTGTAACTAAAATTATTTGTTGATACAAGTTTAACATGTTTTAGACATTTTATTAACAGAAAAACTCAGTTTTTTCTATAAATTTTCGACATGATTATTAATGTCACCATTTGTCAATAATTCTCATTAAATGCTAAAAATAAGCAATAATAATGCCGAATCTTAAACACACTACAGTGGGGAGTCACCACCTAATACTCGAATTAAACCAAAAGTGCTCTTTTTTTACCACCGGACAGCAAGGACAGCATTACAAAATCGTTTTGATTTTACGTGGCATTTCATTATTATACGTTCATATAAATTAGCGCTAAAGAGATTTATATCGGAGTTGTATAAATACTAGGGTATCCATTCTTAAAATAATTACTTTGCGCTTTTTGACACTTTTTTACCGACAAACGGGGCACCTAGTGGGCAAAGCTGAATCGAATAAGCTGAATCCAGTGGTGCTAACCGTTTTTTTAGATTAGCTTTAGTTTTTGAGATATAGCGTTATTTAAAAAATGGAGGAGGTTTCGCAATAAATATTCGTGTAACTCGAAAACTGTTTGATTTATTGATTTAAATAAAAAAAATCGAAATTCGGTAAATTAACTTTAAGACTAGATTTTTTTTATCCGAAAAGTTGTATTGGAAACAATTTTTTTTTTGCAAAAATAATTTCTGTCAGCCTAGAAAAGAAATTATTTCCAAAACGACTTTAGTAAAATTTAAAGATAATTTTGTCGCCGCATTTCGATTCCATTCCATTTCCATTTTTCCATTTTTATACCCTAGTCCACCATAGTGGGGAGGGTATATTGGATTTGTGCTGATGTTTGTAACGCCCAGAAATATTGGTCCAACACCCACCTTAATTTATACCGATCGACTCAGAAGCACTTTCTGATTGCTCCGAAAACCTTCAGAAAAGAGGGTCATTACATTCGAAAATGGTCCGTCAGAAAGAGCTCCTAGATAATGTCAGAAAAGAGTCTTTTATGAGGATTTTTTGGGCTCTTAAAGAGCTCTTAGATAATGTCAGAAAAGAGTATTTTATGAGGTTTTTTTTGGCTCTGTGTAATCTTGTTTTTATCATTCTTGTGTGGTACAGCTATGTTTTTTTTTTGTTCAAAGCGCAAATAACAGGACAACAACGCTTTGCAACACACATAATTTAGTGGAATTTCTGAGTCATACTGCGTCATACTGCCGACTCAGGACAGTAACAAGCAAATTTTTCTATCGCTCCTAAAATGCTCTTTAGTTAGACTATTATCTGACTCCTTTTTTCGAAGCACTCCGAAAATGCTCTTTTGTTTGACTCTTTTCTGACTCCTTTCTCGGAGCGCTCCTAGAATGGTATGCTGGGATGCTTGCTTGAAACAGTACCAAAATGGCTTTAATGGAAGTAAAATTGTGTGTGTGTGTGCATTTACATACATAATCTAGCACTTTGATGGTTATTTTTTTCATTTTAATATATTTTACTATAATTTAATTTAATAATTATTCAATTTGCAATATTTATAATACATAGTTATGCATATGTATGAATTTATTTGGTTATATTTATATTAGCGCAATTCACAATCTTGTGCATTATTGCATTTTCAAAAAGGTTTAGCATATTTTTGCTCTACACTAGCAAAAGCCACAACAAGAGCAAAAATGTGCTAAACCTTTTTGCAAATGCAATGATGTAATACCATTTGCACAAGATTGTGAACTGCGCTATTGTGTATATTTATACCCTACACCACCATAGTGGGGAGGGTATATTGGATTTGTACATATGTTTGTAACGCCCAGAAATATTGGTCCAATACCCACCTTAAAGTAAACCGATCGTCCGTCCGTCTGGCTGGCTGTCCATGTAAAGCTTGTGCGCAGAGTACAGATCGCAATTTTCAAGATATTTCGATAAAATTTGGTATGCGATATTTTTTCGAGCCAAGGATGGATGGGATTGAAACTGATGGAAATCGGTCCATTATTTCACCTGGCCCCCATACAAATGTCCTCCCGAAATTGGGGTTTACCGATCATAAATCTTTGAATTATGCAAGTATGCAAACAAATTTCACGACAAATGAGTAATAATAAATGAATAATAATAATGAAGCTAAATCATATCTACAAATTTCGTGAAGATCGGTCCATAATTAGTCGTAGTTCCCATATAAGGTCCACTTTAGAAAATCACTTAAAAGATCATAACTCTTTTAAAAATGTTGGTATATAAATAATATTCAACACAAATATGTTTCGTACATATATATACATACTATATATATACGATTTATTTTAATAAATATACAAACTCTGTAAATAATAGCAAGAATTGGTAAATACATCAATTATAAACAGTTAAAGTTAGACAAAATTTTAAAACATTTAAAATAAATTATATTGTGAGTAAACTTGTCATTCAAATAATATATACATATATATGTATAAAATACTAATGAAATTTGCGATAAAACTGAATAAAGTTTTTGTAATTCTCATTATATATAAGTAGGTGGAGGGTAATTAAGACCCGGCATGGCCGACTATTTCACCCTCACTTGTTTATTTTCGAAATGTTCGTTGAAGAGCCTGAAGTTATGCTTTGTGTTACTATTCAATCACTATGTTTGTTTGTTTGTTTGTTTTTGAGTGTCAAGTGTAGTGCTGTGTTGGTGAGTCAATAAAAGACACTTGAGTTTCATTGTAGTTGTTATAACAATGAAAGTAAGTAGCAGTGTTGCCAGAAAATGAATTTCAAAATATGCTAAAACTTGAAAAGCTAAGTGCTAAAATGTTCTACAGAAGAAAAAATAAGTGCAAAATTTTTTTAATGTAACAATACAATTCTTATTTCAAATGTTACAAATATAAATTATAGTTTTTTCTAATTTTGTTCATAACAATTGTTGACTTGTTTTAATAGATTACATTTCATATATTAATTTAAAAATTTCCCTGTTCATTTACTTACCACACCGAAAGTAATTTAGTTGAAATATTAATAAAAGTTATTTTTTATTTCTCCAAAAGTATTTTTTGCAGTAAAATAGTAAAAATTTGTTCGAGAAAAAAATTTTTTATCAAGCAAATTATGCTAAAAAGCATTTAGCATAATTTTTAAAAGTTTGAATGCATTTTCAAGAAACAAATTGCTAAATCTAGCATTGAAAGTGCTAAAATGGCAACACTGGTAAGTAGTTGTACTTTATAAACAACAACAAAAATAGAAAATAAATTGTAAATATTTATAAGGTTTCATTATTGAGGTCATTTCTTTAAATAAATGATTTTTCTATTGAAATGTTTTATTAATAAAGCCAACAAATATGTGCTACATAATTCCTCCACCACCATAAGTGGTCAATGAAGGTACATATATATAAGTTTGTCATTCCGTATATTCATCTGAGACCCAACAAAGTGTATATATTCTTGGTCCTTACGAACATCTAAGTCGATTGAGCCATATCCGTCTGTCTGTCTGTCTCTGTAAAACACTCTCATGGCCAAAGGACACAACCGAAATCAACAAAGTTTACAAAAAAGGTTTATAGTTCTCCTAGTTCTCCAGTTTGGTAATGAAAATCAGCAAAATCGGTATAGTAGAACAAGAGTTATGGATCAAAATGTAAGACAACCTCCATTTTTAAATATTTTTCTTTCAACTTTTTTTAAATATATTGCAGATATTCCCATGAAATTTTGTAAACGTTGTTTTTATGATAAAAGAAGAAAATTTGAGGAAAATAGTAAGAATAGGTCCATAATAGGCCCCCATACAAAAATCTTCCCGAAATATTGCTCAATTATATATAAATTCCTATAAAATTGGCATCTCAATACAAAATTCAGCAAAAATAAGTTTTATACAAAAAGAAATCGCAAAACGATTTTTTGTTAATTCGGTCCAAGTTTGACCATAGACCCCATATAAAGTCCACTTCCAAAATTCACTGAAATACGTATAAAACACATATAAATAATGTTAAACGGTTAAAATTTTACATAAATAATCTTTATAGGTAAATAATTTGTTGTACTAAATCTTATGGTGGTCGGCCCAGAATTAGTGATACCTCCCATACAAGGACCACATCCGAAAAAGGCATTTATCTATATAAATCTGTTACAATTATTGGTACCGACCCAAATTTTGTATATATAATTTACATATACACAAAAATCATTCTACAAAATTTTGTGAATTTCGGTCCATATTTGTCCGAAATTCACTTTAATATTCATAAATATCTTATAAATAACGGTACCGATCCAAAATTGTACACGGATCATTTACATACATTCAAAAATCTAACTGCTGGATTTTGAGAATATCGTTCCAATATGACTATATCCCCCATATAAGGTCCGCTTCCGAAATCCACGTTAATACTAATATATATCTTAAATAAACCGTTATTATGTTGAAATGTGACGTGAAATGTCCTCATATGCATAAAAATCACTGTTCCAAAATTTAGGAAGATCGGCCCATAATTTGTCATAGCGGCCATATAAGAACCATTTCCGAAAAACAAATATACCCACAAAAATGTCTAATAAATATCGATATCAAACCAACTTTTATATGGATCAGTAATTTTAATCCAGAAATCATATTAGCATCGGTAAAACGGCAATTCAGCTACCGGATATTGTAGATGTCAGGCAATAATTGGAGCGCTACCGAATTAAGTCACTTCCGAGTATATTAAACCACCATACAACTCTTGACAGTAACGTTATTGAGATGAAATTCAACCGAAATAAGCCTCAAATACGTAGAAACCACATTAGTGGATACTGGATTTAGAAGCTATCAGTCCATAATTGGTCCACTTCTACCATGCCAACCATAAATCGTTTGTAAATAATGTTTTTGAGATCAAATTCAAGCAAAAAACCCTCACCTTATCGTATCCTTTTTTATACTCTGTTTCTTAACTTGTTGCGAATATCGAAAAATGTGCTTTTAATTTTATAAATTTTTAAATTACACTCTAGATTATTATGAAAATCAGACAAAGTCTGTAAATTACAGTAAGAATCGGTAATTACATCAATTAGATAAATTTCAAATTAGATAAAATTTCAAAATATTTAAAATAAATTATGTTAGTCATAAAACTGTCTTTCAAACAATATATCAAATACTAATAGAAATTGCACTAAGACTGAATAGAAAACACAAAATAAGGACACTCTAGTCTTAAAACCAGTGTAGTTTCTGTATTTCTTATTACGGTAAAAAAGATTCGGCACAGCCGAATATAGCATTCGAACTTGTTTTTAAATAAACTTGTTTATATTAATCAAACAGTTTATTGCCTATGTCGCTTTATTGCAAATTTTTAAATTATTTTAGACTTCTAGTTGAAAATTAAGATTAAGTGTCTTCAAAGATAAATGTACTTAAGTTGTAATATACATATTTATATAACTGGCATCTTCAGTTCTTTCATCACTGTTCTTTAACTTGAAAAATAAACAAAAACTTTTTCAATTTACCACTCATAGACAGAACAATATTTCATTTGAAGCTCATTTATCTCCAGGCAATAAACAGTTTGTGTAAAAAACATTTATTAAAGACTAGCCGAAATATTTAAAGTATTCTTTAGGGTGTCATAATAAATGGTGTAAGTACAATTTACTTTACAATAAGGCCTTGACACAAAATTCGTAACCCTAACCTGGTTTAATTTGAAAAATATATAAAACATACCTTACTGTTTAAAGAACTCAGGTTTTAATTTAATTTTTAGATTTTTAACATTTAAATGTTAAATAATTAAACTACATTTTAATCACCTCAGTCAGCCATCTATTCCCAATAGATCAATAATAAATAATTTATATTGTTACATTCCGACACATTGTGTCATGCTTAATTTATTTATTTGACAAAAACATATTAACAACATAATTTGTGAGTTCCGGTCACTGCCACAAAGAAACAAATAAAATTAACAGAAGGATAAACAAGAAATTATAATAATGATAATGAAGAGGAACTTGAAAAAACATAAATAACTATTTTCAACTGTATTTTGTTCTTAAGAAGAATTCATTACTAAACATTTATTAGGAAATTAACCCTGAAGTCTTGTAGCAAAATACCACAAGACTAAAAATAATAAATTAGTTTTTCCCTTTGACTTGCAGTAACAAAATTAGCATAATGAAGAAATGAAGAAAAATTACTTTAAGTCAGGAGTTAACTAAAGAGAAACAAGTTTGGTCGAAAGTGTTAAACCAAAAGATCCCCTACATCAGATTAAAAAGACTAAATTTAATATATATTTTTTAAAACATGATAACAGGGTACTAAAAAATTGTATTCATTATTGCAAGAGCTTTCTGAAGCTCCTCGGTAATCTAGAAAATTGGCTAGACTGGAACGGTGTAAAGTTTTTTTTTTTTTGTTTGGACCAGCACTCAGGAGATGACCCCTACTCATGCAATGCATTGTGTTGGAACTAGGAAAATAGGTTATGGGAGGGAGGATAGATGGAGTAGTGTTTGTGAACATTAGATTTGAATTTCCCTACATTGAAAGTGGCAAGGAACACTTCTGCTGGTAGTTTATTCCACATACGGACAGTACGGCTAAACAACGAAATTTCCCTGTAGTGTGTTGTGCGATCCACTGTTTAGTCGACCATGAATGGATGGGCCCTGACTGAAGAACGTGTAATGCCCAAAAAATTACGTGTTTCGGGAACAAGTTCCTAACTTCAGCAGAACACATTCCATTATAGTATCGATAGAACATTGAAACACAACCCACAATGCGACGATGATCTATTGAATCAATAGAGTTCGATACCCTACTGTCACCGATAAGCATCTTCATCTGAATCGAGCGTTTGTACGTTAATATACAACATTGAGTCTTATGTACGTTAAAATCGACTCTGTTCGCACAACCTCATTCTGAGATTGTCGTAAGATCTTGAAAAATTATTATTAATTTGAATACCCACCACAACACATTGAAATATTGGTCGTAGTACTAAAAAGTTCATATATTCTGGGTCCATTTAAGATCTAGCCATGTCCATCCGTCTGTTGAAGGCACGACAAAGTTTAGAAAAAACACTTGGAAATTTTTAAATTGGAATTTTATGACGATCAGTCTATATTTGAACATAGCCCACATAAAAAGTCCACACTAAAAACCATCTAAATCTCTTATAAAATGCATTGTTAAGTATGTGTCGCCCAGGGCAACCTAAAAAGATTAAAAAAGAAGAATTAAAGGCATTACTCCGTGAAGATTATTGTCAAACTTAACATGAGCTGCTACTCAAGCAGCAATTTCAAAAAGATTGCGAAAAGCAGGTCAATTGTGTGCCAATGAATTGAAGCCGAAAGCCCTTGAAATGCTGCTTGGTGCTTGGTGGGACTAAAATGGTCTGACAACACAGCAAACCTTTACCGAATGCAACTTACTCGTTTGAAGTGAGCATTGAATTAGAAACGCTTAGAAAATGCAGGAAAATGTCGAACAAATTGTGTTATAGCAAATTGTTTTATTGCTCGACAATAACACCTAAAAATCTCTAGCTTTCTTAGATAAATTATATATCATTCGAATGATCTTAATTTCTTGTTTCCAAATCTAGTAAGAAACCGGATTTTGGAGGTGTCCGGCATATTTCACAATTGGAATCTTGTTTTACTCAACTAGCCCTACAAGAAAAATAATATCCGATCCCAGGTTTTTTGGACTGCCGCACCGTGTTATTGGTCTCAAAAGATGAGCAGATGGAAATGGTCATAGCTAACAATGACCAATATTTTGAATAAATCTATATTGTACAAATAAAAGCTAACCATTTATAAAAAAAAATTCCAAATTTTTAAGTTACACGCCCAATATTTCAAAAAAAATCCATTTTGTCCCACTGTGCAACAAGACAAATGTTATACATATTTTTAATTATATTTTCACAAGTCTCAAGCTTTTTATTTCATGCTTTTCGAATGTCTTATAGTGAAAGGCCAATGTAAGCGGCATGCGGCCATGATCAGCAATCAGCTGTTCTTTTTGCCACTTTTACTTTTTGTATGTAGGCAAATGAGCGCTTCATATTTCTGAAATTAATTTTTCCTCGTCGATGGTTTCCATTTTATTTTTATTCAAGTAAACTCACATGTCACAAATTATGTACATGTGTATTGTAACTTCGTTTTAAGCGGCAAAGAAAAACGTTAAACAAAATTTAACTTTGCCGCATGACCGCTTCTCTCATAAGTGAATTGCGATATTTAAAAATTGTTTTATGAATAATTTTGTAAACAAACTGGTAATACTGCTGACGCCCTCGGCCGTATGCTGCTTACACTGGCCTTCTCCTCTGTTATGAATTGTCTTCAATTTCAATTTTGAAAGGATTATTTAGTCTTTAACATAAATGTATTTCCCAAGAGTTGCACACAAATAATCAGCATAACGTTCAAATACCAACATTGACCCCCTGGCCAACGATGTCGAACGATAACGTTCGCTTAGATAAGACTTAAGACACAAACTTGATTGTGGAATAAACAAACTTGATTGAGTAAAAAAATAGATACGATAAAAAGTTTGTGTCTTAAGTCTTATCTAAGCGAACGTTATCGTTCGACATCGTGGGCCAAGGGATAAATATTATTCACTTTAATCTATAGTTGCATACTTCAGCATCCAGATGCATAACAAAAGCTTATGTCCATGCTGCATATTATAAACATACTGTTTACAAATATTTTTATTTGTCAAGTCCTTTGAAGTAGGGATTTAAAAAATACAATAGACTAATTGACTAATTAACATGTTGACATTAAGTGAGTAATTTACTATTTTAACTTGGACTTTCATAGAACACAAAATACACTACAGTTACAAAGTAACATTAATGGTACAATAGATATAACAAGAAATGGGGGAATAAGGTCAACTAAATGTAATTTTATGTTCACAGTTCTATTCCATTTTATTTACTATATTTGTCAAGCAAAAATAAACTCGAATAAAAAAAGCTAAAGTGAACTAAAAACATAAAAAGAAGGAAAAACTTTACCGCAGACGCCTTATGGTCTACAAAAGTCCCCAAGGTAAAATCCAAAATTAATTTATAAAAACAACAAAAACAAATTATATAAAAAATGGACAAAACAAAAAAAAACTATTCAAGGTAATAAACAATCAACAGGCTGTTGTGTTCTCAAATGTTTGCATGTCTTTGTAAGAAACGGACAAACATTTTACCATTTTTAATGCCTGCATATAAATAAAAGGAAAAGCAGGAAAGTTTGTTAGAAAGTAAACAGAGATAACAGAAATTCTAACTAATCATGACATTACCACCGCCATCACCACCAGCATTAACACCATCATCAGGGTCAGGTGACTCTCTCTCTCTCGCTCTCTCACCCACATATATTTACAGCCAAGTACCATCTGCAATTCACCTTTAAGAAAGTAATTTTATGGTTTTTATTTTATGTTGCTTCCTTGTAGCTTGTACATTATTCTTAACCGTCTATGCGAACAAAAATCACTGCCATGAATGAGCTTTAGTTTTTATAGATGCTTAAATTACTTGAGGTTATTTGATCATTTACATTTTATTTTTACCCGTAATAACAATAACTCGTAGTAATAATTTGCTTTTCTTATGCATTAGTAAGTATTTATGCCTGAGAAATACTCGTTCTGTGTCCTGCTTGGCCATATTTCTCTTAACAGAGTTAAGAGTTTGGCATGCGATATGGCTTAAATGTCACAAGTAATTAAATACATATGCATATATATGGATTTTTCCTTCTTTTGCAACTATTTATGGTGGTTTATTAGAGTTAAAAAGTAATTTAATCCATTTGGAGATTGTTTTTAAAAACGAAGTAAATTTTAATAGAGATTTAGATTTTATTTTAAAAGAAATTGTTATTAAAATTTCGTATTCTTTTGATACAAATACATAAATAGAGAGAAATGGGGCATTTATGTTATAAGTTATAGCTTATGCAAAAGTTTATTTCGATCGAACCATAGTTATGTCCAAAAAAAATTTCATTCTGTCCCACTGTGCACTCGTACTCGTTTTGATTTAAATATTTTTTTTTAATTTTTACTCAAATTAACAAGAATAATTAAATTTGTTTTGTTGTTTTGAATACAAGTTTCTCATTTAAAGAAACCTTGTGCAGATTATTATATTACAAAATATTTTTAAACTATTAAATTATCAACTCATGTTCAAACGAAGTTATTCCTTTGAAACTCTGCACCTGTTGAGAAGAGTATATAGCTGTGTAATTGGGTAATTTTATGTCCGCAATTGTAGTGTAATGAGATTTTGTTCTCCTCCTCTAACAAATTAATTGGGTTAAAATTGAATAGAATACTAAATATGATCTAAATTATGCAGGAACAAAAAAATAAATTACTACATTAATTGTTTCGTTAAAATGTTTAAGGACGAATATACATACATACATAGATACATATATGAATATATTAAGGTATGCATTTCATGAAAAAATCCTAGAAAATATTTAGTATATACATAATTATATGTAAAGCTAAACCCGGTGTGCTTTGCTACCCCCCCTCGTCATAAAATAAAATAAAACGTATTTATATATTTACAAACATTTATTTATTTAATTTTAATGTATTTATTGCAATGCTTTAGGCGAGACCATGCCCCTTTGTCCACTTACATAGTCAAGAATTTATTATTTCGTAAGAATATCCTGTTGTGAAAATTTAATGACGATCGGTCCAGTAGTTAAGACTGTATTACGATGTTTAATTTTCCTAAAAAGGGGCGTGGTCCCACTCACTTTTCTCCTGGTACGAATTCCTAATTATGCCAATACCATATGTACCAAATATCACCGATGTACGTCAAAAAATGCCCAAAATATGGTGGGTTAAATTTGTGGGTTATATGGGCGGTGCCACCCCCGTTTGTACAATCAAAACTTCATATAGCCTATTATTCCTTCCAGAGTCACAGTAACGTGCTGCAAAAATTTCAGGCAGATTGGTCCAAGGGTTTGGCCTCCTATTAAGCACAAACATACAGACACACATTCATTTATATATAGATAGATTAAAAGCAATATAATTTAAGGTGAAATGGGGCGAAAAATGGGGATTTGGTAATAAAAAAATGTATGTAGTTAAAAAGTATATAAAACTTTAGGTAAATACATATTACAAAAAAAGTATTTTGTATAGCAAACATTGTTAGTGGTATAAGTAATTATCTGAATTAAAAAAAGGGGCGATCAAGTAGGTGTGGTTAATAGTTATATGACAACGTTAACAGTATTAAGAGCAATATACTACCAAATCAAAAAAATACGTTGGAATGAACAAATTTGTATAGAGAACAAAAAGTATAAAACTTTCAAAAATTTGGCGTGAAAAGGGGCGTGAAAGGGGCGTGGCTTAAGAAATCTTTATTTTTACCTCGCCTGGAGTATATAATGTGTATACAATTTGAAGTAAATCTGTTAAAAACAATTACATAATTTTTAAAAAGTGGGCGTAAAAATGGGCGTGGTAAAAAAAAGTACCCTATTAATCATACCAGAGTCCCAGTTAAATGCTGTGAAAATTTCAAAAATATTGGTCCAGAGGTTTGGTCTCCAATTACACTATTTAAAAAAGTGGGCGTAAAAGTGGGCGTGGTAAAAAAAAGTACCCTATTATTCCTTCCAGAGTCACAGTAACATGCTGTGAAAATTTCATCAAAATCGGCTCAGCCGTTTTGGAGTCTATACGTTACATACATACATACATACATACATTGAATTTTATATATATAGACGAATCTTTATTACCCTCCACCTAAAAGTAATTAGAAATACAAAAACTACAATGGTTATAGGACTAGTATATCCTTATTCTGTATTTTCTATTCAGTCTTGTGCAAATTCATTATTTATTTATTTATTTTATTTTCTTCATTTATTTGTAATATTAAGCCTTCTCGGCCGAAATAAAAATATATTACATAGTAATAAAAACTATCTGAAATTTTAATTTAATTTAATAATAAAACAGTTAATAATAATTAATAATAAAAATAAAAATAATAATAAGTAACTATAGGTTCCCCAACCATAAATATATATAGAAAAAAAAATAACAAATATTTTTAATTTTATAAGGTCCCATTCAGGAACAACATATATATGTACATATGTATATTAAATAAAAAACATTAAATAACATTACATTGACTCAGAAAAGTGGCGCAAAAGTTTTAGGCGAAAAACGTTGTTACAATGCGTACAAATATATGTTCCACCACCGAGCAATTCTAACAACATAGTATGTTGAACATACGATCTCTCAAAAACAGAGGAATTAATTTTAGGTATAAAAATTTATGGGTTTCTAGTAGATCGCATAAATAAAAAAGAATTATATAGAGAAGGTGGTTTGCTATCCTTAATAACATTGTAAAACAGTACAATATTCCTATATTTCAAAAAATCACCAAATGTGCAACCAAGAAAGCTACGAACGAAGTTTGAGATATGTTTACGGCGCCTTACATTATATACGAAACGAACAACTGAATTGACCAAACGATTAGTCATACGCAATTGAATAGAATAGGTTCCAGAAAAAACTTCTAGTCCATACAAAATCTGTGACATCAACAGTGAATATGCCAATTTATACTTTATATGCATAGGCAAATATAAGTTAAGAGAGTATATTCTGCGTAAAATATCAAAAACTCTAGAGTTTAAAGTGTCAATGTGAGTACAAAAAGAAAGCTTAGTATCTAAAATGACACCTAAACACTTGAGCTGCTCAATAAAGTGCCACTATCTCCCCAGTACTATTAGATAAGACTAGTTCTTGTTGTACTGTATTGATTAAATAAATAAATAAATAAAAAAAAAAAAAAAAAAGAATGGTAGGGCCAAACATAATAGCATTAGTTTTTGATGGATTCACAGTCAATGAATTACAAGAAGCCCACTCAAAACCACGTTCCAGACAAAAGTTAATATTATTTTGTAAAACATCAGGGAAATCAATACTGCTCCGAAAAAGCAAGAAAATGTCATCAGCATATATAAAAGATTTACATATCGGAGAGGCAATAAAATCTGGTAAGCTATTCATGTACAAAATAAATAGAAGTGGGCCCAATACAGACCCCTGTGGAAAGCCAGATAATAGAGTACGCCAGGAACTACACTGTCCACCAAAAACAACATATTGAGACCTATCTGTCAAACAGCGATGCCAACTTAGCGCGTTTCGCGCTAGATTTAGCGATTTTTGCCCACCCAAAAAGCGCATTTTTTTAATCTAGCGCGTTTTTTAAAAAAGCGCTAAATTGGCGCGTTTTCGTTTTTCATTTAGCGCTTTTAGCTAAAGGTAAATACAAATCTATTTTGTTAAACAATGAAATAATGATTTATGTATATTTTTAGATGGAGCGTTATGTACAAAAATATAGAAAAATGTGGGAATCTGATCCTGTGCTTAAAAAATAGACAAGACCATCGAAAGATGATACAAAAGCTTTATGTATTTATTGTAATTGTCAAATTGCAGCAATTGTAATTGTCAATTGCAAACGTACTGATCTAATTCGACACTGCCAGACATTAAAAGATGAGAAATCGATGAAACCATTTAATAATGTTGAACTTATTCAAAGTGAAATTTCATTAGAAGCTTTACAAAATCCAAAAGAAAAGCAAAAAAGTCAGGTAATGATTGCTCTTTATACTGCTGTTCATAGTCCATTTTCTACTGTGGATCATCTTGGTGAATTGTGTTGTTCAGCATTTACAGATAGTAAAGCTGCCAATTTTAGTCTTCATCGGACAAAATGTCATAGATATTTTGACATATCTATAGTCCAATGCTGAAGTGGAAAGAGTATTTAGCGTTATGAATTATTTTAAGAACAAAATTTGGAACAGAATGTGTTTAAATACAGTTAATTCTTTAATTCATATTAAATACGGTTTAAAGATGGCAAATTCATGTTGTGTAAATTATAAAATTCTTCCACATGTTTCTGCAAAAATTAATTCAATTGAAACTTACAAGAAGTCAAAATTTTATATTAAGACACTACTTTGGCCAGACGATGAAGAGGAAAATTCTACATTTTTGTTCGAAAATGAACAGTTTTAACTGAATTCGCTAAAATATTTTTTTTGTGCTGATATACACTTTAAAATTAATATATGATCTCAAAATGTACAAATAAAACAAATTTTTATATAAATATTGAATTTAAAACCCATTTTATTAAAATTTATCTTAGCGCTTTTTAGCGCTTTTTAGCGCTTTTTGAGGCACTGTTTTGCGCGTTTTGCTTCTGAAAAGTTGGCATCACTGCTGTCAAATAAGAGTAAATAAGACGACAAGCAGTACTAGTAAAATTAAATTCATCCCTCAGCTTTCTAACCATAGTAGCAAAAGAAATTGAATTAAAAGCTTTAGAAAGATCTAAAGATATAAGTACACTCAATTCGCTGGCATTAACATTTTTCCTAATGTGATCCGTAATATCCAGAAGCATTTTAGTTTTTATATATTGATTGAAAGACAATTTTACGACCAACATAATTTATGTTAAATATTTTGAAATTTTATCTAATTTCAACCATTTATAATTGATGTAATTACCGATTTAACTGTAATTTACAAAAGATTTATGGGTGGCATAGAAGAAGTGGACCAATTATGGACCGATGGCTTCTAAATCCAGTATTCACTAATGTGATTTCTATGTATTTTAAGATTACAGTAAAAACCGGGTAAGTGCAATATGCATAAATGCAAAAAACGCTTAAGTGCAACGTGTTTCGAAACCATAAGTCTCTTTTATACTTTATCATGTAAAAATGCACGGATAAGTGCAACACGGATTAATGCAAAAAATGCAGAAGTGCATAATAATTTTAAGCCTCAAGAGACATTTTTAGTACAACTTTGTATGCATAAATGCACAACTAAAATAGAACTGAATATGGACCGATATTCTCAAAATCCAGCAGTTTGATTTAGGCATGTATGTAAATGATCCGTGTAAAATTTTGGATTAGTACCCTTATTTATAAGAGATTTATGAGTATTAAAGTGATTTTCGGAAGAGGGCTTTATATGGGGCATACGGTTAAAAATAGACCGAAATTCACAAAATTTTGTGGGATGATTTCTCTGTATATGCAAATTATCTGTGCAACGTTTTGAGTGGGTACCGATATTTATACAATATATATAGACCTTTATAACATGGGCCGAACTAAAAAAAATTTCGTTTTGCGATTTCTTTTTGCATAAAACTTATTTTTGCTGAATTTTGTCTTGATATTCCAATTTTGTAGGCATTTATGTATAATTGAGCAATATTTCGGGAATATTTTTGTATGGGGGCTATAAGAAATCATGGACCGAATCTTACTATTTCCCGCACGCTTTCATTATATTATCTGCAATATATTTCAAAATATTGCAATAAAAGGGACAAAAAATATCAAATTTTTATGGAGGTTGTCTCACATATTGGTCCATAACTCTGGTTGGCCTAAACCGATTTTGCCGATTTTCAATACCAAAGTTACCTGTAAAGTACGAAATATTTTTCTGGAAATTTGGTTTAGTTAAGTTGTATAGTTTGGACGTTAGAGTGTTTTATACAGACAGACAGACGGACAGACAGACGGACATGGCTAAATCGACTTCGGACCAAGAATATATATATATACTTTGTTGGGTCTCAGATGAATATTAAAAAAGTTTCATCACTCTTGGTGATGGAGGGTATAAAAAGGATAAGATTATAAGGAAATTTCATTTACATGATATTTATGGAAGCATAGTAGATGTGGACCAATTATGGACTGATAACCGATATGAATGTGATTTCTGGATTATTATAGACAAAAATGTCTAAAAACTACGAAGTGTACCTTATATGGGGGATATAGTCAAATATGGAGCGATATTTCATAATTTATAAGGTATATATAACGAATACTGACTTTTTCGGATGTGGTCCTTATATGGGAGCTATGACCAATTATGGACCAACCATCATAATCGAATTTTAACCTGGTAAATTTGTACCATATTTATACGTATTTAAGTGAATTTTAGATGTGGACAAACATGGTCCCAACAAAACAAAATTTCGTTTTGCGATTTCTTTTCCATGACACTTATTTGCCGAATTTTGTATAGATATTCCAATTTTATAGGTATTTGTTTATAATTAACCCATATTTTGGGAAGATATTTGTATAGGGGCTATGATAAATCATGGACTGGTTCTTACTATTTCCTCACAGTTTCTTCTTTTATCATAGAAATGACGTGTGCAAAATTTCATGGCAATATCTGCAATATATATAAAAAATTTTAAGAAAAATATTTAAAAATATAAATTTCTTATGGAGGTTGTCTCACATTTTGGTTCATAACTCTTGTTCTACTATACCGATTTTGCTTTGGAGAATTATAAACGGGTTTTTGTAAACTCTGTTGATTATGGTTGTGTCAGACAGGTTGTGACAGACAGACAGACGGACATAGCTCAATCGACTTAGAATTCCATAAGGATCAAGGATATATATATACTTTGCTGGGTCTCAGGTGAATATTTCTCAGCGTTACGCACGGAATGACAAACTTTACTCACCACTTATGGTGGTGGAGGGTATAAAAAAAGAAGATAGAAATATAAAGGGTGATTTTTTAGCAACTTTCTTTTTGGCAAAACTGTTTTTGGCAGCTCATCTGTTTTCGTGTAACATTTTACTGTTAAACGTGTTTAGTTCGGTATAATAATTAATGAATCGACATACAAACGGAAGACGCTTGCATATTATTAAATTTTATTATCAAAATTCATGCTCGGTTATAGGTCATGCATCGTGCACTTTTTTATTCGAAAATTGTGTTCAGCGACGAAGCCTATTTCTGATTGAATGGATACGTAAACAAGCAAAATTGTCATATTTGATGTGAAGAGCAGCCAGAAGCATTGCAAGATCTGGCAGCGCATCCCGAAAAATGCACTGTTTGGTGTGGATTATGGGCCGTTGGCATAATTGGAGCGATGATAACAACTTTTTTTGCCCAAAATGAAAAGGCTGGAATTGGCTGACATGTGGTTCCAGCCCTTAACGGTTGACGCTAATATTGAAAAATTTATTCGTGAGATACCGGCCGATATGTTGGAGATATAAACTATTTGAGGCGTAGCCGCATTCAATTATATACATTGTTCTACCGACTCAACTAAAGATTTGATACATTTCTTTAAACTGTATGTGTTTTTTTTTTATTCAAATCCGAAAGCTCTTAAAGAATCACCCTTTGTCTATCAAGAATTGAACTATAGGTTAATATTTTAACAAAATTGTTATTTAAATTGGTACTGAGACTATCAAACATCAAACAAGTTAATGAGTAAAATTCCAAAAACACCAGAAATCTAGCGTAAATATAAATTAATTACAGGATCATGGGTGCGAAGGTGGACTAGGCGATAGTGTGACGTACTATCAGCTAAGCCAAAAAGTTCCGCAGTTTGTGTTTGTTAATTATATTAAAAACAAATTCAAGTTAATTTAAAAAAAACACTATAAATTAATTTACAACAGCCAAGAAAACCATGGAAATAAACACTACCACCTACATTATGTTTACATGTAAATATGTATAACAGATGAGAAAATATGTTAATAATTCTACGCATTAAGTAAAGTAAGAAAGAAAAAGAGTGTTTAAATCTACATATATAAAAATAAGTGTACATTTTGATTGTCACTCCATAACTCGAGAACGGCTCGACCGATTGCCATAAAATTTTTAGGGAAGGTACAGGGAGGAGTGATGATGGTTAGTTGATTTTGAAATCCAAAATCGGTCTAGCGATTCTCCAGTTATGATTTTTTTCCTGAAAAAATTCAACATTTGAAAAAAAAGTCCCCTAAAGTATGCTGTACAAATTTGCAAATAAATAAGAGCAGGCAGGTTGTGAATACATCTTATTCTATGAAATACAAATCAATAGTAAATACCGAGCGAAGCCGGGGCGGTCAGCTAGTAATTATATAAAAAATTCTTTGCATGTTAAAAATAAATATTTTTCACATTTTCTTTTCCTTTATATTTGCAGCTGCTCATTACAACAACAAATAGAATAAAAATATAAAAATATGCAGTACGATACGTTAGCATTTTGGTTTGCCCTCTACATATCCGCCATTTTGGTGTGTACGAGTGACGCCTTCATAGAAAACGCATCTGCAGCACGTTCAGCGACGGCTGGCAAGGCTTTAAAGGATGCCACAGACATCTACTCGCTGGCCGGTGCACAATTAATGATGGATCAGGTGCCAAATGGTAAAGTCTCGTTTAAACCGCATGATTTGGAAGATTTTAATGTTAGACCTGTCTATGATCCAGGTGATGGTGAGTTTTAAAACATGCTCGTACTTGTTTTAGCAGCATTTTAAATCTGCATGATAATAACAAATTGATAAATATGAAGTTATGATAAAAATAAAAACAGAAATACAGCTCCAGCTAAATACAACAAAAATTAATGAAACTATATGTATTTAGGAACACTGGTGTAGATACTAAAATATCCAAATTTAGTGTCTGCTGTTCGGACTTTGCGCTTTTTATTGGACTCTAAATTTTATATATTTTTAGAAAGAAAATATTACATAGAACATAATTTATTTCAAATGTTAAGAAATTGTATTGAATTTAACATAATCACAGATTATTAACATGTGCAATTTATAAATGATATTTTAGGAAGTAAAAAACCGATCAAAAGAATTTTTTCTGATAATGTCTTTTAATACGAAACTTATGCCAACAAAATTTGAAAAATATCAAATATTAAAATATCTTTTTTTGTTCATAACTTGTTGAGGTAGTCCACCATTGTCTGTTTTTCTCAACCCGTGTTCATGTATGTTCAGTGTATGTTGTAATTAAATTATTTATATTTTTAATCTATAATAATAATTAACTTTATTTTTGTGTTCTTGCTTGTTTAAAATTTGTGTTTATATTTTGTTTGTAATGTTGTTTGTCTGTCTATAAGTATCTCAGCTGTTATTGTTGATTATGTAATAGATCGTGGAACATAATATTGTACAGAGCAGTATTCTAAATGTAGTGATGCCCATTAAATAAAGGTTACCAGTATATAAGAGTTAAGAGAACTTATAAGCTAGGTTCGAGAACTTCTCTTTAAAACATTTTTCAAGGCCAAAGACGAAGGTTCGTTGACTCAAATTAGGCTCTTATTTATGTACGGGTACGTTATATTTTTTTTTGCAGTATTTGTTTTTGTAAATATTCAGTTAATTTTCTCACACTAAAATATAAAGAAAAACAATTATATGACCACTAGCAGAACAATAGAAGATGGAAGCTGATTTCAATTAAAAAGTGGAAAGCAAAGAAAGAACATCGTTTTTATAAATAAAGTTCAAGTAGTCAGACAGAAAAGAGTGCAATTTAGGAAATAACCTTCGGGGGATTGATATTAGATTACATTACCATCCTTATATTGTAAGTACATACTGCGAAATAAAAGTGTAAGAAAATATTTATGTGGAAAAGAGAATAATTCCTTTTCTTATATATAGTGTGGTCCGACCAGAAATAAAGAAAATTGCGAAAGAGAGTTCAACTGGTGAAAATTGGGAAGAAAACAGGGAACTTGCGATCCGGAACGTTTCTTTTGGCCATTTGAAAAAAAAAAAAAACTGATAAAATAAAAAAACGAAGGTAACACAGTCCTTAAAAGTAATAATTGGTAGCACTAAACTAATAAAAAGATTAGACTACGCCATCTACCCTTGGGAAAACAAGGCGAGTAAAACGACATTCCACAAAGTGGACGTTATTATAGTTAAGAACCGTATAGATTGGAATTAAAATCCACAAATAAGAACAGGGCATTAGGGTAACGTAAGTTAGGGTATATTAGTTATTTAAGATAAAATAAGATATTTAAGTGTTTATAAGGTCAGTGTTTAGTTTCCCAATAATTGTAAAGGGATCAAACTAAAAAGACTAAATTTTTTAAATAGAGAGTACAAAAATATAGATATATATATCCTCCAGATTTTATCCTGTAGGGAGCTCCTTTAGGGATAGGCAGTGGAAAAGGATTTTTGTTTTATAAGTTGATGTCGAGCAGGAATTGTCGCTCAATATAGAGAGATTTTTAGTTGATCCTTAAGTTTGTCTGTTGTTTAGTTATTTATATGTATGTATAGCCTAAGTATAGTTATGTATATCATTTAGCATCGAATTTTAGTTTTATAAGGAAGAGGAAAGAATTAAATGCATAATATTATTGTAGTTTAAAAAAGAAAAAAAAAAAAAAACCTAATATTTATTATGCAATTTTGGTTGTGTCCAAAAAAAAAAAAAAAAAAAAAAGGAAGAAAATAATTAAAGAAATAGTTAATCAAAAAGAAAGAAAAGATTTAAAGAAATTGATAAATAATTTGAAAGAAAATATTTACTTGGTTATACAAACCCTTCGTTAATAGTAAGAATAAATAAATCTGCTCGTTAATTCAAGATATTAATAGAAATACTTGGTTATTTCAAGAAGAAAAGGTCTTATCCAAACAAACCGTGAATTTAAATTAGATTTTTTTATTTTGTTAATAGTTAGTTAAAGAAATAAAGAGTGACATAATTTAGACATAAGTTTATGTACGTATATTTAATATTAATGTTTCATTTGTAATAAATATGTGAAAGGAAATTTGTTCAAATATGTGTTACTAATTATTTTCAAAAGTTACAGGTACAGTGGGCCGTATATGGAAAGGTAGAAATATGGAATGGTGAGTGGTTGATATAGTATCTTTTAGGGGTCATTGACGTAATGACCATGGTTGGGTGGGCAGCGACGACAGGGTAAAACATCTATCCCTACAATTAGGATGTTTAATAAAAAAATAGATCAATAATCTCGTTAAAGTTTTGTAGTTCAAGATCATATTTAAAATAGTTGTATTATAAATTTTTTTGTTGTGTCGTAACCGGGATGAGTTGATGCGGGTTGAGTTCCCACGCCATAGATGAGCTAGTCGAGGTGGCATCCATACTCACCAAATAACAACAGAGGTTTCGGAACAAACTACTCTGGGTTTACTGGACAGATTGTACTGATTTTTAATATCAAGAGAATGCTTAGGATAATGGTCAACGACTTGTTGACTAGAGCTTTGTATTTCGGACGTGATAGTGTCATCAAACATTTTAGAATTCCATAAGCATCAAGAATGAATATTTCTCAATATACAGTAAACCCTGGTTAAATGCCTCACTGTTGGTATAAAAAGTAGGAATAAAATATTCTTTAAGTCTTAATGGATTTGATAAGTTAGCATAAGGTTGTGTCTACGCAATGAAATGGTAAAACGTTTTAATAATGTTTATAAATTGTGTATCAAATGGATTTCTTTGTTGTTCCAGCTATAAAAATATCACTTTAGATAATTCTTATTGAGTTTTTAATTTAGTCCCATCTACAGTGGTATCAATTATATATTTTGTTTCTCCAGAAAACGTAAACAATGAAATGAATGCTTCCACTTTCAAAATATTATAAGTGTTTCGTAAGAAAAATTTTAAGTAAGAAATATGAAGAACAATGATTTAAATGCTTCTAAATATCTATACTTTTACGGCATTTAAAATGTAAAACAAAGTCAAATCTATTGGTTTACATTGGTTTACGTTTTTTCAATACCACGCCTCTCCATCAGATCGATGGAATTAAATCAAGACTTGATGCTACTGAAATGTATGATCGACACAACCTGTCGCTTTCAGATGGTAACCAAGGGCTCAGACAGAATGTCCAGTAATGTACGTTAAAAAATCTTTATCTTAACAAATTATTATCTGCAACATTTAAAAAGGTTAGGGGAGAGAGGGGCACCTTAGAACACATTTTGCTTTCAAGCCATATAAAAATTTATATTTTTGAATTATTAACTTTTTACATAATTTAACTAATATATATGGAAATAAACTTTAGCTTAAGTCTACAAGTAACTTTGTTTTTAGTTCGATTTATATTTTTTTTTATTTTTTTAATGGATGAAGTCATTGTGTTCATATGTGCCCCCATACGGGGCAGCTTTGAACTAGGCTGGGGCAGTTTTGAACGTCAATTTTTTCTTGTAGCGCTTATGTCCAAAAATAACATAAACAGTTATATTTTATATGTATATATATAATAAATTCGATTTATTTATTAAGAAAAATATAAACATTAACAATTTAAAATTAAATAAAAATCAGATCAAAAATAATTTTTTATATTATTAAGACGGAAAAGGCCTTGCGATTTCAGGTGACATTACATTTTCCTTTAAAGCATCATAATCAGCATTGGATTCGTCATTTTCAGAAAATAAGAAATAATCAACAATATTTCGTACTTCGGTTGATAAATTAGCATGTTCAAAGGTGCCCCCTTTTTATTTGTTCAAACCTGAACTGGCTTGCCATTTCATGGAAATTTATAATAAATATTTTTTTTACAAATAACTTAACTTAATTTTATTAATAGTTTATATAGTTTCCTATATGCAGGCTTTCAAGGTCATTAATTTAATGTAAATAAAAGATTATTTATTTCATTTTCTATTAAATCCGACGTTTCGTTGGTATTCTTTCCAACTTCTTCAGGATTTGAGTTTTTTATTATAATAAAAAACTCAAATCCCTATATAAACTATTAATAGCAAACAAAAAAAGGTCGATCAACACTTATACCTATTAACTTAATTTTGTTTGAAATGAATTTTGGACTGCAATAAATTTCTTTCACGAAAGAAAACGATCACTGAATACTTCTTACACTCTTACAAAAAAAATAAAAAAATTTACAATGGCACTGCGAAAACTTGTTCACCCAACTACATTCGGTCGACGACTGAAAAAACTAGCAAAAGTTGTTAACGTTGCTAGAAAACAAGGTTGTCAAGTGAAAAACTCGGTTAAGGGTCGGAAAAAATGTTAAACTGAGATTTTATCCACATAGTTAAAATGTGTCCCGGGTATAAACGTGACCCCTCTCCCCTACCTCTCTGACCAAGCGAGCTGGCTTGCCGTACTTGTCTCTATGAGCAGGAATCCAAACTATGGTAATTCCAGTTAGAAGTCCTAGCCTGACCTTACTGCCTGGTTAAAGTGCTATAAGTGCCACCAATCTGTCGATTACTGCTGCCTTGATGGCCAGGCTGAGAGACACTAGCTTTATCTGAAAAACGTAAGGACAACATTAACCCCAGTTCAGCACAGAAAACACAACATTCAATACCACAGATGAACTTGGAACCATCAATATTATATCATATATATTAATCATGCTATTTGCCCTGCTTTTCTCTTTGTTTAATTTAGAAATAAAAAAAATAAGTAACAGATCTTTGCATGTCCATACGTCATGCATCTCCAGGGAGCAAAGAAGATATTCTTGCGGTTCTATAGTTTGATATACCTATTAAATTAAGGTATTTTGTAATGACATGCAATAAAGAATGTCTGAAGGACTAATGCGAAATGAGCCGTTGTAAGTGGATCTCTGAATTCTATTTTGCTGGTCCTTAATTCATTTGCTGTAAAGATTCCTAAGATTGTATTAGACATATTATTGAATACATCCGCTAGTAGATATTTCGAACTTCGTACTTGTGGCTTTTGTGGTAAACAAAACTAGTTCTATTTTGCTTGAAAACTGCTAACACATTTACTAAGCATTGGTTGTGACATTGCTCATCAATCCGCATTAGCAACTGCATTCATTGCTTAATTTTTTTATTCGAAAATAACCGAGTGAACAACAGTCAGCCACAGTAGAGCAAATATCAACCCATTTTGGGGTGTTCCATATTCAACTTTTTTCGACTTTGAGCTATTCATATGCTAGGTTAGTTGTGTATAATGCATAATGATTTAACTTTAAATAATACCTTCAAAAGAGTACATTCGAAACTTTTGGAGGTACAAGACCTAGAAATATATCATGCAGTAATTAGTTGTTGCATTGGCTGTCTGGCATGTGGCGGGGTCTTGGTCGTAGAAAAAACAGTCACTGCTTGACCAACCTCATTTTAAAAGACGTATGGTCCGTTAATACCAAACAGTAAGACGTTGTTGAAGAAGTGATATCTAACCATATTTTAAACAAAATTGTTTAACTGTATTAACCAAACCTTCATCATTTTTGGGTACTTGTTCGGGGAAGGTATTTAAGCGTTCACCGTTATTTACCTTATAAAGTTAATTAAACAAAACGCATTAAAGAAGGTAATTATCAGAATACTTTTAGGGGCCATGAAACATTACAATTAAATTCTTTAGCTATTTGGTGTTTTGCTTTTTTGTCCTTTTTTTTTTGCAAAAGATGTTTTTTTGGGAGCCATTTCATTACAAATGTATGTAACACTTTAAATTTGATTAAATTCACCACTTTTTTTAAAACTTATTTTTTCAATTAATATAAAGTTCAACCATTAATGAAAAAACAGTAGTCTCTACAAATTAACTTATGTTTTTGTATAATTTTACCACTAACAATAAATGAAAACAAGGATGGGAAATATTTTTTTGGAGATAATTACCCGAATTGGGTGTTTAAGCGAAAGTTATTAAAACGTGTTGAAAAAAATATGAAAAATTAACGGGGATTTACAAGGCGAGGTAACCAAACTTAAAAGGCAATTATGCGTGGGGTAATTAAACGGGGTATACTGTAACATACAGAATGACAAACGTACTACTACCCTCATTCATCCCTTTTGATGGTAGAGGGAATAAAAAGAATAACAGAAATATTTTGAACTAATTTCTTGATCGTCATATCAATATCAATATTTAAAGGATTTTCAGAAGTAGATCTTACTTGTATTTGGAAGCTACTTTTTAATATAGACTGATCATCCTAAAATATTAGATTGTATTTCATATAAATAACGATTTAACAAGAGTTTTTTGGGAGATACATATGGCCAATTATAGTCTAATTGCTGTATAATAAAACTAATTTCTGCACCAATCATATGCATCAATATGCACATTTCTATCATTTTCGAAAGTTGGATTTATAGAAAACTTATATACAATTACAGACCGATATTCACACAATCAAGTACGGACATTTTTGCATATGTATGTATGTATGTATGAAGATTTTTTATGTCGAATTTCAGCCTGATAACGGTGCTGATATGTGGATGTTAAACGAACTATTTCATTTATTTGTACACACAGTGGGAAGCAAAACTGTCCATTGTTACGGATTTTTTTTTTGCCTTGCCCTGTCTGTTTTTTTTTTTTAAAAAAAAGAACAAATTACATGCATTTGTTGTTATATAAACCAACGATAAAATACATGCATTTTCCGCTTTTACGGACGTCGTTACTGTCGTCGCAGTTTAATGCTGCAGCATTTTAATTTCTCTTGATGCAAATTGGTATCTCTTCTAGTGTCACACTTCTTCTTATCCTCACATTCGTAAGTGATGTGATGATCCCGTTATTCTATTTAATGTCATACTTCTTCTTGTCCACACATTCGCAAGTGGTATGATAATCCCGTTGTTCTACTCAACCAATCAGGGAAGTGACACGTAGACTGATGCTGAGAAATGCGAAAAACAACGTTGGGCGCCATATATGTTACGCTCGGCAAGACTTTCCTAAGAAAAATCCTTGACTTAGTTTTGATCAACCGAAATGGACAATATTGGTTAAGTGGCATGAATAGATTTTCCCTGCTAGCTCTTTGGTAGAAATAGTTCTTAACCCGTAATCCGAAAGCGTAAGCATATAACATACTCATGTCATGCCTTAAAAATACCTCAGAGTATGTAAAGAAATTCAAAAGCTCATATAGAAAGTAATTAAAAAAAAATTATAAGAAAATATTTTTCTACAACTGGCTCATTCGATTAGTTGTAAAATGGAATACTTTTATATATATATTAGTTTTGAAGCTATTGCCAAATTTGTCATTCAAAATAAAACAACGATATACATGAAAAACCAGAAAATTTGAGAAGTTAAAACAACAATGGTGAAAAATTATAGTAAAATTGCTCAAAATTAACAAAAAACATAAAAATATCTTCAGAAAATAAATTAAATATACAATATACAGTAAAATAAATAACAGAGTGAAAATTTTTATATTTTTTTTGGATTTAAGAAGGAAAAAAAATCATCCTTATAAAGAAAAAGTCATCCTCACAAAGAAAAAGTCATCCTTATAAAGAAAAAGGTAAATCAAGAAATAAAAAAAAAATACCACAGAACAGCAAATGAGTAATTTACACAAATAAAAACATAAAAAAAATTAAACAATTAGAACTAAATTCAAAAACAAAATTACAAATCTCTGTACAAAGAAAAAAAATCTAAAACCCAGGTGGGAGTGCGAACCAAAATTGATTTTTGAACAACAACATCAAAACAACAACATCGAAATCAACAACGTCGAAACCAGCAACACCGAAATCGACAACGTCGAAACCAGCAACACCGGAATCAACAACGTCGAAACCAGCAACATCAAAATCAACAACATCAAGACCAACAACATCGAAGACATCGAACACATCATAAATAATTTAAGTATAGATTTTTTCTTTCCTTATAAATATTTACTTATGTTTATACCTAAGATATTTACTAAATTTTTTTTGTATATACCTACTAACCTTTAACTTTAAGTCCTTATTTCTTATTAAATTGTGAATTGAATTGAAATGATGAAACGCTAATTATTTAATTAAATGGATGCTAGGAAGAATAGGGCCATGGTAAGTAGATAAGTAGAGAAACGGTTGTATTTTAGGGACAGTTATAAATTAGGGGTAATCTTACTGTCAAGGCGTTGAACAATTGGGTGGGAGAATTGTACCCTACATGACATATCACCTCGTCATGGCTTAATTTGTAAACTAATATGTTTTGTTTTTTTTTAATTACTTTCTATATGAGCTTTTGAATTTCTTTACATACTCTGAGGTATTTTTAAGGCATGACATGAGTATGTTATATGCTTACGCTTTCGGATTACGGGTTAAGAACTATTTCTACCAAAGAGCTAGCAGGGAAAATCTATTCATGCCACTTAACCAATATTGTCCATTTCGGTTGATCAAAACTAAGTCAAGGATTTTTCTTAGGAAAGTCTTGCCGAGCGTAACACCATATGGTTTACATTAAGAAAGGAAGCTTTTGGATGCGGCCTATGCCAACAAAATTATTTTTGGTTTGACTTTCGTTTCGTCGCTCCAAGTAACCCGTTTCTAGTTATCCAATTTTTGCGGTGTTTACTGAGTTCACATTTCCAGGAACTGACATCCATACCAATACTTTTTGCAGCATTTTTCGGAATCTTGGTGTCCTTATTATGTAGCATAATCTGCCGGGCATCACCATCAGAAAGCAGTCTTGGTCGACCCCCTTGGTTATTATAGCAAGCTACATTACGCCATTTTTTTATATCATATACCGTGGATTTAATTAAATTTAATTTTTTTAGCAATTTTACGGCATGAAGAATTATTTTGCAACAAACTTATCACATTGTTTTCAATATCAGTTTTAATTTTTTATTTCAAATCAAGTTAATTATTTCACAGGTCAAACAGTTATGCAGAAATAAAGCAATAAAAGCTTTATAACGAGATCGTAACAAACTTAAAAAAACGACGTGTCAAATATCGTTACATTCTAATAGAGCAATATCGTGATAATGTTTATTTCTTGTACTGTGCAAAAGTGTCCGAAAGTGATTTTTTTTTAATGTTTTTATTTTTTTTAAGCAATTTATGTAAGTTTTAATGCTTTATTATTTTATGATAATATACCTATGTTTGTATTATTTGCATTACCTTAATTCCTTAAAGCAAAACATCCAAACAGTTTTGCTTGCCACTGTATGTACATGAAACTGAATTCAACTGAACTGCTTAGGACAATAATTAACATTTTCTTGTAAGCCTTGTCCTTTTTTGTTTGTGTATTTTGAACATTTTTTTGGCATGTACATGAATATTTCTTAATGTTACAGGCGGATTGACAAACTTATAACAAAATTACATATTTAAGAAAAGAAAGCAAATTTAATTACACCTTTCCAAACAATCAAAAAAGTTAATGTAATGACTAAATATATAAATAAATTATTTGGAAATATTTGCCATCACGAACACAAAAAATAATTTGACAACATTGTGTTCATTGAAATAGCAAAGGTTGAATCAAGGTGAATTTAAATACTAGGTGATAGCGTAGCGCCAGCTGATTATTCATGGTGAATTTGAAAATGCCAAAAAGTTATATAAAAAAAAAACTTTTTGACAGTGACGAAAGTTTTTCATATAGAAAAATGCCTGTTGTTCTTGCCTTGTTGTAATTGTTGTAGCAATGCGGTCACCTGGTATTTAATTTCACCATGGGTTGAATCTTTTGCCTTTGTCTAAATAAATATTTATTACAATACAATAACGAAGACTAAATTTAATATGAAATTTGTTTATAAAAAGTGCTGACATTAATTTCAGCAGATTTATTGTAATATTTATAGTCACCTTTAGTTAATGATAGTATTTTTAATATTTAGATCAATGCCACGTTTTGGCATATTCTCCACAAATGTTTCAATTAATTCATATGGAATACTCTCTCATTCGCACTTAACCCGCTGCTCCTCATAGCTCCTTCAAATGGTTTGGAATTAATCGGTATTGTCCAAACTGTCTCTTCACAATTAACCACAAATACTCAAACGGATTGACGTCGAGACTTTTTGCTGGCAATTGCACCAAAAGCAAATTTTGCTTGCTAAACCATTCTTTCACGATTTTGGAAGTGTGCTTTGGGTCACCATCCAACTAAAAAGTAACTTTATTGACATGATAGACGCTAAAACCACCCCGTATTATTGCGTTCCTCTCACCGTGCTTCTTTGTTTTCTAAACATGGAGTGTTTGAATTCTCTGGTCTGTCCGGCGCCAATAATATTGTAATGTCAACCGTGCCTTAACATTTTTTATTGACAATGCAGGTTTTACTTTTTTACTGCTGAGATTTATCCAATATCGCAAAAGTCTCGCCTTACTGTCCGTCGACTAACGGGTTTGCTTTTATTGGCATAGAAAATTTTTTTGGTGTTAAATACTTGTCTCTTTTTATTGTATTACCATTTGTTCATAGCTTTTTGCGAATTTTAATTTATGGTTTGGAAACAACAGGGGGCCTTTTTTGGACGCTTATGACCACTGATTGCCTTTTTCACACTGTTTAGCTATTACTCGTACTTTGTCATTGTTTATTATAATTTGCATTGTAATTTGATTTGTGTTGGATAATTTACAAAAAGTGTTTAGCACATGCAGTACGCATGGTCTAGATTTTTTGGAACGGAATGTTAATGAGGATTTAAGGATAATTAAGGAATGGTCTGATATGAATTGTTTATGTTTGAATTCTTCTAAAACGAGATGCATGTGGTTTTCGCAAATTATTAGTAAACCATTGCTGATATTAGACACTGATGTGATTGCATTTGTTGCATATTACAAGGCCTTACATTGATAACAACTTAAATTTCGACTTCCATGTGAACAGTCACCCCTATCGGGAATAAAAATTCCACGTGAAATTTGTTCACTTTTATTTTTTTAACATTGGTTTTTAATAGGAAAATGTGAAAAGGGAACAAATTTCACGTGGAATTTTTATTCACGATCGGGGTGAATGTTATTTCTAGGATTAATTTTGTTCTGAAACTTTTATATTACACTGGTTTGTATTTACCTGCTGATTAAAAAGGCGAACAGCTATGGCATTGTGTCTTCCTATATTACTATATGGTTTGAAGGTATATTCGGGTATATCACGGAATGGTATCACAAAACTTAAACAATCCTTAAATAGGGTAGCTCGTTATATCTTTGGATTAAAATATTGTTTTAAGATTATGGAACTCTATTCTACCTTATAGAGAACGAACTTTTTCGTATTCAATATCGGTGGCTGTAAACATTTACCGCAATTCAAATTGTTTTTCTTTTCTTATTACGTTTAGTATTCAACAGTTGTGCAGTAGGGGTGTTTAAAATTATATATACAGAAACTTTTGAATTTTTATTATATTAAATTATACTTCTGTATTTGCCATATGAATAATCTGGATTAATTAGGCCCTAAGGTCTAATCTAAATGAAATATAAATAAATAAAAAAAATCAATGAATTAATATCGAATTAATGTTTACAAACACACATTTAAACCTGACGGTAAAAATTTGAAATATGTTTTGAGTACATGCAAGTTTTTTTTATACTAATTGCTTATTTCCCGAAAATTATTATTTTAATTTTTGTATTGTAAATTAGTTTGTTTAGTATTAAACCTAAATTAAATTATAAAAAATATTTTTCAATTATCTTTATTATTTGTATGCAATGAAAATGTCAGTAGGCCTTAACGTGATGGACAACTGTTCATAATCAAAATGTTAATAATTTTCATATAAATTATTGTTTATATTTTATTTTGAAAAACAAAGCTCTCATTGAAAAACTTTTATGTCGATTTGTATCCTCGAAGTCTTTCTCGATATCAACATTTTTAAAGAATTATAAAGTTTAATGTAGTTTACAGTAGAAAGAACCAATTATAAAGAATAATAAATCAAATACTAAAATAATATGATTAAGAGATTACCGATAGTATGAATCTTCATTGTATTATTAACTTTATATGAATACCAGCGGAATTAAGCTTTCAAAACATGGATCAGTTTTTAGTTATTTAATATTACATGGCTCAGGTAGTTTAGTTATCAACTGATTGATGGTGATACCATGGTGATATATAAAGATATTATTCTGAAAACCTACTAAAAATTAAATCTCTCCTACAACGCCAAAAACTTATGCCTGAAAGCAAGGAGACACTTTTCCACCTACTCTAGATATTCAGTTTTTATAGTTTTCAAATCATCTGATATAACACAAGAAAATGCCTTAAACATTTTTACATTAACAGTTGTCTATACTTAAAATGTCGATATTAGTATAAGTAATGCCCTTAATATACTCGTAACTTGTTGTGAAATCATTTTCAACCCTTAAAATAAACCTAAACGAAATGTAACAAATTCTAAAGGATTTAAATTAGATAAACCAAAGACAAATTTTAAGCATTATTGAAATAAAAACTGAAATAAAAACAGACCTGACAAAGATTAACACATATACAAATGCAGAGACATACACATACTTAAACTGTTTAACAATTCATATTAAAATTAAACCAATACAAACAACAGTAATCTACAAAAAAGATAGATAGATACACACCAGTCAACACACATCTTACACAATAACAAGCGATGCCTTGCCTATGAACAATGTCTTGCCAAAATAAATCGTATACAATAAATTTAATATGTATGGATTTTTTTTAGTAAATATATCAGTATGTGTAATCATTCAAACTTACACACTAACTCCCCACACATCTCTAAATCAGTTAAATGGAAATATAACAAGTTAGAGTGCAATATTTGGCTCTGCCGAATCTTAAATACCCTCCACATAAACTACACTGATTTTAGGACTAGAATATCCTAATTCAGTCTTAGTGCAAATTTTATTAGTATTTTATATATTGTTCGAAAGACGATTTTACGACCAACATAATTTATTTCAAATGTTTCGAAATTTTATCTAATTTTAACCATTTATAATTAATGTAATTATCAATTCTTAAGATAAGTTACAGAGTTTATCTCATTTTCATAATACTCTTGAGTGTAATTTAACAATTTATAAAATTAAAAAAACATTTTTCCATATTCACAACAAGTTAAGAAACAGATTATAAAAAAGGATAAGATATAAGGTGAGACTGTTTTGTTTGAATTTGATCTCAATAATATTATTTACAAAAAAATTTATGGATGGCATAGTAGAAGCTCCAAAATCCAGTATCCACTAATGTGGTTTCTACGTATTTGAGGCTTATTTCGGTTGAATTTTATCTCAATAACGTTATTGTCAAGAGTTGTATGGTGGTTTAATATGCTCGGAAGTGACTTAATTCGGTAGCGCTCCAATTATTGCCTGACATCTACAATATCCGGTAACATAATTGCCGTCTAACCGATACTAATATGATTTCTGGATTAAAATTACTGATCTATATAGAAGTTGGTTCGATATCGATATTTATTAGACATTTTTGTGGTTTTATTTGTTTTTCGGAAATGGTTCTTATATGGCAGCTATGACAAACTATGGGCCGATCTGGAACAGTGATTTTTATGCATATAAGGATACTTCACGCCGCATTTCAATATAATAACGGTATATTTAATATATATGTATATAGGTATTAACGTGGTTTTCAGAAGTGAACCTTATGTGGGGGATATTGTCAAATATAGACCGATATTCTCAAAATCCAGTAGTTTGATTTTGGCGTGTATGTAAATGATCCGTATTAAATTTTGGATTGGTACCCTTATTTATAAGAGATTTATGAGTATTAAAGTGATTTTCGGAAGAGGGCTTTATATGGGGCATACGGGTAAAAATAAACCGAAATTCACAACATTTTGTGGGCTGATTTTTGTATATATGTAAATGATCTGTGCAAAGTTTTGAGTCGGTACCGATATTATAAGATATATATCAAGATCAATCGCTTATACGTATGTGGTCCTTATAAGGGAGCTATAAACAATTATGGGCCGACCACCATAAAATTTAGTACAACAATTTATTTACCATAGGGATTATTTCTGTCAAATTTTAACCGTTTAACATTATTTATACCTGTTTTATACGTATTTAAGTGAATATTGGAAGTGGACTTTATATGGGGTCTATGGTCAAACATGGACCGAACTAAAAAAAAATTCGTTTTACGATTTCTTTTTGCATGAAACATATTTCTGTTGAATTTTGTATTGATATTCCAATTTTATAGGCATTTATGTATAATTGAGCAATATTTCGGGAAGATTTTTGTATGGGGGCAATTCTATTCTTATTATTTTCCTCACACTTTCTTCTTTTATTAATAAAAACAACGTACACAAAATTTCATGGGAATATCTGCAATATATTTAAAAAAAAAGTTGAAAGAAAAATATTTAAAAATATCAATTTTTATAACGTTTTTGCTGATTTTCACTACCAAACTGCTTAGGAGAACTACAAACGGTTTTTTGTAAACTTTGTTGATTTCGGTTGTGTCCTTTGGACGTGAGAGTGTTTAACACAGACAGACAGACAGACGGGCATGGCTCAATCAACTTAGAATTTCGTAAGGACCAAGAATATATATACTTTGTTGGGTCTCAGATGAGTAATTCTCAGTGTTACACACGGAATGACGACAAACTTTTACATATATACCCACATTCACCACTTGTGGTGGTAGAGGGTATAAAAACGTCCTTTAAAAGGCAAGATACCATGTAAAACAAGTTAATCATAGAAAAAAAAGGTAAAGATTGTGTTGAAGAGCAAACAACACACAAAATACACAAATAGACTTTCGCATGCAAGGATATTTAAGAAATTCATACACACTTGATGGACAGGCACGTTCACACACATACACATACTTGAAGCTGTTGCCCAGCAAACATAAAATAAAATGTTGGAAAATTATGACCTTTCATCGAGGTTAGCTACCGTTACCTGTCAAACACCGTGACCGAAATATATGCAATTATCGTTACCGCTCAACTATCGTCACTGAAATAATCGAGAGAAGGTATGCATAATTTAAATATTTTAGCCAAAACGACGAAATAAAGAAAGGTGAAATCCAAAATGTTTAGAGTTCTCCACATGTTAAAGAGGTTCAAAAGGGGGTCTTATATGGTAACTCTAACTAATTATGAACCGATAATCAGGCTGAATGATTTGTGTATATATACAACATATTTGCGTTGAACATTATTTGGATACTAACATATTTAAACGATTTATGACAGTTAAAGTGATTTTCGCAAGTGGGTCTTATATGGAAATTACAGTCAATTATTGATCGATCTGCACAAAATTTGTAAGTGTAATTAGATTTTATATATAACTTATTTGTCACAAGAGTATACAATCTAAATATCAGAGTTTGTATGACACTTAAGAGTCATAATAAATATTCTGACTTCCATTCCTATTGAAAGTGTTTTATGTAAAATTAAATATCACCACATTAACTCCCCATCGAAAGGTTTAATGTGTTATCAAACACGTGTATTTACTGGGATTTAAGAGTAAATGTTACATACTATTAGGCATACAAGTAATAAATAAGGGATTTCTTGTTTGTTTGTGTTTTTTTCGGTTATTTGTTTTCCTTTCTCATGTTTGCAAAGTCATATAATGAAATTTAATACGGACGAGAGTATATTTTCCAATATATATATATATACATATATATAAACGAGTATATACAAAAAGAACTAATTTAACCTAATAACACAATGAAGAAATCAAAGCGAAATATCACAACAAGGGTACAGGGAATGGCAAATGATGTGGAAAATTGTTATACCCTACACCACCATAGTGGGGAGGTTATATTGGATTTGTGCTGATGTATGTAACGCCCATAAATATTGGTACAACACCCACCTTAAAATATACCGACCGTCTCAGAATCACTTTCTGAGTTGATTTAACGATGTCCGACCGTCCGTCCGTCTAGCTGGCTGTCCATGAGTACAGGTCGCAATTTTAAAGATATTCCGATAAAATTTGATACGTGATATTTTTTCGGCCCAAGAAAGCATGGGATTGAAAGTGGTGGAAATCGCTCTATTATTTCACCTGGCCTCCACACAAATGTCCTCCCGAAATTGGGGTTTACTGATCATAAATGTTTGCATTATGCAAGTATCCAAACAAATTTCATCGCAAATGATGATAAATAAAGCCAAATCACATCTGCGAATTTGAATTTTGTGATCGGTCCATAATTACTCGTAGCTCCCATATAAGGCTCACTTCCGAAAATCACTTTAAATATCACAACTCTCTTAAAAATGTAGGTATCCAAATAATATTTTCAACACAATTATGTTCTATATATATATATATATATATAATGGGTGTCCCAACTAGAACGCAATGGTGTCAATGGTGTTCGGTATCGTGAAATGATAAATGAAATGAATGTGGAGGGAGTGTGGTTTCAACAAGACGGCGCCACATGTCATACAGCCAGAGAAAATGCATCAGTCATTTCCCGGTCGTGTTATTTCGCGTTTTGGAGACCAGAATTGGCCGCCTAGATCGTGCGATTTACCACCTAACCTAAGCCGACGACGACTCAAGCCTTAAAAGAGGAAATTGGATGCTGCATTAATGAAATACCGCAGCATTTATGCAAAAAGCTCATTGAAAATTTCATTAAAAGATCGCGTGTGTGCCAGCAAAGCCGCGGCGGCCATCTGCACAATATCTTGTTCCATACATAACCTCATTTTGTCTATTTTACGATATAATAAAGTTTCACGATTTTTTTTAAATATCTGTGTATTATTTAATATTTAAAAATTGCGTTCTAGTTGGGACACCCTTTACAAATAATATGGTATAATTTTATGATGAGCGGTAAATAATTAGTCGTAGCTCCCGTATAAGGCCCACTTCCGAAAATCACGTCAACAACAATAAATCTCAATTATTTATTTTTTTGGCCAAGATGTTAGATTTGAAGTTTTTTATATTTGTTTCCTGTATAAGCTAATTAAGCCTAAATTATTCTATTGTAAATTAAAACCACATTTAATTACAATTTTTTCCCAACGTTTCGTCAATTTTTTGTTGACTCCTTCAGGGAAACATTTCCAATATGTGTATATATTTAATTAAATGGAATATAATTTTTACTTTAATATAGATATGAAATTTAAATTATTTGACATATATAAATCTCTTAAAAATGTTGATATCCAAACAAAATTCAACACAAATAAGTTTTATATATACAAAAATGATGACACCTGATTTTATATTGGTCGGTCCATAATTAGTCGAAACTTCCATATAAGACCCTCTCCGTAATCTCCATTAATCTTTTAAAAGTTATAAATACTTTTACGAGATAAAGTTTAACATACATAATATTAATACTTACAGAAGTAATGGCACTAAATTTTTGTATGATCGGTTCCATATAGCGCCTATTTCTGAAAAAAATGTTTTATACATATACTTGGTGCAGGGTATTATATGGTCGGGCTTGACCGACTATAATTTCTAACTTGTTTTGTTAAGTTATTGTGTTTTCTTTCAGAATTTAAAGTATTTATAAATAGGTATTGAAATAGAATTCCACAAAGATAATTTGTAAGAGCTCTGATTTCTGATCAGTTCCCAATTACTAAAATTCAAATGAAATTTAGCTTACTACTTAAAGTTCTTATCTAGCTCAAACACAAATTTTACATAATATTTTCCATTGTTTTGACTTTCACCATTAGTTTAACCTAAAAAATACCCGCCAATTCTTAAATTTCTTTGCAAATCAATTGACAATTTTCTCGGTCACTTAACACGAGACAAACATAGGCACGCTAGCGTCGATATTCATAAATAAATATTGGGAAAATACATTAATAGTGACACAATATTGAATATTGTTTTTGAAAGGTTTAATTTTTTATTTAATCGATTGTTTTCCAACAACACCTACTATTTCTTGTTGTTGTTCTTATACGGCCCCAAAATTTTGTTCATACTTGAAAAGCATCATTTAAAACAGCAGAAATTTTAATAGTGTCTTTTTCAGAGGGGCACACACACGCTTCATTTGCACTCTGTTGCTTTTCGTAGAATAGATAAAATTGGAAACAAAAGAAAGGAGTAAATATTTTGTTGTTGGCAATATTTTCAAATGATTAAGGCAATTTACATGTGTTAACCAGAGCTACTCTCACCACTGTCATTTTGGTGTGGAACATATGGAAAGTTTTCACTTGAATAGATGATTTTCAGTATTTTATTTCTGAGATGTTTAGGCGTAGATTATTCTAGATGGTGATTGCATAAGTTTAATTAAAATTGTTCTATTTTTTATATCACATAAAATATGTATTAAAAATGTCCTGTGTATGATAAAACTAAAGAGAAAAGAGAAACAAATTAAATTGCTACATACGGCTGAGCCGAATCTTAAATACCCTCCATCTATACCTACATATGTAAAATAAGAAAGGCAAAAACTATACTATTGTTGGGAGTAGAATATCCATTCGTTCGGCTATCGTTGGGAAGCACTTGTCTACAGCTTTGTAATAATCCAAGTGCCTTTGAAAGTTCAATTTATTAAATAAAGTACCTATAAATACAAGAGTAGGACAAGACTATTTACGTAGAATCAAAATACATTAACCCTGCTGTGTTATTACGATATTAATAGAAACAGCACTACTATTTAGGCTTTCAACATCCGATATAGAAGGCGTCGGTCCTATATACTTTGATCATGGTTTTGGTAGCCTCTATATGTGTATGTATATTGTTGCAAGCAACTGCACATGACACGGTTTGCACTGATTTTTTTTTTGGCGATGACTCCATAACGATGATGTTAAAATAATCTTGTATTGTTTGATTGCATGAACTTTTGTTTCCGCAATAATGAAAAGTTCATAAGTGGCCACACTTTTAATTTGACTCCAATATATTTCACTTTTAGCAGCTGAAAACACTGATACAAAAAAAAACATTTTTAAATGCTGCTGTAATCGATTTATCAACGTTTCTTTCGCACTGACAAATAAATGTAGCAGGAAAATTTGTGTATAAGAACATGAAGAAATTCCAGAATTTCGTCTAATTCCAAAAATTATTGAGCAGGCGGTTTGTACATGTTATGACGCCAATATCTTTTCTTTTAAGGGATTAAAGCAGGGTACGTATTGTGTTAAGGTAAGTTGAGAACGTATTCTATTCACAAAAGGTTTCACTTCATATCTTTTCCTAGCTTTGTATAGAAGCTAATGGTCCTTTTTCTATTTTATTTTCAATCTATCCACCTATTGTCGCTCTTGAGGATTCCAGCGAAATTCCGCATGTGTATTTCTGCAGAAGATTTGCATAATGTGTACCCTATCTATGCCTTTTAAACTGTCTTACTCCATAGCTAAGAGTTTAATATTCAACGCGTCCATTAAGTTCGAAAAATTCAACGAAGACGTTCATTGTTAACATACCGAATTTTTCAGTATCACTCAGACTCATTTCTACATCACATACTATATCACAATCCTTGTAGGCAATATCTCCTTAATATTTGAAATTTTAGGTATTCCAACATTTGATCATCAGCTGTATTGTTAAGCTATGTGTCCACGATTGTCAGATATTACAACGAAAAATGTTAAGAAAATGTCTAACAACCGTGTAAACTTAAAATTTTTGCCTTCCAACGTTGTAAGCATTTTCAGTACATTTGAAGACAAAAATATTGTCAGACATCTAACAATCGTGTAAACACACAATTTTGTCATTGTTTTAAGATAATTGTCAATCACTTTTCATTGTCATATGTGCAAATTTTATGCATCTGCCTATGGCAGCATTGTCATCGAAATTATTTCTAAATACAACTCTGTATATACATAAATAAACAAAGAAATGTGCATTGATAAAATTTTTGAAAAAAGTAGAAGAAAATTAAAGAATTAAATTAAAGTGTGCATTAGGCCATAAGCAGATAAAATGGTTCCAATTGCTCTTTTTTGTTCCATGACAATATTTAAAATTTTTAAACACACACACAGAACTGCAAAACGAATTTGACAATGCCACACAACAATCTGACAACCGTGTGAACTGACAATTTCGGTTGACATTGCGTTGACTATTGTGTGTAAATGAAATTGTTAGTTTTCTTACAGTCGTCTAAACTGACAATTTACCTTTTGCTCAAAAATGTTCAATGTCAGTACATCTGACGATCGTGGACACATAGCTTTAGTAGTGTAAATTCTCATGGTTTTAGTAGTATTTGCTTCATTCTCTTGTGTTGCTCAAAAGTGGTCAAATTTACCAACACATATGTTAAAACATTTCACCTCCGTAGTTAAAGTTTAATCCGCAAGCCAACCTACTTCTTGCAACCTAGACACAATTTAGGGTGAATTTTCTGCCTATAGGGAAAACTAAATCACTCTGTCTAATTTGCTATGTGGAATTGTAATTTAAAGAATTTCTAGGTTTCATTCTGCAAAAAATTTTCGTTTTACTATTTGTATAGAAGCACTTCCGAACGGAATTAAATTCTGTGGCATACCTGAATGTTTGTTTTTTGTAATAAAGCCTTATTTAATGTATACATTTCAAGTTGTAACACTTCACATGTTCTTTCAGTAAATAAAATTTAAACTTTAAATTTACAAAATACCTAAGGTAATTTATAAAATTTCTGATTAACATAAAATGTTTCAATTGCGCCGTTCAAATAAATTTTAAATAACTAATTTGTAACTATAGTAAACTTAAAATTAATATGTAAATGAATAACTTTACGTAATTATCTATTAAAAGAAAATATAATTTCCAATGTTCTTGCTATTTGTAGCTTCATTGCTTATTCTACAAAACTATGTTGCCTACTCATTTTGCAAAGAAAATTGTGTATTAGCCATTCATCTTCTGCGTTCAATGGTTTAGGGCAAACTTTATTTAATTGACTTGCTCTAGTAGTAAAGCAGTATGTAAAGCGTGTTGTATTTCGAGGTTTCCTAATTTTTTAAAGAAAAAAACAAAGAAATTTTAAATTTAATGAAGAATGTTTATTATCATTTGAAAGAATATTCCCCTGGCATTTATTTTTTGAAGATTATGTCTATCAAATATTTCGATGTGTTAGAAACAGAATGACAAACTTAATATAACCTAATAAATTTAAACCAATTTTATGTGTGAATGAAGTGAACAAGTAAAAAAAGTGTTTCAGAAATGGGCGCTATAGGGGAGATATATATTATGGGCCGGTCATCCAAAAATTTAGTGCCATGACTTTAGTGAATATTATGTACGAGTATGTTATACTTTACCTCGATATACGATATATCTCGATATACACTTTTAAAAGTTTATGGAGGTTAAAGTGAATTACAGAGAGGAGTTTTGACTAATTATGGGCCGGCCATTATAAAATTAGGTGTTATCATTTCTGTATATATGAATTTTATTTAAATACCAAAATTTTTAATAGATTTAAAAGATTTTCGGAAGTGGGCTTTATATGGGAGCTACGACTTATTATGGACCGATCATCATAAAATTGTACCATATTATTTGTATATGGTGAATTTCACGTCAAGTCACCCAATTTTAAAAATCGATGTCTTCCGATTTAAATGAAATTTTCACCAAGGTTAGTACTGTTGGATAGTAGGCCAGACACAAATTTTCAGCTCTATCAGTCCAGAAGTGCCGGAGTTAGAATGGGTTAAAGTTGGAAATTTTGGTCAATTTTGGTCATACAGGGTTTTTTTTAAAAATGAGTGTAACTTTTCACCTATTGGTCCTAGCAAAAATTGTACAAAGGACTTTAGATAGCTATTTCTTCAATCATTTCAAAAATATTTTTTTTTTAATTTTTAAAAATTTTTTGTTTTAATTTGTTTTTTTTTAATATTTTTTTTTTTTTCAATTTGGGCCCTTTTTTTGATTTTTGGAAGTAGGCCTTCTATGGGAGCTACGACTAATTATAGACCGATATTCACAAAGATCTTAGATGTGATTTAGCTCCATTTACTACTCATTTGTGGTGAAATTTGTTTGGATAATTGCATTATTTAAACATTTACGATCGTTAAACTCCTATTTCGGGTGGACATTTGTATGGGGGGCAGGTGAAATAAGAGGCCGATTTCCACCAGTTTCAATTCCATCTAGCCTTAAGCCGAAAAAATATCACTTACCAAATTTTATCGAAATATCTTCAAAATTGCGACCTGTACTCTGCGCACAAACTTTATATCGACAGCCAGCCTGACTGACAGACGAAGATCGTTAAATCGACTCAGGAGGTGATTCTGAGTAGATCGGTATACTTTAAGGTGGCTATTGGATCAATATTTTTTGATGTTACAAACATCAGTACAATTCCAATATAGCTTCCCCATTTTCACACTATTGTGGTAAGACATAAATTTCTCCGCAAAATGAGTGGATAAAATAGTTTTGTGATTCACTGTATTTCCAAATTGAATACATAATGTTTTAAAACTATTTAACCGCATTTTTTCTATTTATAATAAATAAAATTTTCCGACAACAACAAACTACAAAACGACAGAATGAAAAATAAGAAATCTTACAATATCTATTGAATTTTTATCTAAAAATATTTATAAGATAAAATTTATAATATTTGTAAGATTTTGCAAAAAAAAATATTTAATATGTTTATTTTTAGAATAGATGAACATATTGCAAAAATTTCGAAAATATAGGTAGCCATACGTCATAAACATTACGTCACAGTCACATTAATGATGAAGAGCATAAATGCGAATGTGCGTATTTCTGTGAAATACATATGTGTAAGTAAGTGTAAATGCCATAATACTCGCACAAATACAAAATATGTTTAATTTCCGTTTCATTCAACACCACACAATACTCCTCTTTTATGTGGAATATATGACACACTTACCAATATATGTATCTGCAATATGTGTATTTTGTTGGTTTCACTCACACTGTCTATCCTTTTGTTATCCTTTCATTTATTGCATTTAACAACAATTGACCACAAGATTGAAGAGACTGTCTAATGTATTCTTAAAGAACTAAATAATGTTTTAAAATGTGATTTAGTTAAAAGAATTTACTAATAACTAATTTCTTTAAGTACAAAAGTCTAACTAAATTTTGTATATTAAAGTGATATACATATTGTTAAATAAACAGATTGGATACGTTTCAAATAATAATTTGCAATTACTGAATAACACTATTTCAATGACTGCATTAGTCAGAATAACTGTTACATTGTATTTTTACTGATAACTTCTGTGAGACTTTACTGTCATTGAGTTATTAATTCATTACTTGTAACTACTTTTATTGGTATTGAAGTAATGACTTCAATGGGTAATGTTTAACGTGACCAGACGGTTTTTATCAAAAAGCGGGATTTTGAAATTATGATATAAAAAAGCGGGTGTTTTCAAATAATCGCATATTTATAATTAAATTTAAAACGTTTTTTTTTTATTGTAAAATCATTAATTCTAGAACTAGCTTCAGAATATTTATTGACAGCGTTTTAACAAAAATATGCCGCAAAAACTTAAACAAACTATGCCAAGGAATCGGTGATGTAGTGTACTAGAGATTAAAAACGAATTGTTCAGATTAAACCAAAATTTGGATTTCGGCTGGAATTCTTTAAAATTTAAAACATTATTAAAGGTGTAAGCAAATCATTCGGATACGTGATGAAACTAGAAATAAAAGAATTTTTCAAATTAAATGTTTAAGGGCCATTATTACAACTTGCCTCTAATGTTCTTAATAGTAAAAGGTAACTTTAATTAAAGTGAGGAATAAAGTGACCTTTAAAATGTTTCGTTATTACAACTTCCTTGTAAAATAAAATTATTTTTTTCTAAAATATGGCACTATCAGTGAAAACCCGATTACTTTTGACAAATTACTGACAAGAAACAGTAAATTGTTTGTGTTTGTGAAAAAAATATAAATCAAACGTCTGCTTTGCATTTTTGTTTATCAAATTATTTATTGGCAAAACAAAATTAAAATTAATTTATTTTTCATGAAGTTGTCATTTTTTCCAGAACATATGGCAACTTCAAATACATAAACCTCACTATAAAATTTAAAGGCAAGATGATCTTCCCTTTAGCTTATCGGTCGGTTTTAGATTAAAGTAAACTTATAATAACAAAATACTTCTTATCTGTCCGATAACATCATACCTTTAACTATTGTCAAGTTGTAATAGTGGGCCCAAAATATGTATCGATATTTTAGCGGTTAAAAATTCATCAAAGTTACCAATTGCTTGCAAAATTAATTTGCGGAAAAATCTTAATCTTTCGAAAAAAAACCCCTTTTAAAAAACATTCGAAAAATAATAAAATTTAAGCAACCAGAAATCAATAGTAGAATCAATATTTTTTAAATAAATCAGCCATTTGTAAACGTCTGGCGATCCGGACAAAATTTTACATGGGCGTAGCCAAGCATTAGAGTTTATGTTTTGAACATGGGTGGCCACGTTTGTGCACTCAAAATATTTCATAGGTAAAATAAACGAAAATCGTGGTTCATTTTACTAAATTTTTCGTTATTTTGACAAAACGAAATATTTTGTATAATATACAAATGGTTTTCGTTCTTGTTGGGAGTTTTTATTTTTTTGCATTTCACGAAATATTTGTGTATTTACCAAGATTATTTTGTTAAATTACAAAATAAATGTTTATTTAAGAAAAAAATTTGTAAAAATTATGATAAATTTCGTAAAAATACAAAATTATTTTGTTAATTTTAGAAATATTGCCTCCTGTTTTACGAAATTTTCTAAACTTACGAAAAACATTTTGTAGGTATAAGAAAAATTTCATATTTTTTCCGTTTATTTTATAAAATTTTGTAAAAAAACGAAATATATTTTGTAAAATCACAAAAATTTTTCCTAAATACACGAAAAGTTTCGTTAATACAAGAAAAGTCTGCTAAAAATTGTTAAATTTAGAAAATTTTCTAAAATTATTTCGTAAAGTTACTAAAATTGTGTAAAAATAAAAAATAAATTTGTTTATTTTAGAAAAAGTTTCGTTAAAATTTTTTTATTACACGAAAAGATTTGTTTATTTTATAAATAATAGTAAATGAAAAAATAATAGAAATAGATGCTCGGCAAAATGTTGAATTTTTGTAATGTATTTTTCACAATTTTTATATTTGCATTTATATGTACTTATGTGCTAGTTTCTTTTTTATTGTACATTAGTCTAAAATGCTTAGATATGAATGTTTCATTAGGAAAATATATTTGACACAAACAACAATTCATTTTCTTATACTAATTTTAATTTTAATAAAACCAAACTGTTGTCAGTAAAAGCATGACTTGTTTTTTTATTTTTTGCAATTAAAACGGTATATTTTATTTTACGAAATTATATTTGTGAAATGAACGAAATTTCTAAATTTACGAAATTTGTCTCTGCATTTAATACGAAAGTTTCGTATTTTTCGAGAATTTTTTGTAAAATAAACAAAAAAATTTAATTTGTAAAATTCAAAAAATTTCTAAATTTACAAAATTTTCTACAAGATCTAAACACGAAAGTTTTGTATTATAAACGAAATTTTTGTGCAATATACAAAAATAATTCTACGAAAATTGTTTTGTAAATTAACGAATTTTGTAAGTTTACGAAATAAAAAAATTATTAAAATTTCATATTATATACAAAATTTTAGTAAAATGTACGAAAATAATTTTACGAAAAACAATTTCGTATTTTTATGCATGAAATATTTTGAGTGTGGGCTTGAAGCGTGTGCTCTTATAATTTTCAAATTAAATGCATTTGAAAATAAAAATTTCAAAATATTTGTCTGGTTTAAAATATCCTCAGACTTACTTTAGTGCTTAAACAACAAAATAATAGACAGACACAATTTGGAACCAATATATTTTCTCAGTCAAAAAATATAGTTTAGGCCACAGGTTCTAAAATGCCAAAACTGGGTATACAAAACCAAACTATTTTGAAAACCTAAATGTATGTCCCGAAAGAAATGTGGACTCTCGATATTTCTCTAAGGAGCTATTAAGATTTCTTTAATAGTATTATATTATATGAATATTTTTTATCACAAATACCTAAGTATATACGAGTACATACATATATAAAGTAATTTGATTTGAATTGATTGAGTTCAAAATTATTTAACAAAATTTTTCTTAATATTTGTAGAACTGTTGCGTGCTTTAAATGCCGACATTGCTGCTACGGGCCAAGAGTTGGGCACTTTACCCATGGAACCCGATTACGCCGATACAGTGTACAATGAATTGGAATTGGCCAGTAAATATGACATGTTACGCAAAATTCAAAGGGACATACAAGAAGAACAGGATATTGTCAGTAAATCAGCTGTTCTTATGAAATTGCTAGAGGTCGGTAACATGCTTTATTATTACTTGCTAAAGATTGTGAAAAGGAAATAGTAATATTGTCATTAAATGCAATACTTATAGATAAATAAAACGGAATTTATTGTTAATTAAATGATCAGTAGCATAAGTAAATAAATATTCAGTTTTAATCTATATTTAAATTTTATAAACTTTTTGAATAAACTTTTCCATTCTTCTAATTAATAGTATCTGAATATTTTCGCTCAAAGTTCTTTGAAAACATTGTTATTCTGAAACATTGCATAATATGGTTTTGCAATAATATGAATTAAATTTATTAAGATATGACTGTAAGTCTTTCTATTAAAACAATTTACTTTGAGATAAGAAGTGGTCGTCTTTTTCGGAAAGAATCCGAAGAGGATCATCGTACTACCTTATTATTATGATTGTCTTTCTTCTGAACTATTTTTCTTAATTTTTTTATTAAAATTTGTCTGGAGGTCATTTAATTTACACTATTTAATTGCGTAATGATACTCTTCCACATATCAAAATCAAAAGGGTATCATCTGATTCGTCGATATATGTAATTATTTATATTAGAGTATTGTATTATGATTTATACCAGTGTCTTTATTATGGTTTATATGCCTATAAATTCTGAAAGCCGAAAATCTTTTCTGATGCTTATTTAGGATCCCACAATCGATACACTACCCATTGTATATGTGGAAGAAGATTTAGCCGTGGAGGAACCAAATGACAACAATCTTGATTTCAACGACAACTCGAATGGTATGGCCAAACGTTCGCGTTACTATAGACGTTTTCCATGGAAGCGTCACAGCAGGAACCGCAGGTAAATTTTAGAAGGAAAATCCAAATCATTAAAATATTATTTTTAATTGTGCTCCATCCACTTTTTTCATCAATATTTAGTACTTATGATCCAGAATTACGTTATGCTTGCACTCCCACCAAAGAAGATGTCTTTAAACTATTGGTGAATTTACATGAAAATCGTAATGGAAAAAATGGCAAAACCGTTAGTTTTTGTAATCGCAAGCGTCCGGCTAAAGCCATTTTTACAAATATACGTTTCCTGGGTTAAACAGCTACAAACACTAAAAAATCGCAATGATAACATTTAGCGGTGGTTCGATGATGGAGTGTGAAAATTTAAAAATAAAATAAAACGTATACGCAAAAATCAAAGTTCCAACTAAAACGAAGCAGTCAAAATAAAAATTTATAATAACTGATTAATTTTCTGTATGTTTGATGGAAACAAACTAATTAGAATGAAAAAAGGAGAAATAAAAGCACTTAACTAAACTATAGAATGCCCTTCGAGCAGCTTAAAATTAGTATTAATTCAAATCACAAAAAATCTAAATCCCAAGATATATAAATACATACATATATACATATATATAAAATATACATCTACACAAACACACATTTGTATTATTCACAATATTAAACAATATATTAACCAAATGCATATTTTATAAAAAAATTAAATTTTAAAACTTTATTTAATTTTAAATATACATATATATATTTATATAAATGTAAATAAAACTTACAAACAAATATATCAAATCAAGAAACTGCAATTATAAATTAAATGAGAAAAATTTATTCAAATTTTAACAAGATGAAAATAAAACTAAAACAAATCATATCAATTAGTTTTTAAATGTTGTAAAATTGTTTAAATATATTATGAAAAAATAAAAAAAATATTAAATTTAAATAAACTATTAACTTAATCATTTATTCACTTAATCACGAAATCATAATTGAGTTTGTTTTGCGACAGTGTATTTTTTCACAACAAGGTTGCCATAATTTATTCTGCACTATCAAGAGTACAAGCAAGGTGAATGTATACTAGGTGACAGCATAGCGCCAGCTGATTATTCATGGTGAAATTGAAAATGTCAAAAAGTTGTTTACAAATAGTCAAAGTTTATATAAAAACGTTACAAAATTATTTTGTATTTGAAAAATTGAATTTTTGTCGCCGTTTTATCTGCGTTAAATAGTTTAAAATTCTATTATATTAAATTATATTAAATAGTGTGTTTGTTTTTGAGTTATTTTGCTAAAAATTTTTAAAGAAAATAAAATTTTTCTGTTTTTTATCAATGCTTGTGTTTGTTTTCTTTATTTTATACCAGATGTTTTTGACAGTAACGCAAGTATTTTACACAAACAAAATGCCTGTTGTTCTTGCCTTGTTGTAATTGTTGTAGCAATGCTGTCACCTTGTATTTAATTTCACCATGAGTACAAGTATCTATTAGGTACTACCTATATAAGGTGTGATTTGTTCTTTTAGCAGAATAAATATTAAATTTAATGTAAATTAGTCTATCCATAATCAAAATTATATACACTGACTCCGAAGTATTCGAAGTGCAATAAATTCTCTGTCCCATGTATTCAGAAAATCTGTTCCTCTTAAAGTCTTCTCTAAGAAATTAAGCTGATCATTAACAGAAGGCATATAGTATATGGAATTCCAGTCAACTTGTAAGAGCTCAGAGTACAAAATACTATGTTTAATGCGGTTAAAATCATAGAAGGTTTTGTGATCCGATACAGTTTTGCTCCCCACTGTATAAGCAGTAGCCTTACATTATGAAAAAAGAACTCTTTTTTAAAACACAATTTTCAATAGAAATTAGGATTTTTTACATTATGGACAAAGACATGAAAACAAATAAAACTATTCAAATTTGAAATGTAAATTTAGTAATTTTCAAAAAGTCTATGATTAGCAAGCTCAAATATACGTTTGGAAAAGGATGAATACATGAATATGTTTTTTCTTCTACATACATTTATTATACATTAGGGTGATGTAGCTTAATTGGTTAGCGCATTTGATCATTTAGCATGGGTTCGATTCCCAGCCGGTACCACGCAAACAACATTAGTTTCTAACAATTTTTAGTTTTCTTCTATCTATCATTACTGATATTTATCACAGCGCACTCCTTCGGTGGTATAGCATTGAAAAGCCACCGAAGTAAAATAATTACATAAAGGCTATAAAATCAAGTATTAATAATACTCTGATAATTTTTTAAAATTTGTATTTGCAGAAACCCAAAGATCTTTAAAAGCTTTTAATATAAACATTTTACATAGATAATGATAGAGTATATTACGAATTCCAAAGTTTTAGAACCATTGAATATCATTTATTTAGCAAGTGAAAACAGAACCATCAAAATTTAAAAAAAAAAAACAACATTTTAAATACATACATATGTACATATGTATGTATGTATTTATTATTATATTATTTTTGAACACACAATTTACAGATTTCTATTATTTTTTTTTGTAACTTTAATCAAACTTCTTGTTCCTTAACCAATCCAATTGGTAAACCAATTTCTTTGAGGAGCATAACATATCGGTTTGGTTATCCACAAAATATCAACAGATAAGCGCAATATATCACCCATATCAAATGAACACTTTCTTCTTTCTCGGGCAACGTTACCAGTTGATTCATTCTTCTCGCTGACATTAGTATCCTTACGATCCCATTTGGAAGATGATTCCGACGAACTTGATCTAGACATTAACGGTGAATCTTCATTGTAGTTTAAGGAATCTGTGTCGGAATAATAGAACTCCTTGCGCGTGGAATTAGTTTCGACAACAGTAACGGGCTGTTGGTCGCCATATGAGCGTGCGTATCTTATTTGTGGTAAACCAAATGGATTGGTGGGCACGCCTTGTTGCTGCAAAAGATTATGCTGAAAATCTTGTTGGGGATGAGAGAGATAATTTGTGCCGAATTGTGAGAGATAAGCAGACTGATAGGGATTATTGTTTTGCAGCGTCTGTAACTGTTGCTGTTGTTGTTGGGATAAAAAGGGATTTTGTTGCTGAATGTTTGCAGGTAGACCTCCTCCTGGTGTATTAAACGGCTGTTGTTGTTGGCCTAAAAAGTTACTCTGCTGTGCAGGATTCTGTAAAAAGGGTTGTTGTCCTTGATAATTGCCCAGATATGAACCACCATATAAGTTCTGTTGCTGCTGCTGCTGTTGACTTGGATATAGACCGGCATTTAAGTTCTGCTGTTGTACTTGTTGACCTGGATATGTGCCACCGAACAAATTTTGTTGCTGTTGCCCTAATAATGCTTGTTGTGTTTGCTGCTGGGGGTTGATTAACTGATTATTAATGAGATTCGGATTAATGGTGGTTCCAACAAGCGGTCTTTTAGTAGTCATAAGAGCAAGTTGGGTTTCAGAACACTCCTCTTGTACTATTTCCAAGAGAAAACCTCCAGAGGTTATACCGGAATAACCCATACGCATTCTCAGCTTTTTATCACCTGCAGTTGTCCAGTAAGCCGTGTACGTATTGCCAGAATGACAACCGCAAAAACGCTGATTATCAATTTCAATAAAGTCCTCGCGACAGACATTTTGGGTGTTTTGGATAGCGGGCATGCCTATATTGCCCATAAAGGTACCGGTACCTTGGTAACTTTGACCAAAATCAAAAAATTTAAAATCCAAACGAAGACGACAAACACTGGAGGAAGATTTTTGCAAGCGGAATACACAATCACGTTTTTGGAGATTTGGCAAAATGTTGCTAAAAATAGTGCGAGGAAAACCAGGACTAGATAAGTACAAACGTTTTTGCTGGAAAGATGACACACAACAGGTCTCCAAGGAGTCGATGGTATTGTCGTATGCCCTAAGAAGGCTGGGTGTAGAAGACCAAGCACCTATATATTGATCTCTAGGATTATTGGCAGCACCTACAAAGGCAGCTTGCTGGTGTTTCACTTGATTAATAGTATTTGATGCAAAGTAGTTGGGTTGTATATTTCCTCCTAATGTGTTGGCATAAGGAGCCAACTGATTTCCATTTAGAGCTCCATAGTAATTGGGCAATTGTCTTTGTTGTCCATTGTTATCAGTGCAGGGTTGTTGCACATTGCTGCCAGGATAATTGGGCAGAGGAAATTGGGAATCGCTAGATGGTACATAAACTGTTCCGGTTGCTGGATAAGGTGGGGAAGGTAATTGAGTGGGATAATTCAAACCAAATACAGGTGGTACCGGAACAATCTGATACTGTTCTTGACCCGTTAAATTACGGAAGATTTGCATGAGCTCCGATTCAGGTGGTTGGAAATTGCCCGAAGGAGCCGATACCGCAACTGTGTCATCATCTTCTGTATCATCGTTATCTCTATCATGATCTTTTACTTTTCTCAAAAACTCCTCTTGTTCACAAGCCAAACGTGTTACCAACAATTTAAATCCTTTACCCGTAGTCCAGGGTGAATCATCAGCAAAGAATCTAAGACGCAAAACACCATCCGGTGTATGATACTTTTTAATGCCCACCACTTGGCCACACAAGACATCCATATCGTCATCAACATTATCCAAACCAATGGCCAAGTAATCATTCTTACAATCCTTTGAAGATTCCAAATAAAAATCCAAAAACTGTACATGAAACGTGGTAGGGCATTTGAAGGGCGAACGTATCACGTAATCCCAACAACTATCGGGCTTATAATTATTCGGGTAGTTAGGTGATTCAAGTACGGTTTGACGCGTTTTGTGCACTCCCGTTAAAGAACACTTGGGAATTTCATCGTGTGTATGCGATCGTATTAAGGATGTCACGGTTAATATAAGACACAATTTTAAATATAAACTCATTCTCATTTCTTTATTCTAATATTTTTTAGTCGTTTTATTTTGTATGGTTTTTGGTTTTTATCCGCCTTTGAGGTGCGTCTCGTTAAAATTCTGAATATTGACTGTTTAAAAATTACTTTACAATTTTAGGTCACTTAGTTGCTGTATTGTCCACTAAGGTGTGAAATTGTTATAATGTTTATTTAACTTTGAATATGAAAACAATAAATTTTCTCAGCTTATTTTAAACAATTTAAAGTTTTGTTTTGCCAAAAATGCGAGATAAGAGTAACTTTTAAATGTTGTTAAATATAGGCAGGCACAGTGGAAAAGAAGCTGATGTGTGGACATGTCAATTCAACACTAGAGTCTTCTAAACGTAAACAATTGATTTGTCTGTTTAAAAGACTTTTTCTTTTGGAATTTATTTTGTATACGACTCTGTGTTTACGGTTAAGTTTAATAACGTAAAGTCACACATGGCAAATATTTACTCAAAAAGCGTAACCAATATTTTTGTACGAAATTTGTTTGACGATGTTAATTCTTACGAGTGTAAGAATAAAGTAAAACTTTACTGCTATTGTGATTTTTCCTTAGTAAAATAAGTTTTCGAAATAAAAACAATATTTATATATTGGTCACATGAGACCGTACCTTGAGTCAATTGGTAAATATATTATTTTCCAGCATAGTCTTATATTTCTGGTTGTTTCGGCTGCATAAATAATCTCTCCAATTCTTATCGGTAGCGTACATTTTTGAACATGTAAAACATACTGTGAGCGTCAAAATAATTTTAACACCACATATTATTAATATAGAAACTTTATTATATTAAAAAAAAATAATATTATATAAGTAGACTTGAATTCACAAAAAAAGGATCATTCTTATGCAAAAAAAAAAAACTCCTGTCATTCCAAAAGTAGTGGCAATTCTTTTGATTTTTCTTTGTTTGAAAGTATGATTCTAAAGTGTCGTTCAAAATAATTGCAAGTTTAATAATTTATCATTAAAAGAGATTAAGTTGTGACCATAACTGCCAGATTTTACGATTTATTGTCAATAGCAAAGTGACGATTTGACGATTTTTTCATTGAAAGTGACGATTTTCTGAATTATTAAAATGTTCTATCATTTGTTTGTTTTATTAATGTTTTTGTTACCAAATTCTCTCTTTTTTTGAGACAACAACTATTTTTCTCATTTAATATCATAAATATTACGAAGAACATGACATATTTCAAAAACAAAACTAAGTTTTTTTTTAATAATTAACAAACACAAACTGCGAAGCTTTTGGCTTATCAGCAGAAAACACCCAGAGTCTTTGGCGGGAATCGAACCCGCAACCCTTTGACTGATAGTCCGGCACTCTATCGCTCTCTTTCCCTTCTTATCCAAAAATACTTGCCTTGACGATTCAGAACAGAAAAGTGGGAAAGCGGACTAAGATATTATAAAAATATTACACAGGTTGTGCTCAGCTCAACATTGTATTTTTTGTGATTTCTTATTTAAAAAGTTAAAATTTATGTGTTTTGATATGTAATGTACAAGAGACTATATAAACTTGAATTTTAATGTTTTCGTTTAAATAAAAATTTTTATTTTTCCGATTTTTTGTTGATTTTTAAATTTCGAAATGACGATTTTTTTCTTTTTTATCGGGATTTTGACAATTTTTTCCGAAATTCATCTGGCAATCCTGGTTGTGACGTTAAGTGGTAAAAAATTTACAATGGGAAGAAAAACATCAATTGATACACGGCTCATAATAGACTTACATGTAAAAGGTAATTCCATGACGGGGCTTAATGGCGGTATCAGACGTGGGTCTTACATTTATAGAATCTACAATGAAAAAGGCATATTATCTAAACATTTTAAAAATGAATGTAGCCCCTAGTGTAGATAAATTACAACTAGCGCAGAACTGGATTTTTCAACAGGACACTGATCGATCCACTCCAAAATTATCAAGGAGTGGTTGCTCAATGAGTGTCCAAAGACTGTAGAACATCGTCCTCAGTCCCCAGACCACAATCTAACTGAGCACCTGAGGAAATATCTGGACAAAAAATTAAACAAAGACATATTTCTTTCAAGGATAACCTAAAGGCTAAAAATACAGGATAAATGAACCAAAATTTGGCTTGATTTCAATAAAAATTCGTTGATTCTATGTCTAGAAGATTGTCAGCTGTCAATAAAGCCAAAAGCACAATGTTTTATATAATTTTAATATACCTGTTTACTTCATTTTGACACGAAAAATCTGGTACTTTTTCGTTAAAATTTAATTATTATTTTATGTTCCTTATTTTTATAGTTTTTTTAATAAGTTATATTTTGCTTGAGTTATTTATAAATTTTGCAATATATTTTGTTTTAAATTTGTAATTTAAGAATATATAATAAAACATTTGTTATGTGTTTACTTTATATTGATGTTCACTGTATATTAGAAAATCTGTAAACCTTCCGCCTCAAGATTGGCCTGTTTAAAGCATTGTTAAAAAAAATATAAATAAAGAAACTAAAATACATTTCGCATTAACTGTTTTATAGTATTTTGATCCTTCTGCTCTGAATTCTTCGATATAATCGCTATAATTTGTTATTGCCAAGAACTGCAGTACCACCTTGCTCTAACTGTCCTTTGACTATATCTCAATATCGGTTATTTTGGAGACAGTTAGGTGTGTGACATCTAATAAGGGGCAGTAAACATTTATGCTGGCATTATTTTATATAAATATCAGAAATCATAGTTAATAAGGAAACAAAAGGGGGTTTCTTCGGACCACTTCTGTAAATTGCTTGCCATACCATTGCATTTTACCATATGCATATGATACCGCCATTCTTAGTTTACATGTGAACAATTATCTCAGACGTGTGGAGACATGATTAAAAAACTGCAGAATATATTTAAATAAAACCAAAAGTACACATTAGGTTTACACTTAGCACAGGAAACTGCCCACTTATTTCAATTAATAGTGTGAATATCCCACAATCTGACCAAGTCACATAACTTGGCATACACATGGATATGCGTCTTACTTGGTGTAGCCACATAGAATAGGACCCACATGAGACTAAAGTCAGTAAAAGACTTTAAAAAAAATTCAATTATGGGAAACCGCAAGTAATAGCAGTATTGATCTTATAAAGAGAATCAAATTCACCATGCACCATGGTATGTATAGAAATGAAATGGAAACATTCATAGGAACTTAAAATAACTGGCCTCTTCACTACAAATTTTAATTCAGTTAAAGCTTAAACTATATTTAAATAGAAACTGATTGCGAAGCTGATTAATTTACGATTTAACCATAAGCCTTCTTTTAATTTGAAGAATAGGTTGAATTCATCAAAATTTTATTTTTTTAAACACATTGTAGATTTTCAAAAACAAAACATTTATTTGTTAATTTTAAAACTTTGTATGTAATAATACCTGCTGCTATAGGTCATTCTCGTATATAAACTCATTGTCATTTTGGAATTAAAATATGTATATTGTGAATTTAACCACATTATTTACTTATTTGAAAGAACTAGTAAATATATTTTTACACATAAAAAGTCCATGTTTATTTGCATATTAATATGAAATTAACTACTTTTAAACCAACTCACCTGCACACGTACATAGTAACTATGTACCTATAGACAATTTCGTCTTATTTACTTAAATATTTGTTTCAATTTGTATTTATTTACAATTTTTGTGGGATGCACTTGCACGATTTGGCTTTATTTGTTAAACAAATATTATATAATTTGAAAAATAAAAAACGTTTACATTATATATTTACTTTTTATGACTTACTCAATCGAACATACCTACAGCACACATCGTATTTCTTTCTTTTATTAAATTTCCATAGTCTACATACAGAGTAAAGTAAACAATGATGATGAGCCGTAATAAAAAACAAGTTAGAGTGCCATATTCGGCTGTGCCGAATCTTTAATACCCTCCACCTAAACCTAATAAGAAATACAAAAACTACATATGTTATAGGACTGGAATATTTCTGTGTTTTCTATTAAGTCTTAGTGCAAATTTTATTAGTATTTGATATATTGTTTGAAAGACAATTTTACGACCAACATAATTTATGTTAAATATTTTGAAATTTTATCTAATTTCAACCATTTCTAATTGATGTAATTACCGATTTAACTGTAATTTACAGAGTTTGTTTGATTTTCAAAATAATCTTGATTGTATTTTACAATTTATAAAATTAAAATAACATTTTTCCATATTCACAACAAGTTAAGAAACAGATTATAAAAAAGGATAAGATATAAGGTGAGGCTTTTTTGTTTAAATTTAATCTCAATAATATTATTTACAAAAGATTTATGGGTGGAATAGAGAAGTGGATCAATTATGGACCGATGGCTTCTAAATCCAGTATCCACTAATATGATTTCTATGTATTTTAGGATTATATTGGTTGAATTTCATCTCAATAGCGTTATTTACAAGAGTTGTATGGTTGGTTGTTATGCTCGGAAGTGGACTTAATTCAGGAGCTATTATTGACTGACAACTTAAAATTACTGATCTTTATAAAAGTTAGTTCGAAATCGATATTTATTAGATATTTTTGTGGGCTTATTTGTTTTTTGGAAATGGTTTTTATATCGCAGCTATGACAAACTATGGGCTGATCTTCCTAAATTTTGGAACAGTGATTTTTATGCATATGAGGATATTTTACGTCACATTTTAACATAATAACGGTATATTTAAGATATATGTATATGTATAAGTATTAATGTGAACTTCGGAAGCGGACCTTTTATAGGGGATATAGTCAAATATGGACCGATATTCTCAAAATCCAGCAGTTTGATTTTGGCATATATGTAAATGATCCGTCTAAAATTTTGGATTAGTATCGTTATTTATAAGAGATTTATGAGTATTAAAGTGATTTTCGGAATGGGGCATACGGTTATAAATGGACCCAAATTCACAAAATTTTGTGAGATGATTTTTGTATATATGTAAATGATCTGTGCAAAGGTTTGAGTCGGTAGCGATATTTATATAAATGGCTTTTTCGGATGTGGTCCTTATATGGGAGCTATGAACAATTATAGGCCGACCACCATAAAATTTAGTACAACAATTTATTTGCCTATAAGGAGTATTTCTGTCAAATTTTAACCGTTTAACATTATTTATACCTGTTTTATACGTATTTAAGTGAATATTGGAAGTGGACTTTATATGGGGTCTATGGTCAAACATGGACCGAACTAAAAAAAAATTCGTTTTACGATTTCATTTTGCATGAAACATATTTCTGCTGAATTTTGTATTGTATCCAATTTTATAGGCATTTATGTATAATTGAGCAATATTTCGGGAAGATTTTTGTATGGGGGCAATTCTATTCTTAAAATTTTCCTCACACTTTCTTCTTTTATTATAAAAACAACGTATACAAGATTTTATGGGAATATCTGCAATATATTTAAAAAAAAGTTGAAAGAAAAATATTTAAAAATATCAATTTGTTATGGAGGTTGTCTTACATTTTGGTACATAACTCTGGTTCTACTATACCGATTTTGCTGATTTTCAATACCAAACTGCCTAGGAGAACTATAACGCTTTTTTGTAAATTTTGTTGATTTCGGTTGTGTCCTTTGGATGTGAGAGTGTTTTAGACAGACAGATGGACAGACATAAATTTTTAATGGATGTTGTCTCACAACATTTTGGTGCAGAACTCTTGTTCTACTATAGCGATTTTTTTTAGGAGTATTTTAAACGGTTTTTGTAACGTCTGTTGATTTTGGTTGTGTCGTTTAGAGGTGAGAGTGTTTTACACAGACAGACAGGCAGATCGACTTAGAATTCCATAAGGATCAAGAATATATACACATTGTTGGGTCTCAGATGAATATTTCTCAGTGTTACGCACGGAATGACAAACTTATATATATGATGATTTTTTCCAAAATATGATATTTTCTTCGTAAACTGATGATTTTTCATCATAATCTTCTGGCAACACTGCCCGCAGCAGTTATGAGCAACAAGTCAATCGACTTTTTAAGGTATGGACATGCATGTTGTTAAACATTTTACTTTCTTGCACATACAAACTCACACATACTAACCTTCACAACAATTTTATGCACTTTTCTCACAGTTTCGTCCAATAAACAATTTAATGAAACTGTGCACAGTGGCACTGGTGAAACTTTTCGAAATAAAATGTATGCGTTATGTTTAGAAGCTATTATTGAGGAGAATATGTATTTGAACAAAAATATTATTTCATTATAATACCCTCCACCACCACAAAAGGTTAATGAAGGTATATATGTAGGTATAAGTTTTTCATTCAGTGTGTACGTCGATTCAGCTATGTCCGTCTATCTGTCCAATACACAATACACAATTCAGAATTAATAAAGTTAAAAAAAACACGGTTCATAATTCTCCTAAACAGTTTGGTATTGAAAATTTAGAAAAATTGGTCCAGTAAAACCAGAGTTATAATTCAAAATGTGAGACAACCTCCAAAAAAATTGATATTTTAAACAAACAAAATTTTTATATATGATAAAAGGACTAAACCTAAAAAAATAGTAAGAATCGGTCCATGATTTCTCATAGCCCCCATACAAATTTCTTTCCGAAATATGGCTCAATGCCTATAAAATGCCAAATCCAAACAACATTAAGCAAAAATTAGTTTTTTATAAAAATAAATCACAAAACAATATTTTTGTTTGGTTGTTATTTGACCATAGCCCACACTCAACACCACTTTCGATAATTACTTATGGCGTTTTCTTTTCTGGCATCTTTTTTAATTTTTTTGTGTTCTTTTCTGAAAAAATGTCAACACTGCTAAAGTGTAGTGTGTTCTTTTCTATAAATGTCATACTTTAAATTTAAAAAATGGTGCACCTTTCACACTCTGTATTTTTAGAGGGGGAGAATCGCACGTTAAAACAGCTGACCGGTGATGCCAACCTTTGAGACTCAAAACGCGTAACCATTTTTGAAGAAAGGGCTAAATGGAAAAAAATCCATATAAAACCACATCCAATTTTCTTTTTTTTTTTGTGTTTTGAGTGACTAAAATCCGGCTAAATCTAGCCCGAAAAGGGCTAAGTTGGCATCGCTGCAACTAACATTTGTTTTGTTTATAAATGTGTATTTGTGTTAAGAAACAAAAAAAAATATATATACAAAATGGAAAATATTACTATGTACTTTTTTATGTGCTGAAAAAATTTTGGATGACTTGTTGGATTTATCTTCATCATCTGATGATGATAAAATATTTTATATGATTATGATTTTTATAGTTTAAGAAGAATTTGCGTATTAGTCGGGAAGGTGCCATTGGTCTTTTTGATAAATATTTATTATCTTATTTCAAGCGATCTTACCAGGGAGCTACCTGCTTCTTCTTTTTTAACAAAAAAAACAGCTGGACATGAAAAAAGTGTTACAGTGTTGTAATTTTATGTTCTATTCTGACCATTAAAAATGCGACATCTTTAAAATGTGGGGTAAACATTATAAAAATGTACATAATAAAGGTGTAACATTTTATTTCAGAAAAGAAAACACCATTAAATACTTATAAATCTGTTAACGGCACAGGTCCAAAACTTTGCACAGATTATATATATATGTATATATGCCATAATCAAACTGCTGATTGTTGTGAATGTCGGTCCATATTTAACCATATCCTCCATATAAGGTCCATCTACGAAAATTACTTAAATACTGATGACTCTCTTAAATATAACGGTATGTTGTTGAAATTCGATGTGATATATCATCATATGCATTAAATTCTTTGTACCGACTTTTTTGAAGATCGGTACATAATTGGCCATAGCTTTAATATAAGGACCACTTCCGAAAAACAAGTTAACCCACAATAATGTTTAATAAATATCGATATCGAACTTATATTTTAACATTTAGAAATCATAATAATATCTGTCATACTGGATTGTTATGGACAACATTCTTGAGATGAAATTGAACCTAAATAAGCCTCAATTAATTAGAAATTACATACGAGTATAATTTACATATAAATCGTCGTACAGAATTTTATGATGATTGGCTCGTAATATATCATAGTTCCCTTATGAGGACTACTCCCGAAAACTCATTAACCTACATAAACATCCATTTTGAACTGAAATTTTACATTGATCAGTTGTAAGTATTTATTAAAAATTATCCTATTGACTTTTGTAAAAGTTGTTCTTTTTGGAACGTAATTTATTGTGTGTTAAAGTAAATCGCTTTATATTACACGCTGCAAAAGTATAAAATTGATTATAACTGGAATATGCATTAAATTCTTATAAATAAATAACTAAATAAATTCAACTAAAATAAATATAAATTACGGCAAAATATTTTATGACGTTCTCCACATAATAGGCTATATAAGAATCGGCACATCCCAATATAAACTCTTACTTGTTTTTCACTGGTTTATTCTATGTGTAGGTGTTCTTTTATGTTCTGTAAAATTGCATTAGTAATTTTATTTCATAAAGTGTAAAATTTTTATTAATTTAGTTACACATGTACGTGTACGAGTTCATGATATTATGTATGGAAATGTGGGAAGGTAACTGGATATGGCAAAATTACCGTTAAATTTGTTTTACATAATTTTTTTTTAAACAAGCCTGTAAAATACTACATATGGCCCGCAAAACTTGTTTGAGCACAGTCTGTGGAGGAGTATTCATAGTAATTGCTGATTACCTTTTAGAGTGTATACTCTCAAATAAAAATATGAGCGATTTAATTTCAAGGAAAAATATTTATCAATCTTTTTAATTAAAATTGCTTCGTGTAATTTGGGGCCATTGGTATAATATGGAAGTGTTATCAGTTGTAAAAGCTTTGACAATTGTTACAACTCTCTGTTTTGCCTGTGTGCGATGGACTTACCATCTCGACATCTTCTGATGACACCCCAATAATTAGTTGCCACGCAAATCTCATAATAGCTTCTATGGAATTAGCCATTTCAGACGCGTTATAATTGGAGAATACGTGTAAATGAACTGGAAAGTAAACACGTTACATTTACTCTCAGAAGGGGTGATTGTTCACCAGTCACTGTATGACATACATAAATATCGCACAGACAGATACTATTACTTACATTAAATTTCACTTGGATAGACGGCTTACTTGACGTCATCAAATAGAAGCTAATCGACATGAAACATGAAATAAAAACCCTGTTCAATGGTTAATCGGTTACCATTCAAAGTAAAGCTTGAATATAAGGTCGTCCTGTATAAATCCGTCTTAAAACCAATTTGGACCTATGAAATTTTAAATATGGGGAACGGCCAGCAATTCCGAAAATGCTTAAGTCCATAACGGATGCACCATGATGCATAAGAAATGACACTATCCACACGGACTAACAAGTACCATTAGTTAAAAATGAGTTCAAGGGTGTCTGTGAAAAGTATATTATAACCATAAACCGCATGCTAGACTTCTCGCACAGAGTCAAACGAGATCAAGGCTTTCTAGAGCCAAACTACCGCTAAGGTGAGGCCTGTTTGTTTGACATGATCTTGCTTGAGTGTAATTAGATTTAATTTAAGATTTTAATACTTATTGTTGGGTCTAAGAAAATAAGACAGATTCAATAAATAAATACAAAGTAAAATATTAACATTTTACGTTAGCGAAGTATGTTTAAATATAAATTCAAAGTATGTATCCCCTTTTTAAAGCACCAATTTGTAAATTTTCTAGAAGTTTAAAAAAATATAGTACAAATTTTGTAAACCTTTTAGTCTATATCCTCTAGGGAGCCAATCCCGATACCGGGATTTAATAAATACCAAATCCCGGGATTTTTCGGGATAATAATAAAAACCCGAAAAATATTACATATATGTTTACAAAAGTATGTCGAGGTGAAAGAACTAAAATTAATTTTGGATTGCTAAACTCGAACTCACTATTTGGAAATTTCTATAAATAAAAGCTTTAATTTATTTAAAAGCTCAACAAACGTTTTACTTAAATTTTTAATTTTTTTAAATTCGGTTACAGATGAACAGATGAAGCCCTTTGTCGCCGTGATATGAATCTCAACAACAATGATGATTTACCCAAAACTTTTATATTTAAAAAAAAAAAATATGTTTGTTATTAGAAATAAATTAAAAACATTGATTGCTAAACGAATTAAATCATGAAAGCAATTGAAATATGTAAAAGCACCACACAATACCTAATAATGTCTGTTGTGAATCAAATATTGAATAAGAAATAGAATTATGTATTTGTTTCGGAGTATGAGAATGGATTGTTTATGCATTTTTTGCGTTTGATAAAAAAAAACAGGGAACTCAAAAGGTTAAAAAGAAGAAAGAACAAAAAAGTTTATATTATTATTATTCTTATTATGTTGCATTTAATGGAATTTTTATTGAAATAAATTAATTTTATAAAAAAGTACCAAAAAAGTACCAAAATACTTTTTTAGGCACTAAGAATTTGAATTTTTAAAAAACATACCAAAAAGATTTCTGATCTTTATTAATTTTTATTTCTGTTTATTTATTTAGCAGTTACAAAGAGTACTATAGGCTTTTACGGATATCATTTTCACCCACCTTGAGCAGCGTACGGCATCAGTTCAGTCAGTAGAAATCATTTTGGAAAATTGTTATTGAATTTATTTGTAAGTCCTGGAATTAGAGAATAATATTTCTAGATCCTTTTTTTGAGAAAATCGGTTATGACAAAAAAGTTCTAAGAAGGGATACAATTTTTGGTCTTAAGAATTTGAATTTCAAAAAAGTACCGAAAATATTTCTGGTCTTCATTAATTTTAGCTGGATGCATTTTAAATTTTATTTCTCTGTTCGTTTATTAAGAAGGTACAAAGGGTAACAAGGGTTCTCGGATACCATTTTTACCCGTTTTGATCATCCAGAATTTCGAATTTCCAAAAACTACAGGACACCTATTTTGTATCTCCTTTGAAGATTTTATCTCCCTTAACATGCGTATTTCTAAAGTGACTCACTTGGAACTGGAACATTATTATAATTTCTGTGCCCTCTATCCACACCTTTATCTATTCTGTTATTTTCATCTAACAATCTGCCTAAATTGTCTTTGATGAAAACATGATATGAGTAATTTTATAAGTTTTTCTTTAGGTTGGGCCCTATGTTGCAAACTTTATATTTTTAGGATAGATTGCCAACAAAAGTGCTACATACAAATAAATTTATATACATTTATTACATTTTATGTCGACATTTATACAAAACAGTAAATTCAATGGGAAATTCATATATACATATACATACATGCATATAACACATACATCTACTTTTTAACACTTTTTTTTTTAAATGCCAAATATTTTAAAATAAAGCATCCACCCCCAAAAAAGTTCAATAAACCAAATAGCAAAAAATGTGCTAAGTGCTTTAAAAAAATGACAGGAAAAGTAAATAATACAAGTTAACGTAAATTAACAAACTACTCGTATTTTTTTGTTGACTTTTGTATTAACGAATTTATTTGAAACGTGTTCATTTAAGAACAAAATGGAATTTTTACAACACAATTTTACTATAAACTAAAAGAAAAACCAAATCCATTGTTCTTTACAAATGACTAGTTAGATCTTTACGTGCCAATTGAGCATAGATTGTGCCATGTGGCTTATCCACCGGTATAAAGACTTCATTATTATCACCTGGCACTACACTTTGGAATGGTTTGGTATCGAAATTGAAATAATGCTTGTTGGGCATAGTCATCGAAATGACAGAGACTTCTGGCAAAACGTCAAGTACTTCCTTTTCGGTTAGATATAAAGTATTTTGAACGGAGGGTGAGGAGGTGCCTACATTGGGATCGCCAGCGAATTTCTTAACGATAATATTCTTAATGGTATTCCAAGCTTGACAGAATTTCACATTGTTGGTGTGTGAATATTCCCACGAACAATCGACAATAGTACTAAAGATGCGATCATATTGATCGGGCAATGAACGGAACTCATCATTGACAAAGTTCACAAAAGAGGATTGTGTGGTCTTTAAAACGCGAAGACCTCTAATACCGCTAATAACGGTTTGTTTGGGTTCTGTTGGGGAAAAATAAATTAGGTTTTGTATTTTATTTTATTTTTTAATATTTACGTTTCACTTACCGGTTCTTCTTAAAACTACATCACAGTAGCGCACCTCGGTGGGGGTAAAAATGAAAGCATGATTGTGTTTTTGTCTATTGTTAAATGTTGAAAAGTTGGGGCAATCTCCACAGCCAGCTGTGACATTGCCAATTTGATCTTGGCAGATTCTTTGCCAGGGATATTCCTCTACGTGAATATGAACCTCTTCGACATGAGAATATTGGTTGAGGAAATGTGAAGCCAAGATTAAACCAAACTTTTCGGGATTTTCTATGCCAAACTTTTTGGCCAATAAGTAAACTGTGTTCTTTTGAGAATCGGTAGCAACAATATCAGAATTATCGCCTTTAAATAAAAAATATAGAAGGAAAAATAAAGACAATTTCAAAGTTGTCTACCATAAATGTTAAAATATTAAGAAACTTATTAATTAATTAAAACTACTTTAATGCCTATTCTATGTTTATACAGTTAAACAATTTTACAGTACTATAGTATTTCTGAAACTTTTCATTAATTCATTAAAGACAATTACACCGAACAATTCTATTCTATTTAATAAATTAATGTCATCCCAATAATGATGTTCATAACGAATAATTAATAATAATTACACTCACTCAATTACACTTACCCTGCAAATAATCCTTTTTGCTGTACAACTTCAAATGTGTACCCACTTCGAATTCCTTTATCGAGTGCACTGGTCCATCCCTCTTAACATGTAGCACCTTGACACAGTCTTTGCCATAGCCATAATCCGAAATTGTATATTGATGTGGTGCTTCATAATCGTGTTTTGCGGCTCCCTTGACACTTGAACGTTGCAATGGTCTGGCAAACATTTTGATGCTGTTTTATAACTACAACTGACACAATTACTTTTCAAACAACGACTGCGAACACTCTCCTTAACCGAATTTTTAGGAATCGGTGAAATTTGTTTAGCCTTTGGTACGCACAGCTTGTAAGGGTAGTCACTCAAATGTTACTGAGTTTCACAAATGAAACGTAATAGACTTTATAGGAATCTAGTATTTAAATTAGTTTCTTCAAATTAATTTTTAATGTCATGGTTATCTCTGTTATCAGTGTTTTTTTCTTTCTTTTGGTTTCTACACAATTGAGATAATCGCGTTATCTTTATCATTCAAATAAGTATTTCTAAATTATAAGATGAAAACAGTTATAAAATTCTTTCTGATTAATTATATCCATATTTACAAACATAATTGTTTTCTAGAGGTGCTACTTTAAATATTAATATTTACTTTTATTTATATTTCAAAATATATTATTAGAATTTTATCTACTGCAACTTTTTTCATTTCCTTGTATGCAGTTCTTTAAAATTTAAATTAACCCCTTACCGATATGCTCATATATTAATCGTAATTTATCATTGGAAATCTATTAGCTACTTATAAGTAGGTTTTATATAAGTTATACTTATACTGTGAGCGTCAATATAAAGTAATCACCTAATATGGTTAAAAAATTTTTTACTTATTACAAGTACAAATTTCAAACAAACTATATTGCATAATTTATGTGATTTCAGAAGTGGGCTTTGTATGAGACTATGGTAAAATATGCGATGCAAAGAAAATATTGTTTTGAGATTTCACTTTGCATGAAACTTGGTGGGGTGTCATAAAGCCATTATGGTTTTAAGTCCCATTTGATGTTTTGCGTTGCCAATGCTTTATTTCACTTGATATGACTATTTATCTATGAAATTAATGATTTAAAAAAATCCTAAATTTCTAAGCTCCAGGAATTAAAGGTGCAAACATTTCGTAAAAGGAAAAATTAATAGTTTTCCACTATAATTTTCCCAATTTTTTGGGACTTATTTCAAAATGTAAAAATAAATCCCAATTAAAATTAATTAACGGCAATACAAGAAATTTGTGCAATGCGAAGCCGGCATTCTGTATACCATGGAGGAGAAAATCCTTCCGCTCGGGCATAGGCCGGCAATACCGCCCAAATGAAATAACTGCCAACAAAAAAAAAAAAAAAACTGTTGGGACTTATTTCATTTGGGAGTTATTTCATAAAAAACAAAAATTATGAAATAATTCCTAATCTGTATGGAAAAATTTTTAGGTTTTATTTCATTTTTCCATTGGGACTTATTTCATTTGGAAGTTATTTCACTGTACCGCATTTTTTACATGAAATAGGGTAACATGCAACATTATCAAAAATATGGCTTTATGTCTAATTTTTAGAAAAAAATTTATGGCGTTAAGTCCCATTCCATTGAGACTTAATGACATATGCCCTAATGGCTCAATGGAATGAGACTTGACGCCATATGTCTTTATATCCTATATCTTTACGACACCCCACCATGAAAGTTATTATTTTTGTTTGGATACGGCTTTTCTATAGGTATTTGTATGGGTGCTACGAGAAGCCGTGGACCGATTCTTATCATTTTTCCAGGACTTGTCTTTCTATAATAAAAATAAAGTGTACAAAATTTCATGATATTATCTGCATTATACTCGTATATAAAGATTTTTATAAAAAATATCTAAAAAATATCGAGGTAGTCTGAAACTTTGATCTATAACTCGGATCCTACTAGACCGATTTTGCCCATTTTTAATACCAAATATTTCAATGAATCAAAGAATGTTTGATTAAAATTACATTGTTCTATGGCTTTTTTCGAAGCTCTATCGTGCCTTCAACAGACGGACGGGCATGGCTAGATCGTCTTAGAATAAGAACCAAGAATATATAGACTTTTTGGTTTTACGACCAATATTTCGATGAGTTACAAACGGAATGGGTGCCCCGATAGACTAGACGATAGAGTGCCGGACTATCAGTCAAAGGGTTGCGGATTCCCGCCAAAGACTCTGGGTAGACGAGTCAGACATATATAGACCAGTCAGACATATGGAGATAAGTCATACATTTGTAGACCAGTCAGACATATGTAGACCAGTCAGACATATGGAGATAAGTCACACATTTGTAGACCAATCAGACATATGCAGACCAGTCAGGCATACATATATAGACCAATCAGGCATATCGAGCCATAACCGCCGAAAAAATGTATCCCACAAACTCAAAATTTTACAGGGGAAGGTTTTTTTAAATAAAATCAGTTTGAATAAAGCCATTATTTTAAAATTTATAATGTAAATATTGTTTTGTGTAATACATTTAATTTTAATAATTTTAAATGATGTTGAACTATCGATTTCGATAAAAAAACAACAATCGATTATGGTGTGGGATACATTATTTTGGCGGTAATGGCTCGATATGTAAACTAATCAGACATTTGGTAGAGAATCTAAGGCATCGCAATGGACCATATTGGTCTCTGGGTGAGGGTGTGAGGTGACTCACACCAGCCTTCCTACCTAACCTAACCTAACCTACAAACGGAATGATAACTTAATATACACTGAACTTTTTGGTGGATGGTATAAAAATGAACAAAAAGCGTTTAATTAGTAATTAGTAAATGTTCTACTTCTTATTTTACGATATCTTGCTTTACAGTAATTTCCGGGAATGTTAAAAAATTTTCCATTACTATTATATATCAGTAGTAAATTTCACCTCGCTAGATTCACGTTATGTTATCGGCCAAAAAAATATATGTAGTAAAGTTTCTCATACGTTTTGATCTTACACTTTTAGAAAAAAATATTTGTGCCAGATTTTAGTTTTAATGGTCATCGCTTTAGTAGATCTTCCAGCAATATTTCGATTTGTTACAATAAAAACATAATGGGTGGAATTATTCATTCCGTTCCGCGATTGCGGAAAGAAATTTTTTTTTGTGCGGAAGCATAATTTGAAATTATTCATTCCGCTGCTGCGGTATTTTTCCTTTTCGCGGAGTTCAGGATTATTATCATTATGATACTCGTCGCACAAAAACCAGAAAACTTCAGGCAGATGAAAGAGCACAATTTTCTGGGCAAGAAAATTTTCGTACAAATATTTACTATCCCATTTTGGATACTCTGAGTTTACAGTTATCCGAACGTAAAAAGGCATATGAAAAGCTTTTTGTAAACTTCAGCTTTTTTAATAATTTATATAAAATAGATACAACTGAGTTAAAAAGTCAGGCAAATAAACTCGACAAAAAGTGTTCTAGTGATCTAAAAGAGACATTAGCAAATGAATGCATTCATTTACATTTTCAACTCGAAGATTCATTGGCAAATACTGAAGATGTGCGTTCGGCACAAAATATATCCGATATATTACATTCACGGAATCTTCAAGATGTTTACCCCAATTTATACATAGCTTTACGAATTTTTTGAGTATACCTGCTACAAACTGTTCAGTAGAAAGATCTTTTTCCACCTTGAAAACGGTAAAAAAAACTATCTACGGTCAAGTATGGGCCAATATAGACTTAATGCTCTTGCATTATTGTCTATTGAAGCCCAATTAGTACAAGAAATAAACTATGACGATTTAATTGACATTTTTGCCCGAGCAAAATCCCGAAAGAGTAAATTAATAAAATAAGTGCTGATTAATAAAACTTAATTATTTAGTTTTATTTAAAATTTATATATAAAGTTACTTTTATTTTTCACAAAAACTTTTTTATTTTATTATTTATTTTAATATGTTATTTTATTTATTTATTTACATACATATGTTATTTTATTTTAATTCATTTCAATTTATTTTATTTTAAATCTCAAATTTTGAAAGAAAATTATATAATTTTAAATATATATTTTTTTAATACACCCCCCATTAATTTAAAAAAAATGTATAAATTTTTTTGTTTGAAACTTATAAACAAAATATTATGCATGCATAAAAAATTTAAATATCTATGAAAAATAAGACTGATATGACATATATAATTACATGTGAATTGAAAAACGTATGTGTATCTAAATTAATAAAAATTAATACACAATAATTTAAGTATTTAAAAATTATATGGTTTTTTATTATCACTTCTGTATAATCAAAAAGGGCGGCATGTCAAAGAGTGCCTAGGAAGTGAGCAGGCCTAAATCCGCCACTGCATATATTATGTATAATATATTCATATTTAAAGATACTCAAAGTAATCTTTAAAACGTCATACAATTTGAAAAATTATGAAAATACAACACCATTAAGGGTTAAAATTTATTATAATGAACTTAATTAAAACTACTCGTATTAAGATAAATTTATTTAATATTTTCATAAATTTTATGGCATTAAAGTGAACAATTTGTATTGTAGGTATGTACTTAATTGCACTATTTAAATATTATAAATTTCAACAAAATTGGGTGATAAGTGTGGTAAAAACAAAATTTTGTATACGACGGGTTGAAAACAAAAACAAGGAAGAAAGTGCATATAGTCATCAAGCCCAATCACATAATACTCTACACTATATGAGCAAAAACATAAAATTTACAAGAATGACTTCAGTTCATAAATAAACTCTTGTAGAAGATTTATGCATGTTTAAGTGATTTTCAGAAGAGGGAACTGTGACTAATTGTGGATCAAGGTGACATGAATTTTTAAAGTGTACTTTAAGTTGGCCGTTACAAACATCTCCAAGATACTCTCTGCATTAGGATGATGTAGGGTATAAAAATTACATGAGTAAATTCAAGATTTATGATTTAGTATATGTAGTATGTATCTGCAAAAAAATTGTTGACATTTGTAATTACGAGGTCCCTAATGTCAGTTTTGTCAGCAATATTCCGCGTTCTGGAGCAGTGTAGCGTAACATTATTTATTAACGTGTATTTCGCATGTGTTTACTACACAAATGTCAAACCAGAACTGACATTAGGGGCCTCGCAAAATTTATAGCATTTTCTGATAGGAGGATTACTTTTGCGCCACCTTGTTTGTATGTATACAATTTGATTATATTAAACATATGTAGATATTTACATAACATACAATTCGAGTGTCAGTATATTTGTTATTTTTACACACTTCATATTGAAAAAATTTCCAAAATGTTCCATTTTAATCTAATTCTCGTATGTACGTCTATTCAAAAACTATCTGAAGTGTAATAAACATTTAAGAATTATAAATATTTGCTGTAGATTAAAATTAATGCTCTAAACGAGTTTTTCAAAAAAAATGTCAACAAGAGTTTTGTAAATATTAATAATTTTAACATTTAAGCATTAAACACAATGACTCAAAAATAAATACACATGTTTATATTAGTGGTATTGACGACAGCATGCAACACGACTGCAGGTTGTTGTCCTTGCTAATTTTTTCGTCGCTACAACAGCTGTTTATATTTTTATTGTTTTGTTTGATTAAGGTTTGTAAGTGTTTTATTATTGTTTAAGATTAATTATTTTTAATGTTTTTATTTACTTTTTTGTTGTATTTTAGTAATAGCTTCTATAAATTCAACAAAATTCTCTTCAGCCATTATGTTATTTAAAAAATTCGAAGAACAAATTTATGTTTTATTAAAACGTCAGATTTCGGGATCAGCTGCTGACTATGTAGCTGTCGTTTTTAAAATAATTAAGTAGCTGGCCCATCGGCATTTGCACTCGTGTAGCCTGCTGTCTCGAATGTGTTTAATGCTTTATTCAAACTTGGCATTTAATTTGATTGCAATTATTTTTGTAAAGTGTGTACACGAAATAATTTAATTACAGAACGGTTCATAAATATAATCTCTTTCTTAACAGACAATAACATCTAAAACTATACCTTTTATATAAGTTCATTAAGCAGTAACAAAGAAATATCGTATACTGGAAAATATTTACACTAATACTATGTTTCCACGACGACTTGAATCACCTGCTTCGCCTTCTGAATCATGTTTATGAATCATGCTGTTTACATGACCAAAAAACTTTATTCGATTTGACAGTTGTCTTTAATAAACAAACAGAATAAAAAAACAGAATTTACAATTTGTGGAAAATAATTTTTTTAATGGACAAACAAAAGTGAGTGGAAAAAAACATACATTCGTACGTATTTACTTTCTTTACTTCCAGCAACAAGAAAAAAATTTGCTTTGTTTACAATAATATTAAATTTTTACAGCTAGAGCAGATAAACTTGCGATAAAAATTAGAGAAGAGTGCAATTTTTCGTGTTTCGCAAGTTGATTCAATATGAATCTACTTGATTCGCTCTTAAAATTTTGTATGGTGAAGCAAGTTGTTTCGCACAAGATTGGGGTGTGAAGCATGAATAGAGAGCGAAGCATGTACCGTGGAAACATAGTATAAATTGCATGTTCCTTATGCCTCAAACAACTTATTAATTTTTCACTTTGCTCTTATCAAATTGCATTTTCTGTTTCTGTTCCACAATATTCTTTGCAAAACCCACTTTGCACTTTTTGTAAAGACTTTGCGCTCTCCTACAAAGTGAGTGTGCAAAGTTTTCTACAAAGCATATAATTATCTTTTCATTTCTGTCTGAATTCAATCATGGGGAACTGCAACTAATACCAATATTGATCTTATACAGAAGGCCCAATCGAAAATTTTTAGGACCATGACGGAAGCACCATGGTATATAAAGAATGAAAACATCCATAGAGACTTATAACTACCATTGGTAAAATATGAATTCAGAAAAATTCGTGAGAGATCTTGAAGTTGCAAAACCATCCAGACCCGCTTGCCAGAACTCAAACAGAAATAAGGCTTCGTAGAGCTGACCTATCACCCTACTAATTTAGGTCCTATTTTTCCATTATGGCTCTCTCAACTGAGAGCAAATATTTTTTAAGGTTTAGGTAAAAGATTTGAATACTTATTGTAAGGCCTATGAAGTAAAGGCAGATTCAAAAAATAAACAATAAAAAAGTTAAAAAAAAATTTCAGCCGACAAAGCATGACTGCGCAGTGTATTTTCTCTATATATTTCTATACTATATTTCTCTAATTATGTATATTTAAAATAAAATTAATAAAACTAATTAATGAAAATTAAATTTTTGTAGTCCCGTAAAATTAATTCGGTCTCTATAATTTTTTGTTATAACCGCGTCTCGTTGAACAAAAACTCACAATATGAATTTGTAAAGCGATCGTTTACCTTCAAATTTTTGAGAAACTTATCAAAATTTGCTTTGCAAAATAAGGATTTACAGTTTAGAACGAAACAGCACAATTATTTGCAAAGTCTTTGCAAGTTACACTTTTCAATATTAACTTTGCACAAGAGAATTACGTGGAATAGAAATTGCAAAATTGTAGGAACTTTGCAAATTACGCTTATCAATTTCAACTTATCGCTTATTAAATTTTATAGTTCTGAGGAACATAGACTTTTGCAAATTAACGAAAAATGTCATAAGTGCTAATTTGATAAGTTGGTTTCCATATCCATAAATATGTGTTTTAAGCCGAATTTTTTATCGGATCTATCAAAAGATTGCTTGTTAAAACTGTAAAATTTTATAACGCACAATTCCCAAAGAGTGTTTGTTAATATTTTATTTCATTTGTATTTGTTTAAATTTTCAACATTATTTCTTTTTCCTTTCAATTAGTGAATCAGATTTTTCATGTACATACTTTATGTTATACAAATATAATTTGATATCATTTTCAACACTCTTATGTTTATCTCTCAAGTCTTTGAAGGCGTAAAATATGTCACGAACTTATTATTTAGATAGTGGTCTTAGGAGAGAGATGATAACATAAACAAACACCTGGAAACTTCGCTAAATACCCATAAACATAAAAAGAGTATAAACAATTTTTGGAAAGTGGTCGCTATATGGAAGTCATGACAAATTTTTTGCATTTAAACTTCTGGAAACCCTGTAAGCATGAGTACGATTAGAAGATATTTGTATCAAAATTGCCTACATTCAATTTCTAGAAGTTTGTCAGCAGTGATGTACGTACCTGTTCACTTTGTTTTGATGCGAAACATCTGGTACTTTTCCGCTAAATTTAATTATTTTTCGACACATCGAAATATTGATCGCAAAAGCAAAATGTCTTTATATTCCGGATCCTCATAAGATTCTAAGACGATCTAGCCATTTCCGTCTGTCTGACCGTCTGTTAAAGACACGTTAGACCTTCAAAAAAGAGACATAACAATAAAATTCTTCACAAACATTCTTTGTTTCTCCAAAATGTTTGGAATTAAAAATAATAGACCAAAGTTTCAGACAATCTCTACATTTTCAATTTTTTTCTATTATTTTTGAATGTAATGCAGATAATATCGTGAAATTTTGTACGCTTTGTTTTTACTATAAAAGGAGATGTCCAATGGTTCATGATTTCTTATAGCCCTAAAAAAATGTTCCCGGAATTTGATTCTATGGTACATAAATGCCTGTTGAATACTATTCATACAATATTCAGCAGAAATAAGTTTCATACAAAGAAGAATCATGAAATGACATTTTGTTTGCATATAATATATACTTCCAAAAATAACATGAATCTTTTAAAATCACAACCAAGTTGAAATTCGACACAAATAATCCAGATAAAAATCTAAATCAGGTCACCAAACCATATGAACACTTTTGAAAATAACTTAAATAAACATAAATCTTTTACAAAAATCACCATCAAGTTGAAATTCGACACTAAGAATCCAAATATGTGTATGTCTATATAAATCAGCGTATCGAATATTATGACGATGGCTCCACATTTGACCTTAGTCCCCATATAAAGTCCATTTCCATATATGTATATCGGATCTTATATATTGTAGTAGCTATATATAATAAAACAATTTTAAACAATATTAGGTGTTTACTTTATATTGACGCTTACAGTATATAAATCATCGTGCCAAATTTGAATAATAGTAACTACTTTCACAAAAAAAAGCACATTAACCAACCATCAGCGTTGTCAACTTGGTGCGTTTCGCACCATTTTTGGTGCTTTTGTAAATTTTTTGTGCGAAAAATTCCTTAGTTGGTGTGTTTTTTTTAATTTTTCTGAAAATGTGAAGAAATCTTTATTTTTACTAATTTTTAATTGCAGTTTCTTAATAATTCATTATCATGATATCTTTAGATGAAAAAGGACCCCATTAAATATATTTTAAATACGAATGTATAATAAATGAATACATACTATCAAATTCGTCACATGAAGGTTATTGCTAAAGGTGAATAGGGTGAAAATCTTTGTTTGAAAATAAAATTAAACTATTATTATTTTTACTATTAATCATTAATCTCTTTTTTAAAAATTTTATATATAATTTATGAAATTAAAAAAAATGTAAAATTAATTCCATAAGCATTTTAAACAAAAAAGAAATTATAAACTTGGCGGGTTTTTTTAAATGGCGCGTTTTTTTCTCCATTTAGGTGCGTTTTGAAATTTCAGAGTTGACAACGCTGCCAACCACTATCGAAACGAAATTTAACACAGATCAGTTATATTTGTATACAAATCATACCTCAAAGTTTGATTCAAGTATCTCAATACAAGATCGATACAGATTTATAAAGAGCTTATACATAAAGCCCAAGTAAAGTATTACCTCCTTATTCAAAAACGATTAATTTAACAAACGTTTATTAAGCAAATTTTTATATGCAAATCTGTCATATTAAACGTTTGTTAAATTTAATAATCGTTTTTGAATAAGGGGGTTAGAACTTAAACCCGCCTCTATCACTTTGGATGTTTTGTGTTAGTTCCCTCCCCCCCCCCCCCCCTTCTAGGGATATAGCAAGTGATGTATATACATATAAAAAACCCGACAACATTGTCTGCCTTTAGAAAAATATACAATACAAATAAATTTTATTTACAAATTAATATTTACAAAATTACAATAATTTAATTCAACACTTAAACAAGAGCTTTAACTAAATAACAATCATCCAAATTACAAAGTAAAATTAATGGTATACCATCTGAACTGTGTGATAAATCTAAACTATTATCTCTACTCCACAATTCCGTAATCGGTATGGAAATGTGTAAATTTGGAAAATAGCCAAAGGTCAAATGGCGCCAACCCTGGACATAAGAATATTTATAAATATTATAGAAATTCGAATCCCTTTGAGAGACAACCAACATATAATACTCGTTGTGCAAAGAGAACATTATTAATTTATCGATAGATGATTTTAGAGATATAATTTGGAAAATTTCATATTTTGCCGGGTTTTCAGTAGAGTTAAGTTCGTAAATAAATATACGTTGACACTTGCAGCAAGACAAAATTAACTGTTTTGTAGCGGCTCTATTAGGCATTTCAATCATTTCCATAATATCATAATCGCCGTCGATAATTTGTTGCAACCTAAAGAGCTGTGTAGTGAAGTTGAAATGATAAATTGTTAGAGCAGGATGATGATCTATTAAACCGTTGGTGAGGAGTATGTATAAGTCAGGAAATTTATGGAATTTCAATTGTTCTCCTATATTCTGCGTCAAACCCTGCCAATCGCTGATGCTGTTATTTTGTGTGGAAATTTTAAATACTCTAACCTCGTTGCGTTTTAAAGAGGGCAAATCCAAGGCATGCAATATAACAAAGTGATCAGAGGGGTTGTCCATGTTTAGTATATAAATGGTTTCTATATAACGTTTCATGCCAAAAACTTTTAGTAACTTGTGGCCACTAATGGTGACTTTTGATTTCACTTTACGGTATTGGAACTTGCAGTAGTTTTCAGCTTTTACAGAAATTTTATTAGTTATGACACTTAAGCGATTACTGGTGACGTTTTGTAAATAAATTTCATTTATTTGTGGCAAAGAGATTTGTAAGTATTGTTTCTCACAACAGGATATACGTGATAATTCATATGATATAGATTTGTGCGAGGTAAATTTCTTAGTATCTTCCCATTTTATCGAAGTATTTAAATCATAATCCAAATATATGATGTCTTTAGCTGAAGAGGACATATTACCTTGAAATTCCCTTAGGAATTTAAGAAAATGTTGTTTCTGCATGTCTTCGGTTTCCGAAAACGATCTTTGCTGGAAATTAGATTTTAAATTTCTGACCACCTGCAAACCTCTTTCAAATGTTGCCTGTTCGATTAATAAATTATCAAATTGATAATTGGTTTCTTTCATTAAAGAACTACGATATAGCTCCATTAAATCTTTACCGTTTATGCGCATTATATGAGCCGGTCCAGCCAGTTCCAAAGACTTTTCTATTGTCTTATGACCCGTAATGGTTTGCAAATGCGAACTGTGTTTAAAAACCAAATTATCTATAGGTATACCATTGATGCTTTGCATTAAAGCTTCTTTTTCGATAATTAAATGTTCAAAGGTTAAAACACCAAAGTGTTCCAAAGCTGGTCCCTCAAGGGTTAAGCGATTATCTAGAAAATATTCCAAACTCATATCATTGATATTTTTTATATGCAGATCATTATCGATATACAATTCATCAAGTTTTACAGCCGGTATACTGGCATTGGGCTTTAATTGATATATTAGGGAAGTGTTTAAACTATTAATTAAACCATTTACTTGTAAATGTCCTATAGTTAACGAATTGAGAAATTTCAGGGGACCCTGCAAAGTTTGCTGACTTGTTAAACGATATAGTGATTGATTGAAACGTAAAATATCAATTTTATTTAACGATTTACCATACAACTGACGGTCAGCTTGCAAAGTTTCCATGTATAAGGGTTTTATGAAAACTTTTTCTCCTTTAATGGTCTGCCTTAGCGAGGAATTCTTAAGCAAACCATCCTGATGTATGATATCAATGTTTACATTTGGGGGAAATTGTAAACGGGTTTGCATTTTTGTTATTAACGGTTTAGAGATTTTGACATTGCCTGTTATAATCTGATCTTGATTGGATTTCACAGCAGATCTGTAAAAATATTTCAATACTTCCTGTTGGGCATTATCCCTAATATTTTCTGGCCACCTGGCATTATTAAAAACATAAACATTCTTCCAAGGCTTTGCTGTTAATTGTCTCACTTTCTCTTTTAAATTTAATAACTTCTCAAAATCATTTAAATTGCCCTGTAAATTCCCTCCAATATTTAATTTTTCCACTATAATATCACCTTCGATTTCCGTAAGGTTTTTCGTTAAATCTATAAAGTCCGAAACATTAACCTCATTTATCTTCAAAACATCCATGTTCGAGGTATTCAAATTATCGAACTGAAATAAACCAGTTATCAATTGAGGTTTGGATTTCATTAGCACATTTTTTAGCATCATTTCCAAATCAGAACCGTTTATATCTGACGTTTCAAATTCCTTGGTTATGGTTAAATCATCATAAAAACTCACGTCTCCTTCGATAGCAGCATTCTCATTGATGCGCACCAAACTGTCAACATACTCTTTCCAAAATATGCCATTTATATATTCCAACTCCAAAGCTTCTGCAAATTGTACATTACCCTCCACTATTAGATCCTTGTGCAACACTAGACGCTCATCTTTAACATTAAGTTTATTGAAAAACATATCAAAGGGTATGCCATTAATTTTATTAAACGCTATATTAGACGCTTCCACCAAATGAGGTACAGACAAACGCTTCATGTAATAATCATTGTTGAGTAAATCTTCCAAAGGTAAATTATTCAGATAGGAAGCTTGTAGTTCTTTTTCAACAAATGTAGAGTTGTTAACTTTAATCTTAGTAAATATTTTTAGATCTTTAAATTTTAAGGTTTCATTATGCTTTAGCAGAGTTTTGAAAACGAAATCTTTTAGTGGCTTTTTATTTAAAGACATGGTTTGCATTTCATTAACCTCTAAAGGAACCTTAAACAATTTTGTGCCCGTTAACTTCACCTTATCACCTGGACGTATAATGTTTTCATTAATTTCCGCTATTTTCGATTTATAATCTTGACATATGACATCGCCCTGGACATGGGCATTCATGATTATCATCAATAATGGATTTTTATTATTCACTTTATTCAACAACATATGTTGCTCTGTGATGTGGTCATTCAAATAGTTGCTCTCCAAATGCGGAGCTGTTACATTGGCCTCATTGAATATTATGGGGAAACTGAAATTCTTTGAACATTATTGATTAAAATTATTTGTTATTTGTTGAGCTGTGTTAAAATCTTTTAATTATTTACCTGGTTTTCTTCCCTTAGCAAATATCTTTCTTTAATTTTTTTCTCATCGAATTCTTCGTCTCCCAATACGATTTTAGTTTTATTGCCGTTTTCTCTTTTTAGATTATTAACAATTAAAACTCCATTGATAATGACTTTGTTGGTGTAGAATTGTTTGAATTCTATTTCGTCGGGATTAACTGCGAGACGTTTAACTTTTGTATTGTTTGATAATATAAGGTCTCCGGAAATGCTTAAATGATGCATTATAACGGGAGCTGAAAATGGGAGTGAAATGAGTTAGAAATTCTGCTATTTTAATTGTTTCAATTGTAGAAAGTAAACAAGTAAGAAAGTATAGACGGTCAAGCCTGACCATATAATACCCTACGCCCAGTAAAACAGGTTTTCAGAATTGTGCGCTATATGGGAGATACGACCTATTATGGACCGATCAGCCAAAAATTGAGTGTCATGATTTCTGTGAATATAAATATTGTGTATGTTAAACTTTATCTCGATATAAATACTTTTAATAATTTTATGGAGGTTAAAGTTGATTACGGGGAGGGTCTTATATGGGAGTTTCGACTAATTACGGACCGACTATTATAAATTCAGGTGTCATCATTTCTGTATATTATTTGTGTCGAATTTTATTTGATTACCAACATTATTAAGAAATTTATGATCGTCAAAGTGATTTTCGGAAGTGGACCTTATATGGGAGCTACGACTAATTACGGACCGATCACAATAAAATTGTACCGTATTGTTTGTATACATATGAGATATATTTGTTTTAAATATTATTTGGATAGCAAAATTTTTTAATGAGTTATGCTCTTTAAAGTGATTATCGGAAGTGGGCCTTATATGGGAGCTACGACTGTCCGATTGTTGAAAGCACGATAGAGCTTCGAAAAAAAGACATAGAATAATGAAATTTTTACCGAACATTCTTCGATCCACCGAAATGTTTGGTATTGCAAATGGGCGAAATCGGTCCAGTAGGATCCAATTTATAGATCAAAGTTTTGGACTACCTCGATATTTTCCATATATTTTTTGCTATTTTCTTCAAATATAATACAGCTAATATCTTGAAAGTTTGCACAATTTATTTTTATTATAGAAGTCCTGTTAAAAATGTTAAGAATCGGCCCACGATTTCTCATAGCCCCCATACAAATTTCTCCCCGGAATATGGCTTTATGGTACATATTCATACCAAATTCTGCAAAAATAAGTTACATGCAAAGTGAAATCTCAAAACGATATTTTGTTTTCGTCGGTCCATATTTTTTGTATTATGATTGGTTCATATTTGAAAATAGCCTCCATATAAAGTGGATTTAAATAATAAATATCTTATAAGAATCAGCCGCAAATTTCAATTCGACACAAATAGTTCATTCGTATATATGTAGATATTTTCATACCTAATTTTATGACGATCGGTACATATTTGACCGTAGTTAACATATAAAGTCCAATTCGAAAAATCACTTAAATGATCGGCCCGTAATATGGATTGCTCTTTAATGAGGACTCCTTCAAAAAACTCATTAACATACATAAAAATGAATTTTGAACCGAAATTTTATACAGATCAGCTATAAGTATGTAAGAATTATACTATTGACTTTTGTGAAAGTTGGTCCATAATTGGTCATAGCTTCCATACAAGCTTTACTTTCGAGAATAACTACAGAGTATACAGAGGTGACAATTTTGACGTTTTAAACAGGGCTTTTTGGTACCTAATATTTAAACACAATAAGTGTGTTCAAGTAAATCGCTTAACAAAGCGCAGTTCTGAAAGAAGGCGACAAATATAAATTCTTTATTATAACTGGAATATACATATATATATAAAACTCTTGTAGATATCGTTATTAAGATGAAATTCAAAACAAAATAAACATAAAATAAATAAAAAATTACGTTACAATCATAAAATAACGTTCGACCCATAATAGGTGATTTGGTGGTGGGTATATAAGATTTGGCACAGTCAAATATAAACTCTTATATGACCTTCAGAAATATAGAACTACATACATATTTCTGAAGGTCATTGATTAACTAACTGATTCCAGAACCTTTCTAAATAACGTGCTCTAGCTTCGCAACTTTTCTTTAGAACCAGTTTTAGAGGTGCCAATTTCAAATCGAGATAAGAATGGATTCCAGAACTATTTGTGGAACTAATTATATTTCTGATGGGAAATAATAAATACAAATTTTAATTTAAAATATTAGTAAAAACATAATTGGCTTAGAAAACGATTAGAAACGTGTAATACTAGAATACATTTAATTTGAAATACATATCGCCTATGTAAAGAACTTAATACCCGAGGTAAGCCTGACTTTTAGCTTATTTATTAGCCATTTATTGATCATATATTTTGATTTTCAAATATCTGATATATTTATACTACACTTGGGTTCGCGAGCCCAAACAAATTTCTAGCTCTTAATAATTTCTGTAACCTTTATATATCCATTACTACAATTTTGTTAGAGAAACTCTTACTTACTTTCAATAAACGTATCATTGCCACTGAACACAATGTCCTCTTCGAAATGCAAGCCATTCACTGTTTTCGCCTTCAAATCGTGAGCGAAGAAACGTGATATCATTAAATTGGAATGTATAACTTGAGGATGTTTCAAATTGAAGAGATTGGAAACAACTAAACCATTTAATATAGTCACCGTCACATGATTGACATCAACTTGTGATTGCATTACCACACGTCCTTTTATCAATGTATCGCGATTTTTCAAAAACAATGAATTATAAAAAACATTCCAGGGAACGCCATTAATAGAGAAAACTTTTAAATGTTTAACCCGGACGATTGGCATTAAATCGAAAAATAAATCTGGTATAGTAAGTTGACGTGTAGCGCGTATATTCTGTGGTAGCAATAGTTCGCTGGCATTTAAAGTGTGAGCCGTAACTTTTGGTTTAATGGTTAAGAATTGTTGTTGGTCATTGGAACGATTTAAAGAGAAACCTATTAACATAAAATTGTTGTTATTCAGTTCTACATACATAGATAAATAGAAATTATTTAGCTTCTTTTTAAATACCTTTTATAACATCTCCTTGATATATTAAATTTTTAACCTTCATTCTCTGCACTTTAACATGATTTATAATTTCCAGGGTTATATTGAGGTTATCGGAACGCTTTAAACGCTGTGGCAGATAAGTTTGTCTTAGACTTTCAACTTTTTGTAATATTTGCAGAGGGCTTCTTAAAGACTCTCCGACGATTTTAATAATGCCCACATTACCTGCTTGCAATATTACAGGTTCTGTCACTTCAAGATCTTTCATTTTGGGTGTTGTAATTTGCGAAACTTTACGCAATACATCCATGTCCCTTTTACGCTGCAAAAGTATACTGCGCAGCTGACCAACTGTCGTTTCGAAGAGATGTTGGTGGCGGGTCGAAGCTATAATTTCTGTAAATTACATACATAATTGTTGAAACAAAATGAATGATGAAATGTTATAATAAAAATATGTCCAAAGTAATTAATTTCTTTTTTGGCATGGACATATTTTTTTCGTTTATTCTTTACATATTTATTACCTTCCGGTTCAGTTTGATTAACAGTAGCCAAATCCCTGACACTTATCTCCAATTCCACTATACGCATCAACATTTTGAAGGGTCTCTTATAAACGAGCAGCAAATAATCCTCTTTATCTATATTTTGATAACCCAACAAGTTTGTGACATCCATTTGATCGGATATAAAACTGCCGTAACAATCTAAACGATGATTTGTGAAAATCATTACTTCATTTTGTCGTGTAGCACCAACAAATCTAGCTGACGATGACAACAGATCAAAGGCATATTCCTTAGGTGTACGATGTCTATATAGGCTAAAATGGCCATCTGGCATTTGGCGGAATGAACTACATTTTTGTTGTTTACTTGAACACGCCACGATCATATTACGATGACGATAAGTAAATATATGGACTACTAGAGATTGTACAGTTAAAGTTTGCTTGACCTGCAGCCGCAGTGTGGGCGGCGTTATTTCGTAAATGGTTAAAATGGTCTTAAAATGATGAGGTAATTGTGTTTAAGCTATGTATATTTATTTTCTAAATATGTTTGTTTTTTTCTTACCCTGGTTTGATGTTTGATTGCCCGTCCCGTAACCAAGTATTTGGTTTGCGCACCAACAACATTAACCACATGTATAGCGGGGACTGTTATCTCTTCGACAAGATCAAAGTAAGTGTGAAACCATTCAAATATTCTTAAAAAAAAGTTAGAAAAATATAATTTTTTTTAACAAAGTAAAATTTAATAGGATCCCATGAAAAGCATTCAGTCACTACTCGATTGGTTTCTAAATTGTTCTAATTCTAATATCTATCAGAACACGTTTCAAAAATGTTCCTGGGATTGATAATTTTATATTAAAATGTAAAACAAATTTTATTTTTATCATGATATACTGCACGATTAGATTACAGATTATCGTTATAAAACCCTTGCAGCGACAAATGCGCCTTTACTCTATTATCGTATCGAAAATATCAGACTGAGTAAAAATTATTTGTAAAAATTCAACTGAATTCGAATTTGAGATCTCTAAAAAATCAGTAATATAAAAAAATCTTTCAAAAATCTTTCAAAATCAAATTAACGATTTTTTCTGAACAGTTCAATAAAAACTAATTATGTTGCTCTTGAAACTGTTTAGTACATGTGAAAACGTCTTCTGATTAAGATAATGAAGAACTGAGATTATACTGCATATAAATAAAACCCTGTTTATTACCTTCCGGTTTTTTGATCCTTAAGGAATTCTAAGTCTATTGAGCTATGTCCGTCCGTCTGTCTGTGTAAAACATTCTCGCATCTAAACTATGAATCCAAATTCAGCAAAGTTTACAAAATTATGTGACAATCTCAATCAAAATATGACATTTTCCATTAGTTTTTATACCCTACACCACAATAGTGGGGAGGGTATATTGGAATTGTGCTGATGTTTGTAACGCCCAAAAATATTGGTCCAACAAAGTATACCTATCGACTCAGAATCACTTCCTGAGTGGATTTAACGACGTACGTCCATCTGGCTAGCTATCCATGTAAAGCTTGAGCGCAAAGTACAGGTCGCAATTTTGAATAAATTTATAATTTTTTCGGCCCAAGGACAGATGGAATTGAAATTAGTAAAAATCATTCCATTATTTACCTGGCCCCCATACAAATGTCCTCCCGAAATAGAGGGGATCCACAACCTGTATGTTCCTACTGCCACAATTCACCTCCTATATAAGACCGTCTCCGTAATTCACTTTAACATCCATAAAGTTTAGATAAAGTTTAACACACATAATATTTATATGAAGAAGTCATGGCACCACATTTTTTGATGATAGGTCTACTATAAGTCATATATCCCATATAGTGCCCATTTCTGAAATACTGTTTTATATATTACAGATAATACCGTGAAATTTTGTACACGTTATTTCTATGGTAAAAGGTGAAACTGCGATGAAAATAGTAAGAAATATAAATCATATAAAAATTTCTTAATTACTCATATGCGAGATCTCTTAAATATACCGATATTATGTTGAAATTCGACGTGATATATCCTCATATGTATAAAACTCTTTGTACCGAATTTTAAGAAGATAGGACCAAAATCGGTCACAGCCCCCATGTAATGGAGCTAGGACTGAATAAGTAAGGATTTTCTAGCTCTAACATCAGTGTAGTTTTTGTAATTCGCATTATATTTAGGTGGAAGGCATTTAAGATTCGGCCAAGTCGAATATATCACTCTTACTTATTTCAATTAAGCCGGTTTTTATTTAATGCAATTTTTCGAATAACCCGAAAACCGGTTTTTATAACTATATATTACTAACCTAAATTTTCCATACAGCTTCGTAAAATTTACGGCTGCCACGATCATTAACTTTTCCTCGGCCGGGGAAAACAAAAACAGCTTTTGAAATCTACCTGTTAAAGTCAATTGTTGTATGGCTTCAAATATAGGAGCCGGCTCATGTGCCCTGGCCGGATTTCTTACAATTTCAGCACGCTGTGTAAGAACATCTTCTGCCAATTGATACACCTCTAAATGTTCATCCAATGCTATAACCAATAGAAGATTACCTTGCCAATAGATAATCTGAAACAAAATTACATATGTTGACAAGTACAATATCTTCTTAATATATGTAACAACCAATGCCTCTTAACATACCTTTGCTCCTATAGGTTCTGCATGACGTACACTGCCTTCCAAAAGACCCATCAAGCTTAAACGTTTCTCTTGACGACTAATAAACATTTGATACAGTTCATGGCCATGTAAAATATAGATTTGTTGTTTTTGCTCGTCTTGCATAACGTGTATATTACGATCGTATTGAATATCCATATCCATGAAGGGTAATAGAAATTTTAAATTATCTTTAAGTTTTTCCACGGCTGTACTATTTTCCGGTGGAATGTTAGGTGCTGGTATCATGAGCTGTTGTTGTTGTAGGGGAGGGCATATTGGCACCAGAGGCACTGTTGCTGGATTAAGCGGATGGAATATTTGCATAAATTCCGAGTGACACTAATATTTTATTAAAAAGATAATAATTTTATTAAAAAAATTTTCTGAAATTTAATAGATTTACACTTACAATTTGTATGACTAGAGCTATTACAAATAACTTAAAAATAATCATTTTACACTACTTGTAAATTTTAATATATTTATTTAAATCATGTGAATTATTTTTTGTCACTTTTTAATTCTCTTGTCTTTTGCTTATGCACTTCAATTGATAAAGATAAAACATATAGTAAGAATAACAACTCATGAATTAACGGGTTTTAATTTCAATATTAATGCGGCGAATTTAAACTGTACTGGTTAGAGCAGTGTTGGAAGGTGGGTTTTTTATTTAAGGGGTGCAGCAAGAGAATTGTTTTGTATATACATACCATACCATAGAAGAGGAAAATGATATCATTATCATCATCAAAAGTAAAGGGTGATTTTCTAGCAATTTCTCTTTGGCAAAACTGTTTATTGCAGCTCCGTTGTTTTCATATAACATGTTACTGTTAAACATGTTTAGTTCGGTATATAATTTAACCATGAATCGAATTAAAAACGAACAACGCTAGCAGATTATAAAATGTTATTATCCAAATTCATGTTCAGTTACGAAAGTGCATTGTGCACTTTTTTATCCGAAAATTGTGTTCAGCGACGAAGCTCATTTCTGGTTGAATGGATACGTAAACAAGCAAATTTTTCATATTTGGTGTGAAAAGCAGCTAGAAAGAAGTATTACAAGAACTGTCAATGTATCCCGAAAAATGCACTGCTTGGTCTGGATTATGGGCCGGTGGATTCATTGGACCGTACATTTTCAAAGACGACGAAGGCAGAAACGTTACTGTGAATGGCGAGCGCTATTGTTGGATGATTAGACTTTTTTTTTTTTGCCCAAAATGGAAGAGCGGAACTTGGCTGACATGTGGTTTTAACAAGACGATACCGCGAAACAATGGCCCAATTGTGAGGCGAGTTCAGTGAATAGTTTATTTTACGTTTAGGCGCCATGTCGTGCAATTTAACGGCTTTTGACTATTTATGTAGGGCTATGTTAAGGCTCATAGGGACAAGCGCACAACAGTTGACGTACTGGAAGCTAATATTGAAGAATTTATTCGGCCAGCATATCAGCCGGATGTTGGAGAGAGCATGCGAAAATTGGGCATAGAGTATGAATTATTTGAGACTTAGCCGCGGTCAACATTTACATGAAATCATCTTTAAACATTGAATTATATAGATCGTTTTATCAACTCAAATAAAGATTTCATACATTTCTAAACATTGTACTATGTGATTTTTTAAATGAAAACCGAAAGCTTTTAAAAATTTACTCTTTATAAACGTTCTGAAACGATTTATCCACTTTGTTTTCAAGGCTAAATTAGAAGTTATTAATATAATTTGGAAAAAAAAATATATATGACTATTTTTAGGGTCAAAGCCAATTGTAACTACATAGATATAATTTTTCAAATGTTTTACCAATCTCCCATACAAATGACTAACTACTATCGTTATGAAATGAATTAAAAGTTATTTTTAGTTTTTGAATAATGATTTTAATGAATTAAGATCAAAATTAATAAATTAATTTAATTTAAAAAAATGGAGTTACATATGACCACTTTTTTTAAAAGGTAATTACATACATATGTACATACATTTTATTTGCCACACCGACCTTTCTACACATACCTGAAGTAATCGAAGTTTTCAACACATCAAAATTTTATTTAAATATTTGGCATAATAATTAAAATTTTAAAAAGTAACAAACAAAATTTATAACTAAATTCTTATATTTTGATAAAAAAAAAATAGCTAAATTTTTAGTATAGGTGTAACAATTCTATAGTAACATAAATTAAAATAAAATGTATAACATGAATCGTTTAAATTTTACCCAAATGGTCAATAAAAATATACTCGGATATCAAGAAAATAAATTTTTTAATGCGACTCAAATCAATACAAAAGATTTCTATGAACAGGAAAGATATATAGCCAAAATAAAACAAGCTCAAGAACGACATGATTTAGCTGATAAAATAAATAATATTGTATTCAATGTACATGAAAAATTAAGAGGTAAATCTCACAAGAGATGGGAATGTTTTTAAAATATTTATCAATTCCTAGTTGTAAACGTTAACGCTTACTAAATTTGAATCCTTAAAGTATTATGTATCTATCCTATTCTAAATATTTTTAATTTATAATTTTGAGGTTTTAACATTTTTAAATTAAAGAATTGTTACATTTTTTTTAGAACGTCAGTCTTCACCAAATAAATTAAAAGCCAAACCGATCAAAAAGAAATCCAAAGATAAGATCATTGAAGAAAAACCACAAGTTTCTTTAAAAACCACCGAAAATCTAATTAATTCGACTGACAATATCAAACGCAAGATTGTGAGCATACCTCGCATAAAAGTTTTGTGTGTTGATAAGCAACAGAAAAGGGTCCATAAATCCACGAAGACATCAAATTGCGATAACTATGAAAATCACAAGAGACTTGCCGTGACCCTGCAACGTCAAAAAGAGCTACAGATCATATTGGAAGAACAGAAACTGATAAAACAAGGTGGTCAATCTATAGCACAAGACATTTTTGCTATGCGCCATTGTTTGGACGATATACAGCATCGAGTAAATAACTCCCTGAAACAATTGGACAATAAAAAGACTTATTGTGAATGTCATGGACTGATAAGTTCTAAGAGCTGTAAAAAATGTTTAAAGACAGGTAATTTTTTAATATTTTAAGTGTGTAAAGTTTTATATTTAATATTTTTGTTATCTTAGTATGAAAAAGGATTAAGGCCTAAAGACACATCATTTCCTCGATAAAATAACAGCTTTTTTCAATGGACTTTAAACATCGTTTATCTGATGTAAATAAATTTTAGTAATACAAGTATTAATTTTTTCGTTATTTTCCATTAATTTCTTCATTGCATTCATCTTTTTTTCTTATATCTATATATACAAAATTGAATGTGTGTTTGTTTGTATGTACCTTATACGAGACCAAACCTCTGGACCGATATTTTTGAATTTTTCACAGCATTTAACTGGGACTCTGGTGTGATTAACAGGGTACTTTTTTTGACCACACCTACATTTACGCCTGCTTTTTTAAAATATTGTAATTGGAGGCCAAACCCTAGTACCGATCTGCCTGAAATTTTCACAGCATGTTGCTGTGACTCTGGAAGGAATAATAGGCTATATGAAGTTTTGATTGTACAAACGGGGGTAGCACCGCCCATATAACCCAAAAATTTAAATCGCCATATTTTGGGTATTTTTTGACCTACATACGTCAATGATATGCGGTACATATGGTATTGGCATAATTAGGAATACGTACCTTTTTATGAAAATTAAAAATCGTAATATAGTCTTAACTACTGGACCGATCGTCATTAAATTATCACAATAGCATATTCTTACGAAATAATAAATTCTTAACTATGTAAGTGGACAAAGGGGCATGGCCTCGCCCACTGAAATGCATCGCTTATATGACGCGCTTCAGTATCCTATTATTTTTTCATATGGAGAAGATGGATATTACTTTAAAATTGGAGTGCCAATTATTTTACTGCGTAATATCGATCATCACGGCTTTCAATGGCTCTCGACTTGCAGTAAAAAAAAACTGAGAAATAATTTAATAGAAGTGACCATTATAACAGGAAAATATAAAGGTACAGATGTACTTTTGCTACGCATTCCAATGCTACCAACAGATTTACCATTCGATTTTAAAAAATTGTTTCCTGTTCGATTAGCGTTTAAGATGACTGTTAACAAAGCTCAAGGTATATATGTTTGCTCCTGATGGACAAACTAAAAATATTGTATATCTAAAGCATTGCAAAAAAAAAACATTAAAGCTAAATAAATAAATGTTTGTTAATATATAAATACGTTTTATTTTATTTTATAACGAGGGGGGTAGCGAAGCACACCGGGTTTAGCTAGTGTATTATAATTTTAAAAAATCATGCTAACGTTATTTTGTGCTGCAAATTTAAATTTTATCAGTAAAATACTGGCAACACTACTTTCGTGCAGGGTTGTATATTTTTGGTACATATTAAGACTATTATTATTGTGAACCTTTTGTAAACAAGAGTGTGAGAAAATCAACAATTACAACTAGGGCTGCCAGATCAATTTAAAGAAAAATCATCAGAAATCCCGATTAGGTTCATTAAAACGGCTTTTCTAATTCATGTTTCACACACTTCAGTTTTAGCTGGACAGTTTTTGTTCAATTCTCTTTTGAACTTGTCATTTCATTCCCATACATCAATTCAATTTTCGTACTTTTTGATGTATGGAAGAAAAAAACCATAAGGAAATAAGAAAATTGACTAGTACCGTCAAGTTTGTACCCATTTTATTCTCTTTTCCCTTCGCACCCAAAAAAAAAATTGCCAGTCGTAATTCAGCTCTGGCACAAAGTATACAGAGGTTCCTTTTTTATTTTTCTGGTGTAATAAAATTAATTTTCGGTGGTTAAGGTAAGTAAGTTCAGTAATATAGTAGTAATATAAAGCTTAAACAATTATTAAAATACAATTTAGTAATTTTTATTGAAATCACAAGCATATAAACAAAATCTCAAATTGTTTGTTTTGTTTATTTTGCTTGGCCACTCAATTCGTGTTGCATATAGTGTTTTGCTTTTTCACATTACCAACATACTACTTACCACAAAATATTTCCATTCTCTTTTTAAGAGAACTGCCTTATCAGCTGATTATAGTTCTTATGAATCGTCAATATTGTCACCTCTATATACTCTGTGATTTACACAAAACAATTTTGTTGAAGAGATTGAAAGGATTGTGTTAACACCCACAATTCTTATTGCTTAAATATATTTATTGTTATTTGATTTTGTATACGCATATAAAATACGAATAAAAGAGTAACACGAATTGCTAGTACAATTAAGTGTCTACTCATATTATCTTCCCCTCACCCATACGTCTAAAAGGGAATCAACTTAGCTTAATGAATTGCTTCGTGTAAATTGGGACTTAGTATTTTTGAATCTTAAAAACGCCAAAATGACGATTATTCCTCTAATCTGGTAGCTCTGCTTGTAGCGTCATTTGCGGTGCTTGCTTTGTGAAAATTTATAAATTTTATGAAAATAACTAATTATATTACATTAATTATAAAATAAATATTTCGCAATTGAAATAATTATGGGATCTTCAAAAAAACATAAAAAACACAAATTGGAAAGAAGGGAGAAGTATGAAGGTGAGTAAAAACCATTATTGCCAAAAACAACTCCAGACACTAAATGTAGTCGCTAAATTGTTCTCCTCCCAATTAAAGAATACAGCCACAATACGGATCCATCCAATTTGCAAAGAGGCTTAAAGTTGATATTAAAAGTGGGGCCCAACAGCACGCCCGAATATTCAGCCGATGGTTGTTCTCTAACATCTACCGTAGCCGGGCCTCCCACTGCAGCTGAGGCTATGTGCAGCAGCCCCTTGATGCTAGAAGACATGGAAGAATATCGCGAAAAACATAAGAAATCCAAGAAAAAGAAGAAGAAAAAAGACCGTGAGAAGAAACACAAGCATCATAAGGAGAAGAAACGCGACAAGGGTGAACGTCATATAAGTGAAAGTCCTAGACGAGAAGCCTCTTCGGTAGAGCAAATTGAAGATTTGACTTTAATCGCCAGTCAAGATTCACAATCCTTACCAGGATGTTCTTCATTTCAAATACAACGTAGTCCTAAGATTGTGGTGGCAGGGCCGCCTTCGAATATTGCTCTAACGGCCGACGGTGATAGTAGTCAAGATGGTTTTAGTTTTATGGATGATGACAATTCACAACCTTTGCCGGAGAATATTCTTTTCTATGCAAACATGACTACAGATAATTCGCCTTCTTGCAAGCCAGTCTCTAAGCCGATTGTACCCATTAAAACTGATGACACAATAATCGCTTCTCCCTCATCATCATCTATACAAAGTACTTCAATGGGACCGACTTCAACTGGTGGTATTGGTGTCGACAGTGTTGGCTTAGGTAATTTAAGTATACCAGGAAGTCCAGCTGCTAGTATTGATGGTATTAGTCCAACGAAACCATTAGCGGAAGTAAGAATCATGTTATACATACATCTTTTTGAAAATCAAAATATATTTCCTATTATTTTTCATTTCAGTTAATGATACCTTCGCCCTCTCCATCCACTGCCGCTTCTACGCCAGGCGGTACTGGTTCATTGTCGGCCCTAACACCCAAGCAATTGGAAGCACCCAAAACTCCCAGTTCATCGAGTGAATCAGGACGAGAACCTCGCACGTGTGTATTGAAATTGAAACAACAAAAATCTCCACTAAATAAATTACTAGAACATCTGTTACGTATTTTGGAAAAACGTGATCCCCACCAATTTTTTGCGTGGCCCGTGACTGACGATATTGCTCCTGGCTATTCAAAAATCATTAGCAAACCCATGGATTTTTCAACTATACGACAAAAAATTGATGATAACGATTACAGTACCTTAACGGAATTCACCGATGATTTTCGTTTAATGTGCGACAATGCAATACGTTATAATCATGTGGACACCGTGTATCATAAGGCCGCTAAGCGTCTGCTACAGGTTGGCATGAAACATTTAGCACCGGACAGTTTGATGAGAAGTCTTAAGCCGTTGTCGGGTTATATGAGGGAACTAACGGTAAAGGAATTGGGTTTCGAATTAGTACAAAATCATGATTTCCCAGCCTACGATCATCATGCCATGGCTGATTCGGCCGATGAAGGAGCCTCGACAGGTACAGAGGAACCCCTGACACCAGCCCAAATTGAAGAGGAGAGAAAACGTAAAGCTATTCGTTTGGAAAATCAACCCAAGACACGTTTTGAACCCTATGTTGATGATCTGACTTCAGAAGAGATTTTAGCACAAGTGCAAGGCGCTGCACAAGCAGCCAAAAAACGTTTATCGGCCAAGGAAAGAGCACATAAAATGGGATTCTTGAGACAAAATAAAGATGGTTCTACCTCGCTAAATGTACTCACGAAAGATGAAAATGATGGACCCGAAAAGGTTGTGTCTCTGGGCGATTTAGTGGGAAAACTTAAGACAGGCTCCGGACAAGTGCAGGGATATCGTGAAGACAAGCGCAACGAAGCCAAACTGGTGAAACCCTTAAACTATGGACCCTTTGCCTCTTTTGCTCCCTCATTCGATTCACGTTTCTCAACTCTGAATAAGGATGAAACTCAGTTGGTATTGGAAACTTATGGTGATGCTACCAGCACGGAATATGCCGAAAGTATTTTACAATTTACCAAAGATTCCTCTTATGCCACCATGTTAGCCAATGGCCTGCTCGATATCTTAACAAATGGCGAACATTCCAAGGGCATGCAAGACCTCTACGATCTACAAGTACAAAACTACGAACAACAGGAGGCTCTCAAATGTTTCAACAGTGCCGGTCCAGTGGTAGACAGCTCGGCAAGTGTGGAAACTCGTGCTGAAATTGAAAAAGAGTATGAAAAGTACAAAAATACACGTATTGATTTCAATCGCCTGCGCAGCTTAAATGATTTGGGTATTAAGGTGGACTTTTTGGATGACATAGAAAAAGAAATGAAGAATTTTGAATTGACACGAAGACTGCAAGAACATTTGAGCAATAATTTGAACTTGATTGATAAACTAAGGAATACACAACATGACCGTTTGTCTCAGCCTTTACCGCAGCACTTGGGTCTCGTGCAGCCACCCTCGCAAGAGGAAACACATTTGGCGCAACAGATTACACAGCAGTTAACAGACGTGGTTAAGAAGTTGCCACCCTCGGCGGTAACAGATCCATTTGCCTTAAGAAAAGCCATGGGATTATCATTTGGTAGGCTGAATTTAAAAATAAAATTCTAGACAAATTGTTTATGGTAATTATGTATTTTTTTTTTTTTGCAGTTGGTTTACCCCCACCACAAGAAGCCCAACAACGTTTACAGGTGCCTCCACTTTTACAACAACCTGTGTCCTTGCCCAACATACCTTTTACACAAACTCTTCCTTCCACATCGCCTGCTAGCGCCCCACAAGATGGCAGCAACAACTTATCTGCTTCGCTTGCCATGGACATAGACGAAGATGTTTCCACCTCAGCAGGTGGTGATTTAGAAAATGAACTACGTGAATTTTTAGAAAATGGACCTGGTCTACATGCCGCCTCCTCAACAGCTGACGATAACAATTTGATGGCTCAATTACTTATGAATTAAACTTAATTGAATGCTTTCTTTGCAGTTGTAGCTTTATGTTTTATCATTAGGTATTAGATTTTCTTCTCATGCTTTTTAATTTTATTTTTAACGATTCCATCTTTATTTTGATGGTAATTTATTATATTAAGTTCTTTTATTTTTTTTAATATCCTAAAAATCACCATAAAATTTCTCCAAATAATAATGTTTATTTATACATTTATAAAAAAGAGAAATTAAAATAAATTTGTGTATAATACAGAATTAATCACAACGTACTTGTTTTATATTTAATGGCGATGTTTTACATTTATTATTTATGAAATATTTAGTGAAAACTAAACTATGTATCGTGTAACATATGAGATATTAAAATCTGAGGGGTTACTGCGTATTTCGATTCGAAAAGAAAATCATTCGAAATACAATGTAAAAAGTATACAAATTCGAATGATTTTCTTTTCGAATAGAAATACGCAGTAACCCCACTGTTCTCCCGACACTCTTTTTATACTTTAATTGCTTTTACTATAATGGTATAATTAGGCCTTTTTGGAAGGATATTAGGATAGATAGTATTAATACCAAGAGGGATAAGGATTTGCAATTTTTAGCTATTTCTGTCTTTCTTAAGGCCATCAATCTAATTGTAAAAGATCGCCTTACAAATTTTGTTGAGAAAAATTTTCTTCTACCTTTTTGCTCTTTTGCTTATGGAAAGAAATTTTAGGCAACAATTTGTATTAATTCTTTTTAGAATAGCACTTTTGAATCCCCATAGAGAGACTCAAAATAATTGCTACCACCATTAACATTTCAGCTGCTAACGATCTCATAACATTGAAACGACAATATACATCTTGATATTATTGATTGGATTATTTGTTTCTTATCGGATAGAAATTTCTTCAATGGCCTTCTTTTTTGTCTCCATTTTCTTGTCTCCGTTACTATTCATTTTATACTCTAATATTTGTTTCAATTTGAATAGAATCTTTAGTGAAAAATAATTATCTCGACATTTTAAAAAACAATGTAGACTCTAGTGTAGAGAAATTAGAACTAGTATAGAACTGGATTTTCCAACAGGACAATGATCCTTAGCATACCTCCATAATTGTGAAATAGTGGTTGTTTATTCATCGTCCAAAAACTTTAGATCATCCTCCGCAGCCCTCAATTTAATTGAGCACCTGCGGGAATATCTGGACAAAAAAATTTGACAAATAAATATTTCTTGCAAGGATAACCTAAAGGTTATTGTGTATTTCGATTCTAAAGCAAAAGCTTTCGAAATACAATGTAAAAAGTATATAAATTCGAATGATTTTCTTTTCGAATCGAAATACAAAATAACCCCACAGGCTGAATGGAAAAAATTTCGCCTGATTTCACAAAAAAAAACCCCCGTCGATTTTTTATTTTCCAGCCAGTGCCGGACGGAAATTGTTTGACCATTGTTGATTTTATTTATTAAGTTGGCATTCTTCTGTTGTATCTCTTCTTCTTAGTCAAATATAGAAACTAATAGTATGTTGCGGAGTAATGGTCATCAATTCAGCATCTAATGATGTTGCAGATTTTGCAAAAATTAAAAAAATTAAAGACTCGAAACCAAACCAACAGAACCTGGAAAATGTAGCGATGCACAGTAACAATTAGTACTAATTAAGCAACGACACAACTTCAGAAAAAAACGCAAAATTAAACGACGTAAAGTGAGGTATTGGTGTACATTTTGTTTTAAATTTGTACTTGTTTATATGTATTTATATAAAACATTTTTAAACAATATTAGGTGTTTAATTTATATTGACGCTCACTGTATATATATGCATACAACGAATGTGAATTTAGTGAATCAAGTCTAAATGGAATTAATTAATTATAATGATGGCTTACAACCCATACAAAATTAAAAATATGTTGTTCAATACGTTTCATATTCACCCCTATCGTGAATAAAAATTTCACATGAAATTTGTTCCCTTTCACATTTTTCCTATTAAAATTCAATGTTATTCACGATAGGGGTGATTATCTTTATTTGCAAATCTTTCATTATTAAATACAAAATAGTTGATTTGATCATTCATAAGTACTTAAATAACTGCTTAATTAAATAATATATTTAAAAACACTACTAAAAATAACCAATTAAAGTGATTTTTTAAAAACGGCTTTATTGCATTTTAAATTACATTAGAAAAATAAAATTTATAAAAAAAACAATTACACTAAATTTAGAGCAGTATGAACACAGAGTGTAATTAAATATAGTTTTAGTTTTAATTGTTTAACATTGTTTTTTTAATATTTAAAATTTTTTAATGTTTATATTTAACACTTGTATTAGTTTAAAGAGAAATAAAAAAAAAACTAATGAAAGACGGGGGTTTATTATTACACAGTTGGTGATGTAAACAAATTGGTTTATTATATAATAAGTATAGTTTTTTTTTTTGTTGTTGTTTCAATTAAGTAATAACTTTTATAAAAAATAGATTTTGACATTTGTATAATTATATTTTTAGCTAGAAAAAATTAAGTATTTCTGGTTTTAGCGTTATTAATAAGTTTTATACATATAAAATGATTTATTTATGTATTTAAGATCTCGTTTTAAGTAAATTTCTTTTAAATTTAATTGTAGTTTATTTTAAGTAAAAGTTAAGTTGAAACTATTTCTTTTATATTTACTACATACTTGAGTTTTTATGTTTCTTTCTAGATTTTTTAATCGCTTTTAAAAAACAACTCCATTTTATACACATTCACCCCCTATCGTGAATAAAAACTCCACATGAAATTTGTTCCCTTTTCACATTTTTCCTATTAAAATTCAATGTTAAAAAAATTAAAGGGAAAAAATTTCATGTGGAATTTTTATTCACGATAGGGGTGATTATTAATTATGTATTACATATTTTGAAATATTGGAAACTCTTTCGTTGCAACCAAATCTTTAGTAAATATTTTCAAACTACTGTATAATTTAGTTAAAAATGTGGCATAATTGAATTTTACACTTTTTAAATTCTATTAAATGAAATCCCTGTAAAGTTTATTTGTGTCGTTCATTTTAACTATGAATGCATTTTATTGCATTATTAGTTAAAAAGCAACTGCCACACTTTTACAAAGTGTTTGTTATACCAATATAAAATAACTTTTTGTAATTGTAGAGATCGAACATATTTATTTTAAATTAGTCAGCAACTCTAACCAGTTCGATTTCATCTGTTAGTTCATAAAGGATATTGTGAATATAATCTTACTATCAAATTTATTGATAGTTTGCTACAAACAGAAGCATCTAGCGCTTTTATTTTATATATTTAATGAAATTATTTATTTTCGATTTGGTTACATTTCCAATTTTCAATTTATAGTTTAAAGTGAATTTGTTTCCATAGTCTACATACCAGCATGTTTAAATTTATATTTAACATACATAGTTATATAGTGAGGTAGCATTTACAAACATTTCTTACTTTTTAAAAATAATTTTTCTATAGTTAAGTAAAAAACAAAGAATAATTTTATAGTTTTGAAATTAAAACTGATTTGACTTGATTTATGTTGAATGATTGAAAGATTATACTGTACTTTGAGAAGTTCCGGTAAAACGCTTACGACTTTAAAACGAAAAATAGAATATATAAAAATTTAATTAGATTTTTTTTTTGTTTTTATAAAAAAACTTAAACAAAAAATGCAAAATTAAACGTTTATCTCATTTTCTAAACAGATTTTTGTATTATAAAATGATCATGAAACTAATTAAAATTTGGAAGTACATATAAACCTTTTATGAAACCAAAAATTGTATAAAGGATTTAGTAAAACAGAGTATTTTTATTTAATTAAATATAAAAAATGTTTGTTGAAAAACAAAAAAAGAAAATTATTAAAGTTAAGTACTTAATATTTTTAAGGCAGTTGTAATTAATTGTTACAATTATTATTCATCACAATAAATACTCTATTTTAACTAGAGCTATGTATAGACGGTTGTCAGATCATACAATGTTGACAATTTACCTTTTTCAATGTCAGTACATTGCTAGATCTGACAACCTATACATAGCTTAAATATGCTACAAATATAAACAAACTAAAAATGTTCAAAACAAAACTTTTCAAAAAATGCATTGCTGTATAAAAATTTTAATCTAAAACTAAATTCAGCAACAATAAACCATAAAGCTTTGTACAGACGGTTGACAGATCTTACAACGTTGTCCGAAAAATATTCAGAAAATGTCTGCGCGAACTTAAAATTTTTGTCTTTCAACGTTATAAGAAAAAGCATTGACAATTTACGTTTTACTAACAATTTTTCAATGGCAGTACATTGCTAGATCTGACAACATTGTATGATCTGACAACCGTGTGAAAATTTAAACTAAAAAAAAAACATAAATTCATGACACAGCAAAATCTCAAAAATTACTCAATGCATAAGCTGGCAAATCGCTACATTTTTCAACATAAAATATTTCAAATAATTAGCTTAAAATGTTTGTTTTTCGTTAAGTGTTTTTTTTTTTTTGTAAAAGGAAACTTTTGGCATGCTTTTGTGTATTGTGGGTTGTTTTTCAATGGGATTTTTCTGTTAGCAAGAGATTTTTTAAGTAAATATATTAAATTACAAAAAAAAAAAAAAAATAATAAAAAATTAAGAAAAGAAGAAGTAAATAAAAAAGAAAAATTACACTAAATTGGCATCCTTTGCCATACTATAGAAGGCAGATTGTGAGTTGTTTAATAGATTTTCAGGTGAATCGAATTCAGAAATTTCACCCTTATCCAAAACAATGACTTTGTCGGAGTCCAAAATCGTATTCAAACGATGGGCAATAGTTAAGACAGTGCATTCCTTGAATTCAGAACGTATGGTTTTCTAACAAAAAAAAAAAAATTTATTTTTTTGAATAAATTAAGTTGTGGTTAACACAAACTGTGTTTAATAAAAATCACAGTTAAAATTACCTGAATTAAATCATCAGTTTCTAAATCTACAGCAGCTGTTGCTTCATCCAACACTAATACTTTCGTTTTACGCAATAAGGCACGTGCCAAACACACCAACTGACGTTGGCCTACCGACAAATTGTCACCACCTTCGGAAATCTCATGATTCAAACCGGCTGGCAGTGATTTAACGAATGCCTTCAAATGAGACAATTCCAAGGCTTTCCAAATTTCAGCATCACTCTTAACTTCGAAGGGATCCAAATTGATGCGCAACGAACCGGAGAAAAGCACGGGATCTTGGGGAATGATAGTTAAGCGGGAACGCAACATATGCAAGCCCAAAGTGGCAATATCAATGTCATCGATAAGTATACGACCAGCAGCAGCTTCAATGATACTAATCACAAGACACAAACAAATGTTGTGATAAAATAAAGGAACTAATTACAATATCTCTATTTAACTTACCGGAACAAGGACAAGGTCAAACTAGATTTACCCGCTCCAGTACGTCCAACAATACCAACTTTTTCTCCTCCTGCTACCTTAAAGCTAATGCCGCGCAATACCAAATCCAAACCCTCACGATAGCGCACTTTGAAGTTCTCAAATACCACTTGACCTTCGAGCGGCCAATTTTTGGGTACTCTCGAATTTTCCAATTCCCAAGGAGCTTCCTGTTTAGTTTCACCATACTCCTTAATACGTTCTACCGCCACAATATTGGTTTCAATATCGGAGGACATGCGCACCAACCAATTCAAGGTTTGTGTTACTTGCAGAGCATAACTTACGGAGAGACCTACCAAACCGGGATCAGTTTGACCGCCCAAGACGGCAAACAATGAGGCAAATAGAATGATGAGATTACCAACCATTTCAAGGCGAATGGCCAACCAACGATTGGCAATGAGTGAGGGATATTTGCAGACCTGATTTTTATCCACTTTGGTGTCGGATTCATCAATAAATCTGAAACGAATACAAATTGGTTGTAAATAAAACTTAGATAAAGAAGGCCTAAATAAAATAATCGTATTTATAAAAATAAAATCCAGTTCATAAATGCAGGAGTTAAAGAAATTTGTGAAATATTGGACTTTAATGTTGGGAATTGTTATAGCAACTAACTCAATCGTAGTTTTTTTTTAATTAAATTCAGTTGATTTCTTTAACGATAAATAAATTTTTTATTTTGCAAGTTGATTGCTTTAAAGGTATTATAGAAATAATTAACTCTGGGTTAACAATTACATGCTTAAGCAATGAAGTCAGGTCCAAAATTCGTGGATTGTTAAATGAACAAACTCAAGCCCAATATCAAGTTCAATGTATTAGAAGCAACGATATCAAGACAAACAATTGTTGAAGTAACCAATTCAAACCAAACAATCGCGAGCTTTTAATGCAACGATCTCAAGACAAACATTCATAGATTGTTAAAGGAACCATTTCAAACCAAACAATCAAGAGCTGTTAAAGCAACAATCTCAAGACAAACAATTGTTAAAGGAACCAACTAAATCCAAACAATCAAGAGCTGTTAAAGCAACGATCACAAGATAAACATTCATAGATTGTTAAAGGAACCAAAAGGAGGTACAACAATCGTGGATGTATAAAAGAATTGCATCATTCTCATCGTTCCAAATTGAAGCACAACAATCGTGGATTTAGAAAAGATGTGCATCAATCGTATCATCCCAAACAAATACTGGTTCTATTGTAAAATAAAATTTAAATAATTTTTTTTTATTTTATAGTTTTCCAAAACTTACCTATCTTGCACCGAATAAGCTCTTATAGTTGAGACACCTGTAACTGTTTCTCCGAAATGCGAATAAATTGGAGATCTAGACACCGACTCCAAACGCATCAGTTGACGCGATGTTGCCACATAAAAACGTTGGGCAAAGTAGTACAAAAATGCAATGGGAATAATCACAGCCAAGAAAATCGGTGTGGATATACTAATTACAACAATGGTGGCTAAAACCTACATTATGTTAAAGAAAATAGTTATTTAAAAAAGAGAAAAGAATAACAGATTAATATTATATACGTATAATTTAATTTCGAAATAAATATGCATAGGAAAACAAATTAGTGAAAAAAAATAATAAAATTAATGTGAATTTTTACCATTACTTGATTTGATTTGAATTTAATTTATTTATGATTTTTCTCAGTGTAATATTTGAGAAAAGAAGAAATAATATAAAAAAAAATAATAAAAATAGTGAATGAAAAGTTAGATTTGATTATTTTGTGTCAAATTCTATAATGAAGAATAAGTATGTATGTGTTAAATTCAAGAAAAAAAAATAAATAAAGAGAAAAGTAGCAATTTGGCAACATTATGGAAAATAAAAGAAGATACATATTTTAAAAAGTTTTCTTTGAAACTTGATGTAATTATCAGTAATGCTGAAATGAAATTCGTTTATATTTTTTGTAAATTGTGAAAAAAGAATTATGTACATATTTGACTGATTGAGTTAAATAGTACAGTCTTAAATGTGTAATTTTTCAAGGTTTATTCACCCAGTTTTTTGACAAAGTTTTTTTTTATATGAATATTTTCTCTCTCAATTATTTTGTTTGAAACAAATGGGTGAATCCTCCTACTTAGTGGGTGGTATTATTGATTCCGCACGGAAAGAAAAAGTAAGCGGAAAGAAATATCGATCGATATGTAAAATGTAATTATTCATTCCTGCTTCATGCCGCGATACTGTCTGTGTAGAGATGATACCGCAAAAAGGAAAAATACCGCAGGAAAGGAATGAATAATTTCAAATTATGCTTCCGCACAAAAATTTTTTTCCGCAATCTCAAAACGGAATGAATAATTCGACCCAGTATGTATTTGACTCTGAACTTATGTATTTCAATTGAGAACAATTTTGACATTTCCAAAACAAGTAGATAACAGCCATGTAGAGAAATCCTAAACACAGTTTTCTCCACAACGTTTTAAAATTTTGCTTTGTGTATTTGTGTATAGTTTTTTTTAGGAACTTAAGTTTTAAAGTGTGGTCCAGTAAAGCTGACTAGTTTCATGTTTTTAATTTTAAATTAAATCTATCTAAAACAAAATTGCAAGTGCAATATATTTAAATCAAAATTTAAAAAAAAAAAAACAAATTTACCTCAAAACCACACCATAGAGCATCATCAAATAGACGTGGCAATACCGTGTCTAGTGACTCAAAATCTTTTGAAAAACGTGATAAAATACGACCTAATGGTGTGATATCGAAAAACCTCAACGGTAGACGCATAATATTTGCCAACAATGAGGAATGCATTACGAGGGCAGCTCGTAAGGCACCAAGCCAGGGTACTAAGGCAACACCATATGAGAAAAAAGCTGCAAACACAGTACAAGGTGTTAAAAGTATAAATAAAGTTTGTAAGAAAAATAAAAGAAATGGATAAGTTAAAAAATTGTACTTGTTACAAGATGTGGTCCTATAATAAAAACATTGATTTTTGAAGCATACACTTGGATAAGGGGAACCAGAATTGAAAAGCTTAAGGAGAGGCAAACGTAATAAATGTAATTTACACATGCTTCAAACAATGAAAAAGGACTTAAGAAATCTACAAAGGAAAGTGATTAGTAAGTTAACTAATTTACTACATTAGTGACTATATCAACTACAAATTTTATTAGCAAATGACAAATTTAACTTATGCGTCTACAATCTCTGGAACGCAATTACAGGAATCTTCAGAAAAATTCCATCATAAGCAAAATTGAGTATCATGCTAATTATGTTTATTTTGGTTTTTGGCTAAACTAAGTATTAAGTACAATTCTTTATCCGCTTTCACACTCTTCAATTCTGACTCGTCAAGGCAAGTATTTTCGGATGAGAAGGGAAAAGAGAATAAAAAGGGTACAAACTTGATGGTACTAGTCAATTTTCCTGTTTCATTTCTTTCTTTCATGTTGATTTGCATTAAAAGGTACGAAAATTGAATTGACGTGTATAAATGAAATGGCAAGTTCAAAGGAGAATTGAAGAAAAACTGGTCATCTAAAACTAAAGAGTGTGAAACAAGACTTTTCAACGTATTAAATAAATAACAAAGATAAATATGTGCCATTAAGTACAATTTAAAAGCCAAGACATCACTTCATTCTCTCAGCGAACAATTTCTTATCAGCGCATGAATTTGTTTCGTGTGGACAACTCGTGTCAATGTTATGTTCTTGTTCGAACAACGTTGTTAGAATATTTATTTGCACACCTACATATGTACATACGTCTTCCATCAAATGCAGTTTTCACACAAAAAGATTGTAATTTTAAAAATAATTTTAATACAAATAAAACTCTGAATCTCTAAATGTTTTTTATACACAGAAAAATATATTCCAATTTATGTTAGTAATTCTATAGAAATAGTATTGTAGAAATATGTAGTTGTTTCTGTAGAAAACGTTTGCGATTAAGTTTTTTTTTTTTATAAAAACCGTTTCCTCTTACGTGAAAACATTTCCATCAGTTTTCTGTAAAAAAACGTTTTTACTCTGTTTTATATAGAAAACTTTTGGACGGGTTTTAAAATTTATAACATATTTCGAAGAATTTCGCGAGTATCAACTTAGTTTTTAAACAATTTGAAGTGCTATATTGCTGTGCCGAATTTTAAATATCATTTACCTAAATATAATGAGAATTACAAAAACTACACTGTTGTTAGGACTAAAATATCCTTATTTAGTCTTATCGCAAATACGAGTATTATTAGTATTTTAAATATTGTTTGATAGAAGAGTTTACGCACAATATAATTTATTTCAAATGTTTTAAAATTGTATCTAATTTTAACTATTTATAATTGATGCAATTACCAATTTACAGATGTAACAATTTATAAAATTAAAAATTGGTTCAATATTTTTCCATATTCAGCAGGTTAAGAAAAATAGTTATAAAAATTTGTAAGGTTATAAAGTTATAGGTGTAATAGTGGAAGTGGACCAATTATGGATTGATAGCTTCAAAATCCAGTATTCAGTAACATGATTTCTATATATTTGAGGCTTATTTAGGTTGAATTTCATTTTAATAATGTTGTTTACAAGAGTTTAATGGTTGCTATAATGATATTTGGAAGTTTACTTTGTTTGGGAGATATTGCCAATTATGGTCAATCCATAACAATCCAATATGACAGATATTAGTATGATTTTTGAATTTAAATTACTGACCGGTATATAATGTTGGTTCGATATCGATATTTATTAGACATTATTGTAGCTTAACTTGTTTTTTAGAAGTGGGCCTTATATAGGAGATTTGACCAATTATGAACCGATCTTCAAAAAATTCGGTACAATGAATTTTATGCATGAGGACATATCACATCGAATTTCAACAACATACCGGTACATTTAAGAGAGACATGACTATTTAAGTAATTTTCGGAAAGCACTTTATATGGAGGATATGACCAAATATGGACCTAAATTCACAAAATCCAACAGTTTGATTTTGGCATATATTTGCAAGATCTGTGAACAATTTTGAATATTTATAACATATTTATAAGTATTTAAGTGATTTTCGGAAGTGGATTTTGTATGGGGGCTAATGTCAAACATGGACCGAACCAAACAAAGTATTGTTTTGTGATTTCTTTTTATATAAAACTAAGAAGAAAATTGGAAGAAATTTGTATAGGGGCTATGAGAAATCATGGACCAATTCTTACTATTTTCATTAGGGCTAGGCTTTTTATCATACAAAAAAAAATTGTGTGAAATTTCATGACTTTATCTGCAATATATTTAAGTTTGTTTAAAATATCAATTTTTTGGAGGTTGTCTCACATTTTGATTTATAACTCTGGTTCAACTGGACCAATTTTGCTGATTTTCAATGCCAAACTGCTTAGGAGAATTATGAACCATTTTTTTTATAAACTTTATTAATTCTGATTGTGTATTTTGGATGTGAGAGTATTTTACACAGACAGACGGACATATACATATATACAAGGCGGTTCGGAAACTTCTTAGCCTAGAACAGAAAGCGCGGTATAAACAGAAAAAAGTTAAGTGTTTTGGAAAATTCCATCTCTGCTCTGAACATATGTTAAATTTCTTTTCGATCTGACAACTCCTTCATATAGTAACAGGTGTTCAAAAAAGACGCATCCGAGATTTTTTTACAATGGAAAAATTAGAAATTCGTGCCCTCGTAGCTCAATCGACTTAGAATTTCATTAGGAACAATAAAATATATACTTTGTTGGGTCTCAGATGCCTATTTCTCAATGTTACACACGAAATGACAAACTTATATACATACATATACCCTCATTCTCCACTTGTGGAGGTGAAGGGCATAAAAAGACATCATTAAAAAATGTTTATTCCCAAAATTCCGAACATGACTGTCTACAAATTAACAGATGCTTCTCTATTTGAAAAGTGAAGATTAGGAGAAATAAAATACAAATTTCATAAATCATTCTAATTTTGTCCCATATAACTAACGTAATAAAACATTTGTCCTAATTCACATATGCACACTGTCAGCCCCTTAAGTAAAGCATTATACAAAAACAAAAAATTACCTCAAACACACACCAAATAGCGCCATCAAATAAATCTGGTAATGTTGAATCTATTGACTCAAGATCTTTTGAAAATCTTGATAGAATGCGGCCCAAAGGTGTAGTATCGAAAAATTGTTGTGGCAGACGAATAATATTTAACAATAATTCGTGATGTAAAATGCGAGCAGCTTGTAAAGTACCAAGCCAGGGTGCTAAAGTAAGGCCATATGAAAATAAGCCTGGAAACAGAAAATTTTTCATCGAACAATACGCCAATGCCAGTTATATTTTCATTAATAAAAATACATATACATACATATATGTATGGTACATATGTAATTTGATATATGTACATATACCAAATTGCTACAAATATCTATGTACATAGGTTTAGATGTCTAAAAAAAAGTAAAAAAAGAAGAATAAAACCATAAAATACAACTACAGTTTGTTAGTATTTGATAAAAATGCATAAACCAAAACCTAAATAAAAATCAGTTCAAAAAGAAATTAGGAATTTACGTAATACAAATAATTAAAAAAGAAAATACATATTAACAGTCTAATTCATAAAAAACTTATCAAGGGTTTATAACAGGTTTATAAAGCAAATATCCATACAAAATTTGCTTTATAAGACTGTTATAAACCTTTGACAAGTTTTATGAATAAGGGAGTAAATGTAAATAAATATTTTTTAAGATTGGGCTTTGCTTTGATTTAAATACAGTGGCTGAGAAAAAAGAAACGAACTAGCATTAAAATGTAAATTAGTTACATGTAGAAAATATTTCAATAAACTGTATTTTGTATAAGTAATTTATAAATTCATGCAAAATACATAATTATTCAAAATTTAATCATATCAAAAAGCTTTAATGTTTTATCAGAATTGAATATTTAATCATTTAATCATAATAACATTTTCTTTTTATTAAATTTGAATAAAGCAAAAACGGTGTTTAACCGATTTTGGCAATTATAGATCTAATATCTAAATCGATTTTTTTAACCTAGAAATTCTATCAGTAACCAATTAAACATTTAACTTATAAAAAATATACTAAAGTTTCAATCATCAACTTTCAATTAATAATGATCTTTACTGAAACGTTATTATTTGAACTAATTTTAACAATTGTATGACTAATAAAAACTTTCATATTTTTTTAATATTAGTTAGTTAATTCCCGGGATTTGGAAAAAACTATGAAAAAGATACTTATTTTAAACGTAATTACAAAGAGTTATATAATTATTAAAAGTTATGTGAGATTTTATTAAAGATCACTTAAGAGAAGTCTGCAATATTTCAAAACTGCAATTTATTAAAATATTGTGTAATATTTTCCGCTCTAAGTTCAGTATCATTATCTTGAACTTAAAATTCTTTCAATTACTGATTAATCCTTCAAAGACTCTCAATAGTAGTTTGCTTTATTGTATCTAAATCCAATTGATGGTTGGGTTGCTTACTACACACAATATGTTCGGTGAGAAATTGGGTTTGAGTTCAGAGATATGCTAGCATTAACATTACGTACTAGTTCTTAATCATAGGCTCTGAAGAATATATGGAATCTAACTTCAATATCTATCAACAGTGCTATGTAACTATGCAGAAGCTGAATCATTCAGCCATAGTGATGGCACGATTAATCGAAAAACTAGTAATAATCGATTATTTTTCTTTAATTAACGATTTAATTGTATCGTGAATTCTCTTTCGATTAATTGAGTTAAACGATTATTCCAAAAAATAATCGATAGACATCCAGGAACAAAAAGAAATAGAAAAAGAGAAGAGGAACAAGCACATGGCTGAGCATTTTTCGTGACTTCCAGATGAATTTCGGAAAAACTCGTCAAAATGACGATAAATCGTATAATCTGGCAGCTATGTTTGTGTCCCTTTTTCCCCGCATTTTGTTGTGTATAATTTTTACAAACGTTGTCGTTGTTCACTATAGGCTGACAAAATACATTTGTATACAATAAATACATATATACATAAATGGCTCCAATAAAAAGTGGAGTTTGGAAGCAATAAAAAGTGGAGTCGCATGGGAAGAAATGAAATCGGTCTACCCTAAGCCGTACTCTCTTGCACAAAAAATATTGCTCTTTGATTGGTACATCTGTACCATCAGAGCGGCTTTTTCAAAGCAGGTGCAATAGTAACGCAAAAACGGAACAGATTAACCACGAAACGGTTATCAAAGCTTCTATTTTTAAATTCTGTGCTAAATAAATGATATTTTTTTAATAAGTAATAATAATTTTTTTATTTATGATAATTTTCAATTTTACCTAAAAATATCGATTAATCGATTAAATCTTTCCAATTAATTGCAATCGATTATTTTTTCTTTTCGATTAATCATATAATCCATTAATCGATTATTCTTTTTTTTTTTTTTGCCATCACTACTCAGCCACAATACCGATTCTATTGGGAAAGTAGAATTTCCAGACACTATCTTAATAAAGCTAAAGTAAATGGATAATTGCGTAGTATTTCGAAAAAAATTTAATTCGAAAACAACGAGAAACGCGTAATACAAGTAAATAGAGAGCCGAACAACTCATCTAATTTATTGTTTGCTTGCTGTGAGCTACATATATACCATGCGAACTAATTAACTAATTAATCTATAATTTTCATGTTTAAATGAATAAAAAGTAATTAATTTAGTAGGATTAAGATACAGAACAAATATCGTTAAAGAGAAGTCAATTGATTATTTTACACATTCCAGGTAATCTAGGATGAAGTCAATTGTCATTTTAGTGTCCCCATAGCAAATATTTCTCGAAAAAAAAATTATAATTTGGAAATCCTATTTTCGTAAAAACAAATCACAATATAAATTTAATTTTATTTGATTATGTTTGCTCTTACAAAACAAAACTTTTTTGAATAAATATTTGACATGTGTAACCGTACCTTTACTTGTTAGTAATCTAATAAATAGTGAATTGCCACTAAGTGTCCTCTTGCAAATACGATTTTAGTGTTTGTTTTTTGTGTTGGGTCAATTAAAGCCCGCCTATTAAGTCTTTAAAATCACGAATATAGTAGTCAGAATGTTGAAAACCCAGCTTCTGGTTTCTAAGCACTATAAGATTATATTGCTATTGCTTTTGAAGAAACTGTAGCTAACAATAAGAGGATCTATGTTACTTATGCAGCGGACATACTCAATGAAAATTCACTTTTTGATATGACAACAGCGCCTGCAAATAATGCTTTTAAGTGAGCACAAACTATTGGTGGCTTACAATAGGGGATAATGTGACATCTCCGTGATTGATTTGAAGTAGGTACAATAATTCTAGACTGAAAATTTTTCTTTGCAGTACAAACCATTTGAATTCGAATAAAATAAAAAGCTAGTGAATAACGTTCACTATTTGTTTGAGAAGTCTAGAAAAAAATACAAAAATTACAAATAAGAAACAAAGTCTAAAATTTCGGTTTCAAACTTTGAATCCATTTAATGCACTACGATGAGAGGCTTCTGAAGGAAATGTTCATTAAGCTATGTATAGACGGTTGTCAGATCATACAATGTTGTCAGATCTAGCAATGTGTTAATAAAAGGTAAATTGTCAATGCTTATTCTTACAACGTTGGAAGAAAAAAATTTTAAGTTCACACGGTTGTTAGATATTTTGTGAACATTTTTCAGACAACGTTGTAAGATCTGTCAACCGTCTGTACAAAGCTTTAGCAACGAAGGCAAAATTTATTGTTTTAAATTTTCAAACTAAAAACTATGACAAAAATTTAACACTAACGAAAAAATCTGACTATATATAGTGGAATTGTTGTCAGATTAAACGATTAATACTCGTAATATTCGATAATGAAAATTATACGTAAATAACTAAAATAAATTCAGTTTTCCTGTACTCTTCTACTCTAATATTTTAAGAACAATACTAAATTTCCCCTGCCACAGTATTTTTAACAATTTGTCATCGAAATCATGTTTGCAAATATGTATACATATTTGTATTTTCTTTTTTAATAATTTGTATTTTAGAGTTTTAAAAATTGATTACCTCAAATGCACACCAAATACCACCTAATAAACGTGGTATAACCACATCCAGTGCATCAATATCTTTCGAAAAACGTGACAATACACGGCCCTGTGGTGTGGTATCGAAAAATAGCATGGGCAATTTCAAAACACTTGTCAATAAAACATAATGTAAAATTGAGGCAGCCTCTAAGGCACCCAAATGTGGCGCTAAACTAACACCGTACGATAATAAAGCTGCAAATTTAAAATTTTATGTTTTTTTTAAGAAACAAAATAAAAGGTTGTTGTTAATATTTTTTGGAAAACCTTAAAAGTGTAAATGTAATTTGAATAAATGTCAAGTGTTCTAGAAATGTTGTAGAAACACAAGCCAAAAAAAAAAATAAAACAAGACACAATAAGCGTGGAAAAAATCACTACATTTACAACATTTTTTTCCAAAGATGCCATATCTTCCTTAATTCCTACACGCGCCAGGTTATTTGAATAACTATAATTTTTATATACAGACATATATTGTTATTAACTTTAATTTATTATACATATGGTGAATTTCACTTCAAGTGACCCAATGTTAAAAATCGATTTGGATGAAATTTGCACCAAGGTTAGTACTATTGGATAGTAGGCCAGCTCTATCAGTCCAGAAGTGCCGGAGTTAGAGGGGGTCAAAGTTGGAAATTTTGGTCAATTTTGTTCATACAGGGTTTTTTAAAATGAGTGTAACTTTTCACCTATTGGTCCTAGCAAAAATTGTCCAAAGGACTTTAGATAGCTATTTCTTCAATCATTTCAAATATATTTTTTTTTTAATTTTTAAAAAATTTTTTTTTAAAAAATATATTTTTTTAATTTTTTTTTTTCAATTTGGGCCCTTTTTTAAAGAAAGCTTATACAATTTACTTTAAGGCCTTTATAATCGCTTAATGGGATGCGAGTGGGATATCTACCAAAAAAAATATTTTTTAACTCAAGAATAAGATTTTTCAATATTTGACACATGTATCATTTTCATTTATATATTAATTTTATTAAATTATTTATTATTATTATTCTTATTTAGTATTATAATTAATAAATAGAAAAAAAATTAAAATAGTGCATATGGTACAATTTGAAACACTTTCTTCTTTGAGTTGCAAATTTTTTTTATAGATACCCCACTTGCATCCCATTAAGTGATCACAAATCTGTTAAAGGAAATGGTCTAAAGTTTCTTTTGAGGAAAAATAAAAAAAAACTCCATTTTGAAAAAAAAAATAAAAAAAATGGGGGAAAATGAAAATGATACATGGCCAAATATTGAAAAATCCTATTCTTGAGTTAAAAAATAATTTTTTTTATAGATATCCCACTCGCATCCTATTAAGCCTTAAAGGCCTTAAAGTAAATTGTATAAGGTTTCTTTAAAAAAAAGGCCCAAATTGAACAAAAATTAAAAAAATAATATTTAAAAAAAAAAAAAATTAAAAAATTTTTTTTTTTAAATTAAAAAAAAATATTTTTGAAATGATTGAAGAAATAGCTATCTAAAGTCCTTTGGACAATTTTTGCTAGGACCAATAGGTGAAAAGTTACACTCATTTTAAAAAAACCCTGTATGACCAAAATTTCCAACTTTGACCGCCTCTAACTCCGGCACTTCTGGACTGATAGAGCTAAAAATTTGTGTCTGACCTACTATCCAATAGTACTAACCTTGGTGCAAATTTCATCCAAATCGGAAAACATGGATTTTAAAAATTGGGTCACTTGACGTGAAATTCACCATATGTGTATTTAGTGACGAATACTCTACATGTTTTATTTTAGCATTTTCCATTATTTTTGTTTATTTTTGGTTTGGATAATCTCAAATATTTGGCTTATACATATGTACATATTTAATGTCATGTGTTTGTTTTGTTATTTATGTATTAGTTATAAAATATTACAATAATATATCTAAACGTCACGCGGAAGTAATATTTTTATTGAATTTAAAATCACAAGAGATTTAAAATCTTTATTTTCTACATATGATATGTATGTATGTATGTATATGCTGCCAATTTACTATAATTTGAAGGTTAGTTTTGTTAGTTTTTTTTTGAAATGCAGTGTTATAATTAGTATGGCTTATAAGTCGGTTAATTTAAACAAAAAAATATGTATATATAAAATTTAACTTTAATTGTTACGACATACCCTAATCGTATGTAAAACACAAACTCTTATAGTAGGTGGAATTATTGTGTCCAAAACATAAATGTCATTTGATAAACGATCTAAAACTCGACCTTGAGGCGTAGTATCAAAAAATGATTGTGGAACGCGCATTATACAAATAAAAAGTGTTATAAACATTTTATGAGAACCCAGTACACCACCTAGTTCACAGCACATCGTAGCCCCAATAAAGCCTAACACTATTAGAAAATAAAACCCCATTACTCAATTTACAAGACATAAATCACATGTAGAAGAAGTTAGTTTTGAAAAGGACTTTGAAAACATTTTAAAGATAAAAGATTTAAATTGAAAATCGTTAAAATAAGATTAGTTATAAAAGACAAACACAAATAAATAGATTACAAGAAGATTTACATGTTGTTATATTTAGAAATTGATTTAAAAACCTATTTCAATTACACTATGCGACAGTCAAAATCGGGATGGGATGAAACCAACAGGAAATGTTATATCGGTAAAAAAGATGTTATACATGTCCCGGCGTTTTGCTGGGTCACGTCTAGGAATCGAGATATATCGATTTGAAATTATAACTATCATATAGGAAATTTGTCACGTTTTAGGCTCTTTTGTTTGTCATAACTCGAGAACCACTAGTCCGAATAAGCTGAAACAAATTTTAAAAAAAAATTAAGAATTACAATTCCTTTAATCTGTTCATACAACGTTTCGCTATATAAGCAACAGTTTCGCAGTTATAAATAATATATGAAGAAAAAAACTATTTTTTGCCTAAAAAATGGATTTTTTTTATTTTTAATTCATAAAAAATCCAAAACGGTAAAAAAAAGTGTCAAGTCCTATTACTTTCAGGTAAAGTCGCATAACCTATGAACAAAATGAGACATAAATCATGAAAATCGATAAACGCGTTTCGCTTTTATTCACAATTAAGTAAAGGTATGAATTTCAAAAACTTGCTCTAGATATGCACAAAATGTACAAGTTAATTTTTCTCCGGTTTTTTAAAAAAATTTTGTCTAGACCTTTTCGTTTACAAATTAAACATCGGAGGAACGGACATTTTGTTTGCACAAATTTTTGGTAGAACGGAATCATCACCCCTATCGTTATTTCAAAAAACCGACGAAAATATCTAGATTGTTTAAGAAGGATATTCTTTTTATGATACGAACGATATTGCGATGTGTTGCAAATGAAATGACAAAATCAATAGCTTCAAAAGTTCAAGATCATAATTGAATATATTGGTTGAACCAACGTTGTAAACCCAAATAACTTTGATGTGGGCTTTTTTTACTAAAACCATGGCTAAGTGTTAATGTCTTGAAACGTTTTATAATATTAATATATATAAACCATTAATCCCTTCCTAAAACTTAAGACTTCAAATAAAATAAAAAAATAATTAACAGAACTGAACTGAACTCAAAAGCAATCGAAACTTGTATTTTAATTACCTGAAATGCAGTCGATATAAACATGCGTATATTCATGGGTATAACTAAATCTATGACTTCAAATCAAATAAAAAAAACTAATTAACAGAACAGAACTGAACTCAAAAGCAATCGAAACTTGTATTTTAATTACCTGAAATGCAGTCGATATAAACATGCGTATATTCATGGGTATAACTAAATCTATGGTGTTTATATCATTTGAGCAACGATCTAAAATGCGACCTTTCGGTGTGGTGTCAAAAAATTCCGATGAACAATGCATTAAATGTGAATAGAGTTTTGTGAAAATTTGCAATGACGCATGAAGTGTGGCCATCCATAAACATAAGGAGGCACCGAAATTGCAAAGACCTGTGTAAGAAAATGCGTTTAAAGAAGAAAAATGCAAAAAGAGACAAAGAGAAGTGGAAAGAAGTTATGAGTAAGAGAAATAGGAGAATTACACTATTAATATGAAGTAAATATTAAAAGATCATTATCATTTCAAATAAAATGAGAAATTAAAAAGGATTATTTAAAAAATACACGAAAATACAAACCAGTGTTGAAAAAAGGAAAAAATCATAAAAAAAAACAATTAAATACCATAAAAATAAATGTCAAAAAACTATCCAGAGTGGCAGGCAGTTCATCATCCACAATTTCCATATCACCACTGAAGTGATTCAGTAAACGGCCGATAGGTGTGATATCGAAGAAACGACATACCGAACCACGCATTATAATGTACAATAAATCATTGTGGATCCTTTTGGCAGCCTCGAAAGTACCGTAGTAAATAACGACTACGGCAAAATAGGCAAAAACACCTGTTGTTGTTGTGTTGAGGAGGAAAGGATGTTTGAGGGATATTTGAGGGAAAGAAAAAAGGAATAAAATTAAGGATTATTATTGAATATTATTCATTAACATTAAATAAGGAAAATGGGAATGAGGATAATGGCTGGTTATCAAACCTGGTGGGAAGTTTATAAATTAATATATATTTAGTTTAAAGAATGGTAATGTCTGGTTACCAAACCTGGTGGGAAATTTATAAATTAATTTATGTATATTTATTTTTAAGAATGGGAAAGTGGATTATTGGGATGAGTTTTATTCTATTTTGTAAGCAGTGTTTTGGCATGTTTTAAATTTGTAAAATAACGCAAATGCTTCACTCTTGTTAACAAAAGAGAAAATGTAGCAAAATGATTAATACGCATTATAATTAGTGCACTCACAACCAAAGTGGTATTGTTGTAACGTTGTATAATTGAATAACACAATTTTTGGGCTGATATTGTGAATTCATACAACAATTTATAAATACAATATGTAGTTGTGAATCGACAAATGAAAAATATATGTATTAATAAATGTGAATATTTAACCACATATTCTTTATTAAATGTTTTTAGGTCAATACAAAAAAGGTGAACAATTTTGGAATAACCCATTTAAGTATTTTCAATGATTTTAAAGTTACCATTTTACCAAAATTTTTAAATATACATATAAACTTAATAATACGAGTATAGTGGAATTGACTCATAGTTGCTTAAAATTATATAAATATTATAAGTTTTGTTAAGAATTGTAAGTGATGAATGGAAAAATGTGAGTTTAAATTAAAGATTTACTTTTGCTTTTGAAAGTAAAATTCCCAAGAAAATCAACATTACTATACCAACAACCTAATCGAATATGGTGACATTATTTATTGGTCGATAGTTTAAAGTTTAAGCAAATTAAAATCTTAGATACAAAATAAAAGCGTTCTACGTTTGATAAATAATAAATAGAAATAAAAAAGTATAGAAAAGAAAAGAATAGAATAGAAAATACTTTGAAATTGTTAGAAGTGTGCATAAAATATTTATATATTTTGAGTGAGATTGATTATCTGAGATATGTATATTTTTGGTTCATGCTAAGTCTTAGTGTTTGCTAAAGAAACATATAGATTCAATTTCAGACAATTACGTAAACTGACTGTTAGTAAACTGTCAGTTTATAATCTTTGGATTTAATTTATTAACTCATGCATGCTCAAGACGAATTTTTACAAGGTAATCTCTGCTAAACAGCTAATTTTCTTTGTGACATATATTACATATTAATGTCAAAAAATTTTCTTCTCATTTCCTTCTAAATTTCGGGACAAGGATATGTCGATGTCGAGAGATCTAATATCACAAAAAAATTTCATTAAAAATATACTAGAATAAAAGAAGATACCAATCCATTCCAATGGGGTGAAACTCAAGCACTAGGACAGTGCGAAGAAGCTGGTAATCATTCTAGACTTAAAATGGAAGTCTTGGAACCTTAATAATCAAGCGAGGGCATTAAGCATATTTGGCAATGCTTGAGGAATTTAATTTTTTATCCAAGAAACGCGATGAAGCTCATTAACATGGTGGTTAAGACAATAGGAATATATGGTGGGTGGACTGCTTTGTAGGATCCCAACTTTTGAGAAACTAATAAAAGGATCTTTCATAGTTTTGCACTGATGCGCTACAAAGTACTCAATAAAGAGCTTGGTGTGTCATGATGCAGTGGCTACCGGCTGATATCATGACCAAAGGGTTATCCCTAAATTCACTACTTTGGGTCCATGGATGTGTGGGATTAACATTGTTTATATAAGGAGCAATGCTGGGGCCCAATTACCGCATTCGTGATCGAATGAGCTATCGTATCGAAAAATGATTTCGATATCGAAATTATGATAAAATATACTAAATTTCTTGCTCGATATTGAATGCCATAATCTCAAATAAGAAAATTACGATCAATTTTACTCGATATCGAATGCGGTAATTTGGCCCCTGGCTGAGATTAGGGCCTTCAAAAGAGCAGTTTTTGGGTACTTCTGGATATTAGGTGGGAATATCCGGTTTTCTATTGACAGTAATAAAGCAATTAAATCTCTTCAGGGTCTACACAACATCTAGATGAATTCTAGGAGTATCTTAAAGGGATGACGAGACTTTCTATCCTGCGTGCCAGGTCATTCTGATGTACCTGTCAATAGTATCGCAGAAGAACTAGCCAGAGAACGATCATTTGATTGGTGTACCAATTCCAAGTCTATACAGCGCGAACTTTAATTATCTGCTTAGACCAAATTGACTACTTTTACTACTTGCTAGATATCGAAGCTTACAAGGCCCGTAGTCCAATCTATTGGGACAATACAAATAGACATCTGAACGACCTATCATATCTAATCTAAGTAGGATATTAGGAGGATGGATTAGTTCATTGGTGCAGCAGTTTGGCTAAGCACCGAATACGAATATGTGAAGGTTCTGATGTGATAATCCAGGATCTAAGGCTTAAAACCTAACTAAATCTAATATTTCTTGAAATAAATTTTCATTGTTAATGAGACTATAAGCTAAATAAATGCAAAAGTACACTTGATAGCGTCAAGAGGGTGAAAATCATGAGAAAGTACTTTTACTGCATGAAAAAAAAATAGAATACTTTGTTTGAAATATATGTATGTAGAAGTCTAAACGGTGAGTATATTATATTTTATGAGTGTGAAAAGTCCCCGTTTACACAGTCCAACATTTGGAAGAAAAACATCTGGAATTCTCTTTTGTTTTTTCATTCGCGGTCACACTGTCAATCAATGTTTTCAGACACATTTCATTATTATTTGCTTTTTTACTATTTCTCTTATTCTTGCTGTGTAATAATTTGTAGTAAATTCCAGCAAAGAAAATGTCAACAAAGCATGTTCACCGAGTACCGAACACAAAATTGATTCTCTCTTCCCCACCCGTAATTTTCTGTCAAGCTAAATGTTTTTCTTTCAAATGTTCGACTGTGTAAACGGGGACAAAGTAATTTCAATTCGGAAATTCTGATAGATTTTCCTGTATGTTAAAATATATTATAACTGCCGTATTCATAAAAAATAAAGTAGATTTGAAATGTACTTTTAGACAAAATTTTCATACAAAATTTTCTTAAAGTACATTTGAAGTCTACTTTAATTTTGTATGAATAAGGGCTTAAAGCTATAAGAGTTACAAATAAAAAAATTTGTTTCATATTGGATATTATTAAATGTATGTATAAAATTCAAAGAAAACCATAGGTTACCAAATTGCTACGAGAAAATTATGATACTAAATCAAGTATAGTAATGGTAAAACTTAAAAATATAAATAAATGAACATTTTTTAATGAATTTAGTAAGAAAGATGGACGAAATGCATGAGTATTGTATGAAAAAAATAAATTTAAAGCTGCAACAACTACAGTTTACATATATGTATATGTATACATATGTATGTATATCGTATATATATATATATATATATTTTCAAAAACTTTATAATTTGCAATAATTCTTGGAAAATAAACTTGTCTACATTTTTTTTTCTGTTAACAAACGTAATTTTTTTTCTTCACTACTAGCAAATAAATTATCCAACAAAAAAAACTTAACAGGCAAAATTAAAGTTATAAAAAAATTTTACCCCAAAGCATGTTGATAAAAACTGTTGAAAAACAGATGGTAATACTGTATCACAAGTATCGACATCTTTGGAGAATCGACTTATAATGCGGCCCAGTGGTGTTGTATCGAATAGTTCCATTGGCCATTTCAATACCATTGCTAAGAGTTTGGCAAAAACCTCCATGGAACTATGTAAACAACCCAATGCCAAAAATAGGCCCGATAAATAACGTGCTATAACTAAGTATGAAAGAAGGAAGTTGGAAATCGTTTTTGTTCATATTTTCATAAAATTTAGTAACTTATTAATTAACCAACTTATCTACTAAACTAAATCAGTAAAAAACCAAACAAAAATTTTTAATAACTACATACATGCAAATCAAATAATTTTGTACATTAAAAAATTAAACTCCTTAGTAAAGGAACTAAATAAAAATATTACAAATCATACACAAGCCGAAAACAGTTTTAATTTGTTTTATTTACATCAAACTCTACATGTATTTTAATTTGAAATGTAAAGAATTAAAAAGTACAGATTTGAAAAATAAATGCATAAAAAGAACAGCGATGTTAATTGGTGTAAAACTGAAGAAAGCTATTTGAGACTAATTCTATTTTTTCAACGACTTCGACTATGATTTGACTTTTCCATGAGCAGATCAGAAGAAAATAAATTTCAAAAATTGTTCTGAATTTTAAACACAATTACACTAGCGGGCTTTTATATAAAATCCGAATGGTCTGTCAGAATTGAAAATACAAATTTGTATAGCAATGTAATTTTGCACTTAATACTTAACTCCGCTTTTATATTAAATGTTTTGACGAAGAAAGCTATTTGAGACTAATTCTATTTTTTCAACGACTTCGACTATGATTTGACTTTTCCATGAGCAGATCAGACAAAATAAATTTCAAAAATGGTTCTGAATTTTAAACACAATTACACTAGCGGGCTTTTATATAAAATCCGAATAGTCTGTCAGAATTGAAAATACAAATTTGTATAGCAATGCAATTTTGCACTTAATACTTAACTCCGCTTTTATATTAAATGTTTACATGACGACAAGTCGTGTAATGTTTCAATAAATATGTACTATGTAATTTAAATAGCTTATTATTTTTTATTCATAAATTGCCAACCGTGGAATTATGAACAAGTCAAGAAATAAATATCATACTGTCATAGCTATTACCGTCTAAATAGAAATACCTAGCCATGCGGAATTTAATAGGTTATTCCCGATCAGTGCTACAACATAACAAACAATGCACAGGTTCGATTTAGAACACACTTTATTCTTATTTGGAGATTTTGAATCGAACTATTTGAAATTATACTTATCGAAATATATGTATGTATGTATGTGCTAAAACTTGCAGTTGAGTTTCGAGATGACAACATTTGTACGAAACTAACATCACTTTATGTACTATATATGTAGGGGAGAGGGGGGCACGTTTATACCCGGGGCACCTTTAAACAATGTTTATAAAATCTCAGTTTAATATTTTTTCCGACCCTTAACCGAGTTTTTCACATGGCAACCTTGTTTTCTAGCAACGTTAACATGGTGAAATCAATCTACAAGGTGGTGTTGAAACGCCAGCTGTTTTTTTAGTCATGTTCGTTATGTCAATTTTTGTTTTGTTTGTATATATACAGTGGCGAGAACACATGGTAGATGTTTTATAACTATGACTTAAAACACGATAAACTCTTAAATTTTTAAAAATAATAATGGTTTTTATTTAAAATGTTAAATAAATAGAACAAAAATGAAAATAAATTGAAATTCATTAATTATAAAAGCGAATGTGGAGTTTAGGGTAAATTTATGTGAAATGGCAATGTATCCACTTTTGCACAATAAAGTTCGTTTAATCTGGCAGCAAGAATAAATGGATATCAAAGCAACAGTAAATGAAATTTTTCAAATTGTTCATAATTTTTTTTTTTTTTGCAAATTTTTAGCTTATGGCGTGCTTTTAATAAAAATGAGAAAAATTCCAGACTTTTTAGAAAACCAAGAAAACCATTACAAATAATAATTACTCAGCCCGCGAAATTGCTAAATATGCCTTGGTTGCCATCTGTAATATGTTTTTGACAACTGTCAACTTCACTGAGGTTCGGTTGCATTCCGTCTAAGATCTTGTAAATACAAAACACAGATCGATCAGTGAATTGAGTTGACAAACATTTAAAGATAATGAAAATTTCACGGCCAAGGAATACAGTGTAATTTTTTAAAAGGATATTATCCTGGTAGGTAATGCAATTAGTCATTCGTGTGTATGAGGAGAACTTACAGAGGTATATGCAGAATACCTTGGCCCACATCTCATACGCGACATCTTTGACAGAGGCCCGTATAACACAATTTCCTATAGCAGCCGAAACTAAAATTCGACCGGTCGTCGCCAACGTAAATATGTCAAATATAATTCAACTGTTTAATCACTACTAAACGGGTAGAAGTAACAAAATTACTTGGCCTTGACCTCAATGCGGAACTACTGGTTACAAATTTTTGTAGCTTTGTGTTTGGAAATGGCATATACATTAGGGTGGGGCAATTTGAACATCTTAATGGGCGAATCGCGTTTCTGATTCTTGGGATTGTACTGAGCAAAAAAGGGTACAGCTAATTATTTATATTATTTTAAAACATGTTAAGATAATTTTATGCTCCCTTAAAGTACCAAAACCTAATTGCGCACACCATAAATCTAATTTTTTCATCATGAACTGACAAATTTTTTAAGGAACAATTTTTACCGCATTCTAAAATATTTTACAAAAAAAAATATAAATTCTTGTATTCTATTAAGTATTAATTAAAACTTGTAAAAATCCCATAATCTATGTTTTTTTCTTTTATAAAAGTCAGAAAGAATACCGAATATTGGTATTAGGCCAATTTCAGGCCTAATTTAAAAACGAATACTCGGTTGGGCTCTAGGTAAAATACAACCATGAAAGTTTTATTGTTCATGTCTGAAGCCCTGTTTCTACTAAAAATTGCTTCTAATTGACGGGTGATTCACATTTAGAATCTGCACTTCTTCGCCAAAACTAAAATGTACCACTGGTGCTGAATTGTTTTTTATATGTCAAATTTATATTAATTAGGTCACTATCCAATTGGTTTCGTATATTCGCAGACTTAGAGTGATTTCTTAACTAAACTCATTTTATAAATTATTGATTTATTAGTCCGATTCACTAATTTCTAAAACAAAGGTTTTTTGCCTGAAAAAGATCCTGGATATTTCATCTTAACGTGTCGCAAAGGATGTATTGCGGACTAACTACAAACATTAAAAGCATTCTCAAATCGTGGATATTAAAACAACATTGGTATTCCAACCATTGGACACCAACCGAAAATCTGTTTATATTACATTTCAAATCATTATTTTAACCACTAATTTAATATTGGAAAAACTCTAAATTATTTTTATTTAGTTGATCTATAATTCCTGTTGAACTCTGTTATTAACATCGTTGTTTTTAATGCATTATATTTTCGAACAGGGTAAATTTACAACTATACACAATTATAATTCGCATAACTGTAGAAATCGCAGTAAGTATTAGTAAGTGTTAATTAAAAACTAAAATGTATGTATGTATTATAAACGTATAAAATGATTTCGAAAAGGAAAATTTTGGTAAAAATATTAGTAAAAATTACAAAATATTAATAACTAAAAGCATAATATAGCTTAGATAAATTTGAGATTAGTTGTAAAAACCAAAAAATTAATTTTTTGCTTGGTTAGAAATAATAAAAAAAATGATGATAGTAGTATGTATTATAGTTTGTATGTGTTTGATTTTAAATTTTAATTACCGAAAAAACTTGACTAATGACAACACGCCAATTTAAAGGTAAAGTTGTATCAACTGTTTCGATATCTTTCGAAAATCGATTAACAATTCGACCCAATGGTGTGGTATCAAATATATCCATCGGCCAATGCATGATACTGGTTAATAATGTCTCATGTAAGATTTGGGCGCATTTTATACAACCGATGGCCAAAGATAACGAAAATATAAAATGTACTATAACTATTAAGAAGTTCAAGGGTAAGAAAATGTTAAAATTAAATGTAATAGTATTAAAGTATAACTGCCGTATTCAGAAAAAATTAAAGTAGACTTCAAATGTACTTTAAGAAAATTTTGTATGAAAAATTTGTCTAAAAGCGCACTTCAAACCTACTTTATTATTTCTTTTTTGAATACAGTTTTAAAGTGTTAATAAGAGTGCTTTTCTATAAAATATTTTCGAAATTTAAAATGTTTCGTGGGTTTCGAAATTAGTACATAATTATGCTAAAATATAGGTAATATTAACAAGTTACTTCTTTTAATTTAGACATTTACATAATTCACATTTATTTGATAGTTGTTAAGAGATTTTTGCAGATTTTATAATTAAATTGACAGGTTCCTTACTGTTTTCGGCCCTAATTAATTGTTGTTTTATTTTCTTATTTTAGTAATTGTATGAGAAGAAATGTTAAAAAAATTGCATCAGAAGATTTGGCGGTTTGCTATTCAATATCAAATAAAAACGTCCACAACTACCGAGTAGTATTAGTAAAAATTTAGTGTATGACTAAGCAATCCTGGATGGGCAGTAGTGACTGCAGAGTATTGTTATTGTAGTAGGATTGTTATTGTAGTAGGATTGTTGTTGCTGAGTTGACAGCCCAACAACAATAAGAATAATTTTGTGTCCTTCCACAGAGTCAAGATGTTAGAAGTAATATCCAAGGAATTTGGATGGGAGTAGTATTAGCACCATCATTGATATTATTATGGGTCAATGCCAGCGCTAAGAATTGTAGACTAGATAATGACAATCCGGATGGACGGTGTTAGAAACCACGAAGCACATAGAGTTAGGTGGCTGACTACGCAATTACTCGTTGGAATTGAATATATCGCTAGTAGATAATATCCAAACGGTAAAGTAGTTCTTTAGATTCAGTTCTAAAACTTTTAGTTATATTGGTATGTTGTCCATGCTATTTCAAGCTGTACTTAATATGCCATGAACTGTTTGCACTTGAATATTTCCTAAAAAAAATCACCAATTTGATGCGATGCTGATTTCAGAAACACATTTGATGTCTAGAAGTTTATTTCGTATAAATGGGTATCGTATTTATAATACTTAGGACCCCAGATGCAGAGCATGTGGAGGCACAGCAAGAACACTACTTAAGATTTAAATTTAGATTATCTTCAAGCCACTACGATCTGTATTGAAGATTGTTATCGAAATATAGTGGTTTCGTCTATATATTAACCCCCTAGTTTTCAAATAACGAAAAGTCAATAATTTGTTCTCTAGGCCCCCGTTTCCTAGCAGCTGGCGACTATAACGCTAAGCACACATTTTGGGGATCAAGACTGTTTACTCCGAAAGGTCGTGTTTTATTTCATACAATTTCTAAAATGGGATTGAATTTAATTTCGAGTAGTTACCGGATGTTATTGATTTTGGAGTTTTGTTCCGAAAAGAAGAATCAATTATCATGAAAACAACTATGTGGCATCAGCTTAAAATTAAAGTCTCAATGATATTGTTTTTCTTAATCTGCTGATACAATTTCGTTAACAATTTTTAATGGAATTTTCATGAAAATGATTGAGATAAATTTAAACGTGAATTGAAAATAAATAAATAAAAATTACCGCATAAGCTTGTGTTATAACAACACGTATATTTAAGGGCAGAACATTGTCAACCGTATCGATATCTTTGGAAAAACGATTGACGATTCTACCCAAAGGCGTAGTATCGAATAATTCCATGGGCCAACGAAGGACATAGTGTATCATAACAAAGTGCATATCCCTAGAGCAATAGACACAACCCAATCCAATGGCAAGTGTTGAAAAGAAGCTGGTTGCAACTAAATATCGTATTAAAGTCATATTTTATTATGTTTTGTGAAACTATTAAAGGGAGATTTGAAGGCGAAAAGGGAATAGCAGTAGAAAATGAAACGTAAAGTAGTTAAATACGTTTTGAGTTGTAGGCCACTGAGTGAAAGCCATGAAATAGATTTTAAAGACTAAATTTAAATTTGAACTGTTTAATATACCAATATGATTACTTTATAGTGTATAATTTTATGGCTTAACTGAAAGCATAGTGTAGTACACAATAATGCATTTTTCTGAAACAATAAAACAACCCAATCCATTAGCTAATATATAAAAAACTACTAGCCACTAAGTTGAATTTGTAATGAAGCTATAAATGTTAGAAGGATTAGAATAAGAGATAGCAAAAGCACAATAGCATAGCAGGGTAAAATAGGTTAATAATTTAGCTACAGCTTCAAAACACAAAAAAAAAGCATAATCAAACAACCAATAACATAATTACAAGCTAATTACACAACTTTATTAAATAAACTAAAACATAACAAACAATTAACTACTATAAAAAATCCAAAAACCAATAATTTCATTTAAATTAAACATTAAACTAAACTAAATTACAAACCAAAACCCACAACAAAACGATACGTGACATATAAAAAAGTTCCTTAAACCCAAAACATTTATGAGACGATTTACGAATATGCTTTTTCAGAAAACTGGCTAACAAAATGAACTTACCTTGTCCAAAACCGAATGCACCATAAACACCCAAGTACATATCTCTTAGACCGGTATCGTTAGCAACCTGTTGGTCGTTTGACCATTTGGTTAACCACAGATTAGAACCGATTTGGAATGCTTGGAAGACAAAGTTCAAGATCAAAGTAGCCATGGATAGGAAAATGCCAACACTTTTAATGTAATGTTTGTACACAGCAAATTGAACCTAATAAAATAAATTAAAGGAAAACATGTCAAATGAACAGTTTAAGATAGTTTTTCCAAGCAATAAAAAAGTGAACTAAAAAGTGAAATGATTTACTTACGCCACCCGTTTGCGATTTTTCAGTTTCAATGAGTTTGCCTTGTTCTTCAATTTGCAATTTCGTCTTTGATGTGGCCGACATCGCAGATGTCTGCGAGTCTTGTCTATCAATACGGCGGCGTCTTAAACTACTCTTACCACTATCAAAGGATCGCACAGAACTAATATAAATAAAAGAAATAATCACATAATTTCTTTGTGTAAATATAAATAAAGCATTAAGCAATTAAAACTTACACAGAATCCGATAAACTTTCAGTTCTAGCCAATTTAATAACTTTCTCAAATTTGCCTTTAAGTTCGTCCGACTGTAATGTACCCTCCAATTGTTTTTTAATAACATCCAAGTCTTCAACTTCTTCGTTACCCTCTTGTATATGTTGCAAAAGGAAATCGGAGAAATCACCCTTTTTATTCAGCAATTCCTGGTAGGTGCCGTCTTCACTAATTTCACCCAATTTCATGACATAAATATTATCGGTCTGTGGCAAGAATGTAATACCATGGGTAACCAAAATTCTCGTCTTCTTAGCCAATAGACCCTTGGGACCAACCACCTCCTCGAAAATATGTTTGCCCACATGCGCATCAACAGCACTAAGGGGATCATCCAAAAAGAAGAGATCAGCATCACTGTACACTGCTCTGGCCAAGGAAATACGTTGTTTTTGACCACCCGACAAGTTGATACCCTTCTCACCAATTTCGGTTTGATCACCAGCCGACAGCATATCAATATCAGCTTTTAGGGCACATGCATCAATGATACGATTGTAACGCTTACGATCATAGTCTTTGCCAAAGAGAATGTTATCTCTTAAAGTGGCATTTTGTATCCAGGCCTGTTGCGGCACATAGGCAATAGAGCCTACTGTATTTACAGAGCCCGAAATTTTTTCCATTTCTCCTAAGTAAGCTTGTATTACAGATGATTTGCCCGAGCCTACTGTACCCACAATAGCGCATAAAGTATTCTTTTTGACTTCCATATTTATGTTCTTCAATGTTACATCACCATCGCCCCAAGAAAATGAGCCATTGACAATGGACAAGGGATTGGCTATAGACAAATACAAAATTATTATTTTTATTTAAGATATTCTTAAAAAAAATTTATCTATAATATTATACTAACGTTTTTTGGGATCATGTTGTACATTATTGGGATCTAACTCTTCGCTGTTCATGAATTTGTTAATACGATTCACCGAAACTTGAGTCTATACAGGAGTTTATTTTTGCAAGGAAGATTGTTTATTATTATTAGTTATTAATTATGAAAGTTAAACATATAACATAAACACAGGCAGGCATTTAATTAATAAAAGCAAGAAGCTAAGGCTTTACTTCAGTTATTTGTTAATAAAGTAAAACTCTCCAGTTAGTACGTGGAATTGGATGGGAATAAATGGATGTTTCTATTCTATTGTTTAAGGGAAAGTTATAAAGGATTTTAATTTTATGATTAAAACTTCAATGGGAATATGTATGTTGAATGTTGGAATAGTGCTTAGGAATATTTTAAATTTTATAACTAAAAGTTTTATTTATGAAAACTGTTCTTGTATTTAAAACAGTTTGTGATTATATGGGAAATCTTTAAAAACAAATGAGTAAAAGCTGATTTTGAATAAAATGTTTTTCTGATTCCAGTGATTCAAACGTTTGGACTGATTAAGATTGACTTAGAACTGAAAAATATCTATATCCTTGATGAACAAGTGGTCTTCAATATGACATCAAATTCAAGACTGGCATAAAACTTGGCAAGTAGATACATAATTTATGTTCGGGCTTGATAGGCTTCTCCGACCTTTCTATTGTATTGAAAAAGCAGCGTCATATAGAATCTGAACATCTCGTATTGGCGGTCATACGATAATATCCCTCTATCTTTATAAATTGAATCTGAAGGCCAAAGATAATTTGCGGATATATATTGTCGCCACTCTAATGAAAATAGCAATATATAGGACATAGGATTTTATAGTTATAATGAGGCAATAGCAGTCAACGTCGTCCTTAGGTTGTTTAGGGCAAAAACCGACAGATAGTAGCTTATGCTAATGACGTAGTAATTCTGGTTAGCTATCAGTGAAATTATGTGGGTAGCGTTAGTTTAATTATCTTGATGATGTTAAGGATCTGGATGTGAACCCGACGAGAACAGTATTAGTACTATTTAGCCGAAGGTATAAGGAACACGAATTTAGTATGTCTAGGCTGAGAGGAGTCGAAGTTGTCTACGGATACCAAGTACTTAGCTATCAATCTTTATTATAAGTTATATTGAAAATTAATAAAAAAACAGATTTAAAACTGAAATCAATCCAACTATGACTACAGGATTTCCATCGGTCGTTAGATCTGAGTTTGTTTAGGGTTTGGAAAGTTATTCAAAGATACTCAATATGGCTCAAAATTTAAATAACTTTAAATAACTTAACCTCGAAATTGATAATGGATTATATTACAAAGAAAGATAATGATGTTGATAATGGATTACATTACAAAGGATGTAAGGGAGATGTTGATAGTCAAGCATCATTGAAGGCTTTTTTAAAAGCTCTGCGAAGCTAGACAGTCTGCGCACACTTGAGTTGTGCTGGGTTCTAGGCACTGCTATTGGGTGTTTTTTTACAGGTTTGTTTTTCGAAAAGAGATAAAACTGGCATTTTGTGGTCAAATCTGGCAACTCTAATGTCATTTATGTTCAGTTTGGTTTGCCATTTCATCATGAACAGGTTGGCAAAAGAACAACGCTTGCAAATCGTGCAAATTTATTTCGAAAATAACGGTTCAGTTCGCGAAGTTTACCGCAAGCTCCGTACATTTTATGGTCGACATAATCGTCTATCAGAGCAATTAATTCGGTTAACCATGGATCGTTTTCGCACTACGTTTACTCTATGTGATAATACGCATCCGCAGAGACGTCGAACAGTGCGCACCGAAGAAACAATTGCCGCTGTAGAGCAAAGTGTTGAAGAGGACCCGAATGAATCGATTCGCCACCGTGCACAGCAATTGGAGCTTTGTCCATCAACTTTATGGAAGATTTTGCGCAAAGATCTTGGCTTGCGAACTTACAAGATCCAGCTTGTGCAAGAATTAAAGCCGCGAGACCATGCAATGCGTCGTGATTTTGGTGTATGGGCCGAAAATGAGATTGATCTCGATGCTGATTTTCATCGCAAAATTTTGTTCAGTGACGAGGCTCATTTTTGGTTGAATGGCTACGTCAACAAGCAAAATTGCCGCATTTGGAGTGAAGAGAATCCACATGAGACCCTTGAGACGCCATTACATCCACAAAAACTGACTGTTTGGTGTGCTCTATGGGCTGGTGGAGTCATTGGGCCATACTTCTTCCGAAATAATGCTGGAGAGGCAGTTACCGTTAATGGAGACCGGTATAGAGCCATGATAACCGACTATTTTGTTCCCGAATTGGATGGCATGAATGTGGATGAGTTGTGGTTCCAACAAGACGGCGCTACATGCCACACAGCGCACGCCACAATCGATTTATTGAAGGAAACATTCGATGAGCGCATAATTTCGCGGAATGGACCTGTCAATTGGCCACCAAGATCGTGTGATTTGACTTCATTGGATTATTTTCTTTGGGGATATGTGATGTACGTTCAGAACAACGAGTTTGCGGACAAACTCGTACGACAAGACTGGACAGAAACATTTACAAGCAAGTTACTACTTGAAGTTCAAACTTTAAGGTTAAACAAATAACGTAGTTAATTGCTTGGTATATCTTCCTTCCTGTTATGTAAACCAAATACGTGTAAAGAATTCACATTTTTTGGTTTTCTGTAAATCAAATCCACATTTTACTAGTTTTATTTTCGAGTTAAAAGACCTGTTTCAATGTATACAATTGTGCGATTTAAAAACAGGTCGAATTTTTTTTAAAGCAAGTTAGCGTACATAGAAGTCGTACATGTAATACAAATTTTGAAAATAGGTTAAAACGGGAAATATAAATTTGAGAGAATTTAAAAAAGTACTAGAAGATTGGGGTAAATGTTACATTACTATTTAATGTTTACATATTTTTACGTCTATTGGGATTTTAATAAGGGATAAAGGATTTATTAAGGGATAATTTAAAAACAATAACATTATAATTATAAGACATTACAATATAAACAAACAGTTACTGAAACATACACAAGTATATAAAGTTAAAAACAGTAGTTATAGAAAGCTTCTAAAATTTCACAGTCTTTTTCTATAAAACAACTTAACCATTAATTTCATCAAAACAAAATTTCAAAAACAAACAAACTTAAGTTTTAAATAATTTCATGGGTACACTGTTTTTAAAATCATACACTCCTAAAACATAAACACAAACACGCATAAATTTGCGTTTAAGGAGAAAGTAAAAACTTACTTGAACCATATTTGAAATCAACATGGGTAACATAGTTAATGGAAAACGTAAAATATTAAATAATGATAATGATACGAATGTTTTAGTTGCATCGAGTACATTATTTTCATCAATTAATACATATGTTGCAAATGTGACCAATGAGACCTGTAATAAAATTTGTCAAATGTAATGAATGAATATCAATAGATTTAAATGTTTTCTTTTTTTGTTTAAGTTAAATGCTAAAGAAAGTTAAAGTAGACCAAAGATGCCATAACGATGTTGTTGAATTGTTTGCGCTCGTAAGAAATCCTATCCTTTAAAGTGAAGTGAACTAAAGAAATTAAAGAAACATATTTGTGCCGTTTCTTTGCTTAGATGATTATGTTGTTTGTTATTTTATCCATATTTCCTGAAACAATTAATACCTCTGCTATATCCACCATTAACATGGGTATTGTTATCATGGGCAATTTAATGGCATCGAATAGGGTAAGACCTACAAATACTTTAGAGGCGGTCAAATGATTTTCATCGCTGGACAATACATAAGTGGCGAAGGTAACTAAGGAAACCTTGATGTTGAAAATTTTATATTAATCATTAATAATTTTAAACCACTTTAAGGCTGATATTCCCGGATTTTGGCAACCTGTTAAAGAAATTATGCAAGGGAATTGGAATTTACAAACTTACCAGAAATGGTGCACAAGACCATAAAAATGATGTACTGGCATTCAAATAGGCAGTGGATTTTAAGGTGGCAATTTCTTTCTCACGAATTTCCAAAACTTGCTTTTCAAAACTGGGCTCCCAGGCGTATAATTTTAGGACCTTAAAAACAAAAGTTAGGTTCGAAATTAATATTATAAAATGTCAAGATTGTAAAATTATAATTTTTTTTTTAATTTAAGAGAAGAAATCAAATTTTATTTAAAACAGGAGTTTATATTCGGCTGTGCTAAATCTTATAAACCCACCACCAATACACCTATAGTGTGATTTATTTATATGTACTTGAAACTAATTCGTGTATTAGTAACGACATTTTTACCAGTTATTTTATTTTTCGAATCCCTCACATGGCAGCTATCACCTTTTATGGGGCAATCGTCTGTGCCGTAATTTCTATGTATTTGACGTTTATTGAGTTTCATTTCAATAACGATATATGCAAAAATTTTATAGGTATTTTAGTTATTTTCCGAAGTGGATGTTATATGATAGCTATGGCCGATTATGGAATAAACTTCACAAACAAAAAAGCGTATAGTTTTGATCTTTGAAAAATGTTGGTTTGATATCGATATTTTTGAGATATTTACGCATGTTACTAAATTTTTGGAAGTAGTCCTGATATGGGAGCTATGACCTATTATGGGCCGATCACAATGAAATTCAGTACGACAATTCATATACATGTACGAGTATATCGTCACCTAAAATGCCCAAAGACGTAACCCTCATTATCATATTTTACAGAAGAAGCAAAAAATGTTATTAAATGAAAACTGTTCAATTGAAAATCGCGATTTCTTCACATCTTGTCTTAAGATAGACGCACATATCGCGATTTTCAATTAAACAGTTTTCATTTTATAACGCTTTTTGCTTCTGTATAATTATGATAATGAGGGTTACGTCTTTGGGGATTTTAGTTGACGATATGTGGGTTATTTGTGACTTGAGAGTGATGTTTATATCTTATTGGAAAAACAAATAAACCAGGAAGTATTTAATATTAAAACAAAGTTTAAAAATAGTTTATTAAATTGTAGTTTTCTCTTTTACAATTTTTTCAAAATGACAAAATATTCAAACAATATTTTCAATAATTACTCGATTGATAATAATATTCCAATATCCCCTCTCAATCGAATAATCCAATATCTTTTCGTAATTTTTCAAATCGATTGGCATCTAATGATTTCGTAAACAAATCTGCTAACTGGAACTCAGTACTAACATGCTCAAGAGTTATATTGCCATTTATAATATTTTCTCTCACGAAATGATGTTTAATATCTATATGTTTTGCCCTTTTGCTCTCAAGGTTATTAGCCATCCCAATACAGCCTCTATTGTCTTCAAATATTTTTATAGTATATTTTTCAACTTCTCTCAAATCTTTCATAACACCATAAATCCAAATTTGGCTTCTGAAGAAGAAGTGGCCTCTGTTTGCTGTTTCTTACTACACCATGATACAGTGCAACCATAAACTTGGAATATATATCCGCTAACAGATTTCCGGTCAACTTTATCTGATGCCCAATCTGCATCAACAAAACCCATAATTGGCTGGTTTGAGGACTTCTTAAAATGTAGTTTTGATTCCATTGTTCCTTTTAAATATCTTACAACGCGCTTTAGATGTTGCCAGTGTGTTCCAGATGGATTCTGTTGGACACGACTTAAGTATCCAACTTGAAAACATATATCAGGTCTTGAACAAAGCATTAAATAAATTAAACTCCCTAATAATTCTCGATATGGATGAGCAGTACTTGATTTAAAATCATTATTTTTTAACTGTAACCCTTTTTCCATTGGGGACTTAACCACATTACATTCTTCCATTCCGAATTTCTTTAATATTTTTGCTATACTTGGTTGTTGGGATATTTGCAGATTTCCACTTTCAAAATTCAAATTCATACCTAGAAAAAACTTAAGTGATCCACAATCCGTCATTTCAAACTGCTTGAAGAGATCTTCTTTAAGTTTATTGATGCTTTTTAGATTATTACCCGCAATCAATAAATCATCCACATATAAAATAAGGATTAAAATATTCGATTCACGATCATTATTCTTAACATAAAGGCAAAAATCATGTTTAGACCTTATGAACCCAAGGGAAAGTAAAAAATTGTTGAACTTTTCGTTCCAGCATTTCGGTGCTTGTTTAAGCCCATATAGTGATTTTATTAACTTGCCTTTATTTAAAGAATTGTATTTAAAGAAAATGGCAAAAAATGTCTGAAAAATATCGAGGTAGTTTGAAACTTTGATCTATAACTCGGATTCAACTGGACCGATTTTGCCTATTTTCAATACCAAACATTTTGGTTGAATAAAAACGTTTTTCTAAAAAAGTTTATTGTTTTATCTTTTTTCTTTTTTTTTAAGCTCTATTGTGCCTTCAACAGAAAGACGGGCATGGCTACATCGTCTTAGAATCTTATAAGGACCCAGAATATATATACTTTTCGGTTATATGATCAATATAGCGATGTGTTACAAACGCAATGGCAAACTTAATATACCTCCTTTTTTGTGGTGGTTATAAAAAATTGTATTTTTATAGCTGCACAACTCACCTTGATACCGCTCAAAACTTCATTCATCAACTTTACACGTTCATCCTTATACTTCATTTGTCGGATCTGATACGTTTTAATGCGATTGGCTATAACACCATTGACTGGAATTAAAATAATCATAACAGCAAGACCAGCCAGCACGGACGGACCCAACAATTGCCACAAGAAAAACAAGGCCAAACCGATTTGTAAAGGTGCCGACCACAACATATTCAAATATGTGGTTAAATCCATAAAACGTTGAGCATCTACAGCCATTAAATTGACAATTTCGCCAACAGTTGACTCTTTACGGGTGGCATTCGAAATGACCAAGGCCTTACGATAAATGGCATTAATCAAAGCGGTACGAATACGTAGACCCACAATGAACATGCGATGGAAATATTGACCCAAAATAACTGTTTGCACAGCAGCCAATATAAAAAGTAAAACGGCATAAAATATACCCTTCCATTCGGGTTGACCTTCCTTGGCAGAGTCTTCAACGAAACCAATAATCAAACGCAATACTTGGGGCTGGGCAAATGTCAGGACATCGGTGAATAGTTTCATCATGGATCCAAACAAGAAGACGCCGCCAAATGATTTAACAATGGGTGGCACAATCGAAACCGTACCCGTCTTTTTACCCGTTTTAGGGCCATGAGGATTTTCAAACGTTACCTTGTCTTTGCTATACTTGACTTTAGGTTGATTAGGTTCCACTTTGAAATATTTACGCACATTTTTATTCCAATAGTAGGCAAATATGGGCATGACTTCTTTACAACTATCCTGTGGGTTAAGATCCCATAGATCTTTCTCTTCCAAGGGATTGCGGTAACCCCGCCAGGCCATGCCATCAAACCATTGATATGTGATGCGTGACAAGAAACTGGCCGAAATTTCGGGTATTTCATTATCTGAACGTTCGTATTTAGTAACACGTGGTTTGGCATCAGCGAAACAATTGAGTAGCAGCATGCCAATGCTGAAGGCAAAGAAAATCATAAAGCTGGTGTATTTATATTCATCCCATGCAAAATCCGCTTCTGGATCAGCTGTAATGGCTTCAGAGCGAATTTTTTCAGCTCTTACCTCCGTGCGACAACGTGCTATCGATAGGATGGTTAGAAAGAACCAGAATATAAATTGACAGCCTGACGTTTGAACACCATATTTACGATTCAGTGGAATAAAGATTAGAATCAGTATCTGGAAGTAGAAAAAAAAGTATTAACAGATATTTTATTTGATTCAAAGCCGTAAAGAAAAAGCAAAAATGGGCTTATAATATAACTATACATACAAATACATACATACATAATCTACTTATAAATACTTTTTTGTTCTTAATGGAATTTTCTTGAAATTGGCACATTGTAATTAGATGCTTTATCAATTCTTACATTTAAATGTGTCATTTAAATATTGTAATTATATGTTCAAACCAAATGAGAGCAATAATTTTCGAATTACATACAATTTTTGTAATGTGTATAAACACAACCGAGGTGTATTTAACAATAATTGATACGCCTTGCACCTACTCTAAACATATCAACACATTCTAATTTTAATAGGCTTTGAATAATAAGGAAGTCAAAATTTTATTTCAATTTAAATAAAAGAAAATTTCAACGCAAATAATATTTTTAAATACAATACAAAAATTTACACAAGTAAATTGAACTAAACCAAGCGATAACAAAATGGCACTGCGTTTATCAAGTTCGTTAAAAAGATCCATAGAAAGATTTAAAACAATTACAAACATTTTCAGCAAACGACACTATGCCTCAACCGAAGATCAGCGAGTGACGGTAATAAAATGGTTCACATTTAAAATAAAATTAAATACGTTCCTATAATGTTAATGACTTGTTAAATTATAGAAAGGACTTGTCATTGGTGTGTTCCAAAAGGAAGGCGATAAAGATCCCAAATTAACTACTAGTGGTGAAAAATTTGATGACCGTGTTCAAGGCAAAGTAACAGAATTGATCAAAGAGTAAGTAACAATTGGGTAATAAAGAACATTTGACAATAAATGCATTTTTACAATTAGATGCAATATCACCGGCCTATTGGGCAGAGGTAAAGTATTTAATAACATAGATCAGGAATATCGTTCGGTTGCTGTAATTGGTTTGGGCCGTGAAGGCGCTGGTTTTAATGATTTGGAAATGATTGATGAAGGAATGGTATGTTAACACAGAAATTGCAAGATATATATATATATATATATATGTATTTATATATAGATTTAAGTCAAATACAATCCTTATCTTTATCCTGACCAAATATTGTGTAATACGCTTAGTACATGAGAATTTGAAAATATTTTGTTTCGAATTTTGCATTGTAGTCAAAAGTTGTCAAAACTAATCGCATCTCTTTATTGTTTTTTTTTCGAAAGGAAAATGCTCGTGTGGCTGCTGGCGTTGGTGCACGCACTTTACAAATGCAAGGTTGTTCTGAAGTTTTTATTGACTCTATGGAATATCCCGAACAAGCCGCCGAGGGTAGCGCCTTAGCAATATGGCGATATAATGATAATAAACAGAAAAAAAATCGTACAATGATGCCAAAATTAGAACTATATGATTCTCCAGACGTTGATGCCTGGACTCGTGGGCTTTTTAAAGCAGAAGCACAGAATTTAGCACGTCGCCTTAGTGATGCTCCTGCAAACCAAATGACACCAACAACATTTGCCCAAGCCACAGTTGATGCTTTATGTCCTTGTGGTGTCACTGTTGAAATACGGACAATGGAGTGGATAGAACAGCAACACTTAAATTCGTTCCTTACCATAGCCAAAGGATCATGCGAACCTCCGGTATTGTTGGAAATAAGCTATTGTGGCACAGCTCCCGAGGATAAACCTATTTTATTATTGGGCAAAGGCATGACATTCAATAGGTAAACATTTATATTTGCTTTTCAAATAAATATGGTTTGTAAAATATATATATTATTTTGTAAGTGGCGGTATTTGTTTACGTCCCTGCAAAAATATGGATGAATATCGCGGTGCTATGGCAGGAGCAGCTGTATGCGTAGCTGCTATACGTGCTGCCGCTGCTCTTTCATTACCTATTAACATTTCTGCCGTTATTCCTCTATGTGAAAATATGCCCTCCGGCATGGCTTGTAAACCGGGTGATGTTGTTACGCTACTCAATGGCAGAACTTTGGCTATAAGAGTAAGTTTTTTCTTATTGAAAATTGTTCTTAATTTAACATTTATTTTTACAAGGATACTGACAAGGCTGGTGTTGTATTAATGGCTGATCCTTTACTTTATGCTCAAACTACTTATAAGCCACGTTTAGTTGTTGATATTGCTACTTTGGGCAAAGGAGTTGTAAAGGGTTTAGGTGGTGCTGCAACGAGCATTTTTTCAAATTCTCATTATATTTGGAAACAATTCCAAAAAGCTGGATCTCTTACAGGCGATCGTATGTGGCGTTTTCCATTATGGACGTATTACAAAAACCTTGTTACAAGTATGCTTAAATTGTCGGTTAAGGTTATCAAGTTTAATATTTAAATCTTGTTTTTTTATAGACAATACAAGTTTCGATATCAGTAATAATGGCATCGGTCCAGCTTCCGGATGTTTAGCAGCTGCTATATTACATGTAAATTGTACAGTTTGCTCGTTAATTTGTCTTTAACTTATTGATTGATCATATTGCAGGAATTTGTACCATGTGTAGACTGGGCTCACTTGGATATACGTGGAGTTGGAATGTTAACACGTTTCGGCACAATTCCTTATTTATTAAAAGATCGTATGACTGGTCGGCCCACCAGGACTTTAATACAATTTCTATATCAAATGGCTTGTCCCGATGCCCGGGCCAAGTAGTTGTTTACCCCAATTATATTTAAATGCCAACGCCAAGAAAAAAAATTAACAAAATGGATTTAAGTGTGTGTCGTTTTAATAAATTCTTCCTTCCTCTGATGTGATTGATGTTTGGTGAATATGTTACGTGCAAAAACTAAATTTAATTCGAGTGTATTTAACAATTATATTTTGTGAGTTTTATTGTCTTACTCATTGTATATGTATTTAATTTTCTTCGGAGTGCATTGAAATACATATATACATATATTTGTTGTAAATATCAAGCAAATTAGCATTTCTGTAATAGTTTTTTCTCGCCAATATTTAAGGTATTATTTCTGAATATTGTATGTAGTTAGGTCAAGAAAATCATTTCCACCAATGATTAACGGTTTTTTGTTGAATTCATGGTGTAACTATACAAGGTGAGTGCAGTAGCACAGCTGTCTGACTTTGTTTATAATTTACTTATGCCAAAAGTAATAATTTTTCAAGTGTTTTTGACAGTAGTACATTATTTTACACAACAAAATGCCTGGGGCCAAATTACCGCATTCGATATCGAGTAAAATTTATCGTAGTTTTCTTATTGGAGATTATGGCATTCGATATCGAGCAAGAAATTTAGTACACTTTATCATAATTTCGATATCGAAATCAGTTTTCGATACGATAGCTCATTCGATCACGAATGCGGTAATTTGGCCCCTGTTGTTTTTATATTGTGTTGTATTTGTTGTCGATTTGCAGTCACCTTGTATAGTTACACCATGAGCCGAATCTTATATGTATATCCACCAACCACCTATTAAGGGGCGAACGTCATATAATACTATACCGTAATTCTATATATTTTAAGTTTACTTTGGATGAATTTCATTTCAATAACGATATTAACAAGAATTTTATGCATATTCCAGTTATAATCAAGAATTTATATTTGTCTCTTTGTTTATATTTTTGCAGCGTGTAACATAAAAAAATAAATTTTCACAATAAATTACGTACCAAAAAGTCGTAGGAATCTGAGTTTGGCCTTTTGAAACGTCAAAATTGTCACCTTTGTATACTCAGTAGTTATTCTCCAAGGTGCATTCAAATAGTGAAAGCCAAATATGGACCGAGCATCATAAAATTGAGTATGAATATTTCTACTTATGTATGAACTATTTGTGTTGAATTCCAACTTGATAGTGGTTTTTATAAGAGATTTATGCGCATTTAAATGATATTTCGAAGCGGACGTTATATAGGGGTAATGGTCAAATATAGACCGATGCAAACAAAATATCGTTTCGAGATTTTACTTTGCATGAAAGTTATTTTTGTAGAATTTTGTGTGCCAAACTCTGAAACTTTGATATACAGTGGCTCCATCGCATAATCGGACAAGTGTTTGTATGATATTTACGCTCTCTGAACTAAAACAAATCGTATTAATTTTTATTTATTTTTTGTTTTTATTTGCACTCTACACTCTAATCTTTCCAAATATAAAAAAAAATATCAATATTCTCGATGATAACTGTAAATTTACATAGAAAAACAAAATTAACTCAATTTTTTGCGCTCAACGCATAATCGGACAAAGTAAAACATCATCAACACCGCCTTAAGCTGACTCAAAGTGTTAAATTGTTGTTTGTATACTCTTCTAGCTAATTCTTCCCAAAGATGTTCAATTACGTTGAGATCTGGGCTCTGTGCAGGAGTTTCTATAAGTTTGGGGCAGTTATGGATAAACCAAAGCTTTGCCACACCCGAAGTGTGCTTGGGATCATTGTCCTGGTAAAAAGCAAAATCATTCGCAATGCCTAATTTCTCGGCACTTTGCTTTACATTTTCCTTCAAAATGTTGAGGTAGCCAAATTTATCCATTTTACTAACAATAAAATGCAAATTGCCCACCCCAGCACTCGACATGCAGCCCCAAACCATAACAGAGCCTCCTCCATGCTTAACAGTAGCTTTTGTATTGTGAGCATTAAATTCAGCATTTGGTTTACGCCACACAAACATCTTGCCATCTGAACCATGCAAATTGAATTTGCTCTCGTCAGTGAACAGAACCTTGTAACGAATAAAAACTATCAGCAAAAATGTATTTTAAGATATCTTTACACCAAATTACCTTATTCCAAAAATCTTCTGTTTTAAGCAAATACTCTTTAGCAAATTTTATTCTCTTGTTTTTATTCTTAGGGCTAATAAATGGTTTTTTTCTGGCAACTCTACCATGGTAGTTATATTTGTGCAATGTATTACGAATAGTATTTAAGCAAACATCTTTTCCACTACTGTTTTTTAAAGATATTTTTAGTTCTTTTGCAGTTGTAAACGGATCTTGTTTGATTTCCTTCAACAAAGAACGCTCTTCACGATCAGTTAATATTTTGCCCTGACCTTCTCTACTTTTATTAGCTATCCTAAACTCTTCACGGAATCTCTTAATAACGTCGTGGACAGTAGACTTGCTTCTTCCAACTAATTCAGCAATTTCTCTCACTGTTTTATCTTCAAGATTCAATTTCACTATTGTCTTATTTCGACAGTAGATTGCTTTCCCTTAGAGGCCATTTCTAACAGATTTTTACCTATTGTTAGAACTAGAAATGTCTGCCAATAAATGCAAGTTATGACTAAATGTGACAAAAAAAGTTTTGAAGTGCATATTTGTAAAGTAACGGTATTTTTATTATTGATGTTTTACTTTGTCCGATTATGCGTTGAGCGCAAAAAATTGAGTTAATTTTGTTTTTCTATGTAAATTTACAGTTATCATCGAGAATATTGATATTTTTTTTATATATGGAAAGATTAGAGTGTAGAGTGCAAATAAAAACAAAAAATAAATAAAAATTATTACGATTTGTTTTAGTTCAGAGAACGTAAATATTATACAAACACTTGTCCGATTATGCGATGGAGCCACTGTATATATATATAATATATTTACAGATAACAAGGATTTCACGGCAAAAAAAGATTAAAAGATTTTCAAAGTTTCTTTAAAGCTTTATCAGGTAACTTATACATATGTATATTGAAAATAATATGAATTTCATATAATATAACAACTTTTTTTTAATGAGGTGGATACTGATAATAGAAATGCCCTAAAGGTTATAAAAAAAAACGAAAAATCCACGCAGATTGCATCAAAAATAAAAAAATAAGTCATACATTTTTTAATTTCTGAATTTTAAATTATAAAAAAAATCAAATAAAATGATTATTATTTATAATTAAAAAAATGTATTTAACATTTTTCTTACAGTATATTGGCACATAGTTAAAAACTAACTATAATTTATATAATCTTATAACTAACCCAGCCTGACTACTATCTAACTTTAAGCTAACTACTAAGTAGCTAACTTTAAGTTGACTGCTATGGGGCTGTTCACAAATTTGACCCCCACAACCCCATGTAACACACCATAACAAAAATACGAATGATGGCCATTAGCTCATTTCGTCTCCGGGCTGCAATACATACCGCTGTCGTTTTTTTACAGTCATTGGTGATTTGTGGTATATGCTTTTGGCATGATCTTTTAGCATCATCTGAGATGCAAAGTACATTCCACAATTTGAATATGTTCTATCTTTCAAAACATTTTGAACCGACGGACAATAATAATCGTTCGGTATGTGCGTTGGAGCATATTTAATTAAAGATGGTAAGTCAAAAAAAAACCGTGGGAAAAAGTTTAATGTTTCTCCACTTTTTCTATCGGCTACAACTTTTATTCCGACATCGGTTTGAATAAGAGGAATTGGTGGTGGTAAAAATCTATTTTTGTTCATTACATCAAAATAACTGCTTCTGGGTTTTGAACAGCAACTTTGGTCATCACACTTAACAATTTGAGTGCAATACTGACTCGTTTAGACATGCTTTGAGAACCATTCCGAATCGCTCACCAAAATATTTTCCTAAAGCATTTCTGATTTATCTGGTTCGATATATTCAGCAACAGTTGAAAAGTTATCAAAAATTATGTTACTCCAGATTTGTGCGAGTCTCGCTTGCAAATTTAAAATTTTGCTTTTCTAAATCTTGGTATTTTGTTTGTACACGTTCGTCCAAATGTTCGTAATATGAAAAGATTGAAAAATTATCACAACAAATTTCGGGCACACTTTTAGGAGCAATACTTTGTTTTTGGTTTGGCGAATCGCAAACTTTCGCTTATTGTAGATTATGTAAACAAATAAATGAATCAAAAATTTCCATATAATAAACACATTTTGTTGTTAAGTAACATTTTTACGAGACCTCCCCATCCCCCTATCGTAACAAAACTCATACCTCCTCCCCTCCCCCTTGAGCGTTACGTAATTTATGAACAGCCCCTATGTAGCTAACTTTAAGCTGACTACTATGTAGCTAACTTTAAGTTAGTTAAAAGTCATGCCGACACGGACAATTGACTACTTCCATCGCCATGTTAAAATAGTCAGTTCGCTTCATTGAAAGTAATCCAGACATCAACCACAACTAATTGAGAAAAAGTTAATTTAAAGTTAGCATTAAGTTAACTGAGTTGCTTGCAGGGTAATTCCTAATAATTGTCTGCACCGTAGGACGGCTTAATTTTAAAGTTTTTGCAAGTACTCCATACGATTGAATTTCTTTTCTTAATTTAACCGCAAGAAAATCAAAATTATTTTATTTTTTCTCAAGGGCTACTTTATAACTGCCGCTAACATAAAAAAAAAATACCAAAAAAAGTACGTGCTGCCATATCTTTAAACTTTTTTTAAATCTTTTAAAGAGATGCCACGGTGTATGAGACTTTTTTCTGACTTAAATTTTGATTTGTTTAATAATTTTACCGTTATGTATATGCTTTTCGAAAATTTCTTTTGCTTTAATATTATAGTTTTAGGAGCTCTTAAATATTATTAAAAAAAATTTTAATATATGTTACCAATTGAACAAAAACCATGTATGTAGAGTTTTCTCTTCACTGTATTAAAAATTAAAATAAATGAAAATTAAAATGAATAAAAGAGGCTCAGTGAACAAAATTCAATGCTTGATCATTTCTCTTATAATACCGTGCCAAACGAGTTGATATTTAACAAATATGTACTCACAGAACTTTGTTCCTATACAATTTTATCCACCTACTCAAGGTGTGAACACAACAGATAAAGCTAAATAATTGTATGTCTGCATATGTAATCTAATCGTAATGTATTCTAACTATTATCAGCACTATTTGAATTTGCATTTTTTGTGAACAAAAAGCAAAACGTTAAATTCAACATTTAAATTTACATGCATATATGTACATATATGTATGTATGTGCACACAATATTTTTCTAAACATTTTAAAGAAAATAAATATACTTTTAAATTTCTACTTACACGTATTATAAAAAAATTTATCACATTCAAATATAAATTATTCTTAATATTGAGCAAACATAAAAATAATATACATATAACTACATATACTACATAGGTACTTACAAATGTTGCAAATTTAACCACTGGTGTCCATATTTCTACGGGATAGATAAGATCCGCTGTATTATCGTTGGCTTTATAAACCATAGCCATTATAAAATCGACGGCTGTCAGCACCAGCAAACACAATATCAACACTAATTTACTTATATTTAGCTTATTCCATGATATATTCTTATCTAAACTGGCCTTCAGATAGTAAAAATCAAATATACTAAATAGCCATAGGAAGGCACATGGTGCCCAAACTAGTACGGTCTGTTCGAAGCAAGGTGTAAAATCTGGATCCACTGTATACCATGTTTCGCTCGAATCCTAAAATACGCAAACAAATTGATTATAAAACAACATTTCATTTAAACGTAAACGTATCAAAGACTATACGCATAAAATTGCAATTCATCTACTTACCCAGAATTTTGAACCACAAAACTCATCCATAGGATGAGAATTGTTGGCCATGGTATTTGTTATTTATCGACTAAACCTGCTGTGTCAAACGTTGTCTCGGCTACGGACAATTATAATTTAAATTTATATTGTTTATTTGTTCAGCAAATGCAACACCCGCACCGATCTTCGTCTTGCTGTAGTAACAACGTGTAAAATCTACGGTGAATAATAATAAAAAAATTAAATATTAAATAAATAAAAAAAATGAACAGCTGAGTTTAAATTATTCATACAGGCTGTAGCAGAAATTTATTATTTTATTTTTATCACATACATACATAAAAACGAAAATCATTAGGCAACTCTTTAATTCTCTCTCTTTCCGTGTGTTACTTTTTTCAGTTCTAGTAGTTTCTTATTCTTCTTTTTGACATTCGTTTACTTCGTTGTGTATTCGTAGTGCGGAAAATTTTCTCAAGTGAATTAATTTTATTAAATAGTTTAAAAAAAAGCAGTTTTTGTGGAAAAAGTTATTCAAAAATGAGTTCACGACGCAATTATCTAGATGCCGATAATAGCATTATGGAAAGAAATTTAAGATTTGTTAAGGTAATTTATATTTTATTTGCGACTTCCACATGCTGTGCCATTTTGGGCTAATATGTTTTTGAATGGTTTTTATTTTAGAATGATTTGGAAGATAATCTTAATCAATATTTTGGTGGCTCGGGTAGTCGTGGTAGTAATTCTACTACCGTTACGGCTCCACCACGCGATTATAAAGTTGTACAGCCTAAACCCGGTAAGTAAAACCAATATTTTCTTTTTGGAAAAAATCTGTTTGCATTGTTTTTATTTTGAAGTTTGATTCTTAAGATCAAAACGTCTACAAAGTGATGCCAGATTTTTTGTTGCAAGGGGTATTTTCTTTAGAATTTTAAAATCGCAGAAGAGATTTCAAAAATATGACTATACATATATACATATGTATATTGTCGTAAAATCTTTTTCTATCCATACCCAATAGACCAAACCCCTTTAGAAAAATATTATAATAAAGCTTGCGAGCTTTAAAAAAAACTTGAGCAACTATAGAAAAACACTTTTAAATTATTGTAGAATAATCAAAAAGAAACCCTCGTGATAATAGTACTGAAATAATTATTTAATAAGCTTATATTCTCAATTTTAGAAAAAGCTTCTCCAAATAATATTTTATTAAACTAAATAAAGATAAGTTTATACCTACAATTGTAGAATAAGCTTATTCCAATAATTGTAGAATTATCTTATGCCTACAATTGTACAATAAGCTTATTTCAACAATTGTAGAATTTGGTTATGCTTGCAAATAAGAAAACTCGGAGCTTTGGCTACCGACGACAAGTCTTTCTCCTTAAAAAAATAAATAAAAAAAAACCTTTAAAGGCATTCATAGTTAAAAAAGGAAAAAGTTACCCACTGGCCCGCGATGTCGAGCGATAATATTCGCTTAGATAAGACTTCAGACACAAACGTTTTATTGTATCTATATTTTTTTTACTCAATCAAGTTTGTTTATTTCACAATCAAGTTTGTGTCTTAAGTCTTATCTAAACGTTATCGTTCGACATCGTGGGCCAGGGGGTAACTTTTTCCAAATCAAAACTTTTTGGATAAATAAAACATTTTTCCAAATATAATTTTTTATTTTAAATCAAAATTAACAATGACAGAATATGACAAGCATGTTTAATATATATTTATTGTATACTATTTATTATATACTATGTTTAAAAACATATTGTGAAGGATAATAGTTTATCAAACATGATTAAAAAAAAACTTTAGTATTTTTAAAACAAAAAAGCTTCTTCTAAAGTACTATTATACTTTACTTATTTTTTGGTCTGTTGGGTATAAAGTATCAAAGCACATTATGACTGTTTTGGCTTGTCATCCTTTAATTTTTTGTATATCTAGAGTTTAAAAGGATTTCTTAGTGAAAAAATAAGTAGAAAATGCAAAATAAATTAAAAATAATATAAATTCTCTAACAAAGTTCGTTCTTTTAACTAATACTATGACTTTATGTATTTCAACGATGTGCTTCTTCTTTTAAGATACTAAAATCACTTTTTTTTTTTGATTCTGGTTTCTAAGTAGAAATACTGAATTAACACAACAAAAAATTTACTTGATATTTTTTAAAGATCAAACTGGTATGTTGAAACCCATACATATTTGAGTTTTACCAAACAGTTTTTCTCTTTCAAGAGTAACATCATCTTCAGTAATATCAAGCTTCAAACCATTAAAGAAGCTAGGCGTACACTAAACTTTACCAAACAAAATCACATTGTGCAGAAATTATTTTGATAATTATAAAAATTGATGACTATTTAGATGACTATAGCTAGCCACTTGTTGACAGTTATACACTATAGGTATATATGTATGTTGTGTATGTACATACTAACTTAACTTTAATTGTAAGCTCAATTGCTATACTGTATAAAATGAAAATACAAAATTATTAACCTAAAGCAACTGAATTCTGTCCTATAAAAATATGCATACATATGTACATACACACATATCAACGGCATTAAATTAATTTTATATAGTGATTCGACAAAAAAATACAAATATAAATAAACATACAATAAAACTTAGTTATGGTTATTTAACTGATCATTCTATGAACGGACATTATTGAATTTCATTGAAGCATTTAATTTGATATGTAAAATGTAATACATACGTACAGTGTCTTCAGAGTTATTTTAGAATTAAAACATTTTTTAAATAAAATGATAAATTATGTTCTTGTTTCTTTAAAAATTAACACACTCTTTACACTGCTGATTTGTATGCTCTTTTTATATCTTGCTTTATTTGCAGTATATTAACGTAATTTGTTTAGACAAATAGTAAGACATTATTTTTTATTTATTAGACAGCTACAATAGATTTGAGTTTGATATCAACGTTTCTTTTCTAAATATGTGTGTTTATTATTTTAATTAACAAAATCAAACAGTTCATTGATATTGAAATTTGAGTAACAAACTTAACACTATGGATATGTATTTATTTTCATTTAAAGAGTTTATTAAACTGCTACAAATGTTTACATGAACATATTTGAGAACTTTGTATTAGGATAATACAATGTAGTAATGTATGATGAATGGTTGAATGTGTTCAATTTAATCTAAGTACATATAATGATTTATAGACTTTAAATATTCGAAACAATTATCAATACTGCATGTTGTCGCACATTTAGTTAGAAATTATATTTTTGACTTACTCAACACTATGTCAATGTTGTCAAACAAGAATAATCACATTTTTAGAGATTAGATTGAATAAATGCTATTTATTTAAAAAAATCTAAATTTAGCCAAACTGGTTAGAAAAAAGTCTTAAAAAATTGAGATAAAAAAATGCAAGAACAATATTTAAAGTAGAATTTGTTAAAGACCATTAAACTAAAAACGCACGGAACCAAACCCTATGAACCAGACAAACATTTTTATACATAGGTGGTGGGTATAGATTGAACACAGCTGTATATAAAACTCTTACTTGTTTTTTCTACCTATATTATGTATGATTAGGTTTATTCGTGCAATGTGGTCATATACATAAATAATTACTTGTCATATATATTGCAAGTACATATTTGCCTGCATTCATATTTTGTGCAGAATACAAACAATTTCATATGACTTGGCATAATTCTTAACATTTACCTTTCTTTTAATCTTGATGTGTTATTTATAGGAAAATATTTTTTTTACCTTATCGCTTTTAAACTTATGTGAGCGAAAATTTGATAAGAACAAATCTTCTTTAACCTATAACAATATTATTAAAGAAATTGTACAAATGAAAATCACAATTTAATTTAAATACTAAGATTAAAAATTGTGAATACGTTTGTGTTAAATATTAAAAGGTGAATAAACTTTATGAATTAAAAACACACTAACATATGCAGCACAAACTATACATACATACTTACATAAATGAATGACGCCCACAAAACGTTGAAAGAAGTTACAAATTAGTGATCATGGCGAATTATAAATATTTATAGCAAGACAAAGCAAATCAAGTTAATTATATTTCAAGAAAACTGCCCTATACAGTAATATATCACTTTAATTTGCTTTCTAAGTTTAAATTTAATATATGTACCTATATTGAAACGTATCCTTGTAACATTTGTAATTTGATTAGACATGTTTATTTACATAAAACTTTTTTATAATCTTTATAACCTTGTTAAAAAAAATAAAACAAAAAAACTTTATTTAACATTTTTAATAATTTTTTAATTCTATATGTATTATTTTTTAACTGTTTACTGAAATTAAAAATTAATTATAACTGAAAAAATCACCTCTCCTAAAGTAAAATGCCGCCAATTATATTTTTACGTTTGAACAAATCTACAAATATTCATTAACACATACAATGAATGTTATTTAGAATATTTCTAAATTATTGCATAATGTTAGAATTCAAATAAAAATTTTAGTATATAATTTTATTATTCTTAAAACATGTTCTAACAAAAACTAATTTACTTTGTGATTTTGAAACAAAACTTAATAAAAACAAATAATATTAATGTGATTTCTAATGAAAACAGGTTATTTACAAAACTTGATGTTAAGTTGAAGGTACATATTATTAATTGGAGGCTGCGAAGGCAGACGCACAATATGATTTTATGGCACCTTTATCTCTTCTTTGTTAATTTTTGTGCTTGTGCCCACTGAAAACAATACTTTACATACATATGTATGTTTACCTATGAATGTGAATCAAATATTAGCATTTTTCCAAAGCAGTCATGCGCAATTCTATTTTTTCGTAAGGGCCTAAAATTGAGATTTTAATTCTAAAATACGATTTAAATCTCATTTCAAGCTGTTATTTTATTTTTAAATCGGTTTATAGTGCTCTTTTTTGTCATTCCTCTTTTTTTGTTTAGGACAAATTTGATGCTGTAGAGAAAAAGTTGTGAAGTAAAATGTATATCTCTATTTTTGCCACTTAATATGTAGTAGGGATATTTTAAAATGTTTTCTTTAGAGGAATTAAGAATTCTACTAAATAGTACAGCACTTAAATAATTTCTTATAAATTAAAGTTTTAAGTAAGAAAAGTTGTCGTAATTTAACAAATGAATGTATTAAAACAACATGGAATTTACCAAATAAATTAAAATCTGACTATAATAATCATTTATTTATAAAAAAAAAATACTTCAGATTTAAATTTCAAGAATTTGTTAAAAAAATTTTATTAATTATATTCATACTTTCCATTAAAATTGTAACATTTTATGCAAATATGTAAAGAAACCAAATCTAGCTGCTCTTGAGCTAAGATCGTGCTTAGAAATTTGTTTAAATATCGCGGTAGTACTGCAGTATTTATAAATATCGAATATTATAGTTAATTATAATTGTTATTCCAAAAAGATTTTGTTACATTTTATTTCAAGGCATATTCTAAATTTATTTACATATATTTATATATTTTATCTTCACTGTCTTTATGAACTAAGAATAAGTAGTAGCCAGTATCGGACGAAAAATATTTATCTATAAAACATTCTCAATGATCTGACTCTGAAGTATTTGTGCATTTTTGAATAAAGAAATTGGTATTAAATAAAATTGTTTGTCACTTTTTCTTATTATAGTTTATTTGACCTTTTTTTATTAATAGTTTAGTAATTTTTTAAGCTAAATTTCTTTTTTAATAAAATTTTATTTTTTTTCCTGAAGATGCTACACAAAGACGTAGCGAAATAACGAAAATAAAAAATAAGCAATTACTAAAATATTATTTATTGTTATTTATTGTAAATGTGATTCTTCTGGGGTGTGTCAAATAATTACAGGACCGATATAAAATCATTTAATTGATTCCCTTAAACGGGATTCTGAGGAAGTTTTATAAGGGATTTGTTTATTTTTATATACAGCTGTTGTATATAGCTTAAAATATAATACATTTATTATCATTATTTTTAAGTCTGATAATGGGAACAGGCAAAATATGTACTCTTGCCTAGTGTAACTCCACTCTTAAGGTGGGAATTTGAATTAGTGGAAGTATGTGCTTTGGAGCGCGAAACAAATATAAATACATTTTCTTTGGACTTTAGATAAAAGATCATTGTATTATTTCTATGATTTAAAGCTGATGCCCATTTGGGGAATTTTGGAAAATATTACAAATCATTAATTTAGAAACTAAAATATATTATTGAAGCATTTCACTAAGTAAAAATTTTATATAATAAAACTAAGTTAATACCTTATAACATTTGCCAAATTTTCTACCATTTTAATGTTTAATAATGACCTTAACTATACCTACCCGTAAGTGAACTCTATGATACAATAAAAATTTAATTTTTATTTATAAAAACTTGTTGCTAACTGAAAATCAATAGATTTCCATAGAAAACTCCATAAAATAGCTTTGTATAGAAAATGTTTCTATAAAGAACGTATTTATTATGTCTGCTTGATATCAGTAGATTATGGAATGAACTGCTGATATTTTTAAATTCCGAATTATGATTTAAATGAATTAGATTGTTAAGCATACAAAGGTGAAGAGTATTTATGATTCGGCACAAGCGAGCTTTTTACTTTGTATGCAATAACATGCTGTTTGCCCTTTTTATAATTTACAAATCATGTTCAAATCACGACCAAGTAACAATGTACATATCACACATTTCAAATAATAAGACGGTTTTAACTATTTTGCTATTCACTGTTTATCAATTTATATTTGTTTTCATAAAATGATAAAATTGATAAATAAACATTTCATCTGTGCAAACCAGAAATTTTAAATTGTTGTAAAATGCAATGTGCACTCAGAGAAACCAAAAACAAAATAAAAAAATTACAATAAATTACATTTTTCTACAGACTGTAACCAAGAAAAGAATATAAATAATTGTATAATATTGCCATAGGTCGTTGTTACATGCCATTAGCTATTGAACTTTTAATTATTGGGTAATTTTTTATCACAGACAAATATTAAATATTCTAAAAAAATGTATTGCATGCGTTATTAAATAACTACGAAGTGGAAGCATTTTAAAAGAAGATAAGAAAATCTTGAGTTAGTAATAAACAACTTCAAATTAAAAAAAAATAGTTCAAATAGTTGTGTATTTTATAAAGTATATTAAAGGAAAGTGCACCTTTGTTCTAAAATTTATTATTGTGACTAATTAAACTTTTAAATTGATACAAATGTACATATATTTTGCATATAATTTCCTAACCGCTTTTATGTACAAATGTACATATATTTTGCATATAATTTCCTAAGCGCTTTTATGTATGTATGTGTACTTTTCAGAACTTACTGAGACTCCCGTAGATAAAGCAAGTTCAAATTCTTCCTATTTATAATACAAATCGGGCTTTAAAAACTAACGCCTAAGCCAGATTTTAGAAAATTAATCTGAAAGCTTGTCTCTTTGGATTGTACTAACTTATACACTTATATAAAATTCTTAGTTTAGTTCGCATTTTTTCTATTATTAATTTTATTATTACTATTAATATGTATGAACTATATTTTGATATTATTTTCTAAAACCGTTGATAAACCAATTATGTATTAGCATTTTAATACATGGGCTTTATATTCTGTCTTACAATTGCACTGGGCCCAATGTCCAACACTTTTCTTTGTTTACAACTTGTGTTTTGTTTTATGAATTGGTTTAGAGTTTTCCGTGTTTATTTAATTTTATTATTATTATTTTGCTTATTTCATTTTAATATTTCTATGTAATATTTTTCTTCACATCTTATCAAACTTAGTTGCCTGGTTGACTTTCAAACGTTTATAAACGTTTCGTTGTTAGGATTTTTATTGTGTTTAATGACTACTTAACAAATAAACTGAAAACTGTTATCACTTATTTTATTAAGTGACATAAAATTCTATTTTATTTTTTATAATGCGAATCTTAGTTATTAATAACAATATGTATGTATATGGGGTCAAAATCAAATAGTAAATGCCCTATAGTAGGTTACAAAAATTGATTTGATTCAGATTTGATAATCAGAATCTAGAAACAGTTTAACAATTAAAGCTGCTTATTATATCTATCTCTAACGCCAAAAATGTCGTATATTAATTTTGTGATTCCGTTTGTAACACATCAAAATATTAGTCGTAGATAATTTGACAATGAAATTTTCCCAAAATATTCTTTGTTGCTAATGCTTGGTTTTCACTATGTCATTTTTGTTGTCAAATTGTCCAAATTGTTATGAAATTACCAACAAGAAATCTTTGGTTATGAAATTTGCCAAAATCCTTTCCAGCAAAATTTTTTTTTAACATAATGTCCGTACGCCCGACATTTAAAACGGGATAGAGGCTAGTCACTTATATGCCAAAAATAAATGAAATATGTTGAATTGGTAAAAAGTTTTGGATAGAAATATATGAAAAACTTCATTCGGACTTACCGCTACACGTATTTTGTGTCCGATAGCTTTTAAAGGCATTATTATAACAAGTCGGAATTTACCACTGATAGATATGTCTTGAAAAAAAATTTATAAAATTAACCAAGTTGGGTGAACCATATATTCCATAACGGATTACTAACAATTAAATTTTCACAGCCTTTAAATGTTAAAGAAAAGTTTTTATAAATACGGAAATTTACTTCTGGCCTGACTGTCATCTTGACATTACAGTAAGAAATCGCTTGGTTGGTACAAAAAAAAAGTGACAAAGTCTCCAAACTCCTCGGAAGTCTAATTAAAGGACTTGACAAAATCTCCGAACTGTTAGGAGCTCTGGTCAAAGGAAGATTTTGGATTATTCTTAAAAGAGCACTGAATGCCAAAAGAAATGTGTTCCATATTTTCAATCGAAGATATTCCAAACAAAGTTCCTTGAAATTTCAATATACAAAGTTTTTTTATTATTGTAATGTTGTGGTAGTACATAATATTGTATTTATAGCATTATAATGGTGAACATTATTTGAGAAAAGTCAAAATTTACCCAATTATAATAAATATTTAATTTGGAACACTACTACGAATTTTTATACTTGTTTATTACGATTTTTTTCATAGAGTTTATTGTCTAATTCTGTAAAATGAAACACTTAGAAAACCATATAAGGAAAATTTGGAAATATCAGGGTATCAATTTTTATGATAATATTCACAATGGTTTTATATTTATATGCATGTATGTGATAGCAGATGGCACACTTGTAAAGTGTACTTACATACATATATTATTTAATTTTTAATAATTTTTTGTTGTATTTTTGGTTTATTCTAGTTGTCAGTTTCTTTTTAAAACATGTTAAATATTTCACCAAAAAAAAAATGATTAGTCAATTTTTTATGACTTTTTACCTTTTGTTCTTTATTTAAAGTATTAAATTTTTGTCACGCTGTCATTAGAGCAGCGTATCAGAAATATGATTACTATTCTCACTGAGTATTTTTTGATGATTTGATGGTATAAGCTTTATTATTATGTATCAAATACAAACCTAGCAAACGTTTTTAATGTACATAGGAGTTATATGTAAAGTAGGGTTTCATATTTCCCGAACTTTCTCCAATTAATTAAAAATAAATGAATTCAAAGCCTTTAAATACTTTGCTAAGTTTTTTGTTATATTGGAAATTGTTTTATAGGATGAACTGTTGATATTTTTTTTTAATTCAAAATTAAGATTTTAGATAATTAAGCTAAGAGTAAATAGATTAGTTTGAAATAAATCTACCACTGAAACACCCTTTATATAAACATGACATAGCTGAAAACGTTAACTTTATTTCATAAACTTGAAAATAAAAATAAACTTTTAATTCAAACCCACTGCCAGCCAATACACTAAAGTTATGAATACAAACTTTTGAAAACCCAGCAAAATGTCATGGATGACTGATTAACAAAATGAAGTTTTCCATTAATAAATAACAAATGCATTTTAATTTTAAAAATACGTCATTGAACATTTTCTAAATTCTTCCTGGTATTTCCTTAGAATTTTGTTCATTAAAGTGAGCTCAAAGTAAAACTTTTTTAAAACCGTAAATAAAATCGTGATCGTGATTTAATGCAATACCTTTTGGCTAACGTATTTCAATAAAAGGAAAACTCAAACACTAGTCATTTGAAGAGAGATGTACACATGTACAAATATTATCTAAAGGGTTTTTATCATATGCTTAAATACGTCATTGAATAATTTAGTTTATTATTTTGATAAAAATTGTTTGTTGGCGGATTTAAAATACATACCTATTCTTTTTTCCAACTTCCTGCTAAGACTTCCGTGTGAAATTATTTTCCTTAAAGACACTTGAAATTATTTTCAATATATATATAATAATGACGTTTAATAAATGAGTATTAAACTGTAATTTAAAAGTATGTATATATTAGATTTTCTGTTACATTAATATTAAAGCAATTATGAGGCCGAATTTTATGTGAACAATGCTTTAAATCTTTTCAAAACACTGGTTTAACTTTCATCGATTATGTTTCGAAATCGGTTAAATGCGAAATCCTGACTTGTTAGTTTGAACTAATCAGAAATCTATCAGACAATTATGCAGAACGTAATATGTACATCAAAAAGTTTTGCTGGGTTATAAAAACAAACAAAAACAATTCAAAATAATTAGCCTGTATTGTACACTATATGTCAAGGTTTATTCTTATTATATCAACAGGTTGTTGCTACATTTTCATTCATGTTCATTTTCTTTTACATTTTCAAATGAAAAAAAATATGAAAAAACTTGTTTTTTCTACAGGTCATTCACACGTTCAAAAGGTTGCTATTTTGTTTGTTACTTATAAATTTCACTTTCTAATCAAATCTAATAAAATATATAACAAAATTAACAAAAGAAAGTCCATTTATTACTATGTATAATATTCATAAATATTTTTTATGCTATTTTATCTTAAAACCAAAGACACCAAAAAAGAAATAAAAAGTTGTCAAATCATTCACCCAGATGACGGCATATGAAAAAAAGAGGAACCTCTTTTTTAGTTTTTTTTTTTTAATTTATTCAAGTATATGTAGTATCTATAATTAAACGGAAATAAACAAAAATCCCCATGTAGAAACAATTTATTTTATCATAATAATGTATGTATGTGATTTAAAAATAGAATCATAAAATAAAAAATTATTTAGTAATTACAGCAATTACATACACAAAAAAATCGAATTTCAAGGTTTTGAAGTTAGTTTTTTTTTTTATTTAATTGTGTGTCATTATTCTTACAAACAGAATTTAAACAATTCAGTTAATTTATTATTAATATTTATAACATAAAACTTTCACTTTTCATATGTTTCTATCTATCTACATACATATGTATGTATGTAGGTATTGTTTTCATTCAAACACATTCTTTTACAATTCTTTTTCTTTTAAAACCCGGCTAATTTGCTTTAATTACCTCTATTTCTATTCCAAAAAAGTGTATCTTTTTTACATTTGTTATTTCACCACTATTTTATTACTTTGTACACATTTAACGGTTTCTCGTTTTGAACTATCACCGAATGTTTGGCTGTTAACCGACGCGCTTGAGCTCCGCGCACTAACTGAATTTTGTATCGACAATGTTTTAACATTTTGTATTAAATTGTTTTAAAATTTTAACAAAAAAAAAAAACACTAACACAAAATAATAAATAAACAAATAACGTTGTTCTTAATTTTCCAAAAGAAAAATTGTGTTCTCTTTTCAAAGAAAATGAGAATTGAGGTCTCTCTCTATATATACATATATACATGTATCTCTCTTATATTCTTATTACAAAAAAAATTAAACGATATTATGAAATACATTTAAATTGAAGCATTTTTCAATCATACAGATCTTTGAATGCCCTATAATTGTAACAAGGAAACTACTCAAATTGTTGATTTTATATACATAACTTGTTTTAAAAGCAAACAACATTAAACAATATCATCATGATATTCTATTCTACGGTCTTTTTTAATTAAAGTTATGTATAATTAAATCGGTAGCTTAAATTCCCAATCATATAGATACAATCCTTTTAACTGCGAATGACTTTAGCGTAAAGTGCAAACGTTAAGTTATTTTAATTTTTGAAGTATTGTCTATAAACTATGGAAATGTGTGACAAGTATAACCAGAGTTTCGAACTGATTAATTTCTTCAGAAACATTTTTCTGATTAGTGAATACGATATTTGGAAAATCGTGTGCAAGCTTTTTAAAAATGAGTTTTTTTCATATTTTTCCAGTTTTTTTTTTTTTTTTTGTATCAAGCGAGATCTTGGTATAATTGGCCAGTAATAAAGGCTGGGAGACTTTGTTAACTTCTTGGTTTAGTGAAAAGATCCTACTTCTACTTAAATGTTTCTTCGTTTTCACAATATATAATCTTGTGAGTGAATATTGCCGAAAAAGGTGCAATATCGTTGTTCCTTTAACACTCTGTGATTTTAATTTGCAACCGGATTTGACAATAAAACAAAGCTCTGACCTTCATTATAGCTGTCAGAATTTGGCCTTAGCTTCCTTCTTGAGATTTACTTTCAACAGTTCTATTTTATTTTGCATTGTCAGCTCTATTAGGATAAACAATAGGTTTCATGATAGCAACTATCGTTCACCCCTTGATCAACATTACGCATGATCCACCTGATGGTGGTTGGTTGTAGGACCTTATACCGAGAGAGCGTTTCTCTGCGGTTTAGTTTTATAGTTATATTATAGTTTTATTAGTCTACTTTTCGTAGTGCCAACTTCGCTCAATATTGTTTAGACAATAGTAATTGATTAATAACACTTCGTGATTTGTGCTCATTTCTCGATTTCTTCCCTCACTTTCTTAAGCTCCTGGCTACAACCTTCGTTATTAAAGAGTCGCTTTACAGTGCGATTACTCCTTAAATCACTTATCCTATTAATTATTATTTTACCCTTGGTGCAAATTGTGAAAAACATTTTTGTCTTTAATGAGAGCAAAGTCGACTCTTTTCTATAGAAGTTAAATTATTTCTATTGCCCGACATTATTATCTTTCAGTGTTTATTCTTGAAGCACTCGACAAGTTAGAAGATTCAATCGGTACCATTTTGTAGATTCTATGTATAATCTCCTTAAAAGCTAAAATAAGAAAGTAAATACATCTCGTAGTAGTTCATGACTAGGTCATAGTTCATTTTTAGGTATTTCAAGTCGTAATGAAATGTATTAGTCGTTTGATATTTTTCTTCCATATTATATGTTATATGTTTACGGCGATGTACGTATTTATGGGTATACTTTAGTTTAATAACATTTTTATGTTGTAGACAAATATTTTCATATTCGTATTTCAAAACTTCATTTTTAAATCGAGTATAACTGATACAACTACGCTGATATAAATTATGAAATATATGATGTTCAAAAAAGAATACGAGATCCTCTATTGTAGGGTATCAACTACCAATAGAAAACACTGCTCTCTTAACATTTCAATTGATTTCAAAAGAGAAATTTTAAACAAATAAAAAAATAAATAAACTTTGTGCAATTGTTATCATTTTGGCATGAGTACAGATAAACAAATGATTACTACGCTCAATTCAGACAATTTTAGATTAAACCGCTATAAATGTATGAGTTAATTTTTCGTTATAAAGTTGTTAAGTCATGCTTAAATAATCTTAATTGTTGGCTCTTAAGCAGAAATAGAAAAAAAAGCGCCAAAAAGTGTACAATTTTGCAGTACGTACTGGCATTGAATTGAAATGTTTTCTTTTAAACATAAAAACATTTGCACTTGAAATGTTAGACCTAATTTATTAAAGCGTATTTAGCAACTAATATACATACATACGTTAAAATATTGATTAGATTTAATTGATTGTATGATGGTATCTAACATAATCTTAAGAATTAAAAAACAGTCGAATAACATTTAAAATTTTTGGTATGAAATACTAGTAAATAAACTATAAAATAAATCATTTTTACACTGTTGAACTTTTTTATAAATTTTTCTTCTAAATACTGATTAAAATTTTTCCTTAATTAACAACATATAAAACCACGTTATTTTTTACTATTATATAATATGTATTATATTTAAAATAAATTCTGTTCAAGTTTGCAAAAATGTTTATTCGCGTTATCTAAAGTATGGAAATGTTTGATACACTTAACGGATAGTCAAAAATATTCGCTCAAATTTACAAGATACCAGAAATTGAATAAGGTATTCTCATTTCTTTTACTAAAAATAATGTTTGTCCTGTTTCACACTCTTCAGTTTTAGCTGACCAGGGGGCTAATTCTCGCATTCGTATGCCAGTAAGCCACATGAGTCCGAAAATAGTCTTTTCTGACACCTTTTTCGGAGCGTTAACGCTCTTTATGAGCCAAAAAAACAATCATAATTGCTCCGAAAACCTTCAGAAAAGAGGGTTATTACATTCGAAAATTGTCCGTCAGAAAGAGCTCTTAGATAATGTCAGAAAAGAGTCTTTTATGAGGGTTTTTTGGACTCTTAAAGAGCTCTTAGATAATGTCAGAAAAGAGACTTTTATGAGGGGTTTTTGGGCTCTGAAAGAGCTCTTAGATAATGTCAGAAAAGAGTTTTTTATGAGGTTTTTCTTGAGCACTGTGTAATCTTGTTTTTATCATTCTTGTGTGGTACAGCTATGTTTTTTTTTTTTTTTTTTGTTTAAAGCCCAAATAACAGAACAACAACGCTTTGGTACACACATAATTAAGTGGAATTTCTGAGTCATACTGCGTGCCGACTCAGGACAGTAAAGGTGGATTCACCCATTCGTTCTTAACAAAAAATTTGTTCGAACAATATTTTTTTTTATATGAAGTTTGACGTTTCTCTTTTTGAGAGAGAGAAAATATTTTTTACGAACTTGAATTGGTTTAATTTTATATTTTTTCCGGACAAAAGTGAATTGAGTTGCCAATAGGTTTCATTTTTTCATACAAATAACAATGCCTTATGTATTTCCATGACCATCAGCAAAATCAAGGTTCTTTTTTCATTCATTTCGAATTTATATCTGTGACTTTGAATACACAATACTTTAAAATAATCTAATATTTGTATTTTGACACTTAAAACCCAAAGCAAAATAAATCAATGGCCGCACTTGTAAAACTAATAGATTTTGTTTACATATGGCAGCTTTGATTTTTCAGAAAAATCGTTCGAAATGGGTGAATCGTGCTGCAAAAAACTCTCAGTAAAAAAATTGTTCTCTGGAAAAAAATTTTGTTAAGAACAAATGGGTGAATCCACCTTAACAAGCTAATTTTTCTTTCGCTCCGAAAATGCTCTTTAGCGCTCCGATGATGGCATTCGATAGCGAATGATCATTCGAAATCAACCTTGCGAGTTTTTACTCGTAAGCCAAGAAGCTTCGAAATAACGTTATTTTAGCAAACAGAAGAAAAAAAAAAAGAAAATGTAAGTAAAAAATTTGATACTTTTAAAAAATCTCATAATATTAATAATTTTATTACTTTTAGGTCAAAAATATCAAAAATAAATTTTACCCATGCTTCCTTTGTGAGCCTAAAGGTACGGTCGCATTTGGCAAATAGTTTATTCAAAAAAAGCGTAACCACTTGTTTTAGCACAAATTTGTTTGACGTTGTTTACTCTTACAAGAGTTTTGCAAGATCAAACAGCATCAAATAAATTAAAACTAAATATTTGTTGTGCTTTGGCCTAAATAAGAATAGGTTTTTTAAAGAAATAAACGAGTTTAAATACATGTTACACTAGAGCCCCGATTTGCGTCTATACTATTTGCGTCGTTTCGATTTGCGTCGCTTTTCTAAATGTGGTTTAATCCGCTTTGCGTCATTTTGTTTCCGATTTGCGTCGACTTTTAAATTTTGTGTCAATACATTTGTGTAGAAAAAATTTATTCGATTTGCGTCGTTTCGGTTTGCGTCGCATTTCACCGGTCCCTATTAACGACGCAAATCGGGGCTCTAGTGTATTTAGTGGTTACGTCTTTTTAGGCAAATATTTGCCAAATTAAAACGTCCTTTGAATCTAGAAAAACACATACATACATACATATGTACATTAGGGTGGCCCCGTTTGTATGGAGAAAAAATAAGGTATCGATGTTTCCGACTAATATGAAAATTTGATTCATTTTAGAACTACGTTTCTCAATTTTTTTGTCCTGGGTTCAGTATTTGGTGAGCTGGATCAAAGGATAAGAATGTCCTTTTTAGAGATTTTTTTTATTTTTTCACATTTCTTCCAAAGGAAATATATGTAAATTTGGCATCATATGAGAGGCGCATTCAGTGGTTTATCAAAAATAGAAAACCAAATTTTTTTTAATTCAAAATTTTTGAAAATTTCCGACAAAATTTTAGTGTTTTTTTATTTTTTCATAGAATTTACTTAAATAAATTGTTGAAATTTCGTGCTTATAAACATCATGCAATTTAACCCAAATGGTTTTTCCCGTTTTTTAAAATTCAACCTATTTAAATTTTTATTAATTTTTTTTAAACCTTAATTCGTCCCTATCTGACAATCTCTGTTGACTCAATTCGTTAATGTAATGGGTATTAAAATAACGTAAATTTTATAAGCTAAAAAACGGGAAAACCCATTTGGGTTAAATTGCATGATTATAATCAAGAAATTGCAACTATTTATTTAAATAAATTCTATGACAAAATAAAAAGAGACTAAAATTTTCTCTGAAATTTTCAAAATTTTTGAATTAAAAAAAATTGTTTTTTAATTTTTGATAACCCATTGAATGCGCCTCTCAAAGACCTTTCATATTATACTAAAATTACATATAGTTCCCTTGGGGGAAATGTGAAAGAAAATCAAAAAACCTCTAAAAAGGACCTTTTTATTCTTTGGTCCAGAGAAACGTATTCTTAAAATAAATCAAATTTTCATATTAGTCGGGAACATCCGCAATTTTATTTTGGGGCCACCCTAATGTACATATGTACTTATTTATACTTACTCATTGCTTGTCAATCTTAAGGGGTCGGAGGTGTTTCTTATTTGTTTCCTTATGTCATTAATGTTTTCAATATCGTCAGAATCGGAAGACGATGAGTAAAACAACATAATTTAAAAAAATTTCTTTAAAAAACTTTGATTTTACTTGAGTTATTTTTTGCAGAACCATATGTTTTTTGTTTACATTTTCTTTTATTTTTTATTTGTTAAGTGTAGAAATTTTAAGAGAATCTACAGTTACCGAATGAGTAATTGAGTTAGTTATTTTTACTTAATATATTTTTAAACTTATTTTTATTGTGTTGATATGTGGTTCAATTTATTTACAAACTTTTTCCATTTCACCGCCTTTTGCTTCGAATCAATTTACACGTGTGGAGTCGTAATTCAGCTCTGGGTGGAGAAATAACTCCCGCGTCATTGTCATTATCGCTTAGGGCCAATCAGGCCGTCCTTTTTTCGCTGCCTTCGAGAGAATTGCGTCTCACTTTTGCATTGGTTAATGCTTGGCGTCGTCTAAATGTACCGCATTACGGTTTTTCGAAGTTGTGAATTAGTCACATGCTATAATTTTTTTTAAAACAAGATTTAAGTGTTCCAGCTTCCTATATGAAGGTATAGGTCTACTTGGGACTTACTTGAATCGATCGTGGGATAACCTGGCAATTTGAGGGATTAATTCTCCGCCAACCAAATTTATATTCAAAAAAAAAATATTACACGTGTTACTTATGAATTTATAAAATAAATTAAGTCATCATTCTTTAGAGTTTTGAGAATTTTTGTAAACTCTTTGTACAGTATGTATGTATATGCTAACAAAGCAATTAACAATTGTAGATTTTGCACGTCATTTATTACCGTGATAAGGCTGATAAAAAGTTTACAATTTTTTTAATACCTATCCAAAATATGTTATACATTATATATGAATTCTTAGTGTAGTTAATTATCAGCAAACGTGACCTCAATATAGATTCCTTTTTAATTAAATTTTACCAAAACTGTTTTTAGAAGAAGTAAAAGAAGCCTGCTTAATTTAAAATAATAAATAAATCTAAATCGAAACATTATTTTATAAATCCTGTCATGTAGTCAGCCACCCAATGTATTGAGTGAAGGTGTAGTAGTCACCTTCACTCAATGAACTCAAAATAGAATTTGAACAGTGCTGGAACAAATTATAGGATCGTTCACTTTCTTATAAATGAAATATTTTATAATTTGTTACATTTTTATACCCACGATCAAAAAGATGAAGGGTATATTAAGTTTGTCATTCCGTTTGTAACGCGTTCTTCTGGGTTCTTATAAGATTCTAAGACAATCTAGCCATGTCCGTCTGTTAAAGGCACGACAAAGATTAGATCAATTAAATTTTTCCAAACATTCTTTGTTTCACCGAATGGTTTGGTATTGAAAATGGTCAAAATCGGTAAGTATGATCCGAATTATAGACCAAAGTTTCAGACAACCTCTATATTTTTCAAATATTTTTTGCCCTTATCTTCAAATACATATAATACAAACAATATCACGAAATTGTGATGATGATGAAAATGTAAGAAACGGTCCACGATTTTTAATACAAATGTCTTCCCGGTACATAAATTTCTATAGAAAAATAGTATCCATACAAAATGCTGCAAAAATAAGTTTCATGCAAAGTGAAATCTCAAAACGATATTTTGTTTGTATCAGTCCATATTTTAAAATAACCCCATATAAAGTCCACTTTCGAAAAACAATTACTTAAATGTGCATAAATCTCTTATTAAAATATATATTTATTAGTCGTCGTCTAAAATTGCATGATGATCGGTCCATATTTGACCATAGCCCCCACTTTGAAAAATCATATGATTTTTAAAATGAAATTAAGAATTATTCCTTTCGCATCTTTGGCCAGTTCATATCTGAACTGAACTATTAATAGTCATACTCGTATTTAAACACAAAACAAAGTGTGTTTTAAACCAATTTACTTTAAAAAATCAAATTTACTCAACCAGAATGTATTTACTTAATTGATGGGTAAATACAAATTTTTTTAAAAATGTGTATTTAAATTTATTTTTTTATATTTACTTTTATTAATATAATTTTCTATCAATAAATGATTATTGTGTTTATTATTTTAATAAAACAAAGCATTTCTTACAATTATTTTAAAGTGTATGAAAAATTTATTCTTGATAAAAAGAAAAGTTACTCATAAATGGCATCGTACTGTTAAGACAATGTGAAAATAACCAATTTAAAAATATACTCGTACAATAATACATATGTATAAGAAAATGCAACCAATAAAGAAAAACTTATGGCGTTTTCTTTTCTGGCAAAAATGTTACATATATGTTACACTTTTTACCCATTTCCCATATAAAAAAGGAAAAAAGTGTAACATTTTTGCCAGAAAAGAAAACGCTATTAGTAAATAGAAGCCAAAAAACAAGTTAGAGTGTAATATTCGGCTGTGCCAAATCTTAAATACCCTCCACCTAAATATAATGAGAATTATAAATAACTACGCTCTTGGTAGGACCAGAATATCATTATTCAATATTTCTTATTCAGTTTTATCGCAAATTTTATTAGTATTTTATATATTGTTTGATTGACAAGTTTACTCACAATATAATTTATTTCAAATTTACAAATTCTTGTTATTATTTACAGAGTTTGTATATTTATCATAACAATCTTATATGTAATTTATAAAACAAAAAGTAGGTTCAACATTTTTCCATATCAATAGGTTAAGGGTAATGGGGTAATGTTATAGTGGAAGTGGACCTTCAAAAGCAGTATCAAAGTATCCAGTAACATGGTATCTATGTACATCTATGTATTTGAGGCTTATTTAGGTGTTTGTTAATTATAAAAATGTATGTATAACAAAGAAAAGACCAAAAAAAACGTAAAGTAAATCCCCTTAAACTAGGTGGTCCATTTATTTCCAGATGCTTATTGGCATCATTTAAAACATAAGTTTAAAATTAATTTGTTTTTTTATTTATTTATTTAATATCAATACAAAGATAGCCTTCATGGTCAGATAAAAATGTTGCTGTAAATTGCTGAGAAGTTCCTTTATGTGAAAAATTATGTGTTAAATGATTGTAAAAATTTCAAAAAATTAGTTTGAAAAGTTCTGTTTATAATTTTTACGTGTGAGAAAAAATAAATAGATATCCAATGTAAAACTATTTATGTAACTTAAATAATATGAAATAATAGTTAATAGAAAATATTTGGTCATTTTTAATACGGTTGCAGGCAAAGAAATCAAACATTTGTGATGGCAGGCTTAAAATCAAAAGAATGTTTTCTTCTTCAAGAGGACACAGAGTACCTTAATATTTCTGGGACGATTTGTCACCATTTCACTATGACTAAAAGGCTTTTGAAAATTTACATACTCGTCAAAATTTAGTAAACTCAATGCCTAGAAGATGTGCTACTGTTCTGGATAACAAATGATCCGCAACAAAGTTCTAAGGCTTTATGCAACAATATTCAGTATAAATATCTATTTTTTATTTATTTATGATTATTTAACTGATTGTTCGACCTTTTCATTAATTAGACAATCTTATTTTTCGAGATTAAGGTCAGTTTTTTATTTTTTTATTTTTCTATTTTTTCCAATATTTCGCTACACAATGTGTAGGGAAGATGAAGATGCTACACATTGTGTAGCGAAATATTGGAAAAAATAGAAAAATAAAAAAATAAAAAAATAAAAAAATAAAAATAAAAAACTGACCTTAATCTCGAAAAATAAGATTGTCTAATTTTATTTATTTATTTATTTATTTATTTATCGATTCAAGAAAAAATTACATTTCATTACTTAACTAACCATACGAAGCCATTGCGGATTGTCTGTATGTAAATTAACAAAAAAAATATGATATCCTCTAGAATTTAAATTTATGAAAATATTTAAATATTAAAAACTAATTTAAATGAAAACAAATTCAAATATTAAAAAACAAATTACAAATTCATTTTTGGTTTGATATACATAGAATAATCTTTTAGAAAAAAGAAATTTTATTATATTGAAGTTTACTATTTAAAGTTAACTGTAAAGTGTTACGACATTCATTGTTGATTAATAAAAAAGTTTTTAAATAGTTTATTTCTATTATATTTGTTGGCTATATTAAGTATTTCAATTGGCATTGTGTTTAATATTGTTGGCGGATAAATTACTTTTCCCATAGTTGTTTTTGTGTCAATGTACACGGTATCTACCTTCAACGTTCATACGAGTCTGGTGTTTGTGGTATGTTTTTTTTTTAGAAACCTGGAATCATTATAAAATTATGTTGCTAATGTTGTTAAAAATATGCTATTGACGTTTAATATGTTTAGTTCTTTAGCGATGCTAATATTAGTTGCGTTGTTGTTGGTGTTTCCAGAGTTGGTGGGAGCTATGACGTCGCTGTTTGTATATATAGTTATTATCAGTAAGTGTTGTTCTATTTGTATTGGTTGTTTGATCATAAACGTTGGAATTAGTTGTAGTAATTTTGGTTATGGTGGTATTTTGTGTGTAGTTGATGATTTTTATTGTGTTGTTATCATTGTTGACAATGCCGACTTGGGTATTTATAGAGCGATTTTTTTTTTAGAATTTTTAGCAATTGGTTTTGTGTTTGTTGGAGCTTATTACAGAAATTTGAGCTTCCCCAGGCTGTAATACCGTGGCGTAGGTGCGATTCCACTAATGAAAAATATGCTTGTCTTAGCACCATATTGCTGGAGCTGTAGCTTAAATGATGTAGCATAAATTATGCTTTTCTCAATTTTTTTCGGAGTTCATCTACATGTATGGGCAACTACTATAGCAGTGTCGTCTGCATATGCAAATGTTTTGCTTGTTTTTAATGTATTAATAAGTTCGTTGGAATATATTAAGTAGAGTATGGGACCTAATTTTGAGCCTTGTGGTACACCAAAATCCGAATTTGTTTGTTCACTTAAGTTGTTTTTCACTTTTACATAATATGTTCTGAGTGTCAGATAGTTTTTAAACCACTCTAAACATCTATCTCGTATTCCAATCCTTTCTAACATTAATATAAGCTTGCTATGTGATATCGAAAGCTTTTCTAAAATCGATAAATAGTGTTAGGCATTGAATTTGTTTACTTAGTTGTTCATTTATATAATTTGCAATGTTAACAAGGAGTTTGTTCATATTTTTTCCTTATTGGAACCCATATTGCTTTGATGAAATTATTTAGTATTTGTTTATGTAGTCTGTCAATCTACTGCACCAACTTCTTCCATTATTTTTTCAATAACGGATATGATTGCTATTGGTCGGTAATTATTAACATCTGATTTTATACCGTTTTTATAAATAGGACGAACAACAGATACTTTAAGTATCTTAGGTATTATTGCATTGTACAATATCATATTTATCAGTTTGGTTATAATTGGTGTCATTACACCGGCATTGTTTTTTAAATCAATTGGTCTGATTCCATCGTAACCGCACTTTTTTTGGTGTTGAGAGATATCAAAATATTTAAGATTTCCTCTTCATTTGTATAGGACAGGTATAAAGAATTTTGACGTGATTGGGTTGACTTATTAGTTGTTTGAATATCACAATTGTATAAAATATTTTTGACATTTTGCTTAAAGTTTATTTCAAAGTTGTTGCAAATTTCGGTTATGTTAGTATTTTTAAAATTTTTTATTATTATTTCATCTAAATTATTCGATTTTCTTCCAATTATTTCGTTTATAGTTTGCCACGTTAGGCGGATATTGTATCTATTTTCAAAAAACTTATTTTTATAATACAAATTTTTTGCATAATTCAGTCTTTTATTTAACTCTGCTACTACGTTTAGGGTCTTTTGATGACCCATTCGAATTTAACATTGCATAACTTGCAAAAAAAAAACGTGTTTGTCCGTCAGACTGACACACAATCACTCTAACGACGATATATTGCATTGATCACAAGCCTTAAAAATATTTTCGAAATGTACAAATTTTAATTTTTTCAATAAAAAAAATGTGGGGTCAAAATATGACCCAAACAACATGTGTATTTTTTTCTAACATAGTAGCAGGGTTAAGATATTTCTATATTTTTTATATTCATTTTCATTATTTTTATTGTTTTTATTTGATAGCCATTTTTTATAAAGTTTATCTCTAGTTTCACAATTTTTTATTAAATTGTCATTCATCTAAGGATTTGGAACTCTATTTTTCTTTTTTGTTTTATTATTTTTGACCGTTCGTAGGTTTGATTAAATTTTTCATATAATGAGTTAAACATCATATCCGGATTTAGTTTTACTTAAGTTAGTTATAGTTTTAAAATTTCATGAAGTGTCCCTATTTTTTTTCACACGTTAAACTATATGAATTCATACAAAATCACAAAAAAATCAAATCTCTTATGGGAATAGCAAAAATTTTGTTATTAATCTTTTTTCTACCGTTTAAGAAAAAATAAATCGTTTAAACAAGAAAGAATGTTCGAATTTTTATCCGGTTGTAAATAAATTGTAAGTTTGGGTGTCCCTATTATTTTTCACATGACTGTATATTTAACATAACTTTTTTAAATAAATTGCTATTATTTATGAAACAAAAATCCCGAAAATCACGATTTCGGGATCCCGGAATTTGAAAAAACAGTCCCGTTTGGCATCCCTAATAGTCACTATCAGAAAGATATTATTTCCTTCCAAAATATGGTGGTGAGTATATAATATTAAAATGAGAGATACATAATTGCATTATAACTCGTAAACTGTTCATGGTGTGCAAAAATACACAGAGTTAATAATTAAACCAACTTTGATAAATGTGGATAACTGCAACTTATTAACTTTTACCTTACAGAGGAATTAATATAAATATATTTTTTATTTATATATGTTTATATTTATTGTAGTTAACATTTGGCAAACAGATGTGTTAAAGTTTAACGTGGGTACCTTACTTTGAGGCCTAAAGCGCACGACACACTCAAACGTAGGGTAAACTCGGCATCCACCGCATTGTATATCCAGAAAGAACATACAATGGCATACGTCAATTCAATTTTCGTACTTTTTCATGCAAATCAACATGAAAGAAAAAAACAAAAGGAAATAAGAAAATTGAATAGTACTGTCAAGTTTGTATCCCTTTTATTCTCTTTTCACTTCTAACCCAAAAATACTTGCCTTGACGAGTCAGAATTGAAGAGTGTGAAAGCGGACTTAGCAATGGCTGCAACGATCAATGTAAAGAGCACCTTGCTTAAAGCTACTAGAAAAGCATCAATTGCAACACTGCATTGACCGTCCACTGCTAAGGACGAAGATCAGAATTTAGTATTGTCAAGTTTGTATCCCTTTTATTCTCTTTTCCCTTCTGACCCAAAAATACTTGCCTTGACGAGTCAGAATTAAAGAGTGTGAAAGCGGATTTAGCAACTTCTCGATACATGGCTGCAACGATCAATGTAAAGAGCACCTTGCTTAAAGCTACTAGAAAAGCATCAATTGCAACACTGCATTGACCGACCACTGCTAAGGACGAATATCAGAATTTAGTACTGTCAAGTTTGTATCCCTTTTATTCTCTTTTCCCTTCTGACCCAAAAATACTTGCCTTGTCGAGTCAGAATTGAAGAGTGTGAAAGCGGACTTAGCAACTTCTCGATACATGGCTGCAACGATCAATGTAAAGAGCACCTTGCTTAAAGCTACTAGAAAAGCATCAATTGCAACACTGCATTGACCGTCCACTGCTAAGGACGAAGATCAGAATTTAGTATTGTCAAGTTTGTATCCCTTTTATTCTCTTTTCCCTTCTGACCCAAAAATACTTGCCTTGACGAGTCAGAATTAAAGAGTGTGAAAGCGGATTTAGCAACTTCTCGATACATGGCTGCAACGATCAATGTAAAGAGCACCTTGCTTAAAGCTACTAGAAAAGCATCAATTGCAACACTGCATTGACCGTCCACTGCTAAGGACGAAGATCAGAATTTAGTATTGTCAAGTTTGTATCCCTTTTATTCTCTTTTCCCTTCTGACCCAAAAATACTTGCCTTGACGAGTCAGAATTGAAGAGTGTGAAAGCGGGCTTAGCAACTTCTCGATACATGGCTGCAACGATCAATGTAAAGAGCACCTTGCTTAAAGCTACTAGAAAAGCATCAATTGCAACACTGCATTGACCGACCACTGCTAAGGACGAATATCAGAATTTAGTACTGTCAAGTTTGTATCCCTTTTATTCTCTTTTCCCTTCTGACCCAAAAATACTTGCCTTGTCGAGTCAGAATTGAAGAGTGTGAAAGCGGACTTAGCAATATCTCGATACATGGCTGCAACGATTAATGTAAAGAGCACCTTGATTAAAGCTACTAGAGAAGCATCAATTGCAACAGTGCATTGACCGACCACTGCTATGGACAAAGATCATAATTTACTGCGGTTGCCATAGGCCGCATATCTAACCTCGTCCAAAGGCGTATCGTCAATACAACAATTGCCACAAAAGCCACAAATCCCGTACATTTCCTGAGCACAGAGCTAAGTGTTACCACTACTTTCAATTGCTCTGTTGTTGTTTAGCAACAGCACCTAGGGCAATTTGGTGGACCGAAATTTGCTGCTCAAACAAACATCAGTCTTTTAACTCCTTTAACTGACATTCTCCTCGCTTTGGGTATCAAGCACAGTCACTACGTGAACCCCAATGGGAACTCAACCAATTATCAGTTATATGACCTGCATCTCAATAGTTAAATTAGGGATAAATACCCGGGCTTTTAACTGATCCCATAGTACTAGATAGAGACTTTAGTCAGCTTCAAGTTTCATTGGGTGTAAAAGCAATGAGACTCTTTCCAGTTTCCAACCCGAGCAAGTTCATGGCACCGGTGTAGTCACATCTCTCCCAGGATTGAAACAGCGTCAAGCTGATGGAATTACACCAGAAAATACTTCCCCGGGGGTACTTTTTTCAAACAATATTATTAACTCGAGAGAATATAAAAATATTAAGAATATAACAACTCGACAGAAGCTAATAAACCTGTTTGATGAGAGTCAAAAAACATGATTTGGAACACTTAAAGCTATTTTTCACCCGATATGTCTCAAAAAAAAAATGATTCCCAGTACCCAAGTATATTATTCTTCTGAAACTACTATTTTATTGATATAATTGATTATTGAATTGTGTCAATAATTTGTATATCATTACAATTTTATATCACACTGGGTAATCAATATTAAACTTTTAGTTGTATGCATATACTACATAACTACTAAACCAAGAATGAAACCTTTAGAAGATTGTCTCGATATTTTAAAAAACAACGTAACCGCAAGTGTTGTTAAATTAGAACCAGCGCAGAATTGGATTTTCCAACAGGAAAATGATACTAAGCATACCTACAAAATTGTGAAATGGTGGATGCTCAATCATAATTCAAAAACTTTAGATTTTTAGCACTTGTGGGAATATTTAGACAAAAAAATATTTCTTGCAAGATAACTATATACTATATATGATTACTCGTCATACATTTTGGTACCTTGAGCCTGAAGTATGCGTTCTTTGTCAATGTGGTTGTGATATGTTATGCATCACGGGAATTCTGAAAATCCATATTTCTGCTACAAATTTCATGGAACCCAGATTTTTGTAATATGTTAATCGGAATTGTTTTTGTATACAATTCTTAAAGCGGAGTGGCTCATGGATGTTACAGAGCTACTAATAGAATGTGTAAAGTATAATGAGGCCTAAGCAGATACTGGTGATATGGATGACTTATCGTAATCGGAACTCATTGCCTATTGCTCTATCCGAATCTCAGTTCGTGTAATATGCCAAATCAAGAGCCTTGAACTTGCAGATCCTTCCAACAATGGTGGAAGAAGATTAATCAATTAGATCTTAATTTATATTAAATGTAATGTGGTACCCTTTGAAATGTATAGGTGGAATTCGGACGACTTTGTAACAAATTTGATTAAATTCGTCAGTGACAAATCATTGAGACAGTCCAGTTCACAAAAGATACCTGCTATCTTAGTCTACGCGGAGCAGTTAAATAGAGGGTGTTGCAACAATTATTCCTCATTTACATAACTTTCGCAGAAGTTATTACAAATGAGACCTGTTAGCTTAGTCTACGCGAAGCAGTTAAATAGAAGGTGTTGCAACAATTCTTCCTCATTTACATAACTTTCGCAGTAGTTATTACAGTATCCAGTAATTAAACACATAAGAAATTTAATCGAATACCTACCTAGAGCCAAGATAGGATTGATCTTTTCTCTCGCCAGAGAGGGCATTCTTTTTATTCAGTGGTATAGCAAACCACTAACGTTCCGACTCTTCCAACAAAGGGATGGTCTGAACGTCCTTTGTGCAGGAGTTATGTCAAAGGATGATCATATCGTTGCACACTCTTAAGCAATTTAAATTTTAACTATTAACTGTTATTTTATACGTCATTTCATATGACAAACCAATGGGACGATTTATGTTGTTAGTTAAAGTTATTGTGCAATTGGATCACTATATAGGTCGTTTTCAAAAGACCTATATATTGACTTCAAGATCATACAATTCTGGAATGGCTACATCAGTGTTTCTACTATATTTTCAACAAATTATAAAATAAATAACATAGCAGAAAGCTTAAAGTTATGCTAAAAATTTTGTTTCTCTGCTTGCTCGGTTGTCTTCCAATACAACATAATAAAAAATTCTATTTGTAATTTATTACTTTTTACCAATACACAATTTTTTCAGTTAAAAGTATAAGCTGTTAATCTATCAGAATGTAAAATGGAACTGTTCTAATTTCTTTTACAAATTATATATTTTCATTGTCTATTTTCATGTCCTTAATTAAATCGCCAAACTTTGAAAAATCCTTTATATAAATTTAAAGGTAGCTCTCATGCATATACACAATCGGCTGCGCTGGAAAAACGTCGAAAATTTCTATTACAATTAGGTTTGGCACGACATGAGGCCTATGAATTGGCCAAGAATAACTGTTTCGATGTTAATAGATATGAACAAAACTGTCGAGAGTGGCTGGATAGTGGTATATGGCTAGCCGAAGTCAACAATAGGATTTTGTGTGACTTACGTAACGAGAACAATTGGAACAAAAATATTGCACATAACAATGATGAAATTTCATCGAAAACTGTCGCATTCAAGGAAATCATCGAAGAACGAGACCACACAAAACGTAAAGGTAGTGGATATAACGATGAATATGAAGAACATTCTCGCCGTAATCGTTCACGATCTCGTTCTAAACTGTATGCTCCCCAAGGAAATGATTATAGAGAAGAACGCAATCATCAATCAATATCGCGTTCACCTAATAGAGGTTTAAGCTCAATATACGAAGACAAGAAAGATGAATATTTTTCACAACAGGTTAATCGCAGAGACGCCGTAATAGGAGCTGTAAATCGTGCAGGATCTCGTTCTAGTCTTTATTCTCCACCCCGGAATGATCGTCGAGATGAACGTTATCAACAATCGAAATCACGTTCACCTGAAAGAGCTTTCAACACAACAAATGAAGAATATTTTTTGCAACATGAGAATTTCAAACCGGATAGAGGAAGAGATACTATGCGAAGACGTTCCCGATCGTATTCCCCCTCTATGAATTATCATAGAGAAGAACGGTATCAATTCTCACGATCGCGTTCACCTAATAGAGTTTTCGACCAGAGAAATGCTGAGGAATATTATGAGCAACAAAATAATTACACAGTTGATTTAAGGAGAGATAGAACTTATAAACAATTGCATGTTCCGCCTAAAAATGATGCTAGAGATGAACATTATAAATCTTCACGATCACGTTCACCAAATAGAGGTTTCAATTCTATGAAAGAAAGAGAAAGTGAAAATTTTCTTTTAGAACATGATAATTTCAGAAAAATAATTCGTGAAAAATCTCGTTCTCCTGCTTATTCTACAGCTAAAAATGATTATAGAGAAGATCTTTCTCAATCATCAAGATCACATTCACTAAGTCGAGATTTTAATGAGGGAAACCGCTCTAGATATTTTTCACAACCTGAAAATTTCAGAAAAACAATTCGTGAACGATCCCGTTCTCGTTCTTATTCTCCAAGAAATGAAAGACTAGATAATTTTTCTACGCAATATAACAATTGTAAAGAGCAATTAAGAGGATATACGAACTATTTTGACGATTTAAGAGAAACTTCAGCTTCGAATACATCAAGATTTCAAATTTTTGATAAAAAACACAATAATACATTTGACAATGCTCAAAGAAGTCAAAACAGTTTCACGCAACAGAATCGCGAAATACCTTCATTACTTACTCTTGATACGTTTCCAAAAGAAACACAAATCTCAAAAAGAAGCTCACAAGATCACAATATTCCTTCATTACTCACCTTACAAATATTTCCTGATCAAGGTAATATTCAACAACCACCAATGAAGCAAATAGCACAATATGGAAACAATAAACAAACAAAATTTAACAACAACAAAGCAAGAACAGAACAAAATAAAAAACAGCCAAATGCTAATATGCAAAGTTTGAAGCAACATGTGAATAAAATTCCCACAATAAAATCTGGCCTAGAGAAGCCGCCACCCGGCCATTTAAAAGCTAATCCTCAAGAATATTGGTCACAATGGTGGCCCCAGTATAAGTACATTGAATATTCAATACCAAAAATAAATCCCAATGACAATGAAGTTAAAACTTGCATCAATTTTCTTTATAAACCAGATCAATTCGAGTTTCGTCGTTGTAAACAGTTGCTTCTGGGAATAGGAGTCAAAAGCATCATGAAAACGGTGGATATAAATGAAACAAATTATTATGTGCGTGACATTTACAAATTATTTAAATATAAAAAACACTTGGAAGATCCAAATTTTCAAAATAATTTGGATCCTCAGGATTTGAATTGTATTGCACCAGCATTGAGACAATTTCAAATTAAATCAACAATGGCATATCTTCATCAAGCTTTGATATGTAGATGGCATATTTCGCTGGATATAATTAAAAAAGTGCAAGCTGGAGAACCAATTATGTCAAATTACGCCCGTATGTTACTCAATGACAAATGTTTCCATTATTTGGTCATGGAATCTATACAGGAATTGAAGGTACATATTTGTTTTCAAGTTATTTATGAAGTTTAGCTAATAAAAAAAAAAAAACTCATTACACTCTTTTTACATTTATAGAAAATGTGCCAACAAGATTGGCCCAGATTTCCAGAATTTTATAAAAATATTAAAGCAACAAAGGTTGATATTTATTCAATGGGCCTGGGACCCAACGTGGAAGCAAATAATGCCAATTAAGACGAAAATGATGACAATTATTATAAAGGCGATTGCTCCAATGATCACTAAATACACATACAAGTTAAATTAATAATTATTTTAAAAAATTTAACAAACATAATTAAACTTAAATATATTTTTATAAAATTTACACATGCGTACAAGAATGGTAGAAATAAAAATTACGCCATTCAAAACACAAAATTTAAAACTTCTGCACAGGTCACACAAATGACGTCACGCAAAAAGCAATTATATTGGCTAATAATTCAAGCTGTCAAATTTTAAAAAAAGTTTTAAAATAACAGTGGGACAAATTAAATTTTTCAATTATAATTTTTTGTTTTATTCATTATTAAATTTCCTTTTTCTTCTATTAATATTTAGAAAAATTTCAGCATTAAGTGACCTTATTCTTTTTATCTCCTCCTTCGATTTCTTTTCCGTCGTTTCCGTCATATGTGTTTGAAAACATCCAGTTGTCAGTAACAACTTATATCCATTTAACTTTATGAAAATGGCATCGCATAATTGAAACCTTCGCTTAGGTCATTAACACATGAGTAGGTCATGTCCTATAGAGGATTAACAGCAATCTCAGTCAAGTTTTCTAGCTCAATTTCGTCATTTTCTTCTAGTAGTACGTTTTCTTTAATGGCAGGTTTAATATTCCTATGTATAGTACCTTAAAAAATAAAGTTAATAATAAACACGTTACCTAAAGCTACCTTTGTGCTTCATCTTTTGAGAAACTGAAATAGGTTACAGATTTTTTGCCAGCTAAAAAAAAATATTAACACTTTTTCAAAAACATTAATCATTTTCTCTTTTAGTACAATTTCTCACTTGATTTTTTAATGTTATTTTGCTTGCATTTGCCCACTGTACAATTTATGAAAACAAAACAAGTAAGAGTTTATATTCGGCTGTGCCGAATCTTATATACCAACCACCAAATCACCTATTATGGAGATTTATAAGATATTTAAGTGATTTCCGAAAGTAGACTTATAAGGGGGTCAAATATGGACCGATCATCATCATTTTGAGAGTGACGAATTATATATGTATATATATTAACTATTTGTATAGAATTTAAACTTGCTGCTAAAGATAAGAAAAGCTTTATGCGCATTTTCGTGATTTCTAATAATGGACTTTATATGGGGGCTACGCTCAAATATAAACCGATCATCATAAATCTGAGATATACGATTTTTATATATGTATTGACTATTTGCGTTGAATTCCAACTTGATAGTGGTTTTATAAGGGATTTATGCTATGGTCAAATATGGATCGATCATGATGAAATTTGGTACGACGATTTAGATATATATTTTGATTATGCTTAAAGGTAATTTTTACAAGAGATTTATGTTCATTTAAGTGATTTTCGGAAGTGGTCTTTGTATGGGGCTATGTCAAAATTATGGACCGACGAAAACAAAATATTGGTTTGAGATTTTACTTTGCATGAAACTTATTATTGCAGAATTTTGTTTAGATATGGCTTATATACATTTATGTACCATAAAGTAATAATCCGGGAAGACATTTGTATGGGGGCTAAAAGAAATCGTGGACCGATTCCTACCATTTTCAACAGGATTTGTCCTTCTATAATGATTATATTTTAAGAAAAATATAGAAGTAGTCTGAAACTTTGATCTATAACTCAGATCCTACTGGACCGATTTGGCAATTTGCAATACCAAACAAATCGGTGGATCAAAGAATGTTTGGTAGAAATTTCATTGTTCTATGTGTTATTTTCGAAGCCCTATCGTGCCTTTAACAGACGAACGGACAATGCTAAATCGTCTTAGAATCTTATAAGGACCCAGAATATATAGACTTTTTGGTTCTACGACCATTATTTCGGTGTGTTACAAACGGAATGACAAACGCAGTGTACCCCTCATCTTTTTGGTGTTGGGCATAAAAAATGATTTGTCAACTCTCTCAAAATGCATATATTTTTATAAGAAAATCCAAAATCTTAGGGATTTCTACGCATGACGTATTCTTTATTTCTATCATTCTTGCATGCATACATAGTGTACGTAATAAGTTTGTAAACAAATGTATTTTTTAAATTACTTATAGAAGTTTTTAATTATTAAAAATCTTTCTATTTTATTAGTTCGGCTTGAGGTCCCTTTTATTAAAAATATAAAAACTCTTGTTCGTTTTTAATTTTTATTATATTTTATTTATTTCCAATATTTCGACCAACTTTGTTGATCATCTTCAGGGAAGAAATATAATTTAGTGTTTAATACAGTGTTGTCCGATGTTAATATCTTAAGTTTACTTCACTGACTGTTAGTAAAGTAAACTTAAGATATTAACATCGGACAACACTGTATTAAACACTAAATTATATTTCTTCCCTGAAGATGATCAACAAAGTTGGTCGAAATATTGGAAATAAATAAAATATAATAAAAATTAAAAACGAACAAGAGTTTTTATATTTTTAATAAAAGGGACCTCAAGCCGAACTAATAAAATAGAAAGATTTTTAACAATATAAAAGGTCTACATAGCACATAAAAAACAATCGTACATACACGTTTTTAATTATATTTATTTCTTTAAAATAAAATCAATTCAAAGTATATATATATACTATATTGTATATATTAAATTCCGATGTTAAAAAATAAATTATGAAATGGAACACGATGAAAAACTCACGCATTCCCGCGACAGCCAGTTCTACGTACCGATATTCGGCCAAGTGCTGCCAAACCAGAAACAAAAATCTTATGCAGCAACAATAACTCAACATGGTGAAACCATTTAATCAACAAATTTAAGCAAATAATTAGAGATGATCGCAGCTTCAGGGACCGATATAAAGGGAAAGAGGAAACAAAATTGTTAAAATACCAATCTATACTTTTGTGCTCTCATTTTTCAAATGTACATATGTATATGCAATGTCAGTTCATAAATCCCTCATTCGCAATAAACATTGTCAATGCACTGCTTGCAATGGGATGTCACATAGCATAATATTGTCCGCATCTAGAAGTATTGACACTCTCTTTAAGAGACTATCAGCAATGTGAATGACTGTACCGTATCCACACACCCATTTTAGTGAGACTAAATGTTAAATGAAAATACACTATACGAAGTATGATAAAAAAATAACCGTTATTTTAAAATTTCGTGAGTTACGTATTTTCGATTTTCGCATTTTTTACTGTTATGTTGGTACACATGTCTGTTATACATATATGTTGTTAATGTCAGCCATTTGGATTGTCAGTTTGTTTTAGTCGTGTTTTGCTGTGCTTTTCAATTTTTTACTATTCGAAAAAATGGATCAAAGAAACTGTATTAAAATTGTTAAGGAGTTTCCTTCAGGCTAATTTGGTCAAATGTTTGTTTCCAAACGTAAATAAAAAACTTATTCGATTCTTATTTTTATTTTATTTTCCCTACGTTTCGTTAGTTTTATTCTAACTTCTTCAGGGGTCTCGTTCTAAATAATAGCTTTAATGTTTATTATTATTGTATATTAATTTTTATTATTAATTAGTTACTTATAACTAAAAAACGGGACATCACGAACAGAATTTGGGTATAAATAATCAAATAATTAATAAAAATATAATCTACAATACACGAACACAAAACTTAAGTCAAGTTTAACTTAAAGCTAATATCACAGAACTGTATTAATTTTTGTGTAAAAAATTAAATGCACAAGGGCATTTGAAATGTTGACTGTGGCGTTTGGCGAGTCTACTATGAGCAGAACACAAGTTCAAATGTGGTATAACCGGTTTAAGGAAGGCCGAGAAGATGTCAATGACGATGCTCGTCCTGGTCGCCCGACCACGTCAACAACCGATGAAAACATTGAAGCAGTGAAGAAAATGATTTTGGACAATCGTCGAATCACTATCAGAGAGGTTGCTAATGATGTTGGCATATCGTTCTGCTCATACCAAGCAATTTTTACGGATGTTTTAGGCATGAAACGTGCGGCAGCGAAGATTCTTCCAAAATTGCTAAATTTTGAGCAAAAACGTCGCATGGACATCGCTCAGGAGCTGTTGAATATCGTCAACGACGATCCAGATTTTCTCAAAAAGGTCATAACTGGTGACGAATCATGGATGTATGGCTATACATTGAAACCAAAACCCAATCATCCCAATGGAAACGTCCAGAAGAGACAAGACCGAAAGATGCACGTCAAGTTCGGTCAAATGTAAAGGTTTTGCTCACTGTTTTCTTCGACTGCAATGACGTGGTGCATCATGAAGTCTTGCCACAAGGTCGAACGGTCAATAAGGAATACTACCTTGAAGTTATGCATCGTTTTCGCGAAGCAATTCGTCAGAAACGCACAGAATCATGGATTTTGCACCATGATAACGCACCAGCTCACACATCGATGCTTGTGCGTGAGTTTTTGGCAAAAAAAAAACCCGTTATCATGCCTCAAACACCGTATTCACCGGACTTGGCCCCCGCTGACTTTTTCCTCTTCCCAAAACTGAAGACACCGATGAAAGGAAAGCGTTTTGCTACGATTGAGGAGATAAAATCGAAACGGGAGCTGTTGGCGATACCAAAAAGCACGTTTCAGAAGTGTTTCGAGGATTGGAAAAAACGCTGGCATAAGTGTATTATATCTGAAGGGGATTACTTTGAAGGGGACAAGATAGTTATTGATGAATAAATAAATACTTTTTGAAAAAAAATTAAAATAACGGTTATTTTTTTATCAGACCTCGTAATTTTCGTAATTTTACACGAATATGTAGTTATACATATAGTCCCAGTATGAAGATAATTTATCTGTAGCAAACTACATAGGTGTCCTCAGCCGGATTTGCAAGTTATCAAATTTGGATTAACTATGTAAGTTGCGTTGTTTCCTAAATAGTTCCTGATGACATATCACTTGCATGCATATTCACCCCAACATCAGATTTTTATACAAGTTGATGCTGCTGACAACATCCTCGAGGAAATGTACTTTTTTAAAGATTATATATGTATAAAGATTATATATTTCTGATTTTTGTAAGCCCATTTGAGCAGTTACACATTTCTGGAGGGTTATTGTGTATATCGATTCGAAAGCAAAAGATTTCGAAATACAATGTAAAAAGTATACAAATTCAAACGATTTATTTTCGAATCCAAATACACAAAATGTAACAAACTGCATCCGCTCTCCAAGTATCTGGAACAGATATTATATTATCAAAGAATAATAAGAGAACTACATTAAGTCGTGACGAACAATTCCATAAAATTGTTCAATAGTGAGAAATCTTCGTTTGGGCACCTGAGGAAAAAATTGGAATCTTCTTGGAGAAAGATTACAGATGGCGATATCAGTTTGTTTAATGCAAAGCTATACGATACAAAATAGTTTGACTTTTTATCGCCGATTGTGATAGCACTTGATTTGAAAACAGCTCTCAGACCTTTGCTTAAGTTCCATTCAAAACACTCGATATACCATTGTAGGGCTATATCGTCCCCTTAATAAAACAATAGTGTATAATTTGTTTGCCATTTCGAGATAATCGAGTTTAAAATATTTGTTTTATTAGACATCTGGCAAAACATTGTCACCCCTATCGTGAATAAAAATTCCACATGAAATTTGTTCCCTTTTATTTTTTAACATTGAATTTTAATAGGAAAAATGTGGAAAGGGAACAAATTTCATGTGGAATTTTTATTCACGATACGGGTGTATATTTTAGAAAATAATCGATGTTTTTAAGTTGTGGTCATTTAAATATTTGGTGGAATAATTATGCTACTAGCAGATGATATTTCATTAATTTACAAGTGCTTAATGGTATTCCGAAAAAAATTTCGTTTTGCTTTTTCTAAAGAAGCAAAACACGGAATTAATTTCACTTCCGAACGGAATTAAATTCTGTGACATGGCTGAATAGTACAGTTTTAAAAGTTTCGGATTAGGCCGAAATCGATTTTTTTTTTTTGCAAAATATTAGTTTCGGTTCAGTTTCGGCCTGCAAAAACCGGTTTCGGTCGGACTTGGTCTGAAATTTTTGTTTCTGAAATCGAATATTTGATCGAACTGTAAACGTTCACTTACAAAGTATCTTTCAATTGCTTTAACAGCAATATGTTATACTTGTTATTGTCCCAAAATGTGAAATAAAAAGCGACCACATAAATGGTAACTTTCTAGGATCAGAATGAAAATGTTTTGACATAACATACAAATATTTTAATTAGCCAATCGAATTACAAAGTATCATATATACCATAGTTATGGATAATGAAAGAAATTGCGTCGACATTGATTCTGGTGCTATATCAGAAAACATTATATGCATACGCAGATTTTTAGAGTGAATTTACGCCAGGGATTTATTAGAGTTGTTGCTGCACTTCCGGCAGACAGAGCTCAATAAATGAAAATATTTTACGAATCACGAGACTTTTAAATAAATTCTTGATTCGAGTAGTTTTTAATCCCGAAAGATTATTAATTTATCATTAACCACACTCACAACACAAGACGTCGCGCAGAAGGAAGATTCAAGGTCGACAGGCACCGAAACAATTACGGAAAAAACGCTCTAGGTGTCGTCTTGCCTACTATTTTCAATGCTTTACCGTTAGACTTAATCAACGTAAGAAGCTTCAAAAAAAGAAAAAAAATTATAAAAAAACATTTTATATCTCTGCAATGAAAGGAAATAATATATGAAATACATAACTTTTCACATCCTACAGACAAGCCTTAAGGCTTCGTGGGAATAGAATTAAGAAATATGTAAATAATATAAAATTCCAAATAAAATTGAAATTGAAAAAAAAAAAAAAAAAAAACAATTGTCCATTATAACAGAAAAGAACAAATATAAAGAAATATCACTATTTGTTATTCAATTACAAGTTTTTAAGAAAATCAAAACATTTAAGATTCATTAATGGGTGATTATCGTCAATTTAGCTGTATAGGAAATAAATTTGTTATTTGCCAGCGTGTAGTAAGATAATTAATTGGCTTTATTATTTACATTATTGTTTACCACCGAAGTTCAAATTACGTCTCTAAAACCAAAATATTTTCCAGTTATTTCATTGTTTTCTTGTATTTAATAGTTTGGTATGTCCGGAAAATTATCATTCATCGTGGCATTTGAAAAAAGTTTGTTACTTTCAATTTCGTAAAATGTTTGAAGAATACAAAATAAAATGGAAATAACTTCCGAATTATCAGGTATGTGGCGAAGAAGGATGTGATATAATTAATTTTTTCGTTTTGTACATTTTTAACATTTAATTTTGAATTAATCATGTATGTTAGATAAAATTCATTAAATAATTTGGTTTATTTAGGTCAAATAATTTTTCTTGAAAAATACCTGTATATTTGCTAATACATATGAGGTAAATATATTATGCTGTCACCAAAGGGTACATTTCCACTTGGATTCAATTTATATTTTTGATTATTTCTATCAAAATGTTTCGCCATGAATGGACATACAGATATGTATACGAGTACATATCGTCCCCTCAATATAACAATAGCGTATAATTTTTTTGGGGTTTTGAGAAAATAAAGTTTAAAGTTTTTGTCAAATCGTATGTCTATTAAAACATCAATATCGCGGTAAATAAAAATTCTTCATATTGGCTTTTTCGGCGAATACATAATACCATTTCTTGTCTTTAAATTGGGCAATTTTTTTTATTCTACGCATCCTTTAAGACCATAATTATGTCATTCAAAGCGCAAGTCCTCCATATGGGCTATTTTATTTTTTAAGGAATTCGTATGATGTATCAGATACACTATTTTATTTTGTATGGTATACGCTGTTTTATTCAATAATCTGGTAAATAAATATTTTATTTATTTATTTATGAATTTGCTTATCCTACACAACAAGATATAAATCTTATAATTACAGTGCAGGAATTATATTTGTTTAAAACATAAATATATTATCACAATTTGGTATTAAAAAAAATTAAATAAAAATTTTTTTTAAAAATATGAAATGAAATGAGACTAAAAAAAATAATATAAAACAAAATTTTATTTACTTAAAAATAAATTAATTTAAGTTAAAGTAAAATAAAATACAAAAATTTAAATATATTTAAACGGTTAGATAAATACATAGATAAATGGTTTTAGCTTATGAAATAATTGACTAAGAGATTTTTAAATATGTCCACATTGTTGTTTGTTTGATCGTTATTAGTAGGTTCCAAAGACGGACAGAATGAATAAAAAAATTGATATTCAGATATTAGGCTGCGGTGTGTAAAAGGAATTATTCTTATTCCCTCTGTTAGACCTTGCAAAAGTTATTCGGTTGTACAGATATGGAGGATTCTTCGTATATTTTATTTTATGTAGCATTTGCAATACTTTCATATCCAAGAGATTTTAAGTGTCATACCGTAAAGTTTATTTGAGAACTGCGATATTCTTATGAATTTTCTTAAATCAAAAACGTATCTGATTATATTGTTATATATTTTCTTTAATACAATTTTACTTCGAGAGTCGCAGCTTGAGAATAACTCGCAACCATATAAAAGTCGTGGCATTAAGTATGTTTTGACGATAAGTATTTTAATTTTTAGGGGCGTAAAGTATTGGGTAGGCCAGAGTCCACGTAATATTAAGTAAATGTTTGATGCAGTTTTATTAATATTGGTAGACCAGTCTAAATTGTTATTAAAAATAACACCAAGATTCTTTGCTGAAGTTACGTATACGATTTTTTCATTATTAAGCATTATATCAATGTTTATATTATTAATACGAATCGTTTTACGGTGTAGTATAATAATGTATTTGGATTTGTGAGGATTTATTAAAAGTCTATTAGCAGTTGGCCAACTATAAACACTATCCAAGTCCTTATTTAATTTAATCACGTTATCTCCAATATCTTTTACAGAACTGCCAATGTAAATTTGTACGTCATCTGCTACAGGTGTAACTTAGAATATGATAATATCCGAGGAAGATCATTCACATACAACGAGAAAAAAAGTGGTCCTAAAATTGATCCTTGTGGAACACCTTTAGCAACAGCGAGAGCAGATGAGTAACTACCGTTGATGAATATTGATTGGTAACGATTACTTAGATATGACTTTAGAAGATTATTTGATGTCCCTGCTATACCGAACATCTTTTTGAGGAAGAGCAAAGAATGATCAATTGTATCGAAAGCTTTGGAGTGATCTAGGACCACTAACATAATAACTTTCCCTATATCGATATCATTTCGAATATTTTCACTCAGATTTATTAAAGCTGTTACGCAACTATGCTTAGCTCGAAAGCCAGATTGATGTGTCATGAGCAAATTATACCGAACAATAAATTCATTTATTTGCATATACAAAAGTTTTTCCATTATTTTGGAAAGATAAGACAGGATTGCAATCGGCCTAAATTCCGAGTTAGCTTTAGGAACCGGGATAATTTTAGCATGTTCCCAGCTATATATTAGATAGATATTAGTAGTAAATATTGTGTTAAAAATGTGGGTTAAATAAGGTAATAATCTTGGCAACAATATTTTTACAAAACCCGGGTATAAGTTATCATATCCAATTGCATTACATACACATCGAAAACTAAATTGGCTCTTAATTATATTATCTTCTAATGAGTTTATGTAGTCATTTGTGTACGAGTCATCATATGGTGAGGGTATTGACGAAAAAAGTTTGTTAAGTTCATCAGCTGATAAATTGCTCTCGATATTTCTATTTTGGTTACTGATTCCAATATCGCGTATAGTTCGCCACGTAGATTTACTGTCAATAGCACTTTTAAATCGTTCAGCATAGAAAGTCGTATTTGATTTTTTTAATTTCACGATTGACTTCCATTCTAATTCTACGAAATTCATCGTATAAAATTGGGATTTTGAAACGCTTTCAACGAGAATGCGCAGCATCTCTTTTTATAATTAAATTTTTAATAGCTGAATTGAACCAGGGCCTAGAATTATCTTTTATAGTTTTTGTTTTAATTGGAACAAAACGTTTATATAAATAGGAAATATTATTTTCCAAGAAAGTGGTTTGCTCATTTGAAGATATCCAGGGGTGTCATAGATATTTCTAATATCATGATATTTATTGAACGTGTAGCAGTGCCCTATGACACCAAAGCATTTTTTCTTGTCGGTTTTAAACCCAATTCTAACAATATTGGTTTCTATGACACCCCTGATCATATAATATATTCTGAAGTCACGATATGAAAAGGTTTGATACAACGTTTTAAATTAAAATCATACGAAGCAAAGATAAGTTCATGTTTGGAGAAACAAGGAGCAGAAAGTTGTTCATAAACTTGAACTTTTGAGATATTAGAGACGAGAAATAGATCTAGAAGAGTATTGCACGATGTGGTATAGTGGGTTGGTGTCAGAGATCGGCAATGAATCGTTTTTTTACGATTCACAACTACTCATAACATTTTAAGTATAAGTGGTTTTACATCATTGAAATTTAACTATTCTGAGTTACTCAAACTCACAACAACGTTGACTTATAAATGCGGGTGGATATACGTATGAGTAATACGCCGACTTCGAGCTCATACCATTCCCAATATGTTTGATTCATAAACAACGGTATTAAGATTTACATTTTAAGAAAAATACTCACATACTCATAAAGTATTCAACTCAGTTGAGTCATTGAAAAAAAATTTCAGCATATTCCGTTAGGTATTTATACAAAATAAGTAAAAAAGAAATATAAAAACATACAAGTTTATAGGAAAACATATTGAGGAAAATATAAATTTTATATAATTTTTATAAGCAGGCTGTAAAAAATGAACGACACATGAGTGTATGCGAGTCATACTTATTTTTTTACCGTCTACGTACATTGAGTTAAGGAGAGTCAAAATAAACAACATCATACATGAGATTAAATCTGAATATAATGAGTACTTCAAACTTTAAATATGAATATTGGTTTGATGATATTGAGACAAGTATGAGTACGTAGAAGTACGACAAATTATAAGTCATGATTCAAGTATACTCACTTTTTCAGTAATCATAACTGATCTCTGGTTGGTGTACAACGGTTAATAGATTCAATAGGTTATCTGAAAGTGTAGTTTGTATACAGTCCGTGTATAATCAGGAAAGTTGTTCAAGATGATTTAAAAAGGTGTCAGTGGAAATATTATGGTTTGGTCGATATGCACAACCAACAAGCATTTTTTTATTAGAAGATACAATTTCAACGAACAAGTATTCAATTTTTCCCCTGTTGACATCGGTGTTTGAAAGGTTTGAAGATATAAAATTACATTTGATATTAATTTTTATAAAAATTGCTACACCGCCACCACGAGTATTACGATCAGCTCTAAAAGTTTTATAACCATTAAGATTTATTAGATTATCCGCTGTTGAGGGATTTAGACATGTTTCAGAAACACAAATGACATCAACTGAAGAATTCTCAAACATAAGTCTAAATTCGTCAGTTTTATTATTTAGGCTCTGTGCATTGAGATGACATACATATGTTTATACCATTCTTTAACTTAGTCAAGATACGCAGCATGTACATTGACCCTTCATTGAAACCATATGACGTGTTATCATGTAAGTTCATCGTTATTAATACGAGGTTTAATTAACAACTAAACAACAATGATAAAGTGTAAAATTAGTCGCATTTTACGATGGATTCCATTATGTTATAGAGACTATTTCATAGCTAAAGTCATTAATTAAAAGAAATAAAACATAAACAATATTTAATATAATTAACCTATTAAATGTAAGAAAGATATTAAGTATAAATAATTTATAAGTAAATAAATATAAAAATGTGCGGTTAATTATTAGGTGGAAGAAAAAATTCATTCAACTGCTCGATGTAGTCTATGCGCACCGGTTGTTCTGTACTATCATTTTTTACGTACACTAGTCCACGTAAAATTCTCGTTGATGAAGATGGGATTATCAGGTTTGAAACGCTCCGTATTTTCCCATTTAAGAATTTTACGGTATTTTTATTATAATATTTGATCTCAAAAAATATCAATTTGTAACATTATAAAACAGTGAAACAGTTCTTAGTTTTGTTAATAAAGTGGCACATATTCATTACTTTCCAATTTGGGTTATTATAAACAAAAAATATGACAAATTAAAGTATACATTGCGTAAATCAAAAATAATTAGAAATTCATTCGTCTTCTTTCTCTTCCTCTGCTACATCTGGCTCATCTAAACAATTTTGCTTCTTTACACCTTGTAAGTTAAAAAAAATGACTGCGAGCCACGAGGAATTACATTCTTTTTGCACAAATTTTGGAGATAGAAATGGTTGGAATGAAACTATTTCTCAAACAATAGTGTATATTATTATAAGCTATTTTATTAGTTAAAGTTTTCATAAATTGTATTTTTTTACAGGCTAAAATGGAGTATAATGCGTATACACTATTATTCTTTTAACAACTTTGGAGTGGCAATTTCAAGTAAAATAGCGAATATGAGCTTACACACTTATTGAAGGAAAATTTTGAACAAAAAATTACACACTATTTTTTCCAGCGACATTTTGACCCTCTTTTTAGAAGTAGAATTTAACGAAACTTTGACCAGACATAAAATCAATGATAGAGATTCTAAATATGCAATAAAAATATAATAGCTAATGAGCACATACGCTATTGTTATATTGAGGGGACGATATGTATATAAAAAAATTTTAAAACTATTTAAACTGTAACAAAAATATCCAATATTATATTTAAAAATATTTAATTAAAAAATTTAATATTTTCTTTTTCAGGATTTTGCATTAAAAGCTTTAAAGTCAATACTAATGAGAAATATTTCATCAATGTCTGCCAAACTGAGGAAATTCCCTCACCCGAAGACATTAGCGAAACTGAGTTGTCAGCGATTCTTAATTCGGAAGAGCCAAGTTCATTTCGTATACCGATGAGTATATCCGAACCACGTACGACTAAAGATAAATCTAATAATCCTGTTGAGGCCGTTGACATTGCTATCAATCCAAAATTCTTTATCAAAATCGAAAAGTCTTTACTCTTTCGTGATTTCTTTTTGGCCCTCATTGCTGAGGCACTTAATGATAAATACAATGTTCAGATTAAAGTGGACAAGGCAATAATTTTGAACAATCGAAAGTTCATTGGCACTCTAGTAGCACATCGTGTGCGCAATAATGATGTTAAAACTGTATTGAATTCTTATAAAAATCCCAGCGAAGAAGATTTGGAAAAGCTAAAATCTCTAGAAGAGACGGCCACAAAAGGTCCAAAACCTTTGGTGCAAGAAATCGATGTAAATGAATTAAAGGTTTTGAAACAAAAGACCGAACAGATTAAGCAACAGCAATCTACAGATTCTGTACGCATAAAGAAGGAAATTTCTCAGGCCGCTTCAACCATGCCCGATTATAAGCTGAGAGCTCGCATTAAGAATGAAGCGGTAGAAGAAGTTCAAGCTGAATTTTATTTGCCAAAATGTGTAAGTGATTTGAATTTAATATAATCTTTGAGATGTTTCTAGTTACTATTTATTTATTATACATAGATTGCTTCACACGAGTTGACTTTAGATATTGGCGAGGATCGTATACTTTTGGAGTCCATGAAACATGGCTATTTGTTTGATAAATTCGTCAATTATCGCTTAAATCAAGAGAAAGCTCGTGCTATATTTGATAAAACTAATAAGGTTATTTGTTTTTTTTTTTAGTTATTTATATGATTACTTAGTTGCTCTATTTTTATTTACAGATGCTGCAACTTCGCATTCCTGTTATTACGGCTTAGTAAAGAATATAGTTTTAATGGCCAGTTATATTAATATTTGTTTCTATTTACAATTTCTGTTTTAACTATTAATAAATATATTATTTAAAATAGCAGTTTTATTTTTCATTTTAGTATAAACTAATATTTATAAGAGATTTATTTCCGTTAAAATGTTTTTTGGCAGTGGACAGGTATCGTCAGTTATGGACTTAATTTAAAAAAATGTAGTAAGTTTTCTGTTCATATTTCTGCACAATTGTATATTCATTCGAACATGTTTAAGACACTTAGTAACACTAAAAGCTAAACAGGTTCTTACTTATTTCAATAAGTCATTGCCACAAGGAAAAATTATATGCTAAATTGTATCTTCCTTAGCTTGTGTGTTAATACGAAATGCCGCACAGAGGAGTATTTGGCCTGAAAAGCTGGCCAAAATTATTAAACGTTTTTTTTTTTTTGAATTAAAAGTTTTAGTTTTTTGATAGTTTTAGGTGTAGTATGATATAAAAAGTCTAGTTTCAGATTTTGAAAAAATTACACTGCGCAACAAAAAAATGTTCTCTACCCTAGAAATAAAAGTATGTGGACTATATGGATTTTGATGCCCTTAATTCAAATCTTTTTTCCGTTTTTCTCTAGTACGTAAGGATTTTCTTTTAAAGGCGTGGCATACTTCACCCCCTAAATCGTTGGGTTGCCTTATATATTTTGACATAACTTGAAAACGTGTTCTCCGATTTTAATAGCAGGAGGATCAGAAGATGCACCGGAAAATTCTGCTTAAACTAACCATACACATTTATTTTATATCTATTACTATTTTGGAGTTATTAAAAATTGACTTCAGTTCAGGGTTGACTTCAGAAGTTGTTAATGATCGCCTGCAAATTCTTGCTTTTCTTGGGGATCTCGTTATATCCATTATTAATTTAGCCGCATCATTATGTCCCGCTGCTCTTTGACTCATTGATGCAACAAATGTGATTTCCTCTGTTGTTAATTGGTGACGAATTTCTTCAGTTTTTCTCCGCTTTGTTCTATCACTAGCTTCATTAAATTCTTTTTGTGGTCGCCCTGAAGACGAACTGCCAAATACTGGTATTGTTACAGTTCCTTCCAGCCATTTAGCGTTTGTGCTTAAAAAGCGGTCCTCTTCTCGTTGTGCCGAAAGCCAATATCTTTTGAAACAATTTTTGAAATTTTTCAAACACTGCTTCAGTGCTAATATTTCCCCATCCCCTTGACATTTTGAAATTTCGCTCAATTTTCTGACCAAAAAATCCAATTTCTCGTCAATGGTTTTTTCACTATTTGGAATAGCTGATTCAGTCTCGTCTCATCGAACTGTTCGGACGTGTTACTTTAGTGCGGCTGAATTTTCGGTGAAAAAATCGTAATAGGTGAAAAAGTGTAAAAAGTTGAAATTAAACAAAAAAGTGAAAAAAATATCTCGTAATAGGTTAAAATATATAAAAAAAAAAAACATTAAAAATCGTATAAAAACTGTATGAGTGTTCCTCTCAGATGTAATTCTGAGAAAGAGCTTAGCTCGTCTAGAAAAACTAAATGGGTCTCTGAGGAAGAATTAATAAAAAAATCTCTGGAGAATTTTCTCACTACAAGAGCCGTAGAACGGCGTCGTTCCTGTTCGCCCAATATAGTGATTTCAACAGATGAAAAAACATCATCTTCATCAAATAGTGCAGTCAAACCCAAAAAACAAGTAGGTATGGATAAGTACATAACCGTTCTCAAGCGACAGAGAAGCCCGACATCTGCTCAAATGTCTTCCAACTCAAAAGTTCCTAAGACCGTCAATATTGGTAAACCAAATGACCAAAACAGATTTTCTCTACTTCAGACGGATGATCCAGAAATACCGAAAAAGACATTTAAGCCCCCACCAATTTACCTGAGAGAGCCCACTACCAACAAACTGATACAAGGAATTGTTGCTGTAATAGGTGAAAACATGTTTAGCGTAACCTCAATTAAACATGGAAATATCTGCGAGACAAAGATCCAAGTGAATAGGGAAGATGATTTTCGAAAATTGTCCAACCAGCTGGAGAGGGAGAATAGGGATTTCTATACCTACCAGCTCAAAAGCGCAAAAGGACTCCAAGTCGTTCTAAAGGGTATAGACCCATGTGTTGATCCTGTGGAGATAAAAACCGGTTTAATGGACAAAGGGCGTAGTGAATATTAGAAACCGTGAAAAGATCAGGGTAGAATTGGAACCTGGAGATGTTGTCTTAAAGAAAAACGAGTCCCATCCCATCTACAATCTGATGTACCTTCTGCATCGTAGAATCACCGTGGAAGAACCACATAAGCGTCAGGGACCCGTCCAGTGTCTCAACTGTCAAGAATTTGGTCACACCAAGGCGTATTGTAAATTGCCGACAGTTTGTGTTGCGTGTGGGGAGCTACATGCAACTGCTCAATGCGATAAGTCGAAAACTGCCTCAAAAATCAAAAAATGCAGTAACTGCGGAGGTAATCATACCGCAAATTATAGAGGTTGTCCAATTTACACTCATTTGAAAGGCATAAGAACCAACAAGACGACAGTATTACCTGATCATCGTCAACAGCCTATTTTTGCATCGAGTTTTTTTTTTTTTTTTTTAAACAAACATAAACTGCGAAGCTTTTGGCTTGTCTGCAGAAAACACCCAGAGTCTTTGGCGGGAATCGAACCCGCAACCCTCTGACTGATTGTCCAGCACACTATCGCATAGCCTATCGGGGCACCCTCAATTGTTACGGTCCACTAGTCATGTAAACGCGCCTAGTTCTAGACAAGTTTCTTACGCTAACGTGGTTAAATCTAAAATGTCAGGTTTGGAGCAGGAACCTAAATCACAATATTACGAGCCTAATATTAACACTCTAGAGACTACATTGCAGACACTTGTCCAAACTATGAACACTTTTACGACCACTATGACATCCATGATGTAGGAAATGCTGAAAATGCAATCCACTATCTTACAAGCCATTTTAAAGAAATGATTTGTTTAAAAATTTGTCAACATAAAAACGAACTTGAACACTTCCTGATGGATAAGCAGATTGATGTCATGATGATTACTGAAACTCACTTGACGGCGACAGGGTACTTCAAAATTAATGGCTACGTGTTGTATGATACTAAAGATCCCCGCGGAAGAGCATGTGGAGGTTCGGCAATTCTTATAAAGAACAGAATAAAACATTATTTAATGAACAACATATGTGAGGATTACCTACAAGCAACAAACATTTGTATTGAATTCTGTCAGTACAATTTTGTTTTATCATCAATTTATTCGCCGCCTCGATTTTCAATAAAAGAACACCAATACTACAGCTTCTTCAATTCCCTTGGAGCTAGATTTTTAGCTGCTGGTGACTTTAACGCCAAACACACTTTTTGGGGTTCACGTCTGGTGACCCCGAAGGGTCGTAAACTCTTCAACACCATTGCCAAAATGGGATTAGATGTACTCTCAAGCGGGCATCCCACCTACTGGCCGACGACCGACGGAAGATTCCCGATGTTATTGACTTCGGAGTAGTGAAAAATATCCCTGTAGAATCGATACAAGTGGAGCCTTCATTAGACTTATCTTCAGATCACTCTCCTACTATTATTTCAATGCGTTTCCTTCAAGGGAATGGCTCTCCATTTCGGGACATATCTAAAACCAGAGTAAGTTGGATAAAGTATAAAAAGTATTTAAGTTCCCACTGCACGGAAAATGTAGTGTTGAGAACTACCGAGGATATTGATGGGTCGATTGGCAAGTTTACTGAGGACATACGAAGAGCTGTACATCACGCCTCCACATACGACGTTGAGTGCAGAAGTGGGACAAATAAAACTTATTTCGCTCAACACAATGAAGTGAAATACCTCGGAATCCACCTCGATCGTCGTTTAACTTGGAAGTCTCATATCGACGCAAAACTTACTCAGATGAGATTAAAAGCAGAAATTCTACATTAAAGTTGGATTGCAAACTTTTGTTGTACAATGCAATTCTAAAGCCAATCAATCAAACATTGAAAAAATTCAAAGGGGTCAAAATAAAATTATACGTATTATTACTGCAGCTCCATGGTATGTTAAAAATTCTCGAATCCACAAAGATCTAGGCGTGCCATTAGTAAACGTCGAATTTACAAAATATGCGTCAAAGTATGTCAGCAAACTTGAACACCATCCAAACCCACTTGCACGAGACATCCTTAACTTTAGTGGCCACAGTCGGTTGAGAAGGAGGGATACCCTTGCTTTAACTCAAGCGCAAAACAGATGACTTGTTCAGTTGATATGAAATTTTTGTAGTATCATAAAAATTTTTGTCTAGCACTGGCTGGGCTTATTATTTTCTTTTTAGTATTAAGATTTGAAAACTTATTGTTATTTCAATATATGAAGATTCAATAAATAAATAAAAAAAAATAAAAAAAATAAAAATTTGGAATAGCTGAATCTTGTGTAAACTTGTTCCATGTTGACTCTCAAAGTTACAAAACGGTTTTGATAAAAATTGTGTGCAATAACCCTTTATAAGTATTTCCAAGCGCATGCTTTTATGACTTAATTAGAAAAAAATAGACAAAAATAGAAAAAATGTGAAAATTTAAAAAAATCGTCAAAAATAATGGCGCAAACTTGCGCACACTTTTTTTTTTTTTTTTTGTTTCTAAAATTAGAGATTCCAAATTTGTTTGTGGTATCAAACATAATTCGTAGACATGCTAACCTCACTTTTAAAAACCTCTTCTTTTCCTTTTTTTGCAAAAAAAAGTGTATAATTTGTTTTTTTTAGCTTTTGAACGAATTGTTTCACCATGAATATTCAACATATTTTAAATTTTTTTTCTTTTTTAAATTACTTTTGATCAAACCTTTCAGCGAAAAAAATAATCTTTGTTAAACCTTTATTCGTTTAGTCGCAAAAAAAAAATATCATATAAATATCCAGAAACCGAAAAAAACATTCAAATCTCATATAAATTTCTTCACTTTCCTGACTTTAGCAGGGTCTCAGAGCTACAAATCGCAAATAAAAGTCTTCAAAATTTACAATATAATGTAAAATATTGTTGTCTGTCGAGCTGCGTACTTAGTTCTTAAGATTTCTTAAAATTCAGTTTTGCCTTTTTGGCCAGCTTTTCAGGCCAAATACTCCTCTGTGTGCCGTTCAAAATACCGGCATCACCAACATATCTGTGTTATAAGATATGGTTGATTTTGCTAGTGTTATAACCCTTTTTAAAATATACTAATTAGCTCAGAAGGTTATGTTTAAATTATAGATCACAATTTAAACGTATCAAAATACAAATCCATCGTCTCATCTCGGAATTGCAGGAGAAAGCTAAAGAATACATTAAATAACCTATAATCATGATAAAATTTGCCAAAAACTTGTGTATCTTATAATTATATTGTTAAATATCGTTAAAATCGAACCATAACTGACCACCCTATAAAGCTGCTGTATGATAACATAATGTCGAACATTCTTTTTTCTAATATTTACCTGTTTATTTTATTAATTTTGGATTTTTATATAATATTTTCTGGTTTTTAATGTATTTTAAAGAATTATTGGAATAATATTTTTTACTCTTTATTCGTTCGAATAATCTAAGAAATTAATTGATCTCCAATACAAATAAAAACATAAAATCGAAAAGAAAAATTAAACTTGACAGAAAACTTTCAATTTTCTAATACATCTTTTTATATATCGTTTTCAGATTTTGGGGAATACCAAAACCTTTTATAAATATTTATGAAGAAAAAAAAGAACGTTAAAATTGTGGTATTTTTTAAAGATAAACATGTCTAATATCATATCTCAATATAGGAAAATTTATTTAAGTGTATTATTAAATAGTTATTTCGTAAAATGTCTACTGTTGGTTTTATCCGCTATTCACTGATAATTACTAGTTATCAAGTACACGTTTATATGCATTGCATTGAGATAAAATCAAATATACTGTTAATACTCTGCTTTTCAAATATGTATGTATGTAAAATCACAATCACCCCTATTCTGACTTTCGATTCGAATCGAAATTTTCTCCGTTTGGCAAATTTGGTATTCAGAGTTTCGATTCCGCTACGTTTCTTTCGATTGTAGGTATTCTGTATTACGATCGCAGTTACGTTTTTCTACGCTTATATTTTAGCAACGGAATTTTTTCGATTACTCTTTTTATAAACTTAAAAAGTGTTTAATTTAATTAAAATTTCAGGTAGTGTTTTATTAATATGTAATATATTTTTATTTTGGACAAGAAGGCTTAATATTACAAATAAATGAATAAATAAATAAAAATGTAAGTAGGTATAAAATGTTTAAAAAGTGATTTATATAAATTTTTGTTGTACGGCCAATCAAGAGGTGATATGCAGCAAAAAAGAACATGATTAAACAAATGTGTAATGGTAGAACGAAGGAGTTTTGAATTACTGTCACTACAAACAGGAAAGCAGCCTATTTATTTATTTTTCCAGGTCAAAAGCAACGACATCAGAGCAATGCGAAAAGCTGTCAAGTTTAATGTCAACAAAACAGGATATTGCTTGCGGCTACCATAAACGATCCAAAGAGGAAGTTCAGGTATTTTCTTCTCAAGCTTTACCTCTGTGTTCTGAGTCACGTTGTTCTCCTCTTCCACCAATAAAGCCACTGCTATGGATTCCATTTCTCCTTCAAATACAAAAATTAAAAATACCACCTCCGGCTTGACAGGATTCTTAGCACTTACATAAATATTTTGCAAGCAAAAATGCTTACCTTTTTATTATTATTAATTCACAAGTCTTTTGTATTATTTTATTTATTTTTATAATTTTTTTCTTATTAATCACAAAATTTTTTTATTTTCCTATTTTTATTGTTTGTTGTGACTTTTGTTTATTAAAATAGTAACAAACTTGCTCATTTCTTTGTTTCTATTCCACATTATAACATAGTAACAAATTGGTTTTGTAAACATTGTTGTCTTCTTCTTGTTCTTTCGATTCAGTTTTTGTTTGGAATACCAATTTTAGATCGTAGCGTAACTGAATGCGGAGACGTAATCGAAACTCAGAATAGGGGTGAATATGATATTTTGTGTACATAGGAAAACAAATTGGGAGCGCTGCCTTAAAAAGATTACGTAAAAAAGATAAAAGAAAATATACTATGACTTTGATTACTTTTGTAGAGTTTAAATTAAATGCATCAATTACTTTTTATTGCATTGCGGTAAAGTTATTTATTTGATCTCTGATGGTCGTGATATAGACTCATTTAATTTATTTCAATATTAATTAATTAAAACAATTATATTAAATATTAATACAAAATGAAATGATATTTGTGTTTCATAATTGCGTAGAATCAAAACTATAAAAACTTACAAATAATTTTTAACTCCGCCTACCACCTTGTGTGGTACGCCGGTCCCAAGCCCGGATAAAGGAGGAGGGAATCCCCTAAACCGAGGTGTAATGCGACCCGTGCCTATCGGTCTGGTTTGCAGTCAGGGGTAGCCGACTGTATTCTTACGGGGCCTTGCTGATACCTGGGTACCTTAGCAAGTAGACAAGCCCTTGCCACGTTACGGGGGGCTATGACGTGGTAGACCTTAAAACCCCTACACTCGTGGGAAAAAAATGAACTATTCTTTAAACTCTTCTAAATACACAAACACTAAAAGACAATGTCAACGACAAACAGAACAAGCTTCAATTAATGGACAAGGTGTCAACGAAAATCGTAAACAATTGGCCGTAGCAACGTCGGCTGATTGTTCGAATGCAGACAAAGTAACAGATTTTAAAAAACGTCTTTTAAATTATCCAAATTCTAGCGATCGTGACAAACATGCCACTAGCAGAGATTTGTCACAACGACAACCGCCTAGCAAAAGAATGCATTTAACAGATGAAAAAACCTCTAGGGTATCTAACACAGCCCGAGACAAACATGTTTCTGGCAGATATTTTTCGCAACCGCTTGGTAAAATTATGCGTCCAACAGATGATAAGCCATTACCCAAACGCCCAAAGAAAACTAGCAGCTTTGGTCCGGCAACCAACAGCATCGGAGCTAAGACTTTTGTTGATATTGCCGAAAACAAAATTGTAATGGCTGTCGTAGACAGAGGTAATGTTAATGGATGTATTCCTAGGAACAAATGGAGTGAGATCGAGGAAAAACTTGTCGATACCTTCTACCAGGTTCTTACAAATAAACCGATTGCAGTTCCTCTTGTTCGTGATGCTGGCTGGTACCAGGGCAGGGTGAAGCTGATGGCTTTTGGAGACCAAAGATCAGCTATGTTGTACAAGGAAGCGGTCAATAAGCTGTATGAAATCTGGCCAGGTGCTAAATTAGATGTTGTGCCTAAGACTGAAATTCCTTCCATGCCCAGAGCTCATGCCTGGATTCCGGCAAAACCCACTAACGCTAATGCGATACTGCAATTGTTGAAGGACTGCAATCCGGATCTTCCAACTCATAATTGGAAGATCGGAAAGTTTGGAAAAGCTGAAGGAAATCGACGACATGTGGTAATTATATTAAATGCCGACACTCTACCGCAATTAGCCAGGTCTGACAATTTGGTGTCTTACGCCTGGGGTCAGATACAGCTTAACGTCTATAAAAGCGATCTAGAAGTTGCTGGTACAGAGCCCAGTTACTTAACTAGTTCATACCAGGATGGTTATACAGCATCTGACTCTGACTTCCACTCAGACACAGGAGATGACATTGATTTCCCTCTATAACATGGGAATGCTTTGATGAAGATAGATGATGCCGCTTCTGCAACTGTATATAAACAACTCTTTACTATAAACAGGTATATTTAGCTCCCATTCAAGTAATGGCCGTTAAGTATTGCAAACATGACCAAATTTGAGGTAAGAAATAAACAGTATTTTGAGAGTTGGACATACAATTATATTTACTTACTTACAGTTGCCCAGACATAACTATACGCTATAAAACAAACAAAATTAACCTTACTTAGGGAAATATCGTAATTAATAATATATGTATGTACATACAGTGGCTCCATCGCATAATCGGACCAGTGTTTGTATTTATTTGCACTCTACACTCTAATATTTCCAAATATAAAAAAATATCAATATTCTCGATAACTGTAAATTTACATAGAAAAACAAAATTAACTCAATTTTTTGCGCTCAACGCATAATCGGACAAAGTAAAACATCAATAATAAAAATGACAAAAGAGAACAATTAATACTTTGTGGCATATCCTTTGTTCTCAAGAACGGCATGTAAGCGTTTTGGAATGGATTTTACCAAATTGGAGCATACCTCAGGTTCTATGGAGTTCCACGCTTCCATTAACGCCGCCTTAAGGTGACTCAAAGTGTTAAATTGTTGTTGGTATACTCTTCTAGCTAATTCTTCCCAAAGATGTTCAATTACGTTGAGATCTGGACTCTGTGCAGGAGTTTCTATAAGTTTGGGGCAGTTATGGATCAACCAAAGCTTTGCCACACCCGAAGTGTGCTTGGGATCATTGTCCTGGTAAAAAGCAAAATCATTCGCAATGCCTAATTTCTCGGCACTTTGCTTTACATTTTCCTTCAAAATGTTGAGGTAGCCAAATTTGTCCATTTTACTATCAATAAAATGCAAATTGCCCACCCCAGCACTCGACATGCAGCCCCAAACCATAACAGAGCCTCCTCCATGCTTAACAGTAGCTTTTGTATTTTGAGCATTAAATTCAGCATTTGGTTTACGCCACACAAACATCTTGCCATCTGAACCATGCAAATTGAATTTGCTCTCGTCAGTAAACAGAACCTTGTAACGAATAAAAACTATCAGCAAAAATGTATTTTAAAATATCTTTACACCAAATTACCTTATTTCAAAAATCTTCTGTTTTAAGCAAATACTCTTTAGCAAATTTTATTCTCTTGTTTTTATTCTTAGGGCTAATAAATGGCTTTTTTCTGGCAACTCTACCATGGTAGTTATATTTGTGCAATGTATTACGAATAGTATTTAAGCAAACATCTTTTCCACTACTGTTTTTTAAAGATATTTTTAGTTCTTTTGCAGTTGTAAACGGATCTTGTTTGATTTCCTTCAACAAAGAATGCTCTTCACGATCAGTTAATATTTTGCCCTGACCTTCTCTACTTTTATTAGCTATCTTAAACTCATCACGGAATCTCTTAATAACGTCGTGGACAGTAGACTTGCTTCTTCCAACTAATTCAGCAATTTCTCTCACTGTTTTACCTTCAAGATTCAATTTCACTATTGTCTTATTTCGACAGTAGATTGCTTTCCCTTAGGGGCCATTTCTAACAGATTTTTACCTATTGTTAGAACTAGAAATGTCTGCCAATAAATGCAAGTTATGACTAAATGTGACAAAAAAGTTTTGAAGTGCATATTTGTAAAGTAACGGTATTTTTATTATTGATGTTTTACTTTGTCCGATTATGCGTTGAGCGCAAAAAATTGAGTTAATTTTGTTTTTCTATGTAAATTTACAGTTATCATCGAGAATATTGATATTTTTTTTTATATTTGGAAAGATTAGAGTGTAGAGTGCAAATAAAAACAAGAAATAAATAAAAATTATTACGATTTGTTTTAGTTCAGAGAACGTAAATATCATACAAACACTTGTCCGATTATGCGATGGAGCCACTGTATGTTTTTAATGTAAATCGATAATTTAAGACCGTTTGTATAAGCTGTTAAAGAAATGCTTCTCCTGTAATGTTTCTGCCTATAAATAAAATAAACAAATAAATCACTCAATTAGGAAATTATGCTGTTTTAATACTATTTTTAAATTCATGATTGTTTTACTCATTATCTTTTATGTTACTGAATAAAAAATAGTTTAAAGAATATGTATATACGGATTATTCAGAAAAAGATAAAATGGTAAATTAATTCTTTCCAACATATGTATGTATGTATGTATATAGTTGTTGTTTGTAACAGCTAAGATATTTAAGCCCAAGGAATTGGGCTACTTCTCCTGGGTTAGTCCATAAATGCACTAAAATGTTACCGCTTTATTTTACAAAGCAGTGTTTCCATTAAATATTACGTTGCCTTGTAAACGATTTTCTTGGCAGTGTTGCATTGCAAACTGCATTTATGAAGTCAGCCAAACATAGACATACATACATACATACAATGTATTTACTGCGGTCAACAAGAGAAGTTCTGACACAAATAAGGTCGAAATGAAGTAATCACAAGTTGCCTGCACATTTATAGAGTGGAAGACTTTTCTACAAATATACTCAACGTTTTGATTTGTGGGTTTTTTAATTTTGATATGAGAACAATATATACAACATATTTTATTTCATCTGCATCTTTCGGGAATTTTATCCACTCGCTTGCTTTGGCAGATATAAGTTTCGCAACTTTCACAATAGTTCGCGAAACAGTTGATTGATAGACTCCAATATCTGTGGCTATACCATTTTGGAATCCAGGATCTGCACAAAATCTTAAATATAGTCGAATTTTATCAATGTTGCTGAGAGCACCACCACGTGTTTCTTCTGACTCAGCAAAAACATAATTAACCAACCAACAGATGCTACTATCATCAAACCTACATATGTATGTATGTATTTAACATTTTATTATTAATTATAAAAAAATAATTAATTTAAAAAAATTTAAAAATTTTTAATCGAAGTTGCCTTCAAGTTAAATATACAAATTATTTTTCATACAATTTATTTTGAAATAATTTGTATATTTAACTTGAAGGCAACTTCGATTAAAAATTTTTAAATTTTTTTAAATTTTACAATTTATACTCGCAAGAGGAATAATTCTCATTTAATTAAAAATAATTAATACAAATAAGAATACTTGATAAATTTGTTTTACGCTTCTGATAACATTTTGTATTACTTTGTGGCAGAAAATATTCAGCCATGTTTTCTTTTTAGTGTACGCGAGTCAACTATAAGGCAGGCTCAACAAAATTTGAGCAAGAGCTCACAAAAGAAAGCAAAAGCTTATTTTTATGCATATGGAAATGAGCACAAGCTCATCTAGCTTACTTCAAACTGAGCAAGACGAGATCAAACGTGAGCAGTGAGTAAAATCAAATACATACATAAAATAAATAAATAAAATAAAAATAGAAAATTATAAAAATGTTTACTTAATTGTTTTAGTAGTTTATGGCCAGAAGTCTGGAGTTATTGGGGAAAATTTATAAAAAAGGCGATAAATTACACTTTTTTGAATAAAAACAAAAATGGGATACCTTCACTTAATTGTAAATAAATAAATTCTTAATTTTTCTAAATTTGTTTCATCAAAATCGGACAAGTGGTTCTCGAGTTATGTTAAACTACGTTTTTGCCAAAATGTTACAACTAAGCGAAAAAACATCAAGATAAGGAAAAAATTTAAAAGGTCATAAAAAAACTGACACATACGAACGCCAAACCCTTTGAGATTTTTACTATACTGACCTAGTACCATCACCCTGACTTGGAATTTCTCACCCCCCAGACAATAATCCCAAAAATGTTCCACAGTGTTATTTATGTCAAATTTTAGCCGTTTACCATTATTTATATCTGTTTTATACGTATTTAAGTGAATTTTGGAAGTGGGGTATATGGTCAAACATGGACCGAACTAAAAAAATTTCGTTTTGCGATTTCTTTTTGCATAAAACTTATTTTTGCTGAATTTTGTCTTGATATTCCAATTTTATAGGCTGTTATGTATAATTGAGCAATATTTTGGAAAGACTTTTGTATGGGGGCTATGAGAAATCATGGACCGATTCTTACTACTTTCCGCACACTTTCTTCTTTTATCATACAAACAACGTATACAAAATTTCATGGTAATATCTGCAATATAGCTTCTAGCATTTAAACGACCTTCATAAAAGAGTAATAAGCCGGTACCATGGGCTGTAAAACATCCCCATACGCAAACAGAGCCACCACCACCTTGTATTCTTAGCTGGAAGCAAAATGGTTGATTGTTCGTCGAACAAATGATCTTTTTTAAGATTTATCAACTCAGAGTGGGATTCGTCGCTAAAAATAACCTTATTCCAATCCCTTTCAGTCCAATTTGCATACTTCTTACACCAATTTAATCTTTTTTTTTTTTTTTTTGTTTGAACCTTGTTTCGATAAGGACGTCGTTTCTTGTGTAGCTCTTAAGACCATGGTTAACAAGTCGGCGACGGGTTGTGCTGGCACTTATTGACTTCCAATTGTAGATGACCATTCAGAAGCAAGTTGACGACTACTAGCTGATCGATTTCTTTTACACATTTGCACCAATTGCCGATCTTGGAGTGGTGTTGTGCATTTGGAACGCCCTTGACCTGGTTTATTTGTAAGTGATTCATTGTCAGAAACTTTTTTTCAACATTATATACGCATTTTCGTGAAACACAAAGACTTTAAAATTTCTGAATGGGAAAACTTTTCAACAAGTGCCTTTATAGAAATGTTTGCCCCAAAGTGATGGTTTTTCGACCCATTATTTCAAATGTAAAAATCACGATTAAAATGGAATTATGTAATGACACCACGCGGTTTAAACACAAACTGTACTGTTTTTAAATAAAACATATTTGAGTCAAATTCCCTGAGATAATATACCGTTACTTCATTTGGCACATCAAATATTGACATTATGTCTGTCATCATTCCATTTTCACTCTTTCATCTAAATTTTATTATCCCCATTTGTTTGCTTATACTATGTTTCCACGACGACTTGAATCACCTGCTTCGCTCTCTGAATCATGTTTATGAATCATGATGTTTACATGACCAAAAAACTTGATTCGATTTGACAGTTGTTTTTAATAAACAAACAATAAAAAAAGACAAAATTTACAATTTGTGGAAAATATTTTTTTTTTTTATGGACAAAAAAACTGAGTGGAAATTAGTTAGCTTATTTGAAAAAAAACATACATTCGTACGTATTTACTTTCTTTACTTCCAGCAACAAGAAAATAATTTGCTTTGTTTACAATAATATTAAATTTTTACAGCTAGTGCAGATAAACTTGCGATAAAAATTAGAGAAGAGTACAATTTTTCGGGCTTCGCAAGTTGATTCAATCTGAATCTACTTGATTCGCTCTTAAAATTTAGTATGGTGAAGCAAGTTGTTTCACTCATGATTGGGGTGTGAAGCATGAATAGAGAGCGAAGCATGTAACGTGTAATGAGTCTCAAAGACTCATATTGTTCGATAATTCAACCAAAAATATATTGTAATAATCATCTTATAGATGCATATTTAAAGATCAAATTGATATCAGCTCCAAAATGTTCATGAAATTTAATAAAATCTCTTTTGCTTCAGTGCTTCACACCACAATCATGAGCGAAACAACTTGCTTCACCATACACTCTTCTCTAATTTTTATCACAAGTTTATCTGCACTAGCTGTGTTGTAAACAAAGCAAATTATTAACTAAATAAAAGTGAAAGGAAAATTCATAAAATTTAATAAAATAAAAAACAATGGATAAAAAAAATTTTGTAAAATGTTATGGAGAATTCAAGAATGAGCTTCTTAAAAATAAATAACTTGGCCCATTGTAATCTGTTTGTTTATTAAAAATAACTGTCAAAACAAAAATAACAATAAAAGTTAACCCATAGATAATTTTCCGCATAAACTCATTGAAACATTTATTTTAAAAGTGCGCTACAATTTTGAGCAGTACTTTACATACGTTTCTTATAAAAAACAAGGCAATCAGATTTTAATTGCGAAAATAAAGAAAGAACGAAAACAAACATTTGGCAAGCAAAAACATACTAATAAAAAAAATACCTGAAACCAAAAAAGAAAAAAAACTAAACAGATTTATTGTATGACAATATTTAATTTATTTTTCAATTTTACAAGTTTGTTTAAAACATTTTTTGCAAATGAAGCTTGGTTTCTGATGGCTTTAAATTTTTAAGGAATTTTTCCATTATGTAACTTCCAGTAAATTTTGATACTAAGATGTTTCACTTTCTACACATATCAATTTACTTGCCTTTCAATTTAGCATATAATTTGGGTACATAGTCATCCCATTCAGCTTGGTAAAAATTACCGGCAATGGGATTGCCTAAATTATATTTCTTAGCAAAGGCAGCAATTTTGAAACCACCACGTCCATCACCACTGTTGCCGGGTAAACGTTTTTCATCGCATGACAATTTAGATGGCTGTTTGTAAACTAAAAACACGTATCGATGTAGACCAGTACCCTGTGGTGGTCCCGAACCAATGTAGTCAGACAAAACTTCACCATCACTGACCTTTGAGCCGGGCACATTCACAACTAGCCAATGGTGCCATTCACGGAAAGTGGGTTCCTTACGACTGGGAGCATCAGGATCGGTCATGCAAACGGTGTATAGAGCATTTGCATCAGCAATCCAGCTTAATTGAGGCTTATTTTGCACCTGAGTGGGTGTTAAAACATTACCTTCTTTGACTTGAAGATCACCGTAGGTTACATTCAAAACTTCAGTGGGAGCTGTATCGATAACATCGGCTACAACTTGATGTTCCTGGAAACTTTTCAAAGCCATTTTTGCAAAGTCTCGTTTCAAAGCAACACTAATATTTGTTGAAGAGTTTAACGAACAAACCGGTAAAGTTGAAGAGATTTTCTGACTGCAGCAGTGATAGCCTTTGACAGTTAACACAAAACTTCTCGATTTTGACAATACAATTTGTTGTTGTTTTTTGTATGTTTGTGGCGTAGCAGATGCGTAATATCTTATTAATGCTTTAGCAGTTTTTGATGTTCCACGGGACAAATGAGCACAATTAATAAACATTCTCGATAGAATACTTGTATTTAAGCAAATGACAAACAATTGTATACTGATAAAATGCACTTAAAACCGTTTTTTTTTTTCTTTTAATTAATATAAGTAGCAGCAGTGTTGCCATTTTAGCACTTTCAGCGCTATATTTAGCATTTTGTTTCTCGAAAATGCATTGAAATTTTTAAAAATTATGCTAAATGCTTTTTAGGATAATTTGCTTGATAAACAATTTTTTTTCTCGAACAAATTTTTACTATTTTACTCCAAAAATACTTTTGGAGAAATAACAAATAACTTTTATTAATATTTCAACTAAATTTCTTTCGGTGTGGTAAGTAAATGAACACGGAAATTTTTGAATTAATATATGAAATGTAATCTATTAAAACAAGTCAACAATTGTTATGAACAAAATTAGAAGAAACTATAATTTATATTTGGAACATTTGAAATAAGAATTGTATTGTTACATTGAAAAAAATTAGCACTTATGTACTTTTTCTTCTGTAGAACATTTTAGCACTTAGTTTTTTAAGTTTTAGCATATTTTGAAATTCATTTTCTGGCAACACTGAGTAGCAGCACTGTTGACTTTGTTTTTTTGCGATTATTTAGGTTTTTGTTTTAAGAGTTTTGTGCGTTTTTGTTGATGTTTGAAAGGCCCAAAAATATAATTCTAATAACTACCTTAAGGTTTTAAAAATAAAAATTTCGGTACGATTGATAATTTGATTATAAGTTTGGAATTTTGTAATTGAAAATAATGAATATTTTCGTGGTTTAAAGTTTATTTCACTGTTTTACCATAAAAATTGCTGTAGAACCAAACACTAAAAGGTAAATGGCATGTGTCACATTGGTTTGGTGCCATACTATTGCTTAAATTTTTACATTCCTGCCCAAAATAGTTCAATTTAGTAATCTGTATTTAGTGATGCGTATCAGGTGGCGGATAGGAGGAGCTGTCATTGCGACTTATGATACATTTTATACAAATGGTTATGTGATGATGAAAGCTCACACGACATCCATATCTCATGATATATTTTATTACAAATGGTCGGACTTGTTGACATAGGTTTAGAAACAGGAAGTTGAGATAACCAATTGTCATAATGTTATGATACACGTGGAACAAGATGTCAATAGAATGTAATTTTTGGCATTGGCGAATTCATTAACTTGCTATATGTTTTCACATATAAAAAATGAATGAATTTGTTAAAATTTGGCTGTACATTCAGGAAATGCACTAAGCTAGCAAATGCATAGTTAAGCCTTTAGCTGAAAATCAAACAAGTTTTCTGAACGCCGCTCGCTTGTACGAATTTAGTTGATTACAAGCCATATTGATAACAGGTAGTGTTAAGATTACAACAAACACAATAAATAAACAAATTTTGACAATTAGAAACTTGTAAACATAAACGACGTTTGACATAAGAAAACTACCAAAAAAAAAATCAGCTGTGTCTTCAACACTACCGTATTCAATATGCCTTGGTTGATTATAAAAAATCGTTAATTGATGAATTCGCATTGAAATCGGGGAATAAGCATCATTCCCTATGGCAATAATTATTTTTGGCAAATGGTGATACAATTTTTGGTTTAGAGCAGAGGTCGGCGAAGCGTAAAATGAGGATGTGTGTGTGAGAAAACTACCCAACAAACATAAACATAATTATATAAATTATACAAAACAACTTAGATAGGAAACATACACTCACAATGTATTTTCCGTAACATATAAGAAATTAACAACGAGATTGATATACAAACGGAACTTCTAATACTTCAAAAGCTGATTACATGCATGTTACCAAATGCATTATCAATTATAAAATATTTTTCGTAATTCATTATTAATTTTAAATGTTTGTTGGGAAGTATTTCTGAAAAAAATATAAAAGCATCCGCCGCATGTGCGTCGTTGCTGTCTCAACGACGACTGAATGAAAGAGATTAAGCGCAGCGTTAAGGCCTCGTTATGCGAACGTTGTTTTAAGAAAAACGCAACGTAATGTAACGTACGTACGTATATGTAGTTATAGAAAAGTTAAAAACGTAACAGACGTCAATAAAATAAAAACAAAACATTGTGCAGCATAATTGTAGCCACACACCTCTTTTTTTCTACCATCTTGAAGCCTATACAGCTTTTGTTGTATAGGCACTCATTTGCCTGTAATAAGTTTTTCATCATCCATATCGTTTATTTATTTTATAAAAAAACTTTATTTCAAATTGAAAAAAAAAAATTTTCAACACAAAAACTAACACAATATTGATGTCAGCTGTTTGGCATAGTGATGGGCAATGTTAAATTATTTTCGTACATATGAAATTGAAAAAAGTACTAAATTGGGTTCGAGGGATATAAAGTATTTACATTGTAATTTATACAATATCAATATTATTATTGTTGTTGTAGTTATTATTGTGTACATAGTATTAAAATTATTGTAATTATTTTCGTTATTATTAAAATTATTATTATCGTTGTTTTTTTGTTTTTGTGGTTGTTGTTGTTATTATTTCTTTCTATTATTAATATTATTATTGTTTTTGTTGTTGTTATTATTATTATTGTTATTATAATAATTATATTTATTTACAAAAATGTATATTGTATTACAAATTAATAATTTTATTTTATTTTTATTATTAAAACCATTATTATTATCACTGTTATTTTTATTTTTTTTTATTTGTTTTTGTCATTCTTATTGTTACTATTTTTTTTGTTACTAAAATTATTATCATTGTTGTTATTATTATTATTTTTGTTATTAAAATTGTTATTATTTATCAATTATTATTATTTAATTTATTACAATTCGTACTTTTATGAACCAAAATGATATCATTTCTAATGTACCGAAAATGGGTAAATGTCCCGCAATTGTATTTTATTCATATGAGTGCCAGCACTGGCTTACGACTGTCACTTAACGGCGTCGTAAAAATCTAATTTATACAGGTTGATACGTTCCGGCAACGTGACAGTTAATTTCAGTAAGCTTTTACATTGTTTTGGTATACTCAAAAACGTACGTTACGTTCCATTACATTACATTACGTTCGCATAATTCTACCTTTACCGTTGGCAAATTTGAGAAAGTCGCACAAAAAGGGGATTTATTAAAAAAAAAGGGGCACCACTTTTAAAAAGATGGAAAATAAATAAAACAAAAATAAAAATCGTATTTTTTTCATTTAAATGTTGTATATGATGTATGTTTACGTATGCATATAATAAAAAAATTAATAAAAAAAACTAATATGTATCAACAAAAACAAAAAAAAGTACAAAAAAAGTGGCAAGGCATCTGTAAAAGGGTCAAATTGCCACTTTAGTCGCATCAACGGTAACGCTGGCTATAGGATGCCGATGTCTGGTTTAGAGATATGGGGATTTGGTGGTGAAGAACAAATGTTAGTGGGGAATTTTTAGGGATAAATATATTATAATTGTTTCAGCTATTAACTTTTTCAAATTATATATTATAATGCTGTTTTTAACCTATTGATATTGATGTATCATTCCGATGTAATTCTCAAGCTGAATTAGTTTTTAATTTGATTTGTGTACTAATAAGTAATGCTTGCGTTGAATACATTTTTTTTTATAATATTACAAAAAACAAAACTTTTTTCAGATTGAATATTAACCCTGGATGGTTACTGTTCGTCGAATCGACGAAGCTCATTTACTCTCTATCTTATAACTCATAAAAAAGAGTCAAATTCGTATCGAATTTTAAGATAGAAAAAAACAAAATTATCTTACATTATATTTTTTTTGTTATTTCTATATATATAAAATTCAATGTATGTATGTATGTATGTATGTAACGTATAGACTCCAAAACGGCTGAGCCGATTTTGATGAAATTTTCACAGCATGTTACTGTGACTCTGGAAGAAATAATAGGGTACTTTTTTTACCACGCCCACTTTTACGCCCACTTTTTTAAAATATTGTAATTGGAGACCAAACCTCTGGACCGATATTTTTGAAATTTTCACTGCATTTAACTGGGACTCTGGTATGATTAATAGGGTACTTTTTTTTGACCACGCCCATTTTTACGCCCACTTTTTAAAAATTATATAATTGCTCCCATATAGTTTTTAACAGATTTACTTCAAATTGTATACACATTATATACTCCAGGCGAGGTAAAAATAAAGATTTCTTAAGCCACGCCCCTTTCACGCCAAATTTTTGAAAGTTTTATACTTTTTGTTCTCTATACAAATTTGTTCATTCCAACGTATTTTTTTTATTTGGTAGTATATTGCTCTTAATACTGTTAACGTCGCCATATAACTATGAACCACGCCTACTTCATCGCCCCCTTTTTTAATTCAGATACTTTCGTATACCACTAACAATGTTTGCTATACAAAATACTTTTTTTGTAATATGTATTTACCTAAAGTTTTATATACTTTTTAACTACATACATTTTTTTATTACCAAATCCCCATTTTTCGCCCCATTTTTCGCCCCATTTTACCTTAAATTATATTGCTTTTAATCTATCTATATATATAAAATTCAATGTATGTATGTATGTATGTAACGTATAGACTCCAAAACGGCTGAGCCGATTTTGATGAAATTTTCACAGCATGTTACTGTGACTCTGGAAGGAATAATAGGAACTTTTTTTTACCACGCCCACTTTTACGCCCACTTTTTTAAAATATTGTAATTGGAGACCAAACCTCTGGACCGATATTTTTGAAATTTTCACTGCATTTAACTGGGACTCTGGTATGACTAATAGGGTACTTTTTTGACCACGCCCATTTTTACGCCCACTTTTTAAAAATTATGTAATTGCTCCCATATAGTTTTTAACAGATTTACTTCAAATTGTATACACATTATATACTCCAGGCGAGGTAAAAATAAAGATTTCTTAAGCCACGCCCCTTTCACGCCCCTTTTCACGCCAAATTGTTGAAAGTTTTATACTTTTTGTTCTCTATACAAATTTGTTCATTCCAACGTATTTTTTTTATTTGGTAGTATATTGCTCTTAATACTGTTAGCGTCGCCATATAACTATGCACCACGCCTACTTCATCGCCCCCTTTTTTTAATTCAGATACTTACTTATACCACTAACAATGTTTGCTATACAAAATACTTTTTTTGTAATATGTATTTACCTAAAGTTTTATATACTTTTTAACTACATACATTTTTTTATTACCAAATCCCCATTTTTCGCCCCATTTCACCTTAAATTATATTGCTTTTAATCTATATATATATAAATGAATGTGTGTCTGTATGTTTGTGCTTAATAGGAGGCCAAACCCTTGGACCAATCTGCCTGAAATTTTTACAGCATGTTACTGTGACTCTGAAGGAATAATAGGCTATATGAAGTTTTGATTGTACAAACGGGGGTGGCACCGCCCATATAACCAACAAATTTAACCCGCCATATTTTGGGCATTTTTTGACGTTCGTCGGCGATATTTGGTACATATGGTATTGGCATAAATAGGAATACGTACCAGGAGAAAAGTGAGTGGGACCACGCCCCTTTTTAGGAAAATTAAACATCGTAATATAGTCTTAACTACTGGACCGATCGTCATTAAATTTTCACAACAGAATATTCTTACGAAATAATATTTTCTTGACTATGTAAGTGGACAAAGGGGCATGGCCTCGCCTAAAGCATTGCAATAAATACATTAAAATTAAATAAATAAATGTTTGTAAATATATAAATACGTTTTATTTTATTTTATGACGAGGGGGGGGGGGGGTAGCAAAGCACACCGGGTTTAGCTAGTCTTAAATAAAATTCTTAAATAAAAATATGTTTGTTTATTTTTAACTTTAAAAACTGTTCCGCTAAAATTATTTTTAGAAATTGTTCGTCGATTTAACGAAGAGTAACCTTAAAGGCCCAACTATAATATGCATATGCTAGCTTAAGCAAACGTGCGAACACATATAAATTGTATGTGGCAAACTATAATGTACTTAACAAAACTTTTCGTTAAGTTTTTCAACTGTCATTTGCTTAAGCAAAAAGCGAAACTGATCGCACATTCTGTACGGAATCAGCTGTTTATTGTTTGCTTGTGTTTTGAACAAAATGGAGAAATAAGAAAATATATTTATTTTAAATTTAATAGAAAATGCGGAAAAAAATAACTGCCTTTACAATAAAAGGGACCCTTTTTATTTTAACAAAAATGTCCTCCTGTCACGGTTTATTTCTCTGACAGAACAAGAGCGTCTTCTTCTTTTACAGTGTAGTTCACTTATTTCTTTTAATGTGCACAGGCCTTCAAGCGCTAATTTTAATATTTTTATATTATTTAAAATTTAAAGTTTTTTCTCCATTTTTGCAAACACAATACGAAAATTAACAAAACATATGTAAACGTTTATTATTATTTACAATTTAGTGCTGCCACAGCTGTACATTTTAGTACTTTTGCCGATATATTAAAAAAAAAAGAAAAAATTATGCGTTTCTGGTACGAAGTTTTCTTTTAATTATAAAATAATATAATAATATTTATAAAATATAGTCATTTAATGGGGTTTTGTTAAAATAAAAACATTTTTTTTAAACATAAATGAGCAACTGTGGACAAAAAGTTTCAAAGTCATTGTAGCCACCTGAAAGTTAACTCTGAACTGGTTATGCATTTGACAGCCTTTTCGTTAACTTTTGCAATTTGCTTAAGGCCCAACTATAATATGCATAAGCAAGCTTAAGCAAATTGCAAAAGTTAACGAAAAGGCTGTCAAATGCATAACCAGTTCAGAATTAACTTTTAGGTGGCTACAATGACTTTGAAACTTTTTGTCCACAGTTGCTCATTTATGTTTAAAAAAAAGAGCGTCTTCTTCTTTTACAGTGTAGTTCACTTATTTCTTTTAATATGCACAACCCTTCAAGCGCTAACTTTAATATTTTTATATTATTAAAATTTTTAAGTTTTTTCTCCATTCTTGCAAACACAATACGAAAATTAACAAAACATATGTAAACGTTTATTATTATTTACAATGTAGTGCTGCCACAGCTGTACATTTTAGTACTTTTGCCGATAAATTAAAAAAAAAAGGAAAAATTATGCGTTTCTGGTACGAAGTTTTCTTTTAATTATAAAATAATATAATAATATTTATAAAATATAGTCATTTAATGGCTTTTTGTTAAAATAAAAACATTTTTTTTAAACATAAATGAGCAACTGTGGACAAAAAGTTTCAAAGTCATTGAAGCCACCTGAAAGTTAACTCTGAACAGGTTATGCATTTGACAGCCTTTTCGTTAACTTTTGCAATTTGCTTAAGCTTGCTTATGCATATTATAGTTGGGCCTTTTCGCTTTTTGCTTAAGCAAATGACAGTTGAAAAACTTAACGAAAAGTTTCGTTAAGTACATTATAGTTTGCCACATACAATTTATATGTGTTCGCACGTTTGCTTAAGCTAGCATATGCACATTATAGTTGGGCCTTTTAATCTTGCTTATGCATATTATAGTTGGGCCTTAATGTACAAAAATGAAGAGTAACCATCTAGGGTTAAAAATAATTCAATTTGCTGTGAAAATTCCACTACAAGTGCTAAAATGTAAAAACTTTATATAACAAATCATGGTGTAATCAATACAAGGTTATTGCAGTAACACAACTGACTGACTTTGTTTACACTTTACTTATGTCAAAAGTAATACATTTTCAAGTATTTTTGACAGTAGTACATTATTTACACAAACAAAATACCTGTTGTTTCTGTATTGTGTTGTATTTGTTGCCGATTTGTACTCACCTTGCTTATTTACACCATGTAACAAATGGTTAAATGGGATTTTTGGGGTATAAAATCGAAAATTGGAGATTAGTACCGAAAAAATATTGACAACACTAATCACTGCAAAGGGTGAAAAAATAAGCAAAACAATAAAAATATTTATTTTTAACGAAGGCCAATAATAATAAAGGGCAGTGCTCTTCACAAAAAAAAAAACATTTTTCTATATGTGTTTTCAAACAGAGAGATAATTTTTAAAATTTAAGAACATTTTTAATTATTGTATACTACTGCGAATTAGCAAGATTATTAAACAGACAATAAAACTGTTAGTGAGTCATGTTTTTTACAATGCGTTTTTGTTGTAATTAATATGTTTCTTCCAATTTACCTAACAGGCAGTGTATAGTGGAAATTAATAACCAAACTTAAAGCAAATGACAAGTGAAGCCCCTAAAGTGGGGCAATCAGCCTCTGTAGTAGCAGCCGGTAATAACACTTCATCATCTATTGATTCGTCTACTCCCTCATTATCAGAACTTTATGCCCAGACCGATTTTTATATTGGTGTTGGTTTGGCCATTAGTTCGTGTTTCTTTATTGGTTCGAGTTTTATTATTAAGAAAAAAGCCCTAATACGTCTTAATCGGCATGGCGAAGTTAGGGCGGCGGCAGGAGGATTTGGTTATCTCAAGGAGTGGATATGGTGGGCAGGATTGTTAACAAGTAAGTAAATAGTATATTGAAATTCTATATTTTCATCCTAGTTTTCAATACTAAATTAGGGGAAGAAAATACACTTGTTTTAACATATTATTTTTATAATCATGGTAAATTTAAATTATGTATGCAACAGAACAGTATACATAGGTACATATTTTCTATATTTAATCCAATTTATACTTGTGCCTGTCTTTGCTATATTACCAGTCGGGGATACAATTTCTCGGGTTCACGATATAGTAAGAATATGTATATGGGTTTAGTATTAAGTTAAAGAATTTACCTTTTTCCTTGAATACAAATTATTACTGAAAGTGGTTCATAACCACATCGTAGATAAAATTAACTTTTTTTGGTTCAGTCTAATTTTGTTCTAAAGAAAGAGTAGATTCAAAAAATGTTCACATTCAAATATTTGTTATTAGAGCCCTTGGCCGAGTGATCTCCGGTCATTTCGGTGCCTAGAACCGGATGTCGTGGGAATGAGAGTCCGTTCTTGTAAGCAGTGGTTGTTGAGTTGACAGCCCTTGTGTGATCTCGATTCATTCCTGTGCGTAGAACCGGTTGTAGTGGGTATGATTAGAGTCCGTCCGATTGTTTGGATTATGCCAAAAATCAAACTATGCCAGTAAAAAATAAAAAAATTCAAATATGTACTATTAATAGAATATAAACACACATTTTATTGTAAAATGTCTAAGCATCTTACAAAAATAGTTACCTTAAAAAAGCTACCAGTTCAAGACGAAAAATTAAGATTGATGGAGTTTTGAATGGAAACTAGGTAAAATATTTTTTTTTTTTGAAATTCGTATGTATAAAGTAAAGGGTTGCAAATGTTGTCTTGAATGCCACTTAAGACATTTTATTTTTTAGCAAATACTTCAATGCACTTACTTCTTGTTTTGCATGACACACACAATGTGTGCCAACAACAATAATAAACAACGAGAGAACATAGCTGATGAGTAACAAGTTGAACACAGTCATGACAAAAAATTTTTGTTGTATTGTTATTGTGTGCGCTCGCTTAGATTTTTTATATGGTGCAGTGTACAATAATCAGATTTTTACATTACTGTCATATACACTACAGCATAGTCTTTAGTGTAGACAGAAAACCAAATGTTTAAAAATCAAAGGCGTAATACAATTTTTAAATAAAAATTTTATTAAGAAACAATTCAATAACTTAAACTAAAAAACAAAACAAAAAATAATACATTAAAACTAAAATTATAATTCAGTCTTTTTGTTACACATTGATCGGCCAAACACAAAACAAACAAGCTTTATTTTTTTTGTTGTATTGTTATTGTGTGCTCTCGCTTAGATTTCATTGCTTGACGAATAAACACATGCACGAATAAATGGCACGTCGTGCTATTGATCGGTCAAACACAAAACAAACAAGCTTTATTTTTTTTGTTGTATTGTTATTGTGTGCGCTCGCTTAGATTTTTTATATGGTGCAGTGTACAATAATCAGATTTTTACATTACTGTCATATACACTGCAGCATAGTCTTCACTGTTGACAAACAACCAAGTGGTTTTGCGCAGACCTTTAGTATAAAGTGATTTTTAAAAGTTTGGTTATATATATCTATTTTTATATTTTAAAAATATTCGATTTACTTTCATTCTAGTGGGCCTAGGTGAAGCTGCCAATTTTGCTGCCTATGCATTTGCTCCCGCTTCACTTGTGACGCCCTTGGGAGCTTTAAGTGTTATCATATCTGCGGTAATGGCATCCAGATTTCTCAATGAAAAGCTCAATTTACTTGGCAAGTTGGGTTGCTTTTTATGTATCATTGGCTCAACTATTATTGTGCTACATTCGCCTAAAGAAAAAGAAATCGAAGATTTACAAATATTATTTGAGAAACTACAAGATCCCGGTTTTATATTGTATGTGATCATAATAATCGGTTCAACGATCTTTGTGGCTTGTTTTGTAGCACCTCGACTTGGTCATACAAATGTTGTCATATACATATTCCTATGTTCTGGCATTGGATCACTGACCGTCATGTCATGCAAGGCTTTAGGTTTAGCCATACGTGATACTATAGCGGGGAAAAATGATTTTGCCACTTGGATGCCTTGGTTTTTGATCTTAATCACAGTAACATTTATAGCCATACAAATGAATTATTTGAATAAGGCTTTGGATATATTCAACACGGGTATCGTAACGCCCATTTATTATGTCATGTTTACCACGTTAGTTATAACCGCATCGGCTATACTCTTTAAGGAATTTACCCATATGCGTTTCGAAGATATCTTAGGCGATATTTGTGGATTTTTGGTGGTTATAAGCGCAGTATTTATTCTAAATGCCTTTAGGGATCTGGATATATCATTTAATGATGTGCGTGGAATCATGCGTCCAAAAATGCAAAAACTTAACCAATACGACGAAGAAGTATTGGTGCCGGATGGTTCTAAAGAACGACGTTTCTCTTATGGCTCTGGTGATATTTACCGCACTGCATGACATAAGCAACGTTATCAAGTTTAATATATGTTTTAATAACTTGATAATACTACATATTTATTTGTTTTGAATTTTTCTTTGCAAAAATAAACCTGTTATATTTTCCTTTATTTTTTATGTTATTGTGTGTATGTGAGTGTGATTTAAAATTGTAGTAGGACTTTAGTCCGTAACACCAAAAATTAACTAAACTACTTTTTATAAGTTTAAGAAAAATTAAATAAATTATCCTGAAAATGTTTAATGAAAACCAACCGAAAAATTGTTTTATTTATAATTTTTAAAATTTTGATGCCAAAGCTCTCGACTGGACTTGGAGGAAAGAAAAAGCGTTTAGATCTAAATGTTAGTGATAACATTAAAAAATACATCAAAAAGTGTTTCCGCTTATTTAATAATTTAAATAATTTTCACAAAAACCGTTGCAATAATTTAAAACATGAAGACCTTTACTGTAACTGTTACTCTCTATTACGATACGCATCGAATTTGCTTTCGCATCGCAATAGAGAGTAACCCCCCAGTATCAATACTCAGCTGACCTTAGTCGCAGTCGGTGCGACTTCCCTTGTGTAACCCTTCTGTAAACCAAATCTCAGTAACATTTTCCTTTTATAAATTTCAGCGACAGTAACAATTATATGTTTTATTATAAAACTTAATGTTTAATAATTGTTTTAAAGCAAAATTGTTTTCCACAGAAAATACAAATTTTTGTTGAGTTTAATTTTGTGTTTAAAAAATAAAACTTATTTTTTGAATTTTATGTTATGTTAAAAAAATAAAAATTACTGTTTACGCTTTATTTGTCGTTCAAGAAATAATAATGATTATTCCGTGAGTTTTATTTATCAACAAAAATATAAAACTTATGTATGGAGTTTATTATTAAAATTATCAACAATTTTTATATGATTATCAGCCCAATCATGTATATTCCCTAGGAAATTCTTTCCCACGGAAAATATCTTTCTCGAGAAAAAAGAAAAGGAATAGTGAGAAATTTCATGGGGAATTTTTTATTTATAATAGGAGGAATAATAGCAATAATTAAAATGGATTACACGCTTTATATATATTTGTGCTTAAATGATTTAAAATGACTACTTTAGCAATTATAAGATCCAGTAGACATATTCAGTCTATAGAAAACCACCTAGTTGTGTATTTTATATAGAAAGCCGTAATTTAAGAATTTTGATTTAAAAAAAGATTATAGAAATTACAAACTTTGGTATATAGGATTAAGCAATACATACCGAATTATAAAATGAATTTTAAAATGTTAAATGTGATCCATGGTGTAACTTTACAAGGTGAGTGCAGTAGCCCAGCTGACTGACTTTGTTTACAATTTACTTATGTGAAAAGTAATACTTTTTCAAGTATTTTGGAGAGTAGTACATTATTTTACACAAACAAAATACCATTTGTTTCTGTTTTGTGTTGTATTTGTTGTCGAATTGCACTCACCTTGTATAGTTGCACCATGTATAAAAGTGTATTACTAATATTTAACAAGTGGTCGCAAAATATTAAGAAAATTAATATTGCAAATAGTTCATAAAATTTAAAATTTATTCAAAAATCGCCATGTTCAAAAACCCAAAGACATTTTAAAATCGCCACGTTTGGCGAGAATCGCCACATCTGACAGCACTGCACGTAAACGCTTGGCGTGTTTTTCTAATAATTTTGAGAGAAAAAAATAAATAAAAACAAATATTGCATTTATTCCACTTTGTATTTCTAATTTTCAAAAAAATGTTAAAGTTTGAATATGAGTAAAATAGATTTCAGCTCAAAATTGATAAGGGCAGTTAAAAAACATGAATGTCTTTTTAATATTGAATGCCCGCAATATAAAGAACATGCTTATAAAGAACATTTATGGACAACAATTGGTAAAGAACTTAACAAACCTGGTAAGAAAATCCTCAAGAATTTTACCGATATTTTCTAAATGAAGAATTATTTTTTAAGGTAATGAAATCAAAAAGAGATGGAAGCATTTAAGAGATTATTACAAAAAATATAAACAAAAAAAGAACAGCTCAAAATATAAATATGCAGACGAATTAATGTTTCTAGATAATTTCTGCGTAAACCGACCGTTAGTATATGTATCTTTAATAGTAAATCATTAATTTTTGTACTATTGAAATGTATTAATTTCTATAAATTGTTTCGATATAGTTTTATTACACCTGATGCTGAAGTAAGCACAGAATTATCAAGCGATGATGATTACCAACCTCCAGTAAAACAAACGAAACTTAACTTAGAAAATTCACTAGATGAAATTGACGAATTTTTGAACGAACCGTTAGGGCAATCTTGTACAGAAAGTACAAAATCCGATAGTATAACTATCGAAGAAAACAAAATCGACGTATTTGATATAAATGTTGAAAACCATAAAAGTTTAACAACGCAACAGAAAAATAGTGATACTGAAGAATATTCAGATATTGCTGTGGTACCTATATATATTATATTACTAACCCCAGTACAATAAACGTTAAATTACTTTTATTTTTTAGGCACAAGAGATGGATTTAAACATTTATATAATAGATGAAGTTAAAAAATATGACTGTTTTTACAACTTTCATTCTCCTCGATATAAACATTTCTCTTATAAGGAACAATTGTGGCAAAAAATTGGAAAAAGAGTTGGTTTAAGTGGTATGCTTACTAAAAATGAGTATATGTATATCAAACTTTTCTTAGTTAACACTCTTTTCAGTTAAAGATACAAAAAGGAAGTGGAAAAATATCAGAGATTCTTACAGAAAAAGTCAACAAAAAGCCACATTTGGTAGACCATATAAATATGCCGATTCCTTAAAATTTTTAGATGAGTGTGTTACAGAAAGGCCGTAAGTAGTTTGTTCACAGAATAATCAAATTGTTTTCTTTATACGCTAATAATTCGACCAAATTCTTAGTTTAAAGAGAAAAATAAATGAATTGTTACCAGAGCAAGAGGTAAGTACAGATTTATCAAGCGATGAAGACATATTGGCGTTGCCTCCAAAAAACTGTACGATAAATAGCTTTGAAAAATCATTTGAAGAACTGCAGAAATTTATGGAAGTATCACCGTCTTTAGAACAAATGGCAAACTTAACAATCGATTCAAAAGTCATGACATTTCGATTGTTTATGATCTTAGCAAATAAAATTAACGAAGCCGATCTAACCACGCAAGAGAGAAATGACATTGAGTTTGCCGTTAGTTCTGTAGTATATTCAAAATTATCGGCGTGCAATAAAAAGAGAACTAATGACATTTTGTAAAAAAATAAATTATTCTAATTAAAATTTAGTTAAGTGTGTATTATGAAAAAAACGAATAAATTTAAAGCCAAACTCGTTTAGCATGTTTTTTCTATATTTTCCTTACATTAAGTTTTTAAATTTTAACCCTGCATCAGTATCGTCTAGGTGGGTTCCACCCTAAAGCCTGAACTTTTAAGTAAACTATATAATTTTTCATGAAAATCGTCCTTTTATTATAATGTAATATAAATGTAATGTATATGTGCGTATGAATAAAACCAAATTTGTTCGGTATTTTAGTGCTCATTATTTAAAAAAAATACGTTATCTGTGTATTTGAATTTGACTGTTAAAAAACGCAGGCACTTAAATTAGGTGGATTACACCCAATAATAGTTACAAAGTAAGTTTTCATTTTTAAACCTCAATATCCTCTTCATTTATAAAGATATACATATGTATATATAAAAGATATATCAAATTAAAGGTTGTTTCTATTGATTACTTGATATTTTTTGTACCGTTATGTCGGTGAATTTGCGAAATAACAGGTATTTTGTAAAAAATCCCCTTAAGAAAAATTAATGGGTTAATAAAAGGGGACATCACTCGAAAGGTAGGTTAGGTAGGAAGGCTGGTGTGAGTCACTTAACGCCCTCACCCAGATACCAATATGGTCCATTGCGATGCCTTAGATTCTCTAGCAAATGTCTGACTAGTTTACATGTGTCTGACTCGTCTTCCCAGAGTCTTTGGCGGGAATCGAACCCGCAACCCTTTGATAGTCCGGTACACTATCGTCTAGTCTATCGGGGCACCCCACTCGAAAGATAAAAATGAATAAAATAAAAAAAAATCTGTTACTTCTAGCCAATGGTGTTTAGTTCCAATTTGGAGAATATTATATGTTCATATTTATCTAGTCTTTTCACACATTTACACACAAAACTTTTTTCATAGAAAAAATGGCTTATATGGCAATATTCCTGAGAGAAAAAATTAGGTACATTTTATCGCAGCGGCAATGCCGTTAAACAGAATGTCAAATGTGTATGAGAATGCTTGTTCCGACTTTGTTGTGTTTCTAGAGTCTAGACCATGGTGAAATTAAATACTTATAGTATAAATTCACCTTGGTCTAGACTATTGTCAATACCGCATTCATTGTGTTTATCTTATTCTTTATTTTGTCTTAAGCAACAGCTGTCGCGACGCCAGGAGTTTGTGAAAAATGGCTTAATTATAAATATTTAAGTTCCAGCGTATTGTGTAATATTAAATAGCAAGAAAAGTGGAACGACGAATTAAATATTATAATTATGAATAAAAACGATTTAAACATAAGGCTGATAGAAACAATTAAAAAACATGACTGTATTTATAATGTGCGATCAGCTCAATATAAACAATTCGCATATAAGGAACTTTTATGGAAAAAAATTAGCAAAGAGATTGGAATTAGAAGTAAGCAAACTTTAAAGAATTTCACCAGACATTTTTTATAATAATTGTACAAAATAATTCTTCAAGGTAATAAAGCCAAGAAAAAGTGGAAGAATACAAAGGACACTTACAGAAAGTATAAACAATCAACAGCTGCTGGAAATGGAGGTAGAATTCGTAAACAATATAAATATGCAGAAGCTCTGAATTTCCTGGATAATTTACCGGGATTGTAAGAATTTTTATAAAATCATTTACATATGTATGTATGTATACCTATACGTGAATAACCGTACATTTCTAAAGTTCGTCTAGACAAAAAACCAATATACCCATCAGAGACCTGCAACAAGTAGGAACGAGCCGACTTATTCACTAACGTTGAATTTTAAGAACAATACAAAAAAGTATGATTCAATTTTATGCTTATTCACTTTTTATGCACACACAGAAAATTCAGCAACGAGTATAAATCATTTCCAACACTTGGTTCGAACTGCAATGTTTGAAAACAAAAATTCTTGTTTATACACAGTTTGTTTTTTGCATGTCGGCTTTGTTGTGCATGATCTGATTGGAATTGAACTAAAAACACACGAGCCACTTATAAGTAAAAAGCGGCTGGCAGAAAAATATGAAAACATAAAAAATGTGCATTTACTACCTATTTAACATTATTTCGTCGAAAAGAAAACTTATTTGACAAAGCAATGATAAAATTTGTAATATGTACATTGTACAATTTGTCAAATATATCTTTGCACAGCAAAAAAAATTAAAGAAAAAATGTAAATGAGCTGCTTTATACATTTAACGACACAGTCGAACATTCATGTTCGCACAAAACAACAAATGAATAAAACACATGTTCGGCTAACAACACGTTGGCTTTGATGTAAAACGAGCTTCATACATTTAACGACACAGTCAGAATATTCATGTTCGCAAAAAACAACCAGTGAATAAAACTGAATGTTTGAAACGAACGGTTGCGTAAACGAGCGTTTTGTGCATTTGAACAAAAACGATTAAATCATAAAAATCAATGTGCATGATTAAGTATACCCGAAAATTTAGTACTCGTTGCAAGTCTCTGATACCCATCTCAGTTGATGCTGAGGTAAGCACGGATCTATCCAGCGAAGATGAATATCTGTACAAACAACAGCCAAATGAAACAAAACCTTATTTAGAAAATTCACTTCATATGCATGAATATTCGGATACATCATCTGTTGACAATGCAAAAACCGCACCTGTAAATATAGATACCAGCACAACCCAGGTGTTTACCATAAATGTAATTAACGATGAAAACTTAACAACACAAGAGACAAAATTTGAAACTGAGTGTCCAGTTATTCCCAATTATTTTGAGGTATGTTTATCATTAATAAAATCATCGACCTCGTTATTAGTTTATATTTCTGTTTTTTTTAGCAACTAGTAAAAGAAAAGGATTTAAAGCAGAGATTAATAGACGAAGTTAAAAAATATGATTGTTTTTACAATATGGACTCGGAGAAGTAAAATGATTATAATTATAAGAAATACTTGTTTTATAAAATAGGAAAAAGAGTCGGTCTAACAGGTACGAATAAAAAAAAAGCACTTGTGCCCGTTGAACTTTTAAAAATACTTCGTCTAAAAATATATATTTTTAGCTAATGATGCCAAAAAGAAATGGAGGAATATAAAAGATACTTATAGAAAATATAAGATAAAAGCAATTATTGAAGATGGATTCGTTAAACCATATAAATATGCCAACTCTTTAAGATTTCTTGACGATTTTTATGTATACCGTCCGTAAGTATTTAATTGGCAATGCAAAAGCACATGCCTATATTTTATACTATTTGTAATTTTTTAGATCTAACAGTATAGTAGTTCCTGAGCCTGAGGTAAGCACCGATTTATCAAGCGATGGTAATATGTTATATGCCCCTTCATCAATTAAAAAAAAGAAACTTTTAATATTAGTGAAATTTCGGAAACATCATCTTTTGAAAATTTTGAATCCATAAATCCGACTATGACATCCCGTTTGTTTATGGTTTTAGCAAATAAAATAAATGAAGTAGATTTAACATCACTACAGAAAAATTCCATAGAATTTGAAGTTAGTTCTTTTATATATTCAAAACTAGCGCAGTACGATAAAAAATAAAAAAAATATATTTAACTGATTGTTCGACCTTTTTATTTATTATAAAAACAAAACTATTTTGCCTACTCATTGTGAGGAGAAATTTGCTTTTCACTAAAAAAAATAAAATAAATTTACTAGGGGCCAAATTACCGCAGTCGTGATCGAATGAGCTATCGTGTCGAAAAATGATTTCGATATCGAAGTTATGATAAAATGTACTAAATTTCTTGCTCGATATCGAATGCCATAATCTCAAATAAGAAAATTACGATCAATTTTACTCGATATCGAATGCGGTAATTTGGCCCCAGATTTATAAATACATACATATGTATGTATTTTATTAATTGTTCAAGCTTTAAGGTCTTTTTTAAATAAATTTTTAAATTTTATTTTCAATATTTTGCTACGTCTTTGTGTAGCTTCTTCAAGAAAAAATGTTTTAATATTATAAATTTCAAAGTATTTGTCATAAGAAAAAGTATGTGCATATGTATATGAAAATTTTAACATAACAAAATATTAAAATAATTTATAACAAGTATAAAATATTACTAATTATACATTATTTGTAAGTTGTGTTTTATATGTATTAAATGTCTGTAAATCTGTGCTACATTTTCTATCTGCCTTATAGTTAATTCTTTTAGTTGTAGGTACATTAATTATCTGTAACATCTCTAACATAAAATGACGTTTGTAGTTATTTTCAGTGTTTAATACTAACTAATACATTTTAAAAGTTTGGATAGTGATTTAGTTTACTACAATGAGCAGATAACGCAGTTTTTTGTAAAGTAATATTGTATCTATATCTTTGGTCTGCTTTATGTCTAGCAATTCTGGTTTTTAGTTTATTTTTCGTTGTACCTACGAGTAGGTATATTACAATTTTCTTTATCATTTCCGTCACAAGATATTTTACATTCAACATTTAACATGTCCATTTTCCTATTTTATCTTTTTTTTTTACTAAATAATTTATCTAATTTATCTAAAAATTAAAAAAAAATTTCCTGAAAAAGCTACACAAAGACGTAGCAAATATACATATAAATATAACCTTAAGCTTGAACAATTAATAAAATATTAATAATAATAAAAAAGGTCAAATAAACTATAATAAGTCCCCTTTTCCACAGGCAAATTTTTATTTGGCAAATTCTGAGTTGGTAGGCGAGAGGGGTGCGAGGAAGAGAAACAAAACTTTGCCTGTTTAGAATTTGCGGTACACGCAAACCATCGTTTGTGTTTTACTTATTTTGTTTTATTCTTATAGCCTGTTCGCCGATCTCGAACGTTAACGTTCGCTTAGATAAGACTTAAGACACAAACTTTTTATCGCATCTATTTTTTTACTCAATCAAGTTTGTTTATTCCACAATCAAGTTTATGTCTTAAGTCTTATCTAAGCGAACGTTAACGTTCGAGATCGGCGAACAGGCTATTATTCTGACTTTGAAGTGTGCGTTATAAAAATGAATGCGCAAGAACATTTTCAATTACTTCTTCTGTATTAAAATCTTCCATTTTTTATATTTTTAAAAATTTTTGTATATTGTATTTATGTAAATGTATGTATATTATTTTATATACATACATATGTACATATATTTTTTGTATATTATATTTACATATATTTTAAAATTTTGTTTTCCTTGTTGCGAATGAAAAACTAAAGAGGAATGTGTAATTAAACGTCAAAAAATTGCATGATTTGTTGCACGTAAAATTGCATCGTATAAGTGCACAACATTTTACGTAGCAATTTTAAAAGAGAATGGAAAAAATTGCATGCAATTAATTGCATCATCTAAAAGGCCTCATAGACACGATTTCTGTTTTCATGGTTTTTTCATATTTCTCTTTACACTCATTTCTGGTGAAAATAAAATAAATAAATAAGGTGAATATTTTTGTAAACAAGAAAAATAATTATTTTGTTTGGATTGCTATAATTATTTATTTATATGTGTGATTTTTTTAGTGCGTACATTGTGTCCATAAATTTAAAATTATTTATTAAAATACAAAGAGGAAATATGTGGAACAAGGAAATAATTAAGGCTCTGATAGTAAACTATCAACAGCATGAAATTTTATATAATGTGAAGAATCCTTTATATTTTAATCGTGAGAAGAGGTCAAATGCTTTATTTTCTATATGCCAGCATTTAAAAAAATATAATAAGGATATCACACCAGAGGATATTAAAAAAAAAGTACATTGCTTAAGAGCACAATACATCAAAGAAATCCATGCAATTGCTAACAGCAAAAGAAGTGGTGTGAGTGCGGATGATAAATATGTCCCTAAACTTTGGTTTTTTCGCCAACTAGAGTTTTTGAAATCTCATTGCTTAGTGCACAATTCTGAGTCAAATATAACTGTCGTAAGTACATATACATAACTGGCGATTTATAATTTTATAAAATAATAATCAGTTAGATCAAAAAACTTGTCTATTTTTATACATTTTTTAATACGAACAATAAGCTAAAGAAGATTCAACAACGTCGTATGAATGCAAACAAATTTTCGTAGCAACTTCAAAAGAGAATTAATAAAAATAGACGTCATAAACAGGGCTGCCAGATGAATTTCGAAAAAAAATCGTCAAAATCACGATAAAAAAGAAAAAATCGTTATTAGTCACTATTTCTAATAGTATTTTGAAATTTTTATTTAAACATAAAACTTCAAGTTTATATAGTCTCTTGCACAATACATAGCAAAATACATAAATTTTAACTTTTTAAATAAGAAATCACCAAATACATATATAATGTTAAACACAACTCGTGTAACATTTTTATAATATCTTAAGGTGGATATACACTACGTGTTTTTGCTTATGTATTTTTAATTTTACAACACACATGTTTTTCTTTATGTCTGTCAAAATTGGTTATTTTACATAAGGGTTTTAATTTTTGGTCACCAACTTGTATGTACAATTACACGTGACATAAATTTACACATAAATTTCCATGTCGTTTCTTTGAAAAAATGCGTTAAAGCCGCTGCAAAATTTTTTGGTGGCGTCACTAAAATGCCTGCGTAAAAATATTGATATAAGGTTTTTCGTCTCTTAATATACAATATGTGGAGCTTGTATCAAAAATTTTTAAATAATTTATATCATTGTTATTAAATTAACAAAATGAGATAAGAAAATATTTAGTTTATCACTTATGCAAATTTATCATACGGCCGGCTAATGATAGCGCAGATATTTAACCGTCGACAAATCTTTTCGCATGGCATATACATTTGAAAACATGTGTTTGAACATAAGAAAATAGAGCGTGTTCTAATCGAAAAAATTACATATGTATTTCCACATGTATTTTACACAAGCAAAGTTTATGAGGTCACCAACTATATGTTTTTATTCCATATGTAAAATTTCACATATACAATTTAAAACACACGTAGTGTATAGCCACCTTTAGTCCGCTTTCACACTCTTCAATTCTGACTCGTCAAGCCAAGTATTTATGGTTGAGAAGGGAAAAGAGAACAATTTTCTTATTTCCTTTTGTTTTTGTCTTCCATGCATGTTGATTTGCATTGTGCAACTATACAAGGTGAGTGCAAATCGACAACAAATACAACACAAAACAGAAACAACAGGCATTTTGGTTGTGTAAAATAATATACTACTGTCAAAAATACTTGAAAATGTATTACCTTTGACATAAGTAAATTGTAAACAAAGTCAGTCAGCTGGGCTACTGCACTCACTTGTATAGTTACGCCATGGTTTACGATATGATGAAATTTATGACCATAGTCCCCTTTTACAGTTGGGAAATTGAAAGACAGACAGCCGAAGTTTGTAGGCGATGTATTGAAGAGGAAGAGTGTGCGGTAGACCTCTACTGTACTGGACATTTTAAGACATTTTTCGTTTACAGTTTCCACCCTTCGCATTTTTCATGTGTTGCTTCACATCATTTTTCTCACTTTAACGCGCGTATTGCAAATATAATTAAATTTATTAACCAAATACATTTATTGATAACAAAAACTTTATAATTAACGGTTGTTTGAATATGTTTTTTAATTTCTTTTATTTTCAATGCGTTTTTATAATAAAAATTTCCACAACAATCAAAAAAAAAAGAAGAACGAAAAAACAAACAAAAAATTTCTGTCTGTCTATTAATTTCGCAACTCTAAAGGCCCAACTATAATATGCATAAGCAAGCTTAAGCAAACTTGCGAACACATATAAATTGTATGTGGCAAACTATAATGTACTTAACGAAACTTTTCGTTAAGTTTTTCAACTGTCATTTGCTAAAGCAAAAAGCGAAACTGATCGCATATTCCGTACGGAATCAGCTGTTTGTTGTTTGTTTGTGTTTTTAACAAAATGGAGAAAGAAGAAAATACATTTATTTTAAATTTAATAGAAAATGTGGAAAAAATAAGTGCCTTTATAATAAAAGGGCCTTTTTTATTTTAACAAAAATGTCGCTGTCGTGGTTTATTTCTCTGACAGAACAAGAGTGTCTTCTTCTTCTACAGTGTAGTTCACTTATTTCTTTTAATGTGCACAGGCCTTCAAGCGCTAACTTTAATATTTTTATATTATTTAAATTTTTAAGTTTTTTCTCCATTTTTACAAACACAATTTCGAAAATTAACAACACATATGTAAACGTTTATTATTATTTACAATTTAGTGCTGCCACAGCTGTACATTTTAGTACTTTTGCCGAAAAATTAAAAAAAAGGAAAAATTATGCGTTTCGGGTACGAAGTTTTCTTTTAATTATAAAATAATATAATAATATTTATAAAATATAGTCATTTAATGGCTTTTTGTTAAAATAAAAACATTTTTTTTGAACATAAATGAGCAACTGTGGACAAAAAGTTTCAAAGTCATTGTAGCCACCTAAAAGTTAACTCTGAACTGGTTATGCATTTGACAGCCTTTTCGTTAACTTTTGCAATTTGCTTAAGCTTGCATATGCATATTATAGTTGGGCCTTAAAAGGTTTAGGCAAGTTCAAAGCGGAATGAGAAAAATGTCTATCTTTCAATTTCTCTGACATAGCTGCCAGATATGACGATATATCGTCATTTAGACGATTTATTGTTTCAAAAATTGCAGTGACGATTTGACGATTTTTTCACTGAAAGTGACGATTTTCTGAATTAATAAAATTTTCTATCATTTGTTTGTTTTATTAATGTTTTTGTTACCAAATTCTCTCCATACCAAGTCCATACCAAGCGTTTACACGTTCTAATACTATGTTTCCACGACGACTTGAATCACCTGCTTCGCCTTCTGAATTATGTTTTTGAATAATGCTGTTTACATGAATAATAAACTTGATTCGATTTGACAATTGTCTTTAATAAACAAACAGATTAAAAAAAATAAAGAATTTACAATTTGTGGAAAATAATTTTTTTTAATTGACAAACAAAAGTGAGGGGAAATTAGTTAGCTTATTTGAAAAAAAAAAACATACATTCGTACGTATTTACTTTCTTTACTTCCAGCAACAAGAAAATAATTTGCTTTGTTTACAATATTAAATTTTTACAGCTAGTGCAGATAAACTTGCGATAACAATTAGAGAAGAGTGTAATTTTTCGGGCTTCGCAAGTTGATTCAATATGAATCTACTTTATTCGCTCTTAAAATTTTGTATGGTGAAGCAAGTTGTTTCGCACATGATTGGGGTGTGAAGCATGAATAGAGACCGAAGCATGTACCGTGGAAACATAGTATAAGCAACTGCCAAAAAAGGGTGTCCCAACTAGAACGCAATTTTTAAATTTGGCGCCATTCGAAGTGTCATTGTTTGACATTTGAACAATTGTTATTGTTTGCTAGTAGATGGTACGAGATTAGTAAAAATGGAGCGCGACACGAATGAACATCGCATTCTCATTGTGAAATTGTTTTACCAAAATGGTGAAAGTTTTGCGGCTACAGTTCGCAAATTGCGATCAATTCGGGGTCACAATAATGCTCCAAAAGAGTCAACTGTAAAGAGATTAATGGATAAATTTGCCGAAACTGGGTCTGTTAGTGATGTAAAGACAACAACGCGCCTTCGACCAGGTCGATAGACCGAAAATGTCGCAGCTGTACGTGATGATGTCGCTCAAACTCCATCCACCTCAATTCGACATCGAGCTCAGCAAATTGGTGTCTCCAAATCCACAATGCAGCGAATTTTGACGAAAGATTTGCATCTTCATGCATACAAAGTTGAATTGACTCAGGAACTGAAGCCAGCTGACCATGGACAGCGAAGTTCGTTAATTGCGTATTGGAGAGACAACAAGAAAATGCTGATTTTGCCGATAAAATCATCTTTAGTGACGAGGCTCATTTCCATCTTGATGGCTTCGTCAGTAAGCAGAATTGTCGCATTTGGGGTGAGGAAAATCCTCGAGGGATTCACGAGAAGCAAATGCATCCTCAACGTGTCACTGTGTGGTGTGGTTTTTGGGCTGGAGGAATCATTGGACCTTTGTTTTATGAAAATGAGGCAAGTCAAGCGCAAACAGTCAATGGTGTTCGGTGAAATGATAACCAGTTTTTTCTTCCCTAGAATTGAATAAATGAATATGGAGGGCTTGCGGTTTCAACAAGACGGCGCCACATGTCATATAGCCAGAGAAACAATTCAATTGGTGCATCAGTCATTTAAAAATTGCGTTCTAGTTGGGACACCCTTTACTTTTGAAAGCTGTGACGCGTGCACCGCGTTCAAAAGTAGAAAGTAAACGAACTTTTCGCGTTTCAAGCGTCAGCGCGTTCTACGCTTTTGAGTGTGTAACTTAACTCATACAACTACATTGATTCTCCTTTTTTGACAGTTGCTTAGAACGCGTGAAACGCGTAGACGCTTGGTGTGGACCTCCAGCTTAAAACGTGAGTTGAAATTGATTGACAGACAGATGAAGTTTGTTGGAGATGTATTGAAGAGGAAGAGTGTGTGGTAGACCTCTACCAAGGCATATTGATTCAAGGTAGTGTTAACATTACAACAATACAAAAACAACATGTAATTTGTTTTTGCTTGAAGTTTTTCATTGTCAAAAACAGCTGACTGAAAATTACAAACATTCGTTGTTTTTATTTGTATTTATTCAGGTCACTGATGACAAACATTGTACAATTGTACTTTTTTGATACATATAAATACAGTTGGTACCGTGGTACTATCACGAGTCATATGGTACAATTTCAATATACTGTTGAATAAAAATATGGTATTTCAGATGAAACAGATAAATATCAGCCATGCCACAGAATTTAATTCCGTTCTGAAGTGCAATTATTTCCGTATTTTGCTTCTAAAAAAAAGTAAAATGAACAATTGGTTTCATTCCGAACAAATTTTTCGTTTTGCTTTTCCTATATTAAATTTCATGAACATTTTGGAACTGATATCACTTTGATCTTTAAATATGCATCTATAAGATGATTATTACAATAAATTTTTGGTTGAATTATCGAACAATATGAGTCTTTGACATATTCATTTACATTAAATGATTTTGAGGCTAAATTCAAAAACTAAAGCTTAAAATGTAGTTAATCAGGATTTCAAAATCGTTAGAAGTTAACTCTTCTATTTCTTTTATTCTTACAATAATAATTCTAGTTAGTTGGAAATATATATATTTACCAAGGTTAACTTTTCGCAAATGAATCGATACTTCATAAATAAGAATCTTTTTAAATAATCGCTACAATTAACGCAATAATGCTGCAATGAGATATATCGAATTTTCGATAAAGTAAATTTGTGGTAAAGTTTTATGATTATTTAACAAATATTAAAAATGGTACCATGGAGGTCTAAAAAGTACATTTTATTTATATAGTTGGTACGAAAAACAAAAACCCATTTTCCATCACTGATTCAGTTATGTGATGGAAATAAAAAACGAAAACAATAATAATAAACAAATTTTGACACTTATAAACATTTTGACAATTATAAATTGGTACACTCACAATATTATTACAGTAACGGAATGTAGTTTATTCAGGAAGTATTCCGTGCAGTTGTTTTTAACTAAATAAACATTTAAAATTATAAGAAAATTTATTTTTAATTGAATCTAACATTCATTCTAAAAACTAAGTGCACATTAATACGGATTTTCAGTTGCATTTGATATTGACAGTTGTTTACGTTAAAGTATTTTGTATGTAAATTTAAATGAAACTGTAATTTAAAATAACTGAAAATTTACTTAAAACCAATATACTTATTTTTCATTTCATTTTAACAAAAAGTTCATTTAATTTTAAATGTCACAATAGCTGACTTAACTATCAAAAGAACTTCCATGAAAATAAAAGATTTTTTCTTTATTTATGATATTTTCACTATCAAAAATTCTACTGTGAATTCCGTAAAAACAAAAGAATTTTCAGTTATTTTATATATGTAATTTAACTACCAAAAAATTGTTGTGTGTAGTTACAAAAACAAAGAGTTCCTATATTAAAATTCACATAATAATAATAATTCCCTATTCTATGTTATAATTCTAAACAGTCAATTTGAATTTTAATATAAGATATGTAAGATTATAACAATGAGATTTTTCTAAAATTGTGTATTATTTTTAACAATTGAAGAAAATTGCAGTTTGGAAGTTAAAATACATAAAATAACTGAAAATTCTTTTGATTTTACGGAATTCGGAGTTGAATTTTTGACATTTAAAATTAAATGAACTTTTCGTTAAAATTAAATGAATAATAAGTATACCGGTTTTTAACTGAATATCAATTTATTTTATATTACAATTTCAGTTAATTTTACATAGAGAATTTTTTGAGTGTAAATATAAACAACGTTTGACATAAGAAAAGTACCAAAAAAAAATCAGCTGTGTCTTCAACACTACCTTGTAATCAATATGCCTTGACCTCTACTGTACTGGACATTTTAACCCTGCCATGCGAGTGCTGTGTACGTATTATATACGAAAACTTATTCGAAAAACTCGAATCATTTGCAAGTAACATTACTGTTTACACAGGACAATGAAAGTTCATTTTCAAAATGTTGTCAAAGCGTAAACTTGAAAAAATTAGTTTAAATTAACAAATGGCGCATAAAGTTTGTATTTGTTGTATTTGTTTTGTCACATGAGTATAATTGTAGGGAAATAATTATTACAATTTATTATTATTATTTTAATTATTATTTAATGCTCAAAAATGATATCAATACACTTTTTTTCATATTTGAAAAAAATACATTTTTTTTACAAATATACATAAAATAATTGAATGCAATTGATGTTTGTGGCTGAACGGGGGAGAGAAGCAAGAGGGGTACAAAAAGTTGCACGACTGTATATGTATGTATATTATATTATATACATACATATGCATTATATTTATATTTTAAAATTTGTTTTCTTTGTTGCGAATGAAAAACTAAAGAGGAATGTGTAATTAAACGTCAAAAATTTCATGATTTGTTGCACGTAAAATTGCATCGCATAAGTGCACATCATTTTACGTAGCAATTTTAAATAAGAATGGAAAAAATTGCATGCAATTAATTGCATCGTCTAAAGGGCCTTTTACAATATTCACAAAAATAAATAAGTACAATGGTATAATTATTACCATATTGCAAAATAAAAAATGTATTCAAATGTTTAAAACTGCGGCTTGTTTTAAGCCGAAAAATTTTTCGGCGGCGGCGGCTACTACATTTTGGCGGCGGCTAGGCTCAGCCGGCTGTCAGCCGATCGGCGCAGGTCTCAGGTACACACTTGATTGTACTTTCAATTCTCTATTTTATTTGTATTTTGTTTTACCATGCAATTCTTTCAGAAAAGTTGTTTACCTTTTTGACATCTTACTGAGGGGAAGATATAACGACTACACACTTGTTTGTACTAGCAATTCTTGTTCTTATTACATACGAATGAGAGAGTAACACAAATGTGTATACAAATGTGTGCCTACTCTCAAATAAAAATACGAGTGATTTAAGAAAAAATGTGTGCTGTGTAAAAATAAAAGAAATTTTAAGGAAATAATTGCATCAATTATTTTTTTCATGTAAATTGGGACTACAATTGTGCTTTGTAAAAATCGAAGAAATTTTAAGGAAATAATTGCATTGTTTTTTCAATAAGAATTGCGTCGTCTAAATTAGGACTTAACCATTTTTGTTTAGAAAATTGTTTTAAAATATTTGTAAAAAAAAAGTTAAACTAGGCGTTTATTAAAAGTGAAAATGTCTCAAAAGTGGAAAAGGGAGGAAACTGAATTATTAATCACCACAATACAACAATATCCCTGTCTGTATGACATACGCTCCACTGATTATTTAGACAGAACGAAGAAAGCAATGGCGTTCAACTGCGTCCTGGAAATAATGCAGAATAGAATGAGCACTATCATTAGCTTATCTGACATTAAACAGAGATGGAAAAATATTAGGACGCAATACGTGCAAGAACTGCGCACGATGCAGAATTCAAAAAGATTTGGAAAATCAGACGTGTATGCTCCTAAGCTTTGGTGCTACAATCAGCTTTGCTTTCTGAAAACAAATACAAAAATGAGACATAGCGAGGATAACATAAAAGTAAAATATAAATATAAAATTTTGGTAATTATTAAAGCTTTAGGTCTTTTTTATAAAATATTTAAATTCTTATTTCAATATTTCGCTACTCTTAAGTAGTTTCTTCAGGATAAAAATTTTATAATTTTCAACTGCGTCCTGACAATTATGAAGAATAGCATGAACACTATCATTAGCTTATCTGACATTAAACAGAGATGGAAAAATATTTTTTATCCTGAAGAAGCTACTCAAAGAGTAGCGAAATATTGAAATAAAAATTTATATATTTTATAAAAAAGACCTAACTGAAGCTTTAATAATTACCAAAATCTTAATAAAAAAGATCAAATAAACAATAATAAGAAAAATATAATAAAATAATAAAAAAAACTTATTAAAATATTTTTAGGAGAACGATGAAAATAATGTTATCAACGACCTAACTGGTGGTGAAGACGAAAGCTATTTTGAAGATTCACAACAAAAGCAGAAGCTAGAAGAAAGTTATATTGAAGAACCACCACAGAAAAAAAAGGTACACACAAAAACTTTAGTATTACAAAACGTTTACTAAATTAAATTTTTTAGCGTGCCATAAATGTGGAGGAAATTAGAAGTGATCTTGCCAACTTAAAAAACACATTAGTTGAACGCAAAAGAGAGAAAAAGTTCGCCTGGTTAGGCATGCTGGTGGCTACTCAAATAGAAGCAATGGATGTTGAGGAACAAGACGATGCAGTCTGGCAAGTACAATGCCTTATGAGAAAATTAACATCAAAACAAAAAAATGCTTCACGTACAAACTCTTTATCTTCCAAAGATATCCTTGAGTTATCGATGGATGAAACAAAACCTTATATAGAAAATTCACTTGATATGCAAGAATTTTCGGAGATATCATCTGTAGACAATGCAAAAACCGCACTTGCAAATATAGATACCAGCACAACCCAGGTGTTTACCATAAATGTAATTAAAAATGAGCACTTAACAACACAAGAGGCAACTTGTGAAACTGAGTGTCCAGTTGGTCCCAATTCTTTCGAAGTATATTAATCATTATTAAAACTATCGCAATCGTTATTAGTTTATGTTTCTGTTTTTCTTAGGAACTAGAAGAAGTAAAGGATTTAAATGAGAGATTAATAGACGAAGTTAAAAGATATGATTGTATTTATAATACGCAGTCGGAGAAGCATAAAGATTATAATTATAAGCAACATTTGTTTCACAAAATAGGAAAAAGTGTCGGTCTAACAGGTATGAATCTAAAAAAAAACACTTGTGCATTTTAAACTTTTCAAAATACTTTGTCTAAAAATATATGTATATATTTAGCTAATGATGCCTACAGGAAATGGAGGAATATAAAAGATACTTATAGAAAATATAAATTAAAAGCAATTAGTGCAGATGGATTCCTTACACCGTATAAATATGCCAACTCTTTAAATTTTCTTGATGATTTTTATGTATACCAACCGTAAGTATTTCACTAGCAATGAAAAAGCACATGCCTATATTTTATATTATATTTTTTTCAGATCTAAAAGTATAGTACTTCCTGAGCCTGAGGTAATCACCGGTTTGTCAAACGATGATGATATGTATAGCATAGCCCCTTCATCAAATCAGAAAAAAGAAACATTTGAAAATATTACTGCAACTTCGGAGACATCATCTTTTGAAAATTTTGAATCTGAAGCGATAAATCCGTCTATAACATCCAGTTTGTTTGTGGTTTTAGCAAAGAAAGTAAATGAAGCAGATTTAACATCACAACAGAAAAATGCCATAGAATTTGGAGTTAGTTCTTTTGTATATTCAAAACTAGGGGAGTACAGTAAAGAATAAAAAAATAATAAAAAATTATGTACAGTCGAACTTCTATAAATTAAATCACCATTATCCAGAAAAAAACTATAGAAACTTCAACTTTAGGAATAACATTTTAAAATGTTCCATTAATTAAATAAACAACAACTACATACATATCGAGCCATTACCGCCAAAATAATGTATCCCACACCATGATCGATTGTTGTTTTTTTTATCGAAATCGATAGTTCAACATCATTTAAAATTATTAAAATTAAATGTATTACACAAAACAATATTTACATTATAAATTTTAAAATAATGGCTTTATTCAAACTGATTTTATTTAAAAAAAACCTTCCCCTGTAAAATTTTAAGTTTGTGGGATACATTTTTTCGGCGGTTATGGCTCGATATGTTCATACTTTTAATATCAATTCATTTTAATTCATCACCAAATTATTTCTATTTTTAATTGTGTAGAGGTACCTACTTTACATATTTCTTTACTAAAATACTGAGTACTTTTTAACTGAAGTTGTTCACATTTGCTTTGAGCGAAAAGTGATTCTAATATATGTAATGCTTTGTAGTGGTCGTCTTCTGCGTTTTCATTTGTGTTAAAGAATACGTTTAAATTCTTAAATGTATCCGTTATAACTTCTCTGGACGGTTGTTTAACTGTTTCCTTAACTTCGTGCCCATCGCTATCCACTATTTCTCCAGATTGATTCGACGGCATATTCATCGATAATATCGAGCCATAACCGCCGAAAAAATGTATCCCACAAACTCAAAATTTTACAGGGGAAGGTTTTTTTTAAATAAAATCAGTTTGAATAAAGCCATTGTTTTAAAATTTATAATGTAAATATTGTTTTGTGTAATACATTTAATTTTAATAATTTTAAATGATGTTGAACTATCGATTTCGATAAAAAAACAACAATCGATTATGGTGTGGGATACATTATTTTGGCGGTAATGGCTCGATATCTTCATCACTTAAAAATTCAGAAGCAATCAATTCATTATCGATGCCCAAAAAGTCGAACAATAAAACTTATAGATTCCAAATCATTCAAATATAGCCAGACCTCATAGTTCTCTTTTGAAATATTTTCGTTATCATTGAAATCATTTAATAATGCTATAGGTATGTCATCTTTTTTCTTTAATATTCCTCCAGATATCCTTGTTGCCGTAAACTACTTAAAAACAGCTTTGTTGATGTTATCGTATCTTGATTAAACAAAATTTTTATTTTTTCCCTGTTTCTTAAAATCATAGAAACCGTACTTGTTGAAACTTCATATTTTTCTGTATTTTTTCTTTGGTCTATTTCTTTTATTAATTTAAACTTTTCTTCGACTGTTAAATTTCGTTTCGGTGCTATTCTACTTTATTACAATATCGTTTTTGTTCGTTGCAACTAGCGTAAAAAAAATTTGTATGTTATCATTTAAATTTTTTTTATGGACTTTACCAAAATCTAAAAACAATAGTACTGCCATATGTACACTGCGGTTCATCAGGATAGAACCAACACATTTTAAAGCAAAAAAACTGTATAAATTGCAAATACAGAAACAATAAAAAAATTTTGTTTTGCAGAAAAATAGTTGATACTGTAAATGATAATGTTTAAATTATAAATAATATAAAAATTGATTATAACGGTACTTTTTCTCATTCTATGTAGTCAAGTATAAAATTTTTTATTTATTTTTTGGTTCAACAGAATAGAACCACCCTTTAATTGTCCTATAAATCAAACGAACGTGCTTTTTTGTACTTGAAAATTGATTTTATTTTAATTATTTTCTCCAGATAATTATTTAATAATGCGTAAATTTACCGTTATTCACAATAACTTCATAAATTGTATTTTTCATTGATTCGTATAGGGATTTTAAATAGTCGAGGAATATTTCACCCCATGCAGCTTTTATTTCACCAATAAGGTCATCCTTGGTTTCGTATTGCTTTCCTCCTTCGTATACCGTTAGCGTTAGCCAACCCTAAACATTTTTTATTATGTTAAGGTCGGGTGAATAGGGTGGCCAGTTTAAGGTATCGATATTTTGGCTGGCAATCCACGATTTTACTACACGTTTTGTTTGTATAGGTGTATTATCTTGTTGATAAATCCACTCTAGTGGTCCAACAATATCTTTTATCTTAGGGAAAGTTTGTTCCAATAGGGTTTTGTAATTATTTCCGGTCATTTGGATACTTTGAATAACAAGGTCAATAGTCCCATAGTATGAAATTACAGCCCATACCATAACTGCTGTGATGGCGGCTCAGAAATGTTTCGTCCTTACGCATATTGTGAAAATAAAAGTTGTAGCCATCGGTGCCATCCAAATTAATTTTTTTTTTTGATCCGAAAAAATTACTTTTCACCAATCGTTATCGCTTAATTGTCTTTGAACATCCCATGCCATATGATCTTTGGCAAACTGAAGGTGCTGTTGTTGACGGATTGCATTTAATGGAAGTTTTTTCTTTAGTTTTCGGAGTTGTAAATGTTCACTGCTTAAAATAGCGCAACGAACTGTTGATTTACTTGCATTAACTCCTGCTAAATCCTTAATTTTAGAGGTATAATGGGCTGAATTTTAAGGTATTCGTAGAATTTTTCGCTTGTGCTGTGGTGTTAAAGCTGTGCAAGTACCTCCTTTGTAATTTTTATTATATTTTTCATGATGTTTTATGTAATTCATTACCACATTATGACTTCGTCCAATTTTTCTAGCGATTTCGCAATAAGAATACATTTCAGAATGGTAAACATCAATTTTTACCATTTCTGACGAATTAAAGAACTTTTTCTTCCCATATTGATTTAGCTAACTGCAGTCACAAACTGTAATTTTAATTTAATTTTAATTATAGAAGTTCGACTGTATTTTGTATACATTTGTATGTTTGTACAGTGAATCACAAAACTTTTTTGCCTACTCATTTTGAGGAGAAACTAAAAGTAAGAATTTATACTATGTATGTATTCATGTTTGGTTGTTGCATTTTATTAATATTCATCACAATTTAGAGGTCACAAAAGTATTTTGTTTTTTTAAATCCCACCTATGTAATTTTTCGATATTTGTGCAATTTGTCTGATTTTTGTTAAGAGGTATTTTCCAATTATTCTTAGAAATAATTTAGTCCATGATTTGAATATTTGTAAATATCTTTGTATTGAATGGAAATGGGATGGAAAAAGTCTCGGCTCACTGTCATGTTGAAAATAAAAGCTATTTCTTTGTAGATCCATAATTTTGAACCCTGATGATATGCTAATTCCTAGAATGATTTAGCTTATTGATGTGCTGAAAAAGGAAAAGCAGTAACTATGTTCAGCGATGAATATCAATATCTCACCATAATTTGTCAAAAAATAATTCACCAATAGTTTCGAAAAGATTTTTCGTAATTTGGAGGCTATTAAGGGAAAATATTTTTTGCTCCCTATCAGCGATCAAGATTTCACTATAATTTGTCAAAAAATAATTAGCCAATATTAGAAATATTTATATTTTTTGCTATCGCCTCATAAAACTGTTTACGTTAATCGGGCCGATTATTCACGTTGGCATTGTCGTTTAAAAACGACAGTTTGGCATCACCGTTGGCGTTATCGGCATTTAATGAAAATTAATCGATATTATGCATTTCGAAACGAAGATAGTAACGCCAAAGAAACATTTATTCTCTTTCGTCGCCATTGTGTGCATCGATGTTAAAAAGTCTAAAATAAATTAAACAATTATATTTTATTTTTCGAAATTAAGGTCTTTTATTGTTTCCCTGAAGATGCTACACATTGTTGTAGCGAAATATTGGAAGAAATAAATAAAAAATAAAAATAAAAGACCTTAATTTGGAAAAATAAAATATAATTGTTTAATAAATAAAAAGGTCGAACAATCAGTTAAATAATCATAAATTAAAAATAAAAACAAGTAAGAAAGTATAGTCGGTCAAGCCCGACCATATAATACCCTACACCCAGTATATGTATAAAACAGTTTTTCAGAAATGTGCGCTATATGGAAGATATGACCTATAATCCAAAAATTTTTAGTGTCATGATTTCTGTGAATATAAATATTGTGTATGTTAAACTTTATCTCGATATAAATACTTTTAAAAGATTTATGGAGGTTAAAGTTGATTACGGGGAGGGTCTTATATGAGAGTTTTGACTAATTACGGACCGACCATTATAAAATTAGGTGTCATCATTTCTGTATATTATTGAAATTAATGATGGTTAAAGTGATTTTCGGAAGTGGGCCATTTATGGGAGCTACGACTAATTATGGACCGATCACAATAAAATTTTACCGTATTGTTTGTATACATATAAGATATATTTGTGTTAAATATTATTTGGATACCAATATTTTTGAGTGAGTTATGCTCTTTAAAGTGATTTTCGGAAGGGGGCCTTATATGGGAGCTACGACTAATTATGGACCGATCACAATAAAATTGTACCGTATTTTTTGTATACATATGAGATATATTTGTATTAAATATTATTTGGAAACCAACTTTTTTGAGTGAGTTATGCTCTTTAAAGTGATTTTCGGAAGTGGGCCTTATATTGGAGCTACGACTAATTATAGACCGATCTGCACAAAATTTGTAGATCTGATTTGGCTTCATTTACCACTCGTTTGTGATGAAATTTGTTTGGTTCCTTGCATAATTCAAACATTTATGATCGGTAAAACCCAATTTCGGGAGGACTTTTGTATGGGGGCCAGGTGAAATAATGGACCGATTTCCATCAGTTTCAATCCCATCCGTCCTTGGGCCGAAAAAATATCATTTACCAAATTTTATGAAAATATCTTCAAAATTGCGACCTGTACTCTACGCACAAGCTTTACATGGACAGCCAGCCAGACGGATGGACGGACGGACGGACATCGTTAAATCGATCGGTATACTTTAATGTGGGTATTGGACCAATATTTCTGGGCGTTACAAACATATGCACAAATCCAATATACCCTCCCCACTATGGTGGTGTAGGGTATAATAACGATTGCACGTCAATTTAAAATTTTTTTCTCGAAATGTAAACACCCCGCATATGCTAAGGTTTCTCGGAAGAGTATAATACCACTGAACTTTGAAGGTTTCTAGAATGAAATTGCAGAAAAATAAAACCGTTTGGACCTTCAGTTCGTGACGGAGATGGTTGAGACAAGGTAAAGCCATATACATATCTGTAATGTTAATTATAATTTTAATAATAAATATACATATGTATGTACATACATACTTCTAATTCAAATTAAAGGTATGGAAGAACTTAAGGTAAAAAAGAAGCTTGTGCAAAACAAAACAGAAGCCAGGATAACAGAAGGAGACACTTATGAACAGGTCTCTTTGTCACCATTGGAGAAAGTGGTGGTAAATTTATTGCAATATGAAAAACAAATAAACTCAAGAGGAAAAGCGGTAGGATTCGCATCAAGAAGAAATTGAGACGCTGCAAATATTAGAAGAGGAAACACGCAACTTAAATTCGGAAAGTATCAAAAACGTCGATTTAGCGATTACACCCTCCGAAATATGTAAATCTAAATGACGATATACTTACCGTTTTAACAAGTGTCCGGTCTTCGACAAATAATAAATCCTCTGAAAAAATAAATGTTGAAAAATCGCCAGTTTTATTGTTGGCGTAATTGCAGACTTTCACGTGTTGAATTTTAGTTTTGGTCGGATTTGTTCCAGGGGGATTAGGTTAGGTTAGGTAGGAAGGCTGCTGTGAGTCACCTCACACCCTCACCCAGAGACCAATATGGTCCATTGCGATGCCTTAGATTCTCTACCAAATGTCTGACTAGTTTACATGTGTCTGACTGGTCTATATATGGTTGACTCGTCTACATAAGTATGTCTGACTGGTCTATATATGTCTGACTGGTCTACAAATGTGTGACTTATCTCCATATGTCTGACTGGTCTACCCAGAGTCTTTGGCGGGAATCGAACCCGCAATCCTTTGATTGATAGTCCGGCACTCTATCGCCTAGTCTATCGGGGCACCCAAAAAGGATGGCTACTCTTACGCATCGAATTTGCTTTCGCATCGCAATAGAGAGTAACCCCCAGGACACATTGAAACGAACTTTTATTAAGTATAAATGTGTTTCCAAATCTTAAGAAAAATATATAGAATTAAAAGTAAAGTTTACATTGAAAGTGAGATCGAAAGGTTTTCATTGAAAATAGTATCAAAAAAAAAATAAATTAATTTTCAAATTATTTCTTAATATATTAAAAAAGAAAAAAATAATTTAACTTAATTCTTATTTTGGGAAATGGATTTCTCCTTGAATATATGGGAAGTTAATTTGCCTCCTGATAAAATACCACCGGATAAATCACAACAATTTCAAAAAAAAAAAAAATAATTCAAATAATGGAAAAATTATATCTAACATACATAGCTATGGATGATAGCTCCTTATTGAATACCACTGATATAGGACATAAATCAAAAAAAGAATCTAATTCAAGATCAAACCCCTCCGGACCAAAAATCAATGATAAAGCTGTTGTAACTAAAGATTTAACAATGAATTCTGAAGTCCATTCAAATCAAGACAATTTGCGTGAAATTTACCCTTTTCAAAATAATGATCCTCTTGGTAAGTCAATGGAGTGTGATGATTCAATTATTTCTTTTACATCTGAAGATACCGATTTTCAACATATCCCAAAGCGCAAACGTAGTAATTTAAAAAATCAAAACTGTAATAATCAGAAAATATTAACTAGTAATACACAAAATTCTCAAAACAGATTCGCTATCTTAGGTGAGTTAGATATTCAGGAAGAAAAAGATAATTCTAGAAAAATCAATTATATAAAGGAAACTAAAAAAACTCCTAACAAAGAAAAAACATTCTGTCCACCTATATTCCTTTTTAATGTTAATATGGAAGATCTACTTAATCAACTTAATTCGAGAAAAATTGAATTTAAAATTGTTAACAAATACAGACACAAAAGCAAATTATTTTTAAAAGATGCATTAGTTCATGCTGAAATGAAGCAATTACTTATGGATAAAAATATAAAATCGTACTTATACACACCGATAGAACATAAACGTCTAAGTATAGTTTTAAGAGGTTTATATTATAAAACTGATACACAGATAATTATGAATGAAATCAATATATTGATTCCAAATATTGTAGATTCTGTTTCTAAATTCTCCACTGCATTTTCAAGAAAGAACGGTTTTGATACAGGGTTATTTTTGGTTACATTACTACCAGGAAAATCTTATCAAGAATTGACTAGTATAAAATATATATTAAATCAGAGAATTACATGGGAATCTCCAAAAAGGAATTCTAGGGAAATACAATGCTGGCGCTGCCAGCAATGGGGGCACATGTCAAGGAATTGCAATAGGCCATTTGCTTGTGTTAAATGTGAGGAAAATCATGCTCCGGGGGAATGTAGATTTGTCCAAGACAACGAAAACTTACCATTTTGTAATAATTGCAAACAACATGGTCACCCCTCCAATTTTAAAGGTTGTTCAGCTTATAAAAAATATATTGATATGAAGAAACAAATTGTTCTTAAATCTAAGGAAAGAAATCTCAGGGTTTCTACTAATGTTGCTTCAGCTTTAGAAATCAATAACGTCGTTCGTTCAGATAAATCTTTTGCTAGTCTTTTTCAATCTCAAAATTCAAATTGTCAAGTGGATTCTAACTATATTTCTTCTTTAATTAAAGAATTTTTAAAAATTGCCAAAATTCTTTGCGAACCTGAAACTTTGTCTTTATAAGACAAAATAAGTAAATTTATTGGAAACTATAAAAATTTTTCAAAGGAGGAAGCAAAACTTCAGTGTCGAAGTCTCCTAGATGAAGTAAAAAAATTATATGATCCATAATTACGGTGACCATCCGTCCTGTATTTTACAGGACAGTCCTGTTTTTTAACATGCTGTCCCTTGAGATTTTTTGTAAATACAGGACAGTACAATGTCCCTTATTTTCTAATTTGATATGCAAATGTCCTCTTTTTAGCATATACATTGCACGAACATTAATACAAAATTATCATAAAAATCCCTACATTTCCAAAAGTTAAAATAGCATTCATTTTATTAGAGATATGGCTCCAACAAAAATAAAATGTAATTTCAATGATAGCGTTTTGTGGAGACAGCACAAATTGTAATTTTGGTGGTGCAGCCAGAAAAGGTCAGAATAATATCTTTCACAAAATGCAAAACTTCATTGGCCAAAAACTGATAGGTGTAAATTGCGCTGCACATATTTTGAACAACTGCATACAAACTGCAGCAGAATGCTTACCTATTGATATTGAAGTTATTATTGTCAAAATTTATTCTTTTTTTATATTTATACAGTTAGAATTGAAAATTTCAAAGAAATATGTGAAGATATTGAAATAGAATATAAAAAGTTACTAGGACATAGCAAAACTCGATGGTTAACTTTAATGACTGCTTAGGAAAGAATCATAAAACTATTTGAAGCTTTAAAATTATATTTTATGTCTCAACCAAAATGTCCGACAATATTACGAAATTTTTTTATGCATCCTTGTGCTGAATTATGGTTATCTTTTGCATATAGCCAAGCTTCAACATTTCATAAAGCTATTCTTAATGTAGAATCACAAAATATTTCAATGCCTGAGGCTTCAATTATTTTAAAAGATTTAAATTGGTCGAACGGAAAAAGGAACTGTTTTTACCCCTTACTGTCAAAAATATTATTCCCGAATTACAGAAAAGTAATGATTTTGATGAAACAATAACTAAAGAACATATAACAAGTTTTTACCAAACATGCATTGATTACCTAAATCAGTGGGATAAAGCTTTTAGAGATGTAGAAATTTTAGACTGGATATTGTTACGAAATATGTTATCTTGGGACAAGATTGAAAAAACTTTATCCTATCTAAATGAATTAAGAAATGATTTAAAAATAAATAATGAAGATTTATTTGATGAAGTGAGCTGTGTGAAAAATTTTGCAAATAATGGAGGGTAAAAAATATATCAGTAGATGAAAGATGAATTGAAATTTTTAATCACTTTAAGACAAATGTGATTGCATATAAAAATATATTGATATTTGTTAAATTTTGTCTATGTCTACCAGCTTCAAATGCTGCTACCGAGAGAGTGTTTTCAATAATGAATAATATTTGGACCACCGAAAAACGCAATTAAAAGTAAATACTTTAAGATCACTATTAATTACAAAATGCAATTTTAAAATGAATTGCTCAAAATTTAAAGGATTTTTAATTAATAATCCAGATGTTTTAAAAAAATCCATTCTGTGGAAAAATATCAAACTTCATAACTAAATTTATCATTTATGTAGTTTTTTTCTATTTTTTTTGTTAGCCTTAGTCAAGAAAACTGTTTATTAAACCAAATTTATTTTTTTAAATTATAATATTATAAAAACTTTTTATTTAACTTTTTATTCTAATCAAGAAGAATTGTTTTTGTTGTTACTTAATTTTATAACAATAATAATAAATATATTATATGATTATTTTTTCTGTTTTTCTTTTCACTTTTAACATTATTTTGTATATGTCCTGTATTTTCCTTTCCCAAAAATGGTCACCGTATCCATAATGCATTAACTCTACTCACTTTTAATGTTAGATCGCTCATTGATATAAGTCGGCGAGTAGATCTATTGAATATTTTAGTTTTGAATAATATAGACATTGCCTTTGTACAAGAAACACATCTGAATGGTAGACATAACGTATCTCTTGCTAATTATACTTTTTTCAGAGATCACAGTTCTCAAGGAGTCGCTATTATTTTAAAGAAAAATTATAAATTTACTAAAGTAAATATCCCTGATATAGAGTTTCCAAATATATTTTTATCTATTGAACTTGTATTCAATGGTTCGATAAAAAGATTTTATTAGGTCCAATTTACATACCATGTAATTTTAATTCGACAAAAATCACAAATGATCTATCAATTTTAGGTAATATCTCTCAAAATTTTGATGGTACGTTTATAGGGGGAGATTTTAATTCTAAACATATTTCATGGGGTGATGACTTATGTAATGCTAATGGAAATTTATTTTATAATTTTTTACATCAAAACGCCTTATATTTTGAACGAATTTGTCATACAACACCAACATATCCTAATGGCTCCTGATATTTAGATCATTTTTTAATTAGTCCAAATTTGTCGAATATAAATTTAAAAATATCTTCCCTCCCAACATTTTCAGATCATTACCCACTTAAACTTCAAATAAAACTGTCAAATTTCGAAATAATTTTGAATCCACCAGAAACATTTATCTATATCTATATATGTATATAAAATTCAATGTATGTATGTATGTAACGTATGGACTCCAAAACGGCTGAACCGATTTTGATGAAATTTTCACAGCATGTTACTGTGACCCTGGAAGGAATAATAGGCTATATGAAGTTTTGATTGTACAAACGGGGGTGGCACCGTCCATATAACCCACAAATTTAAATCGCCATATTTTGGGCAGTTTTTGACCTACGTCAATGATGTGTGGTACATATGGAATTGGCATAATTAGGAATACGTACCAAGAGAAAAGTGGGTGGGACCACGCCCCTTTTTAGGAAAATTAAAAATCGTAATATAGTCTTAACTACTGGACCGATCGTCATTAAATTTTCACAATAGGATATTCTTACGAAATAATAAATTCTTAACTATGTAAGTGGACAAAGGGGCATGGTCTCGCCTAAAGCATTGCAATAAATACATTAAAATTAAATAAATAAATGTTTGTAAATATGTAAATACGTTTTATTTTATTAAAGACGAGGGGTGGGGGGGGGGGGTAGCAAAGCACACCGGGTTCAGCTAGTATCATATAAAAGAACAAATTGGGAAAACTTTAGAAATGATATTAGGAGTGGAATTTTAAATCATTATCCAGATTCTGATAGAAATCTGACAAACATAGAAATTGATAAATATATTGATAACTTTACAACCACTATACAATCGATTAATAATAATCATTCGGAGAAAATTGAATGCAAGAGTAACAAATTTATAATTTCTGATAAAATAAAGAAAATGTTTAAAATCAAATATAGATGGCAAAAAGAGTTAAAAAGAAAATATCATAGAAATTTTAGTCGTTTTGAAGCAGACTATTTACTTTTATCCAAACAAATACAATTATTAAATATAATAATTAAGAGACAGGTAGAACTAGAACAATCTGCAATGTTTAGCAAAAAACTGCAGCAGATTAAACCAGGTCCTACTGCTAATCGACAAATTTACAATATAGTAGGATACAAAAAAAATAATAATTTGAAGAATCTATCTGTTAATGGAGTGCTGATAGAGGATAAATCTTCAATTCTATGTGAATTAAAGAATCATTTTTCCAACATTTACAGCAGTTCCACCCCTGAAATTTTAAGTACTATAAATAACACTCTTAACCAAAATCAATGCTTGCATATATTTTCTGAACAATTTTCATCAATTAACTCGCAGAATTGTGAAAATCTTACAACTTTAAATGAGGTATCATCCCATTCTAATTGTATCTATATATATAAAAATGGTGTAAAAAATGTATAGTAATTCATAAAATGAGAACGGCTGGTCCGATTTCTGTAAAATTTGTTGTCAGTTGTTCGTATTTTCGAGAAGAAGGTTTTTACGGACGAAAATTTTGGAAACTTTCTCCGGAAAAGTCCGAAAATTAGAAAAATCTAAAATCGTGTTTTTGTATGAAATTTTGTATGAAATTATTCCTTAATTGCTTTCCAAATCAAAAAATAGAAAGTTCTTAGTGTAAATCATGGAAAATTGCGGAAAATTGGAAAATCTCTCCGCAAAAATCGGAAAATTGATTTTTTTGTACGAAATTTTGTGTTAAATTATTCCTGTTGTATTATATTATTACTCTAAAGTTTATCTGAAGGATTAACATTGGGGCCAGGCAAAGTTTGCCGGGTCCGCTTGTTAACAATAAAAATCTTGTGGTTTGGATAAAATTTCTAATTTTATTATATAAAAACTCCCTTTAAAGGCATTTGAATATCTTCTAATTATTTTTAATAATTGTTTAAATAACTCATATTTTCCAGATCTTTGGAAAATTTCTAAAATTGTTCCCATACGGAAAAAACCAAATAATACTTTACTCTCAATTTTAGGGAAACTTTTTGAAAGAATAATTAGAGAAAAAATGGAAAATTGAAATTGAAAAATTAAATACTGTACTCGCCATTATTTAAAGCATGGTGTAATTAACAAGGTGATTGCAAATCGACAACAAATACAGGCATTTTGTTTGTGTAAAATAATGTACTACTGTCAAAAACACTTAAAAAATATTACGTTTGACATAAGTAAATTGTAAATAAAGTTAGTCAGCTGTGCTATTGCACTCACCTTGTATAGTTACACCATGATTTAAAGTTTCGATTAAAATAACAAAATAATTCAAAAATATGCAAAATGTCAAAAATATCAACGAAAAATATTGCAGTGCTACCAAGATTAAATAATTTTTATTTTTCTTCTTCGCTTCAATATATTGTTGAAATATTCAATTAAAAATTTGTATTCAAATACATAATTTGTAAATTATAAATCATGGTGTAACTATACAAGGTGACTGCAGTAGTAATACTTTTTCAAGTGTTTTTGACAGTAGTACAATTTTTTACACAAACAAAATACCTGTTGTTTCTGTTTTGTGTTGTATTTGTTGCCGATTTGCACTCACCTTGTATAGTTACACCATGTTATAAATCTTATAGTATTTGAAATGATTTGTATTTTAATTCAAATCAAAAATAATTTTTTCTTTACTTTATTTAAAACCGTCCTATAGACTTGAACAATAAATTTGTTTTGTTCCATATTTTACCCTAACAAATATCTGTATTTTATCTTATATTTCAAGAACGCCAACTAAATCCTATCCAAATTAATGCTAAATGGATTTTTAAATGCCAAAAAATGCTAATTTTTTTACTAATATTATGAAGAAATTCTTCACTATTTGTACAGCTGTTTCTACAAATTATGTTTGATTATATAAATACAACACCATCGAACTCAAAAACAAAACAAATTATTTATTCTCTTAACCCATTTCCGGCCGCGAAACATAAATGTAGACCGATTTCAATGAAATTCGAGTTCTTGGGTAATTCGAGGTTGCTGAATTCAAATCCGTTTACAAAATTCACCTAGCCCTACTGAGACCGCTAAAAAAATTAATAATCGTTATTAATTTTTAATTTTGTTATTGTTTCCCTGAAGATGCTACACATTGTGTAGCGAAATATTGGAAAAAATAAAAAATAAAAAAATAAAAATAAAAGCTGACCTTAATCTCGAAAAATAAAATTGTTTAATTAATAAAAAGGTCGAACAATCAGTTAAATAATCTAAAACATATTTTTATACAATTTTCTTTCAATTTAATTGAATATGTTTATTAAAAATATATAAAATTATAATTTTTGTATGTAATGATAAAATTACTTTTATTGGCTTTCTACAGGTTTTTAATCTGCAACGTCTAGGTTTTCCGTCTTTCTGTTCAACAACAATGTGTTCGCAAACGACCCTTGGTAAGTTGCGAGGTAAAAACTCTGGAGAATTATCACATCTTTTAGATGATAACAGAACACGATAGTTTTTTTGTGCCATAGGTTTTTCGTTTTTTTTTTCTTTTGAAACAAAGCACTGTAGTTTCCATGCGTTGACAACTGATGAGCTTAAAACTGAAATATAAAATGGACAATACCACTTTATAGCACGGATATTTATTCTATTATTTATTCTCGGCATTGTCATGCCTTGGTTCATTGAGTGATTTCACCATGCCTTGGTTGTAATTAAAAAACACATGTGGCTGCTGATAGCTGACGAATTTTTTCTCCTTTTTTTTTGCCATCTTTTTACAGCATGCATTGGTTGAAATTGGTCAAAATTAGTAATCCGAATCTCCACGGGTTAATTCATTTTCAGTTTTCAAAGGTGCCTTTCCAATTCTATTGCTGCGTACAGTTCAAGTAGCACAAAATTATTTCTCGCTAAGTAAACACAAGAGTTGGTACGACGAAAAAAAATTATCGAAATAACTTCTGTGATGATTGGGGGTTTTTACATTTTCCAATAGCCGCAGTACAACATCTGCGCCTAGCCAGATTTGACGATCATAATTATCAAGAGAACCTGCGTATGGCATAGGTCGATAAATAATCAACATCAATCTCATAGAAATAAATATGATTTACCTTGGTGAGCTTATCATTTAAATCCAGGCTTATGTTGTTTTTAAAATGAATACATCGTTTTATGTATTTGAACATTTTACGTGGCATACTTTGTTTTACCATTGGGTTGCCCAGACAGGATCATTTGACCAATAGTCTTCAATTGATGATAAAGTGTTAAATCCTGACAGTATGAGAATTCCTAAGAAACGTCTAAGTCTATCATTTTTTGTTGTGCATAGTTATTTGATTCCTTTATGATAAAATCGAGCATTTCCTGATCAAAAAACCTTTCAAAATACTGCAGTGGTGACAATCCTTTGATTTTGGAAAATAGCTTTGATCGAGTTTCCAGTAACTCATCTGAATTTGGTTGCAATACAAATTGAAATTTTCCTGATCTATCAGTCCTCTGTGTCCATTTAGGATATTTAAATGTCCGTATGGAACTGTCCGTTACTTGTAGAAAAAAAAGAAACACATGCAGCCAAAAGATTATTTTATATGTTGAATAGCAGCCAACGTTTGCGCTTGCGAACACCAACATTTACCTCTGTCTGAATCAACTTTGTTGTTATTTTTTTTTAGTTTATGTTAAATATTTTGAAATTTTGTCTAATTTTCACCATTTTAAATTGATTTAATTACCAATTATTACCATAATTTACAGAGTTTGTCTGATGTTCATAATAATCTTGAGTGTAATTTAACAGAGTATAAAAAAGGGGAACAATTCGGTTTAGTGACTTCGCTAAAAAAAAAAAACAACATAAAATAGGGATTTTATAGGAGATGCCAGCAAAAAAAATTTGTTGACGGTAACGCCTATTTTCGAGGGGGCGGGCCCGTGAAGTTGAAAATATATAGGCCTATATCTCGGGAACTACAGGGTGTCTGATAATTTGGAATACATTAAATAAAAGGTATTAAAAATACCTTTACAATCATATCGATTATATATTATGGACCGAATATGGGTTAAATCCGAAAAGAATATTTTTTGACCCGAATTTATTTGTTTTTTGGAAATGGTTCTTATATGGCAGCTATGACAAATTATGGGCTGATCTTCTTAAATTTTGGAACAGTTATTTTCATGCATATGAGGATATTTCACGTATTAGTATTAACGTGGATTTCGAGAATGAACCTTATATGGGGGATATTGTCAAATATGGACCGATATTCTCAAAATCCAGCAGTTTGATTTATGATCCGTGTAAAATTTTGAATTGGTACCCTTATTTATGAGTATTAAAGTGATTTTCGGATGGGGCATACGGTTAAAAATAGACCGAAATTCACAAAATTTTCTGGGTTGATTTTTGTATATATATAAATGATCTGTGCAAAGTTTTGAGCCGGTACCGATAAATGTCTTTTTCAGATGTGGTCCTTGTATGGGAGCTATGACCAATTCTGGGCCGACCACCATAAAATTTAGTACAACAATTTATTTGCCTACAAAGATTATTTATGTCAAATTTTAGCCGTTTAATATTATTTATATCTGTTTTATACGTATTTAAGTGAATTTTGGAAGTGGACTTTATATGGGGTCTATGGTCAAACATGGACCGAACTAAAAAGAAATTTCGTTTTGCGATTTCTTTTTGTATAAAACTTATTTGTGCTGAATTTTGTCTTGATATTCCAATTTTATAGGCATTTATTTATCATTAAGCCATATTTCGGGAATATATATATTTGTATGGGGGCTATGAGAAATCATGGACCGATTCTTACTATTTTCCGCACACTTGCTTCTTTTATCATACAAACAACGTATACAAAATTTCATGGTATTATCTGCAATATATTTCAAAATATTGCAATAAAATGGACAAAAAATATCAAATTTTTATGGAGGTTGTCTCACATATTGGTCCATAACTCTGGTTGACCTAAACCGATTTTGCTGATTTTAAATAGCAAACTTCTCGAAAGCATGTCTGACAGAATTATTGAAGATTTGGATCCCGAAGATATCTGGGGACTTCAGAAAATTGATTTCAACATCCAGACAGACAGACGGACATGACTTAATCGACTCCACTATCTATAAGGATCCAGAATATATATACTTTATAGGGTCGGAAAATTATATTGTGGAAATTTCACACGGAATGACAAACTTATATATACCCTTCTCATGAAGGTGAATGGTATAAAATTGAAGATATATATTTTTCATATGTAAATAGATACTTATGTATTTCATCATATATAAATATGTACATAAAACAATTTTGGACAGAAGCGACCATTAATTCATGTAACATTTTATGTATTTTATATGTTTTAAAATGTCAAAAAACAAAAAAAAATCTATTTGCTATTTAATAGCATTTGTACTTCACAAATAAATGAGTTTAAACAAAAATAACACCTTTTGGCTACATATTAAATACTACATATTCCGCCATGTCACAGAAATTAATTCCGTTCAGAAATGGAATTAATTCCGTATTTTGCTTTTATAGAAAAAGTAAATAAATAAATGAGTTCAAATAAATATTATATAGTGGTTACGTCTTTTGCGGCAAATGTTTGTTAAGTGCATACATACATTCAAGCAAATTTTTAAACATTTACAAATTTTTTTTCTTTTCAAAATATGCATACATTAAAATCACATCGTGTAAATGAAACTTTGGTAAATGTAAAATATAGTTGATCTTCTTCTTTAAATTAAATCATTTTATAACACTGTATCAAGGATATTATTTGTGTTTTTGTTTATATTACAGTAGCAACAGTAAAAAATTTGTTTTTATTTGGGTAATACAGGAAATTAAATTAATTTAAGTTTTATTTAAGAAAATAGATTTGAAATAATGGAAACATTACCATTGTCTGAATATGAAAAGATATGTAGAATCTGTTTAAAAAATGATATACTAGTCTCCGTTTACAGTCCGACATTTTTAATACAGCCAATAGAAATGTTGGAAAAATTGCAAATTCTAAAGGTATTCATTTACATGGAACGTGTAACTAACATGTAAGATGTGTTCTAAAAACAAACCTTTTTTAAAGTTGCCTTTAGACGATACTTTGCCCGCTTTGCTGTGTCAATCCTGTTTATATCGCCTTTTGGATGCTTATAACCTGCAGCAATTGGCAGAAGCTTCAGAGAGGCGCCTGAGGGAGTATTTTGGGTTACCAACATCATCTACAAGTGCAAGGTGAGATTAAAGTGAATTTATATCTTGATATAGACAATAAATTTGTTGTGACAAATTCACTCTAATCTCTGTAGCAACCTAAATTGCAACGATGTGCCGCCGAACTCAAATTTAATTAAACCGGATACAGATTGTTCCTCCGTTTCCATGTATGCCAATATCTGCGACATGTTTGATCGCCATGATGTCACAAATGATATGGTTGAAGTGGTTGGAACTGATGATGTGGAGCTTTTAAATGATGTCGAAATTGATGTAAGCAGTCTGACAAGATCTGAAGCCGGAGACACCTCATTGTGTGATGTGTTTATGACAAAGAACAAATTATCATTTGGTTCCCAATTATTGGCTAAAAATTTAGAGACTTTAAAATTACAACATCAAGATTTTTCCATTGCAGCATTTACTCATGTTAAAACAGACAAGAAAATTATCAATGTTAAAAAATCACGAAAAAATTTCAAAAATCTTTTGAATAAATCATTAAAAACTCCTGATAAATGTCTAGAATGTAGCAAGGTTTTCCATTATAAAGGTTATTTGGAAATTCATAAACGTATTCATACTGGAGAAAGGCCGTTTAAATGTCTGGTGAGTTGTATGCATATTAAGTTCCTCCATTTAATTTCTATCAAGTAAGATTGCTCTATTTTACAATGTAAATCAACAATATTTAATTTATTGAATAAAAACAAAACAGTTAAAAAATTATACAACAATACCTACATATTACGACACAACAACGGTTCTGAATTTAAATATTTCATGCTTTCTCAATTGCAATAATCCAGGATGTTATCAATGGCTTTATGCACTTTTTAGAAAAAGAGCAATAAGAAAGTTCAATAATGTAAATTTAAACATTTAAAGAAATAATTTTTTTAATTAAATTTATTTATTAACAAATTTATATATAAATTATTAAGTACAAAAAATAAACGTTATAGTCCCTGAAATTACAACAACTTATTTATAAATATTTGTATATGTATGAGTATGTGTATGGCGCAGTTTATTCTGCTGATTTAAGACTCATTTCATTTGATTTCCTACAACATTTAACAATTATCCCTACAACTACAGCTAAAGCATAGATAACAGCTAAAGCTACAAAATAAAATCCATAAACAATATATTGGTTTCTGGGGTCTAGGCCGAATCCCACAGACTCGGTGACTACAACCAGAGTTAGAATAGTCTGCAGTATTAAAGCTACTAAGGTGTTTATGCCAAATATTAAACCAAAACTATCATCACTTAAATTTTGTGCCACTATGGCACTGGCTATTGTTATAACAAAAAAATAAAAGACACCAAATATAACATACATAACGTAGGCTACCCAGACGAGATTCGTTACGGCTGATATTATAAGGAAAGCGCCCATTAGTATGGAGCATATTGTTAAAATCCACATATGCCATCTTTTCTGTCGCATGCCATTCATAAGACCAGCTGCCATTGCTGCTGCAGCTCCCAAAAGTGTAACAGTCGCCTCTACGCCACCGTTATAAAAACTTTCATGATTTTCATCGATTTCTTTCCATAGGATTTGAGCATAGGAAATGACTTGTAGTTGGCCACATGTTGCTAAAGACCACCAAATACTCCATTTTAGAACAGTACAATTGGAATACGCACTGATAGTGTGCTGTAGAAGCACATTTGAAGCATTTCTCCATGAAAATATAGGTTTAACTATTGTACTTGGTGTTTCATTTGTAGAAGAAGCTAAAAATAAAAAATTTCGAAAATATTAATTTAATGGAAAAGTCCATGTATTTATATATGTTTATTTAAACAATTTGTTTTTGATTGGTTCTTAGATTTTGTGATCCTAACGAAGTTATTTTTAATGTAGGATAAACTTTAGATGATAGATCTTAAAAAAATAATATATTCTATGATTGGTAAATCGATTTCGAGTAGGTACGAAAAAATTTCGTGGTCTAAATACAATTTTTAGTGTTTATACATATCATTAAAATGTACAATAAGTATATGGTAGCTAATAACGGATAAAATTTATTTAGAATAAGTATCTGATAAGATTTTTCATACTTATTAATATTAAATATAAGAAATTTTGTATTCTTCAAGGAAAAATGTTTGAAACTTATTTCATACAATTTTTAAAAGTTTATCGTTCATTTTAGTTAGTTCACTTCATTTTTAATTTTTGGTTGAAGGGGCGCTACTTGTGAGAATCTCTGTACTATATTTTTATGGGTTCATTTTATAAGGGCCTTAATTTATAATACAAAACGACAAATGTTCAAAAAAAAAAAAAAAATCAAGTCTTCCCGTATTCTGAATTATTAATAAAATAAGCCCATAAATTGAAACATTTTTAAGAGAAAGAAAATTGCATAAATAAGCTAAATTATTGATTTTACTATGGTTTTATTGTTTATATACGAAACTTAAACAGTCAGAGTATTTTTACAATCTTTTAGATGAGAATAAGAATATTAATATCAGTGTAAATTCGAAAAGTAGACATTGCTAAAATTTTTCTTACACCAACAATAATTTTCACATTACAAGTTATAGCAAAGACTTTAAACTGCAGTGGATAAAAAATAACTGCCCACCTACTCGAAGGAAAGGAAATTTGCTACGAAAAATATTTATCAAAGACCTGGGCAACCTGGTCAATCTTCTGACCATTCTCGCGTAATTTTAAGCTATTACGGGAAAATAACACTCAAAATTCTAATAGAGTAAAACAAAACTTTAAAACTAATTGGTTGAAATATTAAAAAATATATCATATCTCCACTGATTCCTAAATACAGTGTGAAGAAGATGTCGATAATTATGTCACGTCTTTGACTTTTTCGGCCACCCTCTTATACATCAATTAGCTTACTATCACGTTTGTCGAAACTGTTTTAGAAAGTATTTCAAAAGAAAATTATAAACTTCATGAATGACCAAAACATTATCCCAGTTCACCAATTTGGTTTCCATGAACAATATGGGACTATAGAGCCAGTTTAACTGTAGAGATATGCAAATCTATTGAGCTTAAACAATATTGTTCGGCTATCTTTTTAGATGTCGCACAGACATTCGATAAAGTTTGCCATAAAGGTCTAATACATAAGATTAAATGCTTACTACCTTTTAGTACTCACAGATTACTAGTCTTACCTATCGGATCGCTTATTTAGGGTTAAATACAGTGATCATGTGACAAGTGACTATCAGAGCTGGAATTCCACAGGGGAATGTTCTCAGATCAACATTTTATTTGAAATACACCTCTGATTTGCCGAGTGAAAATTTAACAATTTCTACATTTGCACATGACACTGCCATTCTTAGCTCACATGTACATTCAAGTGTGGCATCTACAAAACTGGATAATTATCTCAGATGCGTGGAGACGTGGTTAAAAAACTGGAGAATACGTGTAAATGAATCGAAAAGTAGACATGTTACGTTTACGCTTAGGAGAGGAAATTGTCCACCTGTTTTACTAAACTAAACAATGTGAATATCCCACAGTCTGATCATGTCACATACCTTGGAATACATATGGATAGACGCCTTACCTGGCGTCGCCACATTGAAGCCAAGAGGGTCCATATAAGACTAAAATTTTATAATCTGCACTGTCTATTTAACGACCAATCTAAATTAAGCCTTGATTTTAAAGTCATCCTGTATAAGACTGTTTTAAAACCAATTTGGACATATGGAATTCAAATATGGAGAACTGCAAGTAATACCAATATTAATGTTATACAAAGGGCCCAATCGAAAATTATTAGGACCTTGACGGGAGCACCATGGTGTATAAGAAATGAAAACATTCACAGAGATTTAAAAGTGCCATTAGTTAAAGATGAATTCAGAAAAATTCGTGAGAGTTATATCTTAACGTTGCAAAACCATCCGAATTTTCTTGCGAGATTGCTTACTAGAACTCAAACAGAAACAAGACTTCGTAGAGCTGATTTACCATCCTAATAATTTAGGGCCCATATGCAGCGTCGTCAACTTGGTGCGTTTCGCACCATTTTTGGTCCTTTTTTAAATTTTTGGTGGCACCAAAGCAAATTCAACACAACTTTTTGTTTCAGTGTGAGAAAAAATCTTTTTACAATAAAATACACTGCAAATTTTTTTTTGTGTATTTCGGTGTTTTTTTTTTATTTTTTCGAAAATGTGATGAAATCTTTATTTTTACTAATTTTTAATTGCAGTTTTTTTAATAATTCATAACTCTTGAAATCTATACAATGAAAAAATGTATTTTAAATACGAATGAATCTTTGTTTGAAAAGCAAATTAACATTTTAAACATGTATAACCTGATGATTTGGTCTACTGAACTGTAGACGAACAACCAGGGTTAGAGTACCAGTGGAATCCTAACAAATTTTATTGGAAAAAATCAAATAGAAGTGCTTTAACTAGAAAACAAAAATATATAAAAAAAAGTACCAAATATGTACTGAAATTAGCTTTTTTTACCAATTAGTACTTTATTTATTTATTTATTTATTTATTTATTTATTTCAAAGTAATATAAAAAGCCTTAAATTAGGCCATACATTAAATATATTACAAAACTTTAGTTCCGAATATCATATTGTGAGTTAAATTTTGAGTGGTTAAATGCTTATTTTATCTTCATTTATTAAAAAAAGGCTTTTAATATTATTACTTTTACTAATAATCGTTGATAAAAAGTTTTTTATAGAATTTATGATACATATTAAAAAATTTCAAATTAATTCAATAAATATTTGAAACAAAAACGAAATTCTTAACTTGGTGCGTTGTTTTGTAAATGGTTCGCTTTTTTCTCCATTTTGGTGCGTTTTGAAATTTCAAAGTTGACAACGCTGCCCATATGTCCATTATGGCCAGTGATGCCATTAGGATACAAAAGATACATTTTTCGTATTTTTTGTTGACTTCAGGTACCATGTATAATCCTGGCCTTTTTCGTATCTTTTGAATCTGGACGCAAACATACGATCCACCTAAATCGATGATTACTAGTAGTGCGAAGTTGTTCTTAGGAAATATGAACATATTTTTAATTTTCAGGAAATTTATAAAATTTATAAACGCCTTAACTCGTATATTAATTTTTACAAAAATGAATTTGTTTTGATAACATCCAAAGATAGTTACATATAATTAATTTTAAAGTTTGCTTACTGTATTTTTAAAAATTACATACCTAATATTTATGACTATAAAAATTAATTTATATATCGTTTTCTTTACAATATTCATTAAATATGAAATAAAAATGTTATGTTAATAAATGTTAAACGTTAAAATGGATTTTAAATTTTTTTCAAAATGTATCTTTTTGGGGAAAATTTATCTTTTTGGAAACTAAAATGTATCTTTCTCGAAATTTCACTGGCAACCAGTGTTGCCATTAGAATACGAAAGATACATTTTCGTATCTTTTGATGACTTCAGGTACCATGTATTATCCTGACATTTTTCGTATCTTTTGAATCTGTACGAAAAATGTACAAATATAAAATATTTTTTTTGAGTAATGACATTACAAAAATTTATTTGGAATTTATGTCATACACTTTGGAACTTTTAAACTATTTTAATCTAATATTCCAGGCGGAAAAGCCTCGTCTACACCTTTTGCAATATGTAAAGCAGGAGTGTCCAAAAATTGCTTATGTAAGAGCAAACACCAAAACATTTAAATAAAAACTAATTTTCATTCAGTATTTTTTGTTGTAAAAGCCAAGACCAACAAAGAAACAACACACATTTTTAACGGTATCATACGTTAAACAAAAACAAAATCTACTTTGACGATCGCAGTCACCAATGTTTACCAGTAGAGCATACGAAAGTGTTGTTGCTTTGCGCTTGCGTATATAGAGTGAAATACGGCAAAAAAACAAATATGGCAAAGTTGTTTGTGTATTTCGTATGTCTATGGCTGATGAGTATACAAAACATACACCCTATAGCTAAGAGTTTTTACAAATACAAAAGAGCACCAAGAGTATAGGGCTTGGGCACTCCTGATGTAAAGGCAACAGATGCTTTGAAAATAGAATTTTCAAATCCAAATTATTTTTTACCAATTGAAAAAATTTATTCAGGTGTTTTAGCTCATACTTCGCTTGCTACCCTAATAGAAGATCAGCATAAGAAATATGATTTACTAAAAAAATTGCCAATCATTTTATATTGAAGTTTTAAAACAAATCAGTACAAACGACTTAACTCGTATATTAATTTTTACAAAAATGAATTTGTTTTAATATCATCCAAAGATAGTTACATATAATTAATTTTAAAGTTAGCTTACTGTATTTTATTTACATACCTAATATTTATGACTTAAATAAATAAAGGGTGTCCCAACTAGAACGCAATTTTTAAATTTTAAATAAAACAGATATTTTTAACATTTATTAACATAACATTTTTATTTCATATTTTATAAATATTGTAAAGAAAATGATATATTAATTCATTTTTATAAATATAAAAAAATGTTATGTTAATAAATGTTAAAAATTAATTTTGAAATTTTTTTTTTCAAAATGTATCTTTTTGGAAACTAAAATGTATCTTTCTTGAAATTTCACTGGCAACACTGATTATGGCTCTCTCAACTGAGAGTAGTTTTTAAGGTTTAGGTCAGTGTTGGCAAACATGGCACAATTGTACTTTTAATACATTTTAGACACAGTTGGTACCATGGTACTACTATCACAATGGGACCAATGATATGGACCTAAGTGGGCCGTTTTACACGGCCGCCTGCTAACCTATGGTACTACTACGACTCATTTGGTACAATTTAAAAATACTGTTGAATCAACATTTGGTATTTCAGATGAAATATATGAATATAACATTTAATTTACTATTTGTGTGATAGCGCAAGCCAAAGAGATTTTATTAAATTTCATGAACATTTTGGAACTGATTGATCTTTAAATATGCATTTATAAGATGATTATTACGACAAGAATTTATTGGTTAAATTATCGAGCCTCTGACATATCAACTCAGCAATTACTGATGTTACAACAACAACAAAAATAGAAAACAATCTGTAATTTCTGTACGCTAATACCGATCAAAACTTCGCAATGGAAAGGGAATATTTGTTTTTTACCAACAACAACGATAAATCCACCACTGGATAAGAACAAAGAGATGAGACTTCCTTATTTGCATATATTATATGTATAACTCACCTTTTATTTCTAAATCAAATTCGGAGTTACCATTTTCCAAAGCCAACGTTGGCGGAATATTATTAACGCTTCTTTCTACAATATTGTCGTCAGCTTTGTAGAAATAAATGCTTTGCTGAACGGGCGGCAATGCAAGTGCAATTATCAATGAAACGATTTGTGAAGCAAAAGATATATAATGTAGACCACGATAAGCTAAGCTCTCTGTTGACACTAAGACCTGTGCACAAACACCACCCAAAAATTTGCCACATAATATTGCTGAACGTGTATGGCCCGAAACAATCTGATAACGAGATTTTTCCACCTTGGCATAGATATACGTGTAGTAGGCCACCTCACTAGCCATAAAAGTACCATAGAATATTTGTCCAATGATTAGCTCCCATACCGTATGAGTCCACAACAAAATGGCAAAGAGTACTATACCAGCACAAGCCGATAGTATAATGATGGGTTTATAACGTAGTATATCGGTAACCAAAAATACTATAATCAATTGAACCAGTACCGAATATGTGCCGAAGGGATATATTTCACGATTTAGTTCCTCACTAGTGATATTACGATCCGGTCCAGTTAGATATTCGACAACGAATGGTTCGGAGGGCCGCATTTCACGAAAGAAACCAAAAGTACACAGCAAAAGAGATATACGTACCCATTTTTGCATGTCTGTCTATATTTATTTACAAATTTTAAGATCTCTACAATACGTTGTGTATAAATAGTTTGTTTGTTTCTGTCTGTTTTTTAGCAGTTTTGTTTATAATTATTATTGTTTTGCTTTTATTCCCTATTCACTTTAGTTCTTTTTGCTTTTTTTGGAATATCAACGTAACCTGTCTCACTTTGCGCCGCGATCAGTCGTTGTATAACGTGTGTGCTGGGAATGTCAACTGAAAATAGTTTATTGTATTTTTGCTAAAAAAGAAATACAACTGCTTTTATCGCCACAATTATACATAACAGTGATGGAAAATGGGTTTTTGTTTTTTGTACCAACTACATATATAAATAAAATGTCCTTTTTAGACCTCCATGGTACCATTTTTAATATTTGTTAAATAATCACAAAACTTTACCACAAATTTACTTTATCGAAAATTCGATATGTCTTATAGCAACATTATTGCGTTAATTATCTCGATTATCTAAAAATATTCTTATTTATGAAGTATCGAATCATTTGCGAAAAGTTAACCTTGGTAAATATATATATTTCCAAAATAACTAGAATTATTATTGTAAGAATAAAAGAAATAGAAGAGTTAACTTCTAACGATTTTAAAATCCTGATTAACTACATTTTAAGCTTTTGTTTTTGAATTCAGCCTCAAAATCATTTAATGTCAAAGACTCATATTGTTCGATAATTCAACCAAAAATTTATTGTAATAATAATCTTATAGATGCATATTTAAAGATAAAATTGATATCAGTTTCAAAATGTTCATGAAATTTAATAAAATGTCTTTTGCTTGCACTATTACACAAATTGTAACTTATATGATATACAGTCATGTCACAGAAATTAATTCCGTTCGGAAGTTTTTGCTTCTATAGAAAAAGCAAAACGAAAAATTTGTACGGAATGAAACCGATTGTTCGTTTTAATTTTTCTTTAGAAGCAAAATACGGAAATAATTCTACTTCCGAACGGAATTAAATTCTGTGACATGGCTGATTTTATCTGTTTCATCTGAAATACCAAATTTTTATGCAACAGTATTTAGAAATTGTACCATATGACTCGTGGTAGTACCACGGTACCAACTGTGCTTAAAATGTATCAAAAAATGTACAATTGTACCATGTTTGCCATCAAACCACACACTCAACTCTCCCATTCATTCATCCATCTCACAACCACACTGACAAAAAACACAATGGCTAAAATTTAACTCAAACTCATGTTGTAACTATACAAGGTGAGTGCAAATCGACAACAAATACAACACAGAACAGAAACAACAGGCATTTTGTTTGTGTAACATAATGTACTACTGTCAAAAATATTTGAAAAAGTATTACTTTTGACATAAGTAAATTGTAAACAAAGTCAGTCAGCTAGGCTACTGCACTCACCTTGTATATTTACACCATGCTGAAACTGTTCGTTTTTGGGTTTTTATTCAATTTCGAATGTTTTATTTAACAAGTGTTTTTTGAATAAATTCGTTTATAAATTAAAAATACAAATAAACTTTGCCTCAGTATCTCAGTAGTAGTAGTTTAATTCTCACATGTTGTACGTCTATTTTAGTTTTATCGCTCTTGAGATCATTGTAGTGGATTTATATGTATTTAATTTTTATCAATTGACTACTTGCGAGTACAACAATTAATTAGATGACTATTAACATTTCCCTTAAATGATTTATTTGTAGTTATATTAACCCATTTCTAATAGACTGTTGATGAATAATTTTTTAAACAAAAACAGTAAATTTCCAAGATAATAAAAATAAATAAGCATATTTACTAGGATTGTTTTAAATAATAATTTTTTACAACACTACTATTCACAGATTCCCAAAAATTCGTTTCTTTTTAAATTAAAATATTGAAAAAAGTAGGAAATGGTATAACAAAATATGTATAGGATATCATTGCATATTAAAATTGATCGTATCATATTCATGTTCGAATTCCAATTATGTTAGAATAAAATAAGTTTAATTAAAAATGTATTTATTTATAAGTATGTAAGATATATATGTATTATTACTAGGTTAAAAAATTTTTATGACAAATAGTTTTTTGAATTTAATTTATGACAAAAAAGAAAAATATTTTTTCATAAATTTGTTATCGTTTTGTTATTTTTAATAAAATTTGTTAATTAATTTCCTGAAGATGCTAACCAAAGGTTAGCGAAATATCGAAAATAATAAATATAATACTTTATTAATATAAAGACCTCAAGCTTAAATAATTAAAAAAGTCCTTTAACACAATTCTTTAACTAAATATTCTTTATTGGTAGTCAGCAATATATTTATTTTGGGTAATAATTTGATTAATTTGTTTTTATTACATGTACTCGATTTATATAATTGCTCATTTATTTTGTACTCTTTCTTATCTCTTTGAACTCTTAGATATGTTCTCGCGAATTTATTACATCAAATAAACTTTTGTTACATCAACGTACACATAACCGCTGCAACAATTATATTAACAACTCATTAACAATATCGTCGACGTCATCGTCAGCCTTATCATTAACTGCCGGTAGACGTTTTCAGTGTGAAATTTGTTCGGCATTTTTTACCACATCTAGTAATTTAAAATCACACAAATTTACGCATTCCAATCAAAGGGAATATCAATGTAAACATTGTCTAGTGGCATTCAAATCTCCAAGAGACTTAAAACGTCACGAGCCGTCACATAAAACAATTAAAGATATACAGTGTACGAACTGTGAGAAGTCATTTACGAAACGTGCATCACTTAATGCTCATATGATTACAGTACATCGTCGAATACGTAAACATAAATGTACAGATTGTGATAAGATTTTTGGCAAAAAATCAAATCTAATAGATCACATGAGGTGAGTATGCACGAATATTTATGTATAGTTTTTTAAATAGTTAAATTAAATTTCGATTTCTTCGACCTTTTTTGATAAAATAAAAAAGTTTTTTCGAATAAATATTAAGAAGTAAATACTATAAATAAGTAAATTAAGTTTTGCTGTACCCTTCACTATGGGAAATTATTATGTAAATATAGGTTTGTCTTTTCATTTGTAATTTGACATAATATTTATATTGCAATATACTAGAGTCTTATAAAAAAGCTTAATAAGTTTCCATTTACAATATATGGTTTCTAATCCTGCCAGTTGCACTTCTAAATGGTTTTATACATAATTAAAACCAAAGAAATGTTACAATGCAAATTTTAAGTGAACATTTTTTCGTTAATCATAAATTATTGATAATCCAAACATGAAATTAAAAAAAAAAAAGAATAGCTGAAACTGAAACTTCGATTATATTCCAAATATTTGTTGCAGTCACAATATTGAAATGATATAAATTTACAATATTGGATTAGAAAATTTGTATCAAAGAAATAATGCAAAGATAGAATGTAAATGTAAAATTCGTTGATATATCTGAAAAAAAAAACGTTTATATACATAGTACATACATATGTACATATGTATATGTAAAGTCCCCAAAATCACAAGGGTTAAAAATGGTGACGTGAATTAGTATTATATTTTAAACATAATAAACGTAAAGTTAATTACATAATTTTTGTTTTTTTACTATCTATATTTGTGCAGAATTCACAGTGGGGAGAAACCATTTGAATGTCCCTCTTGTTCATGGAAATTTGCACAGTCTTCAGCATTAAAAAGACACATGAAAAAGCATGCGAAAAGGTTTGTCATATATTTAAACATATTTCTACAGTATATCCAATTATATTTTAGAAGTTTCTAAATGATTTTTTAAATTTTCCAATTAAATTTTAGAAAATAAAGAATTTTCCAATAATTATAAATAATTATAAATCAAACAAGTACACAATGTACACAAAGACACACATATGTGTGTATATGTACCAGAGATCAGTTATGAGTACTGAAAAAATGAGTATACATACTTGAATCATAGCTTATAATTTATTGTACTTATACGTACTCATAATTGTCTCAATATCATCAAACCAATATTCATCTTTAAAGTTTGAAGTACTCATTATATTCAGACTTAATCTCATGTATGATGTTGTTTATTTTGACTCTCCTTAACTCAATGTACGTAGACGATAAAAAAAATAAGTATGACTCGCATACACTCATGTGTCGTTCATTTTTTACAGTCTGCTTATAAAAATTATATAAAATAATAAATTTTATATTTTCCCCAATATGTTTTCCTATAAACTTACTTGTATGTTTTTATATTTCTTTTTTACTTACATATTTTGTATAAATACCTAACGGATTTAGCTGAAAAATTTTTTTTAATGACTTAACTGAGGTGAATACTTTATGAGTATGTGAGTATTTTTCTTAAAATGTAAATCTAAATACCGTTGTTTATGAATCAAACATATTGGGAATGGTATGAGCTCGAAGTCGGCGTAGTACTCATACTTATATCCACTTGCAATTATAAGTCAACGTTGTTGTGAGTTTGAGTAACTCAGAGTAGTTAAATTGCAATGATGTAAAACCACTTATACTTAAAATGTTATGAGTAGTTGTGAATCGTAAAAAAACGATTCATTGCTGATCTCTGATATGTACTATGTATAATTATAATTGCATTTCTGATATACAAATAGAAATTTCTAAGATATGAATTTTTTAAATAGAAATACATATTTCTCTATTTTGTAATACATTGTAGCAATCAATTTTTTAATAAATAATTTTTTAAAATGCATTTTTAACTTTCAGACCACTTAATGGCCAGCAAGAAAATTCTTGAGAATATGGCAAATGTGAAATCTACATAAATTGAAATTTGTAAAAACTGTTGGTAATCGCTTCTTTTTCGATGAAAGTAAAATATATTACAAGTTTGTTTATATTAAAACGGCATTTAATTATGATTTTTTCATGTAATCTTCATATAATCGTAACAAATGTGGACTTGTTCGTGGCTTTACTGCTTTTAAAGCGTATTCAAATTGTGACCAAGTCACACATGGAGCATCAAAACTATACTCTAAAGTTTTTAAAGCAGCTTCATGACATACTGCCTGAATTTCAGCACCCGAATAACCATCAGTTCGATTTACCAGCTCTTGCAAATTAACATCTTCTGCCAAAGGCATTTTTTGTAATTTAATACGAAAAATTTCTTGGCGTGCATTGGCATCCGGCAAACCCACATAAATTATGCGATCTATGCGACCAGGACGTAATAAAGCCTTATCAATCATGTCGGGACGATTTGTGGCAGCAACAATTGTGACATTCTCTAAAGACTCAACGCCATCCAGTTCGGTAAGCAATTGTGTAAGAACTCTTTCTTTAACTGAACTGCCAGAGCCCGAAGAAGAGCCATCCGAACGTTCTCCACCTATGGCATCAATTTCATCAAAGAAAACAATAGCAGGTGCTACTTGCCTAGCTTTGCGGAAAACTTCTCTTACCGCCCGCTCAGACTCACCAACCCACATAGAAAATAATTCTGGCCCTTTTATTGATAAAAAGTTAAGCTGAGATTCAGTAGCTAAAGCCTTGGCGATCATTGTTTTGGAACAACCTGGTGGGCCGTACATTAAAAGCCCTCTCGGAGGTTTAATACCCAATCTCTGGAACTGTTCGACATGTTTTAATGGCCATTCAATGGCTTGTTTTAATTTCAACTTCAATTCATCTTGACCTCCTATATCCGTCCACTTAATATTTGGGCATTCTATTAAAACTTCACGCATAGCTGAAGGTTTGACATATGCCAATGCACTATTTAAATTTTCAACTTGTAGCAGTACCGATGCTGCTGCAGTGTGCTGCAACATCTTTAATGTCGCATTGTAAATCAGATTGGCTAAATCGGCTCCCACAAAACCGTGAGTAACCTGTGCGATTTGTTGTACATCTTTTATAGTTAAATTATTTTCAACCTTCCTGAGCAGACATTTAAGAATATCTTGGCGTCCATCGGGTGTTGGTGGTCCTATCTCAACTTCAGAATCTAACCTACCGCATCTTCTTATACTGGGGTTCAGCATTTCTAATTGAGAAGTGGTTGCCAAAACAAAACATCTTAGAGCTTCACGCTTATTGGCCAACGCATCCATCATATTGAGAAATGCAACCGAAACTCGTTTAACTACTTCGTTTGTTTCGTGTTTGGGGCATAAATTGTGAACATCTTCTATGACCATCAGAGTAGGCTGTGGATAATGCTGGTAAACTTTATCGAAATATATAGCTAAATTCTTTTCCGTTTCACCGAGATATTTACTAAATAATTCACTGGTGTTTAATTTCAAAATCAATGGTTTAAAGGCGGATTTTGGTATCTGTTCCTGTTTTTGTAGCAGCCTACTACACATGGCTTCGCAAATCATAGTTTTACCACAACCTGAAGAGCCATAAATTAATAAGCCTCGAGAAATTTTAACGCCTGCAATTGTTATTAAAAAAAAGAATGTAAGTTTTGTTATCGTATTATTTTGTTCCAAGCAAAGAATAAATTAAATTTGTAGTTAATTGAAAGTATTTTTGTAATCAGGGGGGTTACTCTCTATTGCGATGCGAAAGTAAATGCGATAAGCATACAAATTGTACGGTTGTTGTTGTTGTTGTTGTAACAGCAGTAATTGCTGAGTTGACAGCCCTTGGCCGAGTGATATCGGGTCATTCCGGTGCGTAGAACCGGCTGTCGTGTTGTACGGTTATCGCATTTGCTTTCGCATCGCAATAGAGAGTAACCCCCCCCCCCAGTTTTTTTTACCGGTTTTGCAAGATTTACTTACTTTGAGGAATTTGTCTTAAACCTATTGCAAAGTCTATAGCTTCTTCGATAATTTCCAACTGTTTGGTTAAACCACCAATATCCTTTTTCGTTACTAAATATTTTGATAAATCTTCGGATTCGTCATCAGAGTTAGGTATGTTTTCTGTTGATACTTCAATTGTAGTGGAGTTTGTAACTTTAAAAATATCCTCCGCAGATGAATGTTTATTAATATTCAAATTGTTTAAAGATTTTTCCAAAACGCTGGAGGGATCGTCATTACTAATATTATTTACCGGTGACCAATAAATAATCTTCAATGTTAATGGCTTATTAAAGAAATTAAAATAAACCACAGAGTCTAAAGTATACGATAAATTTCTTAATGCCAACTTCAATAAACGGTCAACATCTTTGAGTTGTTGGCTAGTTAGTTGTTCATCATATTCGTTCGTTGTTTGTATTTGCAATAATAGAGTTTTTGCTACTTTTGGTTGGCCATTAGCCACAGCCTCAATTCGTAAACTTTGACCTTTCAAGCTTGACCAATAAGTATTGTAATCTGGCAAATAAAACACAAACGCAAATAAAAATATACAAATATTATTTTTTTTAAATCAATTTACCTTCATCGCTAAAAAATATAGTTGTTAAAAACTTTTCGGATATGGGCCATATGCTACGTACTAAATTAAATGATTTTTTTGGTTTTATAACCACCTGTTGTCCAATATGCCAACCAGCCAAACGTATGGCTCCTTCTGATATGAATATTAAATTATTTACATATTTTGCCGGCATTTCCATGAGCTCTTCTATCGTAAATTTTCGTTTTTCATAGGTGCATGTATGCAAACTACCTTTTCTTATATATTCCAAATGTTCGCCTTTGTCGGTCTCAAATTGATGCTCCTGTATGGGACATCTTTGCTCATGTTTTTCTCGTTCTTTTGTTGTAATGTGTACATCACATTTCTCACAATGATACCATGAGGGCGTAGCACTAGCGGTATTCTTTTTATTTGATGATTTAGGTGGCATTTTTTGAGATAATTTTAATAAATTGCTTATGTTTATAAAACACATGCACAAAATTGAATGGAAGGAAATATACTTATGTATGTTGAGGTTTGTTTATTATTTACAAGTATCAGCATTGCTTGTCATTCACAATAGTCGTGTTTCCAACAGCTGTTTGATTTTAAATTTTGCAAAGATGGGACATCGAATCAATAAATGGTCGTGAATGAACTATAAATTTGTTGTTGAGGGTGCTTAATCACCCTCAAAAATATTATTTTAAATCATATTGCAGTTTTAGTTTTTTTATTTAGCTGAATCTCAATTTTATACTTTGACAACAACATATAGTATAAATTATAAACTCGAAAGTTCTAAAATTCGGCATCACTAAAGAATTTTTTTAAAACACTTTAATTTGTTTATTGAAAGTTCATTTGAAAGTTTTTGAATTTTGGCATTAATGAGTTAATAAAAGGAGTCATATTATACATTATTAGAAAGGTATTTCCAAGCAATGATACATACAGTAAAAGACTAAAGTTTAAATACACCTCAAAAATTTATTGAAAAACTTAAAGTATACAGTTTTATTTAGTTTCATAAATATGTAACAAAATACAATAACAAAAATTATAGACTTCAATACGAACATAACGGTAATTTTTAAAAATACGATAAAATTCACTCGACAAAAAATTAAATACATCTTGCAAAACAAAGAACTCTCTTTCATTTCTCAAAAACAAAATACAATTATATTTTATGTTTCGGTGAAATTATGTTCAATTATGAAATTATGTGAAATTATGAGCAAAGGTAAAGAAATTGAGTCCAGCATTAAACATTTAATAATAAAACTTTTTAACGAAGGAAAATCCTATCGGGAAATAGGAAAATTAGAAAATATAAGGAAAATGGCTCCGTAGCGAATATTTCAAGAAACTGTCGTCCAAAAATAAGTGCACCAAAACTTGCGGATGATATCGCTAATAAATATAACAAGCATGTTCATCCAAGAACTGTTCAAAGAGCTTTGCGAGAAAATGGATATAGAAGCCGAGTTCCCCGAAAAAAGCCATTAATAAGTGAAAAAACAGAAAACTTAGACTGGAGTTTGCATATACATAAGTACAGAAACAAAGACGCTGAGTTTTGGAGAAGAGTTCTTTTTACAGACGAGAGCAAATTTAATTTATTTGGAAGCGATGGCCGTGCAAAGGTCTGGCACAAGCCAAACACTGCCCTTCAAACCCAAAATTTGGTTCCTACGGTAAAATACGGTGGTGGCAATGTAATGGTTTGGGGAGCGATTGGAGCAGCGGGGGTTGGAAATTTGGAGTTTATTGATGGGATCATGAATCAACATACTTACAAGAGTGTATTGGAAAGAAATTTGCAAGCATCCGTCGACCTTGGATCCCGTTTGATCTTTCAACAGGATAACGATCTCAAGCACACCGCACTTTCTGTGAAAGAGTGGTTACCTTATTCTGCTCCCAGACAGGTCCATAGCCCACCTCAATCGCCAGACTTAAACCCAATTGAGGTGTATTTAAACTTTAGTCTCTGACTGTATATTGTCCGGATCGGTTTAGAAATCGTAGAGATATAGTAATATATATCTGAGCTTTAAAGCTCTACAACTTTCTAACCGAAACCTTCTTGCCCAAAATATATGTATATATATTGGACATTTTGGTCCATTTTGGTCATATAGGTTTTTTTTTTTTAATGAGTGTAACTTTTTACCTATCGGTCCTAGCAAAAATTGTCCAAAGGACTTTAGATAGCTATTTCTTCAATCATTTTAAAAATATTTTTTTTTAATTTAAAAAAAAAAAATTTTTAATTTTTTTTAAAAAAATATTCTTTTTTTTAATTTTTTTTCAATTTGTGCCCTTTTTTCTCAAAAGAAAGCTCATACAATTTACTTTAAGGTCTTTATAATCGCTTAATGGGATGCGAGTGGGTTATCTATCAAAAAAATTATTTTTTAACTCAAGAATAGGATTTTTCAATATTTGGCACATGTATCATTTTCATTTATTTTTTTTATTTTTTCAAAATGGAGTTTTATTTCATTTTTCCTCAAAATAAACTTTAGACCATTTCCTTTAACAGCTTTGTGGTCACTTAATGGAATGCAAGTGGGGTATCTATAAAAAAAATTTCCAACTCAAAGAAGAAGTGTTTCAATATGTACCATATACAATATTTTAATTTTTTTTCTATTTATTACTTATAATACTAAATAAGAATAATAATAATAAATAATTTAATAAAATTGATATATAAATGACCCCCTCTAACTCCGGCACTTCTAGACTGATAGAGCTAAACATTTGTGTCTGGCCTACTATCCATTAGTACTAACCTTGGTGCAAATTTCATCCAAATCGATTTTTAACATTGGGTCACTTGGCGTGAAATTCACCATATATTAAGTTATCGGTTAACCGTTTAAACTGTGTATATCGAAAAAGGCTTAACCACAAAAAAATATACATTTCTCTTTCCTTTGAAAAAATATTTACATATTTTAATTACATTATTTTATTGTTTGACGTTGTTTGCTTGTATAAAAGTCATCTAAGATCAAATAAATATTTGTTGTAAATAGTGGTCACGTGTTTACGTTAAATATTTGATCATTGTGATGTAACTTTATTGATCATTTTGTAAAATGTAATAAGAGAAACGTTCAACTGAATTAGATTCTTTACACGTATTTAAATATTTCCAAACTATGTATGTAGATATGTATGTATATGTACCTGTTTCATTATTAAAATGTTTTTTATATATAAATATATATTAAGTTATCGGTTAACCGTTTAAACTGGGTATATCGAACATGGTTAACCGAAAATTGATACACCATTGTTTTTGGCATATTTCCACAGAAATTATGAATAAAATACCTGAAAAATCGGGGCAACATATATGTCCTATGGTGTCTAGGTTACGCTTTTTGTGCGACAAAAGCAGTCATGACAATATATCAACCATTTATTAATAGTTGATATATTGTATTAAATATAAATTTACCAATTATTATTTTCACTTTCAGAAATGATTATTCAAATGTATAATATATTCTTTATTAACACATATTTTCATATATAAATGTGGTAAATCCATACATATATGTAGTTAGTATATGTGGTATATAAGTGTTATAAATATACAATTGGTAGACTCGTACAGAAATTCAACGTATGCATGTATGTATATTGTTTATAAATATAAGCTTTTAATAAAATTAAAGAAAAAAAAAAACATTAGGTCTTTTGTATAAAATATTTAAATTTTTATTTCAATATTTCGTTACTCTTTGAGTATTGACATTATATTCTGAATTTTTAGTAAAGACTCACTACAATTCAAAAATAGACTAAAGAACCAACATATACAAGATGATAAGAAAATGATTTCAATTGATGTAGTATCTTTATTTCCAAGGATTCCTGTTGACTTAGCAATAAATATAATAGAAGAAAATGGAATATTATAGAACAATACACAAAAATTGAGAGATGCCTATTTTTGCGTATTCTGAAATTTTGCATAGAAGATAATAGATATTTTCAATACAATGAAAAGATATATATACAACAAGAAGGACTTCCAATGGGATCTCCTGCTTCTCCAATTGTTGCAGATATTGTAATGGAGAAATTATTAGATACATGTATAGAAAAATTAAGTATAAAACCAAGAGTAATGACCAAATATGTAGATGATTTATTCTGTATTATTTCAGAACATTTAACATGTTAAAGACATTTAATGATTTTAATTCATATATTAAATTTACAATAGAAAAAGAATATAATTCAAAACTTCCATATTTAGATACATTATTGATAAGAAGAGGAAAGAATATAGCAATAGATTGGTATCAGAAACCAACAACTTCAAGACGAATAATTAATTATTATTCTAAACATAGTAAACATATTATTATTAATACAGCTAAAAATTTAATTGAAAGAATATTAACTATAAGTGACAATGAATTTCATAAGAAGAACAATGAAAAGATAAGGAATATATTAGAAGACAATAATTTCCCAGTTCAGGTTATTTATAAATTAATAAGACAATATAAAAACAATAGAAGAAACACAATAGCACCGAAAATTTACAAATCAATAACTTATATTTCGGATATATCAGAACGATTGAGGAGATCAAACATTTTTGATACTGATAAATATAGAATGGCTTACAAGACTTATAACACATTAGATAAATTATTTAGTAAAACAAAAGATAAAACAGGAAAATGGAACATGTCAAATGTTGTATATAAAATACCTTGTGACGGAAATGATAAAGAAAATTGTAATAAAGTATATATAGGTACCACGAAAAATAAACTAAAAACCAGAATTGCTGGATATAAATCAGACCAAAGATATAGAGACAACATTACTTTACAAAAAACTGCGTTATCTTCTTTTGTAGTAAATTAAATCACTATCCAAACTTTGAAAATGTATCGGTATTAAACACTGAAAATAACTACAAACGTCGTTATATGTTAGAGATGTTACAGATACTGAAAATGTAGCACAGATTTACATACATACATTTAATACATAAAAAATAACACAACTTACAAATATTGTACAATTAGTAATATTTTCTACTTGTTATAAATTGTTTTAATATTTTGTTATGTTAAAGTTTTCATATCCTTTTTTCCTATGACAAATAATTTTTTAAAATTTATAAAATTATAAAAAAAAAATTATCCTGAAGAAGCTACTCAAAGAGTAGCGAAATATTGAAATAAAAATTTAAATATTTTATAAAAAAGACCTAAAGCTTTAATAATTACTAAAATCTTAATAAAGAAAAGGTCAAATATACAATAATAAGAAAGAAAAAAAAACATATTAACTCTACATTTAAAAGATTTGTAGAATTGTAGTCATAATAGTTAAAGTAAAAATCAATCATAGTAGTAAAAGTATCAGTATTAAACTAGCTACATTTTGTAATAACTGGGACGCATTAATTAGAATATAATTAGAGCTACTATTATAATTTACTGCAATAGTAAATCGGTTTCCAGAGCATTAGCAGCCATTAAATCATTTCCCAATTGAGATGTAGCGGCTGACATTGATGTTTGGTTTCTTTCAAATTGAGTTCTTGTGTCGGCAGCAGCTGTTGTGATTCCAGATGATTGATTTAGAAATAAATCAAAATCATAAAAACCGTTGGAGGGTGAGATTTTATTTATACATGGCGTCGACGAAATTGAACTGGAACTTAAGTCTATACCCAATAAACCTAAATCTTTAAGAAGCTGGTCATTTTCATTGGTTGTCTCCGCCATTAGATTATCAGATGGATTGTCTGTTAAGGATAGAATATCTTGCACTTTTGCGGGTACATTAAGTATAGGTGCTGGTTGTTCGACAGCTTCAAGACCGCAGATAACATCACCGCTATCGTTAGTATGCGTTAAATTTGTTGCTGTTTGTTTTCCTGTTGCATTAGATTCTAGTTTTTGTTCTTCTTCCTCGTTGTCATCCAATTTTTGTGGTTCTAAAACGCTAGATTTATATTGGAAGTCTGTGTCTTTAAAATCAACCTCTATAGGAAATAGATTTGGTATTGTATCCATTCTTTCGGTAATGGTCTTATTTAATTGGGCCAAACTGTCTAGTAGATGTCTTAGTTGTTTCGACAAGTCGTTAGCATGTTTGCATTCCAACAGTTCCATTTTTTCCAATACATCAGTTCTTAATTTGGCAAATTTACCCCTAGCATCTTGACGGCATCTCAATATTAGACGATATTCATAGTTGCCCGTTTCAACGCGATACAGTGGTTCCTGTATGGCAGCGAAACTATGCTCCTCATCGTCCATTTCTTTGACTTTCAAACAATAGGATAAGTAGGTAAATTTGGCATCCATATAGCGTCTTACAGTTAGTTTTGTATCAGGTATGGCCTTGTGAAGATATGTGCCCAAATCATCGAGAATTGGTTTAATATTTTTAATGACAGCCAAGCCATCTTTCTCCAAATTTCGATGTAATTCACCAAACATACGAAAAGCTTCAGAAGCTCTTAGCTGAGGTTCTCTTGTACTGATGCGCATAAAGCAATCCCCAAACGCACGATACGTTTGCAAGAGATCATAATAGGCCTTTAACATGCGACGAGCATGATCCACCATACCTTTGTACATCATTTCCGTGCCTTCCAATTCTTCTAGCCGTTTCACCAAAGAGTCATTGCATAATATTGCCCTTGACAAACCCAGAGTATCAGCCGTATTACTGGACATATTGTCCACAATACGATGCTTAAGTTTTTTCAATATTATATCGAGTGATTTTCCTCTCTCCGGATCTGCGTGTAGTTTATTGTAGTGTATTACCACTTGCTGTGTTGCTGTCTGAATCATTTTGGCCACTTGTACTTTTGTTTTGCCCTTAACACTTGTGTTGTTTATGGCCAAAAGCTCATCACCGCTCTCCAAAGAACCTTCTCTGGAAGCTGGTGTACCATCAAATACCTAAAATTTCATTTGAATTGGTGAGGTTATGTATTTACTTTAAATTGATCATAAATATTACCTGTACTATATATAAGCAAGGGCATAAAGGCGCTCCTCCACCTATGCTTATACCAATTAAATTGGTATCGTCTTTGACTACAACTACCGATTTGGTGCTAACGGTCATGCCCCTAGGAATATAGAAAATAATAGAAAGATTTCAAAAGACACTTACTAATAATTTAATATAGGAAGAGTTTTTAAAATATAAAAACATAGAAATAACAAGCAGGATTTATGAGCGCAATAAAATAATATATGTATTTAAGAATGTATAAAAATTAGCGAAATGTTGTATAAAGATTATAATTTGTATGCAGTATTTCTAAGGGATTAGTAATTAACATTGTTTATCTATTTTAATTTAAGGTATACCTAACTCGCCAACCAAAAACATAAACGAATAATATAACTGTTGTTACTCTAGGGCAGTGATCTGCACCAGGGGTCAAACATGTTTGGTTATTTACTCTTTAATTGTTTTTTTAAGGTTAAAAAATACTAAAACTATATACTCTATACTATAGTGTATTGTATATTATTCGGAGACTACGATATGGAAAGGAGAATAAAGGGAGTAGTGATTACACGCGAAGTAAGGGTTTTGAAATATAATTTTTTTCTCTAACTGGAGCATATTAGCCCTCTGTAGACTGTAGGCAACAAACCTTTGACGAACCCCAAAATTTATATAAATATATTTATTCGATCACTGTAGCCCGAAGTTTACAAACTGATCTAATACACGTAAACAAAATATAGCAATTAAATGGCAACAGTTGCTAAAAATTGACATTTGTTTTCTGACTGCGGGTTTTTAAAGACAGCTAAGACTTAGAGCTAGTTTCTGGGATAAAGATAATCTAAATTTTTCGCTTAAACCTAGATTAAACTAAAAATTGTGTTTCTCAGTTATTATTTATTTGATATATAATCTAGGTTTAACTGAGCATCATTGGTGAGTTAAACCTAGATATAAAATGTCAAAATACAAACAGCTGAAAAATAAAATAAACAATTCAACAATTGAAAAGAAATTTACGACATTTTAACAAAAATTAAAAAAAAATGGATTATTCTAGTGATGATGAGGATTTAAGTGATTCAAACACATATAATAACTTAAATATGTCAATTGTTAGAAAGATACGAAGAATAAGGACACGCCCAAATCATTTCTGCATTTATACCGACGCCGAATTCTTTCAAAGATTTCGCTTAACAAAACATTAAATCCATTTTTTTAATTTTTTTCAAAGTTAAAGTTTTCAAATATGTATGTACTGTTATTGACGCGGTTGCTTTTTTGCAAAAATTTAAGATATTACCATATTTATATAAAAAATTAGGAGGAATGCCATATGTATTTTGACTGAACAGTACGGCAATGTTAACAAAATTGACAAGAGATAATCCACTACTGAGAAACACAATCAGTAGTTAAATCCCGGCAAAATATATTTGAGGGTTAATATAACAGTGTGTTAAGCTGATTTTAACTGACAAGTAAAAAACTAGCTCCTAAAAGTATAAAAAAACAAAGTCGATTGTTTGTGTTTTGTGTGTTATCTTTATAAATTGGAGATATATGTATATACTGTTACGTTTTTAACTTTTAAAAACGGTGGATTACTTCCTTTAAATAAACCGGATTGCTTTTAATTGCAAAATAACATCGGGCAACACTGTATTAAACATTAAATTATATTTCTTCCCTGAAGATGATCAACAAAGTTGGTCGAAATATTGGAAACGAATAAACTATAATAAATAAAAAACGAACAAGATTTTTTATATTTTTAATAAAAGAGACCTCAAGCCGAATTAATAAAGTTAAAAGATTTTTAACTAAATTACTATTAACACTACATTCAAATTTTAATGAATAAATGATAATTATCATTTAACACGTTTACAATCAATTTATAAATCAAGTATTTTATCCTAAATATCATGAGGATTGTTCTGTAGAAGAAAACTACAATTAATTACAAACAACTTCAAAAATTTGCAATAGTTCGTAGATTTGTTCTTATTGAATCAAATTATCGTAAGTGTTGTCTTTTTTAAAGTAATTTGCATACATTTGTCCTTTGAATGTTGCAATTTCTAATAAATATTTGATTATATTGATTTAGTTTTTTAATATACACTCACAGTACAATATATATATGTATATGTAAAAGCAAAATAATTCCATAATTATGATCGCTAGCTAGCAATACTAATACATACTCGTATACGCTTTTATTCAACTACCACTTACAATCTTTCTAATTCAAACTTTTGTTTAGCAAGTTCAGTAAACCTATCAGCCTCAAAAGCTGAAGCGGTATAAACGACGGTGGCAGTCACGTCACTTGAGAGCAAATTATCGTCAATGAGCTGACAAACGGATGCAGCTGAATCATTAGTATCTAACGTTAATGACGATTCTTCTGTTGTGACCGTTTTAGTAGATTCAGTGCCAGAAGCTGCTTCGACAGTTAGTGGTGGTGGCATGGATATTAATTTACCCATTTTGAGTTCAAAGGGATCCGTACATATCGGTGTTATATCAAAGCTTTGAAGTAAAAACACAATGTAGGTTAAAAGGCTGATGTCGTACACCCTCATCTCTTACTAATGAATTAAAAATTATTCACTGCAATGTTTTACTTACGATAAGGCCTCAATGGGTAGTAACGGTGTAGTTGTATTGTCTTCCATTGCTGATTTTGAACTATATTATTTTTAGTTTGTATAAAATATATTTACAAATAATTTTCGAAATTTTTTTAAAAATATAATTACCGAAAAATATGTATAAAAAGATTTTGTGTGTTTTGCAAATGAAATAAGAAAATAAAGTATTGATTTGTAACCAACATAAAAAATAACATTGACAAATTTAGAGACACTCCAGTAACAGTCATACACATGCATATACTCTCATACTCATGCAAAATTCAGAAACATTCCACCACCACAAACAAGAACATTCAACATATGTTGAATAATTATTTCGGCACAAGCTAAGAATCAAACGAAAACTTACATTTTATCTTCTTCAAAGAAGAAATCATCATCTAAATCCGTTAACATTTTGCAAAATTAATTCAATTTTAATAAAAAATTACAAAATGAACCGTTACAAATAAACAAAATGTAAAAATAAGTTTATTTTTCTTTCTTTTTTACGGAAACACACAGAAAAACAAATTAGCACAGAATTGAAGTATACTTTTCGGGAAGCACTTTCTGATAACAAAAGTCTAAACATTCACTCACAATAACTTCTACGTTGACAGTTGACAAAGTTAATAAACAAATACAGAGTTGTATCTACATACATACATATATGTAATAATACCCCATAAAACTTATCTATGTACATATCGTTGGTCTCATGTAGAAAGGCCCTAACTCGCATATTTGAAACTTTACAGGAGAAGGTAAAAACATAATAGAAACTGTAATATTCAACATGTAAATTTTTTTGTACAACTGCTTATAAAAACGTTATTTTTTACACTATTGCAATAAACTTTTGTGAGGAGGTGTATTTGCGTAAAATGCATTGGAATCGCAAAAAAACTAATTTCGAAAAAATAGCGAGTTAGGGTCTTTCTACATGAGACCAACGATATATCAATTTAAATGTATTTCAAAAGCTTTTCCGTGGAATTTTAATAACAAAACTTAGGCCAATTTCGGGGAAAATATTTTGAAACAATATATTATCCTAAAATTTGAGTACTTTGACAGTAGAATAAATGAAATTAAAATTCCAAATATAAAATTAGGTTGGCTACCTAAATGCAATAACCTAAATATGCACCTTTCACTGTTCTATAAATAATTTTAAATTATGAAAATATGTATGTAGGATACATTTTTATTTTTTTCACAATAAAGATTAAAGAAATCTTTAGAATTTAAAATGTAATTATAATACAAATACCGTTACTGAAATAACCCAAATACCGTTTCCGAAATAATTAAAATTAGCGTTACCATTATGTTTTAACCATTTAGAATCGGTAGCCAATCTTGCCAAAAAAATGTCCATTGTTCTAAACAAGCCCGACCTTATAATACCCTATAAATTTGTTTGGATACTTGCATAATTCATACATTTATGATCGGTAAACCCAAATTTCGGGAGGACATTTGCATTTTATCGAAATACCTTCAAAATTGCGACCTGTACTCTACGCACAAGCTTTACATGGACAGCCAGCCAGACGAGCAGACATCGTTAAATCGACTCAGAAAGTGATTCTGAGTTGATCGGTATACTTTAAGATGGGCGTTACAAACATCAGCACAAATCCAATATACACTCCTCACTATGGTGGTGTAGGGTATAAAAACATAAATATAACCATTTTCATTGTATATACATACATACATATGTACATATTGAAAAGCAAAATTGCAAGAGACCGGTTTTGAAGCTAACATAACGTTGTGTAAAGATTTTCTTTTAACCACAAATTATACACACAAACAACTTGTTGTCATAGAGATCGTTTTACCAAACAAATGAAAAATACTAAACAATCTCTAATAAAGACTTTATTTTAACAATTTGAAGACAAAAACAAAATGGATTGGGCTGAAGAATTAAAAATGTCCATAAGAAAAGTTTGTTTTTGCATTAGCTTAAATATATTGTTTTATATTATTTATAACTCATTCCTCTTACAGACAACTGCCCGTAAAGGACGCCGCTCTAAAAGTCGTGATGTACTTAAAGATATCTCTCAAACATCTACAAGTGTTACTTCAAATTCTAGTGGACATCTTGCTGGCTCCAATAATCCAGATTTGTCGATTGATATTACGTTGGATATGCAGTCCCAGCAACAGGAGCAAAAAGTACAAACGGCCTCCACGAGTAATAATATATCGACGTCACAAACGGGTGGTAGTTTTGCTGGTGGTAGTGGCGATATTTCAAGTATTTTGAATTCATCATCGGACTCTAAACGTCCGCCAACATTAAGAAGAATATCAGGAGGTTGGGCTGATTCAGCAGTGGGCAATAAATTAAAGTAAGTACATACATGCTCTATAAAAAAAGGAGAAAGAAGTAGAAAAATTATAAAGAAATACTAAACCCGACGTGTTACAATGGGAGTGAATCAAAATTTTTTGAAAATAAATCTGGCATTTCTAAACGGCTAGACCGATCGAGATAGAATTTTACATAAATGTAACCAAGGTTACACCCCAAAAGAGCGAAATAGTAAGGACTCAAAATTTGACCACCTTTGACATATACTTAGTTTGTAAAGGCGCGTGCAAATTTTTGTTATTAATCCGATTTCTAAGATTTTGAAATTTATTTTTAATATTTCTATTCAAAGCTTTTAAATTCAAGTCTTCTTATCAGAAAATAAATTTTTAAAGATAAATTCAATTAGTTTCATATTAAAAAAATATTTAATTTCACAATACATTATTCTCTCAATTGTTTTGAAAAACTTGGCTAACTAAAGAAAGATATTTACATCGAATTATCTTTTCAGTTGTAAAACCAATGGAAATTCTTTAAAAATATTACAATGGGCTTAATATTTAAAAATTAAATCCAATGATTCCAAATTTAATAAAAATTTCAGATTATTGTAAGAAATAGCATAATATTTGCTACAATAATACTTGTTACATAATATAATATATAATAATACTTGTTACAAATATTATGCTATTTCTTATAATAATCTGAAATTTTTATTAAATTTGGAATCATTGGATTTAATTTTTAAATATTAAGCCCATTATAATATTTCCAAAGTTGCCTGATCGGGGATCTATTAAAGAAAGCCAATTTACTATTTTTTAAAGTTTTCACATGCCGCTATGATTATTTTTTTTAAAGAACAAGCGTTGCGTTGGATGGGTTTTTAGTATTGCTTAGTTTTGTAAATGAAAATTTGGGTTATTTTATATAACCGTATTAATATAAAGACAAGTTCATTTTAAGAAAAAAATTGTTTAACATAATCTAAAATTTAATATATATATATATATATGTATAAATAGCTATGGACAGAGAAATAGCGCAACACAGTTCTATGAATGTTGGAAAATGGAATGATAATAACATGGAATTCTATGCTATTCTTTTACTCCACTCTGCTTTTTCAAAAATTCGTCGGAAATGTCCTGTTAACTTTTGCACGTTCTTTATTTTGTTAAAAATTAAGTTTTTTGGTTGGACAATGAAATAGCGAAGAGTTATTATGATTTTAAACAAAAATAATTGATTCTAATTTCGGCTGTAAATGTAAATCAGATGCAAATTTGCTTAATGTAAAGAAAGATCGGAAGAAGCCGCCGCGAAAGACAACAGTTCGTGACGATAAGGCAATAGTTAAAAAAGTAAGCAATGACTGAAAAAAATGAGGAATTTGGGTTAAATGTTTGCAGTAGACCTGCACGAAGACCCCTCAGCTATATTGTCATGTATGTAAAAAAAACACTTCTGTTAAAAAATGCACGATTGTCTTTTGCAAAACTACACCGGAACGAGGATATCAAATTCTAGAAAAAAGTGTTTTTTACAGATGAAACCACAATCAATCTGGTTGGATCTGACGGAAAAACGTTTGTACATCAAGAAAAAAAACCAAGAATTCAATCCCCATTCCACTAAATAAACAGTAAAGCGCGCTATTTCTCTTCGCATAACTATATACCTACATACATATAAATATTTATGTATATATTTAAATTTCAGATCCAAGAAAGGATCATTTGAAGAGTAAGTAATTAAATTATAGTATTGATGAGTGATCAAATAAATTTTCATAAATTGTTAAACTTGATTTTAAGTGATCGTTTTGGCTTAAAGTCATCCGCTAACACTTCGCCAACCGATGATATACCCATTATACCAGATTTGGATGATATCAAAGATGACATATTAATGAATGAAATTGCAGAGCCACCTTCGTAAGTGCAAATCAAAAATAATCTTCTAAATAAGAACAACAAACCTATAATTAAATTCAATAGCGTTGCTGTTAATCGGGTGGTTACCTTGAAGGAACTAAATTCGGATTTATTGGCTCAGAACGCATTTTCTGCCATTGAAGACGTTGATCTATCGATATTAACGAAATGTTTGCAACCTCAGGAATCTTTGGACGAAGCTGATGAGGTGTGGGAATGGGAGAAACTGTTTACTGATGTGGTGGCTGAAATAAATGCTGACAAGCCACTTGAAAACAAAATGAAAAATTTAGAATTACGACCAGATGAGTTGCCTAAATCAAATGAATAATTTAATATACCAGCGGAGTTTTCTAACTTATTTATGCTTTTATTAAATACTTAAAATTATTATATTAAGCTTTTGAATTAAATTATTTTAAGAAAACACACATATTAGAAAAATTCCCAAAAAATTATTACAATAAAATAAATGATAGTAATCAGCTATAGTCTAACATCTACTGGTGTTGCCACTGGAACAGGCGATTCATTATTATTAATGTTGCTGCCTCTGACGCCGCCGGTGGTTTCTTTTTCTTGCAAAACCTTTTGCAGTTTGTCTTCATCAATTAGTCCATAGTCGTCGGTGTATCCCATCAACATACAAACCATTGGTGACTCGAATACCAAGATGTATTGGCATGTTTTTGGCTCCAATAGATACATGGAAACAGCAGTGGGATTCATTGAGCCGAGACCAGTGCATGTCAGTTTAACATCAACTTCACGTGGTAAACCGGTACGATCACATTTCGAACCTTTTTCGTAATGATGCCAAATAGAAGATGATTGTTCTTGTGGCCTCTTTTCTGGATTAATTTGTATCCACTGCCGATGAGCTTGTGTATCGAAATGTCCTAAGAACAGTTCGGTTTCCGATTTTTTGTCCTTGTGAAATTGGCGAACATAGTTGCCATAACAAAATTCATATTTCCACCAACCAGATCCCTGTGAAAAGTTAATGATTATTAAATTCTTTTTATGCTTATTAAATACTTCTTACCCCAGTTAAGCATGTCGTTCCCTTAATAAATTCCAAAAGCGGTGAAATATCATATACCACCGGTGAAGTGGGCGGTTGCTTTATAGCATTAGTTTCTCCAGCACTGGGCTCTTGTTGTGAAGTTAAACCACCACCACCACTTTCCTTGATCAAACTAAATACCAATTTGTCAACATCGTCACCTAAACGATTCATGAAAACAAACCGTTGATCCTCATTAGTTTTTTGAATCAGTGAAGCAGCACCGTCATTACCTTCCTTTGCCATAGGCAGATCATCAAATGACAGTTGCATATCACTCAATTCTTGTCGTAACATGCTCAAAGGCTTATTAGGCTCAGTTGGTGAATTATAACATTTAATAGGAACCTCCTTGTACTCCTCAGGATGGAAAACAGAGAAGGCACATAGTGCAGAGGTAAGAATAATGGCTTCATAATTACACGACGATGTCTCTTTAAATGAATAAATTTCATTTTTACCATGTGGATAACAGACGTATCGCACAACAGTGGTACGGGGAGCATTTATTATATCACAAACTGTGCCATCCGTTAGCACCATTTCAAAGTAGGGATAGTTAATGTTGTCGATTTTGATAGTTTTATATTTAATGTTGCCAGCCTTGTTCTTCTCTTCCCATTCCTCTTCCATTTTCTTTATATCTTCATCTTTCCTTTTGCCTAGATAGTATTCTTGAAATTTAATATTTTTACCTTCCCTTTCCTCGTGATACTGTCGTACATAATAGCCATGGCAAATTTCATACGACCAATAGGCCTCAATACGGTATGAACAACTGGGTTTAGTGAACATGGGAGTAAGCAAAATTAGGGGATCTATAATGTATTTTATTATATGTATAGTTCTCTATGTACTTTATAAGAAACAAATGTACTCACTAATATTGCCTTTATTGTTTATTTCCTCCTCCTTCGATTCCTGTACATTGGGTATGATACAATCATACTTTTCATGTTCATGGGTGTAAAATGTACGAACATGTTCTCTGAGTTCCTAAGAGTTTACATACACATATTATAAATACTAATAGATAATTTATAATAAAATTGTTTAAACACTTACGGGATTTTTCTCAAAGTCCGGAACATCAAAATCAATTTTGTACAAAATTGTATCGTCAAAATCTTTTGCATCGTGCGCCGTAGCCAACCGGTTGCAATTAGTAATTATAAATAGCCATATTAATAAATTTATGAAATATTCTTTATCAATCATGATGACCCAATGAAATTAATTTTTTTTAATAAATATAAATCATTTAATTATTTATTTTTTCTTTTGCAAAATCGTATTTTTCAGCTACGTGTTTTTCTCTCCCTTAAACTTTTTTTATAAATGCCAAACTCTATTGTGAATAATATGTTTTGGTTTTGTTGTTGTTTTCTTCATTTTTGTCTTTGTTCATCCGTTATTGTACTGTGTAAACTTAATATTAACCCTAGTCCTCATACCCAGCTTTTACTACGAGAACGTATACCAAGTACAGGTGTGGCCAGTATAATTTTTTCCATTTTTCGTTATTTTTTCGAAGAAAACTAATTTTTTTTTAAATACAGCTGTTATGTTTTTAAAGTCGACGGATCAAAATGTGCCCTATTCCTATATGCATATTTTATGTACGTTACATCTAACATGTAAAAATACATTACTCAATCCATAGGGATACTGACAATTTTTTCCATTCTGGGTAAACCTAGTCTAACAAGCTTCTTCGGAGATCTGCATCCTTTAAAATCTATCTTGTCACAGCGCAGTCTTATATATTCAGTTGACAATAGGGTATTTAATGGGATAAAGCTTCAATTAAAACATCTTTGTTGCTTACTGATGACTGTAAATTAAAAAGGAATTCAATATTAATCGGCTAACGACGAATTAAGCGAAAATAACTAGGTAAAAAATAATTTAGGTGAGATAGATTTTTCAACTCCCGTCGACTTATTAGGACGTGTCTAATAGTAGCTAGGGAGTACAATCTGACGAGATAAATAATTTAACTAATGATCGGTAAATTGCTAATTTAAAAAAACGATAGCTACGGATGCAATCCGACGAGATAAATACATACATCTGCTCTAGATCGGTTAACTACTAGTTTCTGCTACGGTATTAGTATGAAGTAAAAAATTTTGGCCTCGACTAGGTATATTTTCCTACTCAGGAGTAAAGTACAGCCAGACCGGTACTTTGATTCTTGCTTCCCCTATTCAACTTTTCTTAGATTTTTTATTAAACCTTACATTAACTTTTTGATAATTAGTATTGAAAAATATTAAATTTTCTAAGTTGATGGATTAACTTTTTTAACTCCACGCTACAAGGGTATTAAATTATTTAAAATAACAGTCGCTAATCGATAATATTGCTTAGTAACCAAAAATATAACAAATTACTACCAATTTTTATTGATTACTAATTAGTGAAAATATTTTTATAAACATCTCTGTGTTATACTCTGTGTTTTGAACCCCTGTTTCTATATAAAGAAGTTGCCAGATACGTGCGCACAAATAACGTCGATTGATAGCGTCGAAAACGCCAAAATAAATGAGCGATTTTGGGAATTCAGGATAATGGGAATTTAAAAATACTCAAAGTATTTCAATGGAAAATCATAAAAACACAACCAATAGAAGTGGGAATTTAGAAGAGAATTTAAGTTTAATTTATCAAAATAAAAAATATTTAAGAGTTAAAAATAGTCAGAAAAATTTGGTATTACGCATTTCATGGAATGCAGGCATTGTCAATGAACTACCTATATAGATTATGAAAGCACATCATCCATAGTATTAAAAACGCCTTTGTGTTAATTAACCCTAGGATGTCTGACTGCCTGGACAGTGGTAAGTGACTGGGCCTGGCGAGGCCCATTAGAGTTTTTAGCTTTTAATTCAATAAACCCGATGAGCACAAGAAACTAAAAAGCCAACCGAAATGATAAATTCTAGAAACCGATTACACTTGTTTGTACAGCTTTGCCACGAGCTTACACAAACGCACCTACTCACATTTTTGCAACTTAACGTCAATCAGAAGATCAACTGTGTTGAATGTTATTAATTTTCCATATGTGCTTCATGAGGCCCAGTAGGTACACTTACCACATTTTTACATAAACAGACAAGGTTGTTGCTGAATTCATTATGTTCAGAAGGCATTAGCGGTAGTTGACATAAAATATTTTTTCGCTCAGAGCAAAGGTAAAAACTTGGCGACTACTCAAAATCAAAATGGCCCTCGAAAAGCCCAGTTGAACATCCTAGGGTTAATTCAATATTCTATAATTTGTATACAAAACTCATCCTGGCCACCTTAATTTTAATTGTTTACGATAATAACAACAACAATTTTATTTTATTATGTGAGTCATATGGTTTTGCAATTCATTGTCTAGTGGCAACACTTTTTGAAAACAAATCAGCCAAAAAGAAAATAAATTTCTACACTTTTCGCAAGTTTTTATTAATTATAAAGAAACTAGAAAGAATTAATTAAATAAAATGATTTCCATAAGTACTTCAGATTTTATTAAAATCAATATAACAAATTCCAAGACGGATAATATTGCATTTGATATAAAATTTCCAAAATCAATGACAGTTGGCGAACTGAAAAATAAATTGCAAGTTATTACTGGTGGTAATGCCGGCACCATGGTGGTTGAACTCTACAAAGGCGAACAACAAATGACGTCACTCGCTGATGATTCCATGATGCTTGGTGCATTACCCATTGAACCAGGCATGAGATTTCATGTCAAAGATAATTTCTGTTGGGATTTGAGTGATGAACCGGTGGAGAAGTTTGTTTTGGCCGAATCAGAATACGATCAGAAAGAGAATACAGTGAGAAGTTTTTTAAAAAAGAATCGCATGGGCAAGTATAATGAAGAGGAACAACAACGAGAAGATGCTAAACGGAAGGAGAAGGAAGAATTAGAAAAACAGAAGGCTGATTTGTGTACCGTGGGATCACGCTGTCAAGTTACAGTAAAGGGATATCCAACACGCCGTGGCACAGTCATGTATAACGGTCCTTTGGAAGGCAAAACTGGTACATTTATTGGTATTAAATATGATGAACCATTGGGAAAGAATGATGGCTCAGTGCAGGGTAATCGTTATTTTACTTGTCCACCCAACTATGGCGGGTTTGTTTCGCCTCTTGCTGTAGAAGTTGGTGATTTTCCTGAAGAAGACTTCAATTTGGAAGATGAAATCTAAAAAAGCCATTATAAGAAATTGTCTAGAGACACAAAATAAATCTGAGTTGAAAGAAAAATATACATAATTTTTTTCGCATAGAAGAGATTTTTGCATTAATAACAGAGAAAGAATGGTAATTAAGAATGACCCCCTCTCTGAACTGCTTCATAATTAAAAGATAAGATTTTATTATAATTTAGAAATACATTGTTCTTGAAACGTCAAGTTGAAAAATATGTAATAATAATTAAATAATAATTTAGAAATACTGATATTATTAACAATAAATTATTAATATCAAATTAACAAAAATAAACAGTGTTCAAAATTTTAAATTACAATTGGAAAATAAAAGCACTGTCTTTTTTATTAAAACCTTTTCTTTATTTTCACTTCGGAAAATCAAATCTTGTAACGGTACCGTATCGTAATGAAATAAAAAGTTTAAAGTTAAACAAATATACCGTAGGTATATTTGATTTTAGGTCAAATTTTCAGAGTAAAAAGGTGCGTTTTATCGTCCGGCAAATACGGTGTTTATTAAGTTATTAAAACCTACAGATTTCCTTTTAAATTTAATCTTATTATGATTTACAATTGTATATTAATATACAAACAAACACACATTCACTTTTATATATACCCTGCAGGAGATTAAGCGTTAATTGTCTAAAAGCTACTAGTACAATTACTAGAACAAAAGGCACTAGTGCAAATGGGGTTAGAGTTTGTACATAAAAATACTAGTGCTAATGAGTACTAGTAATTGATGTAGTACAAGTGCACCACTTGTGAATAAATAGAATTTTTGTGTAACATAATAAAAATTTACATATTTGTGTTTTGGTACGGCTTAATAAATTTGATTTTCAAATCGTTGATTTTTGCCATCTTCATTATAAAAAATGTTTAATTTTCTTTTGCATTTCTTTGTTTTTAAGTGCTGCCATACATTTAAAACCACGGTAATCGGCTAAATAATAAAAAAAATATGGCAAGCATGTATAAAGAAGAAATATTTCATTTAAGTGTGCTTTGTTATTTAACTCGCTCGTGCATAAAAAATTTATTTTACAAAACTTATTAAAAGGTATTTTTAAAATATTTAAAAATTAGTTTTTCTAAAAGATATTTTAAAAGAAAATTAAAAAAACAAATAAGTGAATATAAACGTAGAGTATTGCACCCCGAAAATTCTAAAGAGTGTAAAGAATTTGATTTTGTGAATAACATTGACCCTCAACCGTGTTCAGAAAAAGAATGCAAACTGGAAGACAAATTGCGAAAGATTTCAGAATTACCAAAGCTTACCTTGAAGCAAAAGTTAAAAAAGTGGTTCATTAAAACTAAACCTACAAGAAGCTGCGCTGAAGAATTGTTTGCAATTTTGTCAGAGGAAGGAAGACCTATTATAAATACTAAAAGTTTTTTTGAAGAGCCCATAGACTCTGCTCAACTTGGGATATATCAGACAGATTTGGAATTAGGTGCAATCGAAAGATTTTCACTTAATGATATTGACTACAAGTTTATTTGTCTGCCATTTGCAAATAATTTTATACTTCTTCCTCTTTTGCACAGTTGCTTACCACAGACATGCCAAACGACCACGAACTACAGCCTTCAAAGGCAACATTAAAATATTATCCAAAAGGTAGGTTTTAAATTTCTTAAATTGATTCAAATATTGTATTATTATACTAACCGTTATTATGCCCTACATTTTTATTTTTAGTCGACAAAAAGTGCATTCATTGTGAAGACCTCTCAATTAAAGTTCAAGGTTATTTTATTAATATAAGTTTTCTTTTGTACTAGTTTTTTAAATATACGTCTTTTATTAGATACCATTGACCGGCAAAACAACAGCATACTTGAAATTTTAGCGGAACATAAAGTGCTTCTATCAAAAATAATTTCTATAAATAACGTTCTAGATGACATCATGCAAATCTTTCCTATCAAATCAGAAGATAAATTAAGTGAGCTAAATGTTATGATCCAGTCCCAGGCAGATCCCTATGTAAGTACATCTATTAAATTACAAAAAATATATACATATATTATTCATATATGGGAATTTTTCATTGGAATTAAAAAATTCAATACCATTTCATGTCAATGAATTGTTTGGCATTAGCATTTTAAACTAATGATATAGAAATTTTTGCTTTTTCGCAGTTACGACGAATAAAATCATTGTTAAAAGGAAATGTTGGACGATACCTAAATGAAATTTTGGGACACAACATAATTCAAGATTTCAACGTTGATGGTACATATGGCAAACAGAGTCTTAAAAAATTTGAAAACTTATATTCCGCCTTAATAGGTAAATTAATTAACAAATAACAAATTTCTTAATCTTCAAATACTTTAAGTAAATTTTATATTTCAATATTTAGATGCTATTGCTGTATATTCTGATGAGCCTGACACCACCTTGAGAAAGGCATTTCAGCAGCAAAAAAAAAGACTTTTTAAATTGAGTCGTTTGGAAAAATTAAAGAAAGACAACAATGTAGAAACTAACACTAAAAAATCGACATAAACAAATTTAATGATATTATTTATATTTTAGGTCCAGCCAGCCTTGAAAAAATTGGCATTTTAAGATTACAAATGTTTTTTCTTTTTTACGTTTATAAAACTGATAATTTTATGTTAACTGATTAACCTGAAAAAATTCGTACAAAATATTTAATTTTTAAGTAATTTCCTTTTGTATTTTAATAAATAAAACCATACAAAAAAATTTTATTTTTTTTTCTAGTACTTATTTTTAACAAAGTCAACAAGGGAGTAAATCGAGCTATTATAGGAAATTGTTCTATGCAAAAAAACTAGTAACAAACTGGTTCTAAAGCACCCAATTGGGTCCCATTGTACTAGTTTACGTCTAGAGCAAATGGTACTAGTGATTTTCCAAGCACAAAAGAACTAGTAACAAACTGGTTCTAAAGCACCCAATTGGGTCCAAGTGTACTAGTTCACGTCTAGAACCAATTGTACTAGTGATTTTCCAAACACACTCAATGTTAATTTGAGCATTAAGATGGTATAGGAAAGGTTACAGTTGGGAACTAGTACTGGTGATTTTTGTACTAGTACAATACTAGTTTGATACTAGTTCGATCTCCTGCAGGGTATATAAGGGTTTCAAATGTATACAAATTTTAACATTTACTTAATATTGTTGCTAGTCAGCACATTGGTAGCCTAAATATTAATATTGATAGCTGATATAGCTTTCCTTATATATAATTTGTTATCATATCTATGGCAGGTGCCACGCCCACTATTGATGGTAGAATAACGGTACCATATATCTTATTGTATACCAATATTTGATATTTTTTATATAACATCATATGGGAGGTGCCACGCCCCCTGTCGCTACTACTCCCATTTTTTCCGCAAATATTTAAACAAACAATGTAATTGCTCATGCAAAATTTGAGTACTATAGCTATTATAGTTTCCTAAGTATTTGATTTTTAAAATTAACTTAAGATTTCAGAAAAAAAGTAGCCTATAGCTTCTTCCATACATACAGAAATATACTGTGAAAATTTCAAGCAAATCGGTTCAGCCGTCTATAGATACCAAACTAATAATAATAAACATACATACAGACACACAATCACTTTTATATACATATGTATATAGATTTATGCGAGATTTCTGAATTTTGTATGGATACGCTTTTATATAGAAATTTACCATAAAGACATATTTCGGTAAAACATTTGTATGCTGGCTATGAAAAGTCGTGGACCGATTCTTACCATTTTCACCATAATAAAAATTAAATGTGCAAAATTTCATGATATTATCTGCATCTGAAAAATATAGAGGTTGTTTGAAACTTTTGTCTATAACTCAGATCCTACTGAATTCCTAAATTTCGGTGAAACAAAGAATGTTTGGTAAAAATTTCATTGTTGTGTCTTTTTTTCGAAGCTTTTTCGTGCCTTCAACAGACGGACGGATATGGCTAGAAGCATTAAACACATTCACCACAACAGGCTACCGACTACAATATTTCAAAAATTAAATACACACGTTTATATGTGAATGATTATTTTGACGACGGCAGGACAAAATGTGCTACAAACGGAATAACAAACTTAATGTACCCCCATCTATTTGGTGGTGGGTATTAAACGATATTTCAAATTTTTCGATAGCGTAGTGAAAAATCTGAATTTTTGTTTAACAACTTAAATTTGTTTAACATAACTATAAATAGGAATTTGTATGACATTCAAAATTACATGTATAGTAATGCTTAAATTTTTATGTTTGGGGTTATAAACAAAATTAAATGCGTATTTTATATTCGAATAATGGGTTTCACCGATACTAAAAATACTATTTAAATAACCATTTTATGCGTTGTAAATAAAATAATGCACAAATTTACATAAGATGACTTTGCTATATATTACTTGTCCAATATACATACATATTTATAAACGAATCAATATGCGAGGGTTAATCAAACGTTCCTTCTAATAAAATTAGTGTGGTATCATTTATAATAATTCGAATATATTGCAACTGATGTGGAGGTGTATAGGTACATCCAGTGCTGATATTCAGCCGGTTCGGACCGGTTCGCTCGAACCGGTTGTTGCATATTCACCCTTCTCGTGAATAAAAATTCCATATGAAATTTGTTGGGGTGATTATGTTTTTTTTTAACGGTTTTATATAATGTGTATTTATCAAGGTGATTAGTCTCGGCAACAAACACAATATTGTTCAGTTGTTCATTGTCCAAACGTACAAGCAAATGATTTTATTTTGGTCATACATTGAATTCTTGGATGATGATGTTTTCGATAGCATTTTCCTTAATCTTTTGAGAAAAAAATAAAGCAATTTTTTTTGACTTTTATTTTGCAAAATCAAAATTATTTTTTTATTAAACAAAAGTTTATATCATTTCCTTCAAGAGGCTTGTGGTCTGTTACTGGAATGCGACTTTAAAATTTTCGCTATTTTTATCAAAATTTTGCAAAAATATAATTTTTTTAAGCGAACCGGTTGTTAATTGTTTCGAATATCACCACTGGGTACATCTTCGAAATGTTTTAAGTAAAATGTAATTTAACGAATTAATGTGTAATTTAATTGATTGTCCCATGAATTTCTACAGACCTTATTAACTATGCGTTTGTTCCAATAACCACATTTTTAATATTAACCAACTCAAATGTTAGACCTACCTACCTACATATGTATGTATGTATTTCTAACTTTTTATACCCTACACCACCATAGTGGGAAGGGTATATTTGATTTGTGCATATGTTTGTAACGTCCAGAAATATTGGTCCAACACCCACCTTAAAGTATACCGATCGATATATTTAATACAAATATATCTCATATGTTTACAAACAATACGGTATAATTTTATTGTGATCGGTCCATAATTAGTCGTAGCTCCCATATAAGGACCACTTCCGAAAATCACTTTAAAGAGCATAACTCTCTTAAAAATGTTGGTATCCAAATAATATTGAACACAAATATGTTTCGTGTATATACATATAATATGGTAGAATTTTATGATGATCGGTCCATAATTAGTCGTAGCTCTCATATAAGGCCCACTTCTGAAAATCACTTTAAAGAGCATAACTCACTCAAAAATTTTGGTATCCAAATAATATTTAACGCAAATATATTTCATATGTATACAAATAATACGGTACAATTTTATTGTGATCGGTCCATAATTAGTCGTAGCTCCCATATAAGGCCCACTTTCGAAAATCACTTTAACGATCATAAATTTCTTAAGAATTAAAAATTCGACACAAATAATATACAGAAATGATGGCACCTAATTTTATGATGGTCGGTCCGTAATTAGTCGAAGCTCCCATATAAGACCCTCCCCGTAATCAACTTTAACCTCCATAAATCTTTTAAAAGTATTTATATCGAGATAAAGTTTAACATAGTATATAATATTTATATTCACAGAAATCATGACACTAAATTTTGGATGATCGGTCCATAATAGGTCATATCTCCCATATATCGCACATTTCTGAAAACTGTTTTATACATATACTGGGTGTAGGGTATTATATGGTCGGGCTTGACCGACTATACTTTCTTACTTGTTTTTATAATATTTAAATTAAAGAAGTAATCCTTCAGCTTTTTTAAGTTTTATTTATTCGTATCGATAATCTTTTTTAGATTCCTGTTTATCTAAAACTGTACATACATACATATATTTGTACATGCATATACACAAATAATAATAATAACAAAGAAAACTAAAAACAAAACAAAAAAGTGTATGCACTAAACCCCCACACTAAATTAACAATAATAAAGAGAATGATAACAAAAATAAAAATGCATACATGTACTCACACTATGGCAAAAACAACAATAAAACAAAAAAGTTCGTTGCAGTACAAAGCCACCATTTTAAAAAGAATGCACTTCAAAACAAAAATAACAACATATAGGTACTACATAAACATACATACACATATAAAAGTGCAATAACTGTTTAACAAGAGATATTAAATGTAAAGGCCATACACTTTCTACTAATGCAAAAATACAAATGGGATTAAATAAAATATACATAGGTAAATATTTGTATATACATACCTATATATATAGTAGATATATTTATGTATAAGCATATATAGATAGATATATGTACCTATGTGTATGCATACGTATATATACATATATATACCTAGATACAATAAAACACAATTTTTTTGTAAATTTTTCAATATTTAACTGTATTTTTATTTTATTTTTTAAATTATTACGACACATAATTAGTGTAATATTATTTACTTATCAAATTATAATAGGTAGGTATATAATATAGTAGTAGAGAAATACATAATTATGTATTGAAAAAAATATTATAAATCGCAAAAATTTTTGCAACTAAATTAAAATATATGTATATAAATTAATTGTATAAAAGAACAATAATAATGCCTAAAATCTATTAAATATGTGTTATAGGGGAATTTCGTTAATTTTTAGATTAATTTATGCTTATTAGAGAGGTGTGTGGCTACAAATAAAAGTCTAGCACTGCACGGCAGTGCAAAACTATATACATATGTAACCACCAGTATCTCTTAAAGTTAAATAAAGAAAAATTATTTGATTTTATAAAGGGATTTCGATTTTAGAGTTTAAACTTTAAAAATATTTTATTTTTTATAAAGGGTACTTTCTATGTTTTCAGTACAACTCTTTTCTTTTGTTTCTTATTTTCCTTTGTATACACGTATTCCTTTTTCCTTCCTTTTTTACTTTCTATTTATTTCTTCAATATCCTTTTTTTATACTCTTTATTTCATTTGCTTTTCTTCAATGTATGTATGTAAGTATTAATGGTTGTTTTTTTTTTGTGACGACGACGTATCAATTTTTGTGGCCAGCACAACCAAGTTTTCTATTATTGTTGGTGTTCATAAATTTGGTTAAAAGTTTTCTGGAATGCCCACTGGGATCGAAATGATTGGTATGGCCAGTAGCTTCCTTCTTCGAGCGATATTTGCCACTATGTCCAGAAAAGATGTATTTGTCCTGATCATAGTTATAATGATCATAAGCATCAAAATAAGCTTCAGACATGTTTATTGTTGGTGGTATTTATTTAGTTTTGTGTTTAAGTTTATACCTATGCGACTTTGAAAAAAATTCACTTTTCTTCTCTATATTAATTCAGCTTTTATTGCGTTATATCTTTCTTTGTTAAAGAAATAAATATTCTGTTTGTATGACTTTTTGTTGTTTTTTTTTTTTTTTGTAAAAAATTTAAACGTAGACCTTTTAATAGTCCTTCAATACACAAAGTATTTTTCACAATTAAACTTGTTTTGCGTACTACGTGGGGCTTTTATATATACTCCCAGCGCAACGGTAAAATGTGGAAGCATAACACTATAACACTCTATTAGAAATATACTAAATATTATATCCTCTCTTATCTATTTGGCGCTCGTTCTCTCTCTTTTAGGTAAACTTATCTTTTGTTTTGTTTTGATTGTAATTAACACTAAAAAACATTTTATTTCTAGAAAATTCCAAAAATTAATTTTTCTGATGAAATTGTGTGTACTATAAGATGCAATAGATTTTAATCATAATCTAATAAATTTACTGACTTTTAATATAAGATGCAACAAATATGTATGTTTATCCGAAAGCCTTTGGGTGCTCATAATGGTCTTGTATTTTAAGTTGTTTTAATAAACCAAACTTCCATAGAAAATGAATCGATAGCTTTTATTTGCCATACAAAATTCATCGATAACTTTTATTTTCTATAGCACATATTCCAGTAACATGAATTTTAAATTTGTTATCGATAACAGAAAATTTATATACATACATATATAGGTACATTTATTAATTATAAAAAATTTATCGACAACTTTAATTGTCGTCAACTATAGTACAACATTTAAATTCTCATTTTAAGAAATAAAAAAACTTTATTGAATTTTGGTTTGTTTAGTGTTAATTAACATTGTACTTCCATTTGTGTAAATAAAATTAATGCGCATTTTCTGATTCTGTTTTTGCAAAAATTCTTATTGCTTTCTTAATTTGTTTGTGCTTACTTGTTTTAAAAAACAATCGACACGTAATATTTATGTTTTTTTTATTTATTTAATAAAATTATGTGATAATAATTTGTATGTTTATTTAGCTCTCCCGTCTGTCGTATTGTAATAGCGTACATTTGAATTGTTGTTATATTTTACAAATGATAACTTTCTCTCACTTAAGTTATTTTGCTTACATTTTATGCTGCGGTTTGTTCTCTTCTCCTTTAATTGAAGAGCGTGTTTTTGCATTTTGTTTTAATTATTTGTTTATAAATAATATGTTATTGCCTAAACATATTCATATGCATGTAAATATGTACGTTCATTCATACATATGTATGTATGTATATGTATGAATATAGTACGATATTGAGTATTGACCGGTATTGTTTACAATTGTGCTCCACTTCAAATTTTATCTAATAGGTACCTACTATACGTATAGTTGCACCATGGGTACCTATTTAAATATTTTTTTTTGTATTTAATTTGAATTTTTCTGTTTAAATTATTTTTTATTGCAACTCTTTCAACAAGAGATACCTAAGTGTTTTCCTAAAATTTGTGCATATGAATCATTATTTGTGTTTGTGTGTTTTTTAGCTTAGTTTGTTTTGTTTCTTAGTTTATTTTTTTAAATTTATTTTGCTTATTTTAAATAAGAAAACTTAACGAAATAAATAAGCTAACGTGCTTATTTTTTATTTCTAGAACACCTTAACGTAGGTATTCAGTTTTTTTTTTTTTTTTTAATAAAAAGAAGAGACATTCATTTTTATTCAAATATTTAAAATTTTCGAATTGCTTTTAAAAAACTTAAAATTTGTTTGGACTATTATTTTGGCTTAATGCCGATTGCATCTCTTTTTATAGAATCGAAATTTTGGCTTCAATATTATTTTGAATTCTAATGCAAGGAATAGTAGCAAAGTAATGACATTTAAAAGTTACTACATTATGTATAAACAGCTTCTTATTATATGTACATATGTAGGTGAATTATATTTTCGACTAAATTGTTACAATATTTTTATTAATTGTAATATACAGTTCATATATGTATGTATTCATAATTTACACGTGGAAAAATCCTAAAATTTCAGCGCCAAAAAGAATCGAATATTCTACGGATAAAGTTTATCCAAAAACTATTCAAAGGGAATTACGAGATCAAGGGTATGCAACCCACTTTTTGATATACCCCATAAGTTCCCAATAATTATAAATATGTACATATGTATGTAGGTATGCTTTATATAATATAATAATTTAGCTTACTTTACGATTTATTTAGTTTAAATTTTACTAATCCACATTTTTCAACACTTTTTGGAACAATGGGCTTTAGTTTTCTCTCCACCACTCCTTTTGAAATACGTCTTTTACGAACTTTTTTCTTATCCTTTTCCTCGGTCGACAGTCTAATATTACCTTCTGATTTCTGAGATTCCAAATCAGATGGTAAAGTTGGCAATGCAAATTCGTCTAAGTCTGTTTTTGACTCGAAGGCGTTCTCAACAATTTCTGGCAATTCTAACTGCATGGCCTTTTCCGTGTGCACACGCTGTACATGTTCTTTTAGCTTATCGGAACGATGACTGCTGAAAGAACATAGTTGACATTTAAATTTACTGATATTATCGGTGGAATGTTTCATGGCGTGACGTTTGAGATTTTTCGATAAACTAAATTTGCAGCCGCAAATTTCACAAACAAATGGTTGTTCTTGTTTGTGGGTTTCTATGTGAAGTTTAAGATTTTCTTTCCGATTCGCTTGATGATGGCAGCCAGGATGAGGACATTTAAAGAATTCTGCTGCATGTCGTAGTTTGTGAGATTTAAGGGCTTTCATGTGTGTTGTACTGTAGCCACAGACATCGCATAGCATACGTTTTTCAGCATTGTGAACTTGGAGATGAGTGCTAAGTCCCTGTTTCCATTTAAATCCCTTGCCACAATGAGGACACAAATGTGGAGTTTCCTTGGAGTGTTTGGGGTGGTGTAGAACAAGAGCAGCTTTGGTCATAAAACGTATACCACACTCAAGGCAGAAAAATGGCTTTTTAACATCGGCATCGTGTCGTCTTAAATGGAAATCATATTCGCGCCAGCTCAAAAATCCCACTTCACATAAGGAACACGTCAAGTGGGAGGCTTCACAATTGCGCATATGTGTTATCATTTCATGCACACGGTAGCACTTGAAATCACAGGCTAAGCAATAATTTATTTTACTATTTGATGATGAGGAACGGGGATTTTTTAACTGTAATAATGTAGGTATAGGAAATAGGTATATTTGTTAAATTTATTTTAATTTGATAGTGTTTCCTTAAAAAGTATTATGTAACCGAAATTAGTTTTGATTTTTTATACGTAGGAAAATAAGTCAAAGCAATTAAAAATCAGTATATTCGACAATTTCCAATTACTTTTTAACTTAATTTATTGGTGAAGTTTTTGCTGGGGAAAGGCAAAATAAAGAGGCTTAAGTAAAAATTGCTGAAAAAATCTTGTTTTAAAAACAAAACAAAAATTAGTTTAAAAACAAGTTTTTTAATATAATTACCTTAAAAACGGTTTTCTTTTCATCGAATATATTCTCATTTTTTGTTTTATATGTGTAATTGCCATCTCCATTTATTACGCCCTCTTGTTTAATTTCTTGTTCATCTTCAACTTTGATTAAATCATCGACAACTCCATTTAAATCTCCTTTTGTTATCTCTATAATTTCATGAATTTCTTCTGGTATTTGAAATATTTTCATTAATTCACCCACTACCAATATTTTGGCTAATTGTTTAAAATGTGTTTCGTGTTCCTTAATGATGGTCACCATATCCTCATAGAAAAAATCCCCTATTGTTTGCAAACATTCGGTGCATTGAAAGTTCTTAATTTTTACTTTTAAGGGATTGTGTATGGAAAACTGTAGAGTTTTCTGTTGAAAATGAGAACCGCCAATAAATCTACTTTGTGCGGCCACCACACAGAAGTGACCATAAATAGAATCACCACTTTCTAGTTCGAGTATTAAATCACAAAACTGTCCCTGTCGCCTTTGATCGTTTAAATAGTTAGTGACTTTGGAATGCAGCGGTTGATGTAATGTGGGTGTAATCATTTGTTGAGGAGGTTTTATCATCGTTTCTTTCTGAAACAGAAACTACTTCGGAATATGTAGTAATTTAATTAAATTGTTGTTTGATGGGCATTTTTTTGTTTACATAAAACAGCTGTTAATTTATACACTGTGATTGACATTCACAATAGTGTTGTGCAATAAAGGTGAGTGCAAATCGACAACAAATACAACACAAAACAGAAACAACAGGCATTTTGTTTGGGTAAAATAATGTACTACTATCAAAAATACTTGAAAATGTATTACTTTTGACATAAGTAAATTGTAAACAAAGTCAGTCAGCTGGGCTACTGCACTCACCTTGTAAAGTTACACCATGGTCATTGTTTTAAGACAATTGACAAACACTTTTCATTGTCATATGTGCAAAGTTTATGCATCTACCAATGGCAGCATTGTCATAGAAATTATTTCTAAATGCAACTATGTGTCCACGATGGTCAGATATTACAACGTTGTCATATCTACCAATGTGCCATCAATTTACTGACATTGAAAAATTTTTAGGAAAAGGTAAATTGTCAGTTTACACGACTGTACGAAAACTAACAAACGGCCAATGGCAGCATTGTCATAGAAAATTTTTCTAAATGCAACTCAGTATATACATAAATAATAAACAAACAAGTGTGCATTAAGCATTAAACACATTCGAGACAGCAGGCTACCGACTACAATATGTCAAAAATAAAATACACACGTTTAGATAAAAGTGACTATATTGACGACAGCAGGCAACACGACTGCAGGTTGTTGTCCATGCTGATTTTTTCGTCGCTGTCAAATTAAACTAATTTCTAATTTTGTTGGCGACAAAACAAAAACAGTGTTGACCATATAGCAAAATGTGTAAAGCAAATTAAATAAAATAAAAAGCAAAATACAAAATTAAAATGTTATGATCATTTATGCATCAAGAGTTGTTAAATGTATCAATAATATTATATTAATAATAATACAAATGAGTGAAGTTTATTAGCATGTCTGGTATCATGTACATGTTTTTCATATTTCATAAAAAAACGCTACTTTAAAAAAAATAAAAGCCTTAAGTGGCACCACTGAAATATACATAAATGGATTACTACAACAGCTGTTTATATTTTTATTGTTTTGTTTGATTAAATTTTGTAAGTGCTTTATTGTTTAAGATTTATTATTTTTAATCTTTTTATTTACTTTTTGTTGTATTTTAGTAATAGCTTCTATAAAATCAACAAAATTCTCTTCAGCCAATATGTTATTTAAAAAATTCGAAGAACAAATTCATTTTTTATTAAAACGTCAGATTTCGGGATCAGCTGATGAGTATGTAGCTGTCGTTTTCAAAATAATTAAGTAGCTAGCTACAGGGCGACTTAAGTACCCAGCGGCATTTGCACTCGTGTAGTCGTGTAGCCTGCTACAATATGTCAAAAATAAAATACACACGTTTATATAAAAGTGACTATATTGACGACAGCAGGCAACACGACTGCAGGTTGTTGTCCATGCTGATTTTTTCGTCGCTGTCAAATTAAACTAGTTTCTATTTTTGTTGGCGACAAAACAAAAACAGTGTTGACCATATAGCAAAATGTGTAAAGCAAATTGAATAAAATAAAAAGCAAAATACAAAATTAAAATGTTATGATCATTTATGCATCAAGAGTTGTTAAATGTAATAATAATATTTTATTATATTAATAATAATAAAAATGAGTGAAGTTTATTAGCATGTCTGGAATCATGTACATATGTTTTTCATATTTCATAAAAAACGCTACTTTAAAAAAATAAAAGCCACTGATATATAAATGGATTACTACAACTGTTCATATTTTTATTGTTTTGTTTGATTAAATTTTGTAAGTGCTTTATTGTTTAAGATTTATTATTTTTAATGTTTTTATTTACTTTTTTGTTGTATTTTAGTAATAGCTTCTATAAAATCAACAAAATTCTCTTCAGCCAATATGTTATTTAAAAAATTCGAAGAGCAAATTTATTTTTTATTAAAACGTCAGATTTCGGGATCAGCTGATGAGTATGTAGCTGTCGTTTTCAAAATTATTAAGTAGCTGGCTGCAGGGCGGCATAAGTACCCGGCGGCATTTGCACTCGTGTAGTTGTTGTTGTAACAGCAGTAATTGCTGAGTTGACAGCCCTTGGCCGAGTGATCTCGGGTCATTCCGGTGCGTATAACCGGCTGTCGTGGGAATGCACTCGTGTAGCCTGCTGTCTCGAATGTGTTTAATGCTTTAAGTTGTGCCCGGTCGTTCATTTCAGTGACCGGTCATTTTCGTTCATTTATCCAAGACTGATCCGTTCATTCAATTCGTTCACTTTGAACGAATGAATACAACCCCCCTTATTGAATGTGATTTTCTTCTTGTCTTTTGACAAACAGCAGCTGAACGAAATTGATCCGTACACTATTGAACGAAAACCGTTCAGTTAAATGACCGGCTCATTTCGTTCAATGAAGTGATCCGTTCATCTTAACCCGTTCGTTCATGAACGACACAGCTCTAGTGTTCAAACATCCCAATTCTTATTGTTTAAATCGGTCTTATTTTTATTTGGTAGTACATATATGTAAGTATGTACACACAATTGTGCTCTTTGACATTCTCTTTTATTAAACACATTCGCAAGTTGTTTTTAAAGAGATTGCTTGTGTCCATTTCATGTACATATGGATGTATATTTTAATAAATTGGCTTTTTGTGTTGTTATCGTGAATTAATAAAATTATATACATATGTACATACAAACAAAATTATATGACTTCAAAAATAAAACTTTTGTTATAAAAGTCACATATATAGTCTTAATCTATGATAAAAGTGGTTAAAAATGGAGTCTTCACGAAATGAAGTTCTTAATGAACTCATTGAATGTATTGGAGTAGCTGCCGAATTGAATTCGGATGATAGTGAAAAAGAGGACATACTCATAGGTATGTAAATGATATACTTATGTACATACATATGTGCATTGTATGTTTACATGTTATTATGTTGGTAGTTTCTTTGTTATTCATTTTAACATTTGTTTAGAATTGGTTGAATTAGCCAAGAAGGCCACATACCTTCCACTCAAAAAGCACAAAAAGCAATGGGTCAAGCCTTGGAGGAAACCTAGAAAAGAGCATGGGTCGTTTTCTTTCCTGACAAATGAGTTGTTCTTGAGCGATGATTCTTCCTATAGAAATTATTTAAGGATGTCAAAATTGCAATTTGAAACAGTGCTTAATTTGATAGAACAAGATATAAAGCGTTCGAATACGGTTATGAGGGAAGCAATTACACCAGCCGAAAAATTGGCTCTGACTTTACGATTTCTGCTTACTGGTAAGTTTATAAAAAATAACATAATTTGCAGAGAAAATAATTCTGTAGGTATATCCTACATACATATTTATTAACTAATTGCTATAGGGGAAACGTTCAAAAGTATTGAATACCAGAGCAGTATATCGAAGGCAGCTATTTGTAGAATTATACCTGAGGTGTGCGAGGCGATTTGGAAAAGATTAAGATCCATATATTTAAAGGTAAATAAAAATTATAAAATAGCAACTTAAAAGATTAGTTTTATAAATTTTATAAACAAATGTTTTTCAATAGTTCCCCAACAATGTATCTGACTGGGAGAATATTGCAAAAGAGTTTGCATTAAAATGGCAATTTCCCAACTGCATTGGTGCTTTAGATGGGAAGCACATAAACATTCGATCACACCGAAAAGGTGGTGTATTTGACAACAACTACAAGGGTACAAATAGCATTATTTTGATGGCCCTTGTTGACGCAAACTGCAAATTTGTTTACGTAAATGTAGGTTGCAATGGTCCCAATAATGATGCTGGAGTTTTTTTACAGTGTAAACTCAGGACCATCCTGGAAGAAGCAAGTGAAATACCAGCTAATGCATTAGTGGGTAATGGCAGGAGCCTGCCTTTTGTGGTTATAGGAGATGACGCATTTCCTCTCCAAACCCATTTGCTGAAGCCATATCCCTATCAAACAAATTCATCAGAAAAGCAAGTGTTTAATGTACGAATTTCCCGGGCTCGGCATGTAGTTGAACACACTTTTGGAATTCTCTCTAACAGATTTAGAGTGTTTCTAACACATATTAATTTGAAAGTGGAAACAGTTAAGAAAATAACCTTTGCTTGTTGCGTACTACACAATTTTTTAATCCAATCGGATGAAACTTATTTAAGTACATCAGAGATTTCAAAAAGTAATGTCCCAAGAAATAATTTAAAAACCGTATACAATCCGAGCAAAGGGGAAGAAGAAACAATTCGACAGCAATTTATGGCCTATTTTAATAACGAGGGAAAGTTAGATTAGTTGTAAAATTTATTTTAGTCTTTAATAAAAACTTTTATGAAATGCATGTATGATTTTTTTAACTTGTGGACAAAACTCATAGAAAATTGAAGAAAATAATCACCTATGTTCTATATTCCACTACGAAGTGAAACTAAATCGTTTTCATTTCCACATGGACAAATTCACGGCGTTCTAGAACACGAAGTGAAACTTTTAACTACGATGAACGAAACTAAAAGTGATATTTTACTTTTCAAATCATTTTCACAAAATTTAGAACACAAAATTAATGAAAATTTCACTTCCACTTAATTTTACAAATGTAGAACCCAGGTGAATGTGTAATTAAGAACAGTAGTATTCAATATTTAAATCGTTATCGTTTTTTATAATTTGTGAAATATTAAGGACAGTGTTAAATATATTAACATTTTCAAATTCAGGTAATTTTTAAAAGTTACATTAAATTAATTATGATTACACGAGAGTTTTTCAGTATATGAAAAGTTCTTAATACTTGCTTAACATGGGTAAAAGCAAATTCTGTGATGTTAGTACTCGAAAAATTATTGTAGAAATGTATCAGAATGAAAACACTACCTTGAATGTTTCAAAAACAATGGTTTTCCAAGCGGTGAAATATTTCAGAAAGTATTCGACTACAGAAAAGGTGGCTTGTAAAAAAAGAAGCCATATTACAACACTTCGTGAAGATGCACTGATTGTGCGCCAGTCGAAAAAAATTCACATAAATCAGAAAATGAGATTCGAATGGCACACTTTAGCCAAAACTGTCTGTAGACGTTAAAACGTCGATTGCGATAAGTTGGACTGTTTGAAAGATTTTCACGAAAAAAGCCATTATTAAATATGTTTGCCGACCAATGTTGAAAGAATTTGATCCAAAGTGCAACCGTCACTTTGAAGCATGGATGAGGTTCTATAATATTTTGGGGTGCTATGTCGGCGCTTAGTGTTAAGCCGCTGCTCAAAATTAAGGGAAATATTGATGTTTCAGAATGCAAGAATTCTAAGCGGTACAATGATAACGTATGCTGATAAGAACATGCAACAACAAGATAACGATCCAAAGCATACGGCTCATCACGCCAAGCAATATTTTTTTAACAATTCGGTTACTGCTCTTGACTGGCTTTCATGCAGTCCTGGGGGGTTACTGTGTATTTCGATTCGAAAAGAACTTATGCACGAATAATATAATTCTAAATATGACTCACAGATTCATAAATAATAATTAATTTGAAACAATATGCAGTTATTTTCTAGGAGTAAGAGTTAAATTCACTAAAGTACGACAAATTTTGAGAATATCATAAAATCTTTCATATTATTTGCTTCAAGCTCACATGTTAGTATCGTGTCCTTAATTAGTTGCACGTAACTGTACATACAGTGGGTAGCAGAGGTGAGTACATGTTTGTATTTTCTGAATTGTAAAGATCATAAAAATGGTAATAATGGAGCGATTTTTAAATTTCTTTTTCTATTTTAATTCTTATTTAGTTCTTTACATAATTCTTAATAAGAGAAATAAAAGCCCAATAAAACAAGATTGTAATTTAAATAACAACAAAACAACTTGTATGTACTCAGTTTTGCTCACACTTGTTATCAACCAAATTTTTGAATCCGTTTTTGATTTACCGTTATTTGAAATTAAGTTTTTAAATTTGTTGCTGCAATCTTTAATTTTGTCAGTATGAATTTTAGTTTTAAATATTAACTGCCGTATTTATAAAAAATAAAGTATACTTGAAGTATGCTTTTAAAGAAAATTTTCATACAAAATTTTCTTAAAGTACATTTGAAGTCTACTTTAATTTTTTATAAATACGGCAGTAATTGAATAACTCCGTGTTCCAAAAACGTCGTTTTTTTTAATTTAAAAAAGTAAAAGTTAATATTTTTTTTAAAAATGAAGAAACTATCGATAGCCGTGGAAAATTTGATAATAAATAAAACAAAGGATGACTCCTCGTCACGTATGATAGCAAAAGAGCTTAATATAAGCCAATCAGTAGTTGTTAGAGTGTTAAATCGGCGAAATGTAGCTCCTAAATACAGGTTTTCAGTCGCCAACGATTATTATTTGATGGAGACGCACGCCCTATAATGAGAAAAATGAGAGCAGACACGTCTTTACTCCTAAAAGAAGCTTCCTTAGCAATAAATAAAAATGTTAGCCGATGTACAGCAAGAAGAGCGCTACACAATATTGGGTACATCTCAGCTTTAAAAAACCTAAACCAGCACTGTCAGATAAAAATGTTTCAGCACGTTTAAAGTTCGACAGACTACACAAAGATTGGACTGTTGATGACTGGAAACGCGTAATATGGTCAGATAAATCCAACTTTAACCGATATCAATCTGACGGTAAAAAGTATTATTGGCGTCGACAGCGGGAGAGTATACAACGACACCATGTTAAACAGATTGTAAATCATCATCATGGTTTGGGGTTACTTTACATTGTGGCATGTTGGTGGATTACAAAAAATTTATGAAATCATGAGAAAAGAAGACTATTTAAAAATATTGCAGATTCAACTTCCCGATTTTGTAGATCTGAGCGCATACCCTGAGTAAGAAGTTGTGTTTCAACAGGATGGAGACCCAAAACACACCTCGAAAATCGTTAAGGAATGGTTGAATGGGCAAACATTTCAATTGATGCAGTGGCCTCCGCAAAGTCCCGACCTCAATCCAATTGAAAATTTGTGGTAAATTGTGAAAAGACGGTTGGGACAGTATCGAACAGCTCCGTCGAACTTCGCTGAGTTGTGGCAACGTGTGGAGCTGGAGTGGCAGAGAATTCCACATGAAATTATCCAAAAGTTGGTTGAAAGTATGCCCAATCGCATAAATAGTGTATTAAAAAATAAAGGGCTGTAAACTAAGTACTAAAAATTTAAAAGTTTTTGTTTTTTTTTCTGAAAGTGCAAAACTGAGTACATACCCAGCAAGCCACATGAGTCCGAAAATAGTCTTTTCTGACACCTTTTTCGGAGCGTTAACGCTCTTTATGATCCCAAAAAACAATCATAATTGCTCCGAAAACCTTCAGAAAAGAGGGTCATTACATTCGAAAATGGTCCGTCAGAAAGAGCTCTTAGATAATGTCAGAAAAGAGTCTTTTATGAGGGGTTTTTTGGGCTCTTAAAGAGCTCTTAGTTAATGTCTGAAAAGAGTCTTTTATGAGGGTTTTCTTGGGCTCTGTGTAATCTTGTTTTTATCATTCTTGTGTGGTACAGCTATGTTTTTTTTTTTTGTTCAAAGTACAAATAACAAGACCACAACGCTTTGGTACACACATAATTAAGTGGAATTTCTGTGTCATACTGCGTGTCGACTCAGGACAGTAACAAGCAATTTTTTCTTTCGCTCCGAAAATGCTCTTTAGTTGGACTCTTTTCTGACTCCTTTTTTCGGAGCGCTCCTAAAATGGTATGCTGGGTAAGATTTTTTTTTTTTTTTGCATATTCTTTTTTATTGTATCTTCATTTTAAATGAACTAACAATAGGTATTCAAATCCTAAAACTAAAGTTAATTAAGATAAGTCCAGCCAATGCTAGACAAAATCTAGTTTTCAAATTCGATAGGATATAATGAGCAACTTGTATTTATTCATCTGAGAGCGGTGGTGTCCCTCCTTCTCAAACGGCTATGACCGGGATGTTGTAAGATGTCTCGAGCGAGGGGATTTGGATGAGTTTCCAGCTTACCCAAATAAAGGTCCACGTGTTTAGTTATTTCCCATTTGACAAGTGGAACATCAAGATCGTTGTGTATGTTGTTGTTTTTAATATACCAAGGAGCGGTAGTTATCATTCGTAGAATTTTGTTTTGACGGCGTTGAATTTTCTCAATATTGGAGTTGGAGGCAGTGCCCCATAACTGGATACCATAGCACCAAATTGGCTTTAAGATTGAGTTGTAGAGTAGAAGCTTACAATCGAGCCGAAGGACGGAGTTTCTGCCGATGAGCCAATGAATTTGGGCTGCTTTCAGTTTCATTTGAGTCAGCTTAGCATCTATATGTGGTTTCCATGTGAGGCGACGGTCCAGATGAATACCAAGATATTTCACGTGTGAGTTTTGAGGCACTATATGGTCATTAATACGAATAGGGGGACATGATTTCCTACGTAGAGTAAATGTTACGTGGGTGCATTTCTGTTCATTTATTTTTATTCCCCATTGTCTTGCCCATTTCTCCACTTGCGTTACGTGGTGTTGTAATTGAATCGAGGCATCTTTTGGATCTTTGTGAGTACTGAAAAATGCCGTATCATCAGCAAATGTTGACGTGTGAATTTCATTGTTTGTTGGCATGTCTGCTGTGTACAGCAAGTATAGAATTGGTCCTAAGATACTACCTTGAGGGACGCCAGCACCTATAGGTTGAGGACGGCTTAAATAATCACCTTCTTTAATCAGAAACTGACGGTCGATTAAGTATTTCCATAGTAGGTGTTGAAGATTCACCGGCAAGTTCTGCTTTAATTTAGATATCAGGCCTTCATGCCATACTTTGTCGAAAGCTTGAGAGACGTCAATAAAGAGTGCCGAACAGTATCTCTTTTCCTCAAAGGTTTTTCTTATGACTTGTACCAATCTATGTGTTTGTTCTATTGTACTGTGTTGACGTCTGAAGCCAAACTGGTGATTGGGAATGCAGTTGTTTTCTTTCAAAATCGAAGTCAGCTTGGTTATAAGCAATTTCTCGAATAATTTGGACATAGTTGGTAATAGACTTATTGGCCTATACGACTCAACTTTGCAAGGATCTTTTCCCGGCTTAGGAATCATCTTTACTAGTGCAATTTTCCAAACCGGAGGGTAGTACTCAAGCCGTAAGATGGCATTAAAAATAAAGAGGATTAATCTTTTTGCAATGCGAGGCAGCTCAAAAATCATTTTATTGCTGATTTTATCAAACCCAGGTGCTTTTTTAACATTTAAATTATCAATAGCCTCAACAACCTCCAGATATTGAAATCTTATTTGTACAGGTGGTCTGGCAACAACAGGCGGTAGTTGGCTAATGTCAGTATCCATATTGGGAGTGAATACATTTTTTAAATGACTTACGAAAAGGTTGCCTTTTTCTTCGTTATTTCGAGCCCAAGATCCGTTCAAAGTACGCAGTGGAGGTTTTGCGATTACGGGTTTTCTTAGATTTCGGTCTGCACGCCATAATGAATAATTTGACTGGGAAGTTGCGTCTAGACCTTCCAGATGTTGTTTGAGAGACTCTGCTTTTTGTGCTTCTAGCAAGATCCTAAGATTTTTGGTACATTCTCTCAACCTAGTTTTAAGTTGGGGCGATCTGTGTTGTTGCCACTCTCTTCGGACTCTCCTTTTTTAAGACAATAGTTGCTCAACATCTGCAGAAAAAACTCTGTTGTACCTATTCGGGCGGTAAGTGGAAGAAGCATGTTCTGCGGCTTTCTCGACATGTTCATTAAGACTTTTTATACAGGTATCGATGTCTTCAGCAGTTTATAACGGGAGTTTCACTGTGCAGTGAGTGCTGATGTATTTTTTGTATTTTAACCAATTCAGACGTTTGACAAGAAGTAAGGCATCAGTTACGATTTGCTGAGGACTTCTGATGGTGATTACAGTGGGTGAGTGATCTGAAGAAAGATCCAGTGAAGCCTCGACTTCAATGAGTTCCGGGGATACCCCTTTCGCCACGCCGAAATCGATAACGTCAGGATTTTTTTGCTGGTCAGTTGGCCAATAAGTTGGTTGACCAGTTGAAATCACATTCAGTCCCATTTCAGACAGGGAGTCGTACAAGATACGACCTTTAGGGCTAACGAGTCGTGAGCCCCAGAATGTATGCTTAGCATTGTAGTCGCCAGCCGCTATGAAACGGCTACCTAGTGATTTGTAAAAATCTCTATACTGATCTTTTGTTATTGAAAATCTGGGCGGACAGTAAACTGACGAGATCACGAGGTTTTGACAAAAGTTCTCAATACAGATGTTTGTTGCTTGAAGATAACACTCTGAAAGACCACCCAATGAATGGTGTTTGATTCGCGATTTGACCAATATTGCCGAGCCACCACATGATCTATCTCTGGGGTCCTTGGTGTCGTAGAATGTATAACCACTTATTTTAAAAATGCTTCTCGACGTCATATGAGTCTCGGAAATCAGCATTACATCAATTTTCTTATTAAAAAGAAAATATTCAAGTTCATTTTTGTGTTGGCGTATGCCGTTTGCGTTCCAGAAACATATTTTGAGACAGTTCATGGTCTATTAAGTATGGCCTGCAGTAGCGTGGACTGCATTTTTTGCATCTCCTGCATCATACTTGTCATGCTTGTCATGAAATGGTTCATGGATTGCACCAGATTCTCCATTATACCTTCAAGACGGCTAAAATTGTGGCTGTTTGTATCATTTATTGGTGATTCATTTTGCACTGTTGGTTGGTTAGATCTTAGCACGTTGACATATGAAAATTGGCTAGTGGATGCTTGTGCTACGGGGGGAATAATTGTAATAGGTACTTTTGTCGTCTGAGTAGGGGTAGAAGCGGATTTGTTGATCAAGGAGCGTTTAACGACCCCGAAAACAGGGCAACCCCTGTAGTTGGCAGTGTGGTTTCCACCGCAATTGCTGCATCTTTTTACCCTGGAATCATCCTTAGGTTTATCGCACTTTGAGGTGTCATGAAGATCCCCACAAACAACACAAACAGTAGGCAACTTACAATAAGATTTAGTGTGACTATATTCTTGGCAGTTCGAACACTGTACTGGGCCAGATCGCTTATGAGGTTCTTCCACTGTAACTCTTCGGTGTATTATGAATTTCAAGTCATATATAGGATGTGTTTCATTTTTCTTCAGCTTAACATCACCAGGTTCTAACTCCACTCTAAATAATGGTTGAGGGATCCTATCTCTGTTTCTTATATTTGATACGGCCTTGATTTTAAAGCCTTTGTCGGCCAAACTGCTCTTGATCTCCTCAGGATCAACAAAATAATCAATTCCCTTAATTACGACTTGTAGACCTTTTGCGCGAAGCATGTACCGTGGAAACGTAGTATAAGAAAGTAAAATCAAGTGTGTGTGAATTGCTTCGTGTAAATTTTGACTAAATATACCTAGAATGTAAATGTTATTGAAAATGTTTTTCATATATTTTGATCCAAAACTCTTTACAAACTTTATTTGTTAATCGCATTTTAATTGTTTTTAAACGTCAGACGGACTAACATTTTGTACTAACGTTTTTGGTTGACCGATTTTGAACATTCTCAATATCAAACATTTGTTTTCCGACGGGTATATTGGAATAAAATGAAAGTTTTGACATTTTATTATTATATGCAACAACTCATGTATAGTTACACCATGCAACAACAACTATTGAAACTATTATTAATTAAAAAACTAAAAAAAAATTTATTTTAAAGCTTGATGTTAAACAATGTTTTTGTCTTCTATTGGGACAGAAAATAAATAGTCCTGACGGTGTACCGACTCTCGAGCACGCAACATACAATTAATTTAATTAATTAATTTAAAGATTGTCCTTGAGATTTATTTATCGACATAGCGAATGCAAGGCGAACTGGAAATTGGACGCGTTTAAAATTAAATTGTAGAACACTGGGGATAAGCACTTCTTCACCTTTAAACTTCCCTATAATTACCTTTGCTTAATAGTGTTTGGCATCAGCGTTTTAACTGTAGAAATAAAATACTTTGTTTATACTTTAATTATAAAATTTTGTAATTATATTATAAGCATTGAATAATTTGTACAAATATTTTTCTCTATTGTAAAATAAAAATTCGAACTTGAAACAATAATTTACAATAGGTTATGGGCCCAGTTAGCTGGTCATGTCGAAAGCAAAGTTGTGTTTCACTCTCTACAGCTGAAGCCGAATTCATAGCATTGTCAGAAGCTTGTAAAGAAGCAAAGTGGATTCATGGACTACTTCAAGAAATGAATAATAAAGTAAATACACCGATTACAAATTTGGAAGATAATCAGAGTTGCATTAAGATGGTTTTAAATAAAAAATGTGTTGGATATATTCAAGGTGAATTTAAATACAAGGTGACAGCGTAGCGCCAGCTGATTATTCATGGTGAAATTGAAAGGTGACAGCGTAGCGCCAGCTGATTATTCATGGTGAAATTGAAAATGTCAAAAAGTTATAAAAAAAAAAACTTTTTGACAGTGACGAAGGTTTTTACATACAGAAAAATGCCTGTTGTTCTTGCCTTGTTGTAATTGTTGTAGCAATGCTGTCACCTAGTATTTAATTTCACCATGGATATATTGGCCTATCCCTACAGCAGCATTTCAAATTACTAATATGGCAACTCTGTCATCTTTGACATTTTGCTTTTGTAACTTGTTTTTTTTTTATTCTTACTTGTCTATTCTATCATTTCTGGTTTTTAAAACCTTCTTACTTTTAATTAAACTTTATTAATAAATAATTTTGTAGTTGAATTAAATCAGCACCACTGCGTTTTTTCTATAAAATGTAATGCTAGAACAAAACATGTTGACATAAAATATCATTTTGTATAGGATTATTGTATTCAAAAGTTTATAAACTTTAAGTATTGTCCTACTGATATAATGATAGCAGATATTCTAACAAAACCACTTGCTAAAACACGATTGTTAATATTAAGAAAACTTTTAGGACTTATATAATTTGTAAACAAAGAGGAGGAGTGTAGAAATAAAATACTTTGTTTATACTTTAATTATAAAATTTTGTAACATTTATCGATGATCATAGCAGATATTGTTCAGTATATCTTTTAAAGACATAAGGTGAAGTTTATAGCAAATTAGTTGAATTTTGGAATTTAATAAAGAATCAAGTTGGTCATTATCCGAAAGCTATAAGATCAGACAGAGGTGGAGAATATGTAGGCAAAAAAGTTAAACAATTCTTATCAGAATGTGGAACTAAAATTCAATATAGCGTACCATATAGTCCACAGCAAAATGGGGTCGCAGAAAGAAAGAATTGTACTTTAATAGAAATGGTTAAATGTATGTCGATTGATTCTGGTTTAAATAAACATTGTGAAAATATGTTTAGCGTAACATCAATTAAACATGGAAATATCAGCGAAACCAAAATTCAAGTGAAAAAGGAAGATGATTTTCAAAAATTGTCCAACCAGTTGGAGAGGGAGAGTAGGGATTTCTATACCTTCCAGCTGAAAAGCGCAAAAGGACTCCAAGTCGTTCTAAAGGGTATATACCCAGATGTTGATCCTGCCGAGATAAAGACTAGCTTAAAGGAAAAAGGCTTCAAAATTAAGAGCATAACGAATATTAGAAATCGTGAAAAGATTCCACAGCCTATGTTCAGGGTGGAATTGGAACCTGGAGATGTCGTATTAAAGAAAAACGAGTCCCATCCCATCTACAATATGATTTACCTTCTGCATCGTAGAATCACCGTGGAAGAACCGCATAAGCGTGAGGGACCCGTTCAGTGTCTTAACTGTCAAGAATTTGGTCATACCAAAGCGTACTGTAAATTGCCGACAGTTTGTGTTGCGTGTGGGGAGCTACATGCAACTGCTCAATGCGATAAGTCGAAAACTGACTCAAAAACAGAGCTCAGATTTACTCGATTTTACTCGCGAGTGAAAAACACTCGCGAAGAAGAGTACTCGAAGAGTACGAGTGTTACAAAAAGTTTACTCTCCACTCGTTTGTTTTAGGTGGGAGTACTCGCGAGTACTCCTTTTTAAAAATTAAGAGTGGGAGTAAAAATCTTCGAAATAGAGTGAGAGTTTACTCTTAAGAGTGAAATCGAGTGGAAAAATAGAAACTGTTTGTCTTTGCTGACTTGTGTGTGCGTGTGGTTTTTGTTACTTTTTCAGTCTTTCTCATACAGTGCGCGTGTGCGGAGCAATTAGTTTGTTTTATAATAAAAGTTGTATTATATTTTTAAAAGTTTACTTATATTTTCTATATTATAATGAACAATAAAGACATAAATAATGAAACACGAAAATATTTTCGTTATGACAGTGAATCGTAATCTTCGAGAAATCTTCTTCGCGAGCATTTTTGTACACAAAAACCACCGGTCCCTAACAATACATTCTGCTGCTTTTCTCTTCTCGACCTCCCAGTCCTCCCTCGTCAGTCACCTTTCCCTACCATAGTCTATACTTGCTACTACACACGCACACACAAATTGGCAAAAACGAACAGTTTCTATATTCCACTGTATGAGAAAGACTGAAAGAGTACTCGGCAAGAGTATAATCTGCTCGATTTCGAGTGTATTTTACTCGCACTCGAAATCGAGCGAAGCATATGCGCTCTTATTCGAGTGGCATAGAAAAATAGAGTATACTCGATTTTTTTTTTCACTCGCAGGAGTACTCGCGCTCGAATTCGAGCGAGTTTCACTCTCTACTCGAATTCGAGCGAAGATTTCGGAGCTCTGCTCAAAAATAAAAAAATGCAGTAACTGCGGAGGTAACCATACCGCAATTTATAGAGGTTGTCCAATTTACACTCATTTGAAAGGCATAAGAACCAACAAAACGTCAGTATTGCCTAATCATCCTCAACAGCCAAATTTTGCATCGAGTGACAATTTCCCTCAATTGTTACGGTCCACTAGTCATGTAAACGCGCCTAGTTCTAGACAAGTTTCTTACGCAAACGTGGTTAAATCTAATATGCCAGGTTTGGAGCAGGGACCTAAATCACAATATTACGAGCCTAATATTAATACTCTAGAGACTACATTGCAGACACTTGTCCCAACTATGAACACCTTTACGACCACTATGACATCCATGATGCAGGAAATGCTCAAAATGCAATCCACTATCTTACAAGCCATTTTAAAGAAATGATTTGTTTAAAAATTTGTTTTTGGAATGCGAACGGCCTCCGCCAACATAAAAACGAACTAGAACACTTCCTGATGGATAAGCAGATTGATGTCATGATGATTGCTGAAACTCACTTGACGGCGACAGGGTACTTCAAAATTAATGGCTACGTGTTGTATGATACTAAAGATCCCCGCGGAAGAGCATGTGGAGGTTCGGCAATTCTTATAAAGAACAGAATAAAATATTATTTAATGAACAACATATGTAAGAATTACCTACAAGCAACAAACATTTGTATTGAATTCTGTCAATACAATTTTGTTTTATCATCAATTTATTCGCCGCCTCGATTTTCAATAAAAGAACACCAATACTACAGCGTCTTCAATTCCCTTGGAGCTAGATTTTTAGTTGCTGGTGACTTTAACGTCAAACACACATTTTGGGGTTCTCGTCTGGTGACCCCGAAGGGTCGTGAGCTCTTCAACACCATTGCCAAAATGGGCTTAGATGTACTCTCAAGCGGGATTCCCACTTACTAACCGACGGACCGACGGAAAATTCCCGATGTTATTGACTTTGGAGTAGTGAAAAATATCCCTGTAGAATCGATACAAGTGGAGCCTTCATTAGACTTGTCTTCAGATCACTCTCCTTCTATTATTTCAATGCGTTTCCTTCAAGGGAATGGCTCTCCATTTCGGGACATATCTAAAACCAGAGTAAGTTGGATAAATTATAAAAAGTATTTAAGTTCCCACTGCACGGAAAATGTAGTGTTGAGAACTACCGAGGATATTGATGGGTCGATTGGCAAGTTTACTGAGAACATACGAAGAGCTGTACATCACGCCTCCACATATGACGTTGAGTGCAGAAGTGGGACAAACAGAACTTATTTCGCTGAACTCGATCATCTCCTGTCAGAAAAAAGAAGAGTTAGAAGAGAGTGGCAAATTCACAGGTCTCCTCAACTGAAAGCTAGGTTACGAGAATGCAGAGATATACTAAGAAATTTCTTAGAAATCCAAAGAACGGCCTCACTTAGATCTTACTTTGAGTATCTTGATAGTACCCCACAATCTGACTATTCCTTATGGAAGGCGGCACGAGGTTTAAAAAGACCAGTTAGAGGAAAGTCTCCTCTGCGAAATCCGACTGGAGACTGGGCTAGAAATGATTCCGAGAAGGGGACTTTATTTGTTAACCATTTGAGAAATGTGTTTACTATAAACAACTCAAATAATGCATCTGATTTGCCTCCACTCGTTATTAGACCTCCTGTACCTCTAAGACTTACCTTTAATGATGTTAAAAGCGCTATTGGTACTCTGAATCTTAAAAAAACTCCAGGTATGGATAAAATCAGCAACAAAATGCTTGTGGAGTTACCTCGTGTAGCTAGAAGAGTTATCCTTTTTATTTTCAATGCTATTTTACGCCTAGAATACTATCCTGCAGATCTATGATTACCATGATTCCTAAGCCAGGGAAGGACCCCACTAAAGTAGAGTCTTATAGGCCAATTAGTCTACTGCCGACAATTTCAAAACTGTTTGAAAAATTGTTATTGGCTAAGTTGATTCCAATTCTGAACGACACTCAATGTATCCCAAATCACCAATTCGGGTTCAGAGCTAAACACAGTACCATCGAACAAACACACAGATTGGTAAATGTGATAAGACGGTCGTTTGAAGAGAAAAAATACTGTTCCGCGCTTTTCATTGATGTTTCCCAAGCGTTCGACAAAGTCTGGCATGAAGGTTTAATGCATAAAATTAAATTAACTCTGCCTGCTAACACCCACAAACTTATGAAAAGTTATTTATGTGGTCGCAAATTTACAATCAAAGAAGGCGATTTTTTAAGCCCCGCTCAGCCAATTGAAGCAGGAGTACCCCAGGGTAGCATACTGGGTCCAACTTTATATTTGATTTATGCATCCGATATGCCGTCAGACCCCATAATACATACTTCAACTTTTGCAAACGATACAGCCTTTATTAGCGTTCATAAGGACCATCAAATAGCATCACAGAACTTGCAGAAATATGTTTATAAACTAGAGAATTGGCTTGAGCTTTGGAAAATCAGGGTTAACGAACAGAAATGTATTCATATAACTTTCACATTGCGAAAAGATACCTGCTCGTTCATCAGAATAAATAAGCAAATTATCCCGCAACACAATGAAGTGAAATACCTCGGAATCCACCTCGATCGTCGTTTAACTTGGAAGCCTCATATCGACGCAAAACTTACTCAGATGAGATTAAAAGCAGTGCAACTTAATTGGCTAATCGGCAGAAATTCTACATTAAAGTTGGATTGCAAACTTTTGTTGTACAATGCAATTCTAAAGCCAATCTGGTGTTATGGAATTTAATTATGGGGTACTGCCTCAGCATCCAACATTGAAAAAATTCAAAGGGGTCAAAACAAAATTCTACGTATAATTACTGCAGCTCCATGGTACGTTAAAAATTCTAGAATTCACAACGATCTAGGCATTCCTTTGGTGAAAGTCGAATTTACAAAATATGCCTCAAAATATGTCAGCAAACTTGAACACCATCCAAACCCACTTGCACGAGACATCCTTAACTTTAGTGGCCACAGTCGGTTGAGAAGGAGGGATACCCTTGCTTTAACTCAAGCGCAAAACAGATGACTTGATCAGTTGATGTGAAATTTTTTTAGTATAATAAATATTTTTGTCTAGCACTGGCTGGGCTTATTATTTTCTTTTTAGTATTAAGATTTGAAAACTTATTGTTATTTCGAGATATGAAGATTCAATAAATAAATAAAAGCTAAGACAAAAAAATAAACATTTTTGGGGTGAGGCTTTAATGATGGCATGTTATATTCAAAATCGTCTACCTTCAAGGAGTATATCAAAAACGCCTTTCGAAATGAGATATGGAAAGAAACCACCACTACAGAACTTTCATACATTTGGATCCTTATGTTATTTACATGTTCCAAAAGAAAAAAGGAAGAAGCTTGATTTAAAGGCGATTCGAAAAGTTTTTATTGGATATGATTTTAATTCAATGGGATTCAGAATTTTAGATCCGAAAACTAATAAGGTACAGATTTCTCGTGATGTTGTTTTCATAGATTCTTGTTTACATAATGCAATTTAAGATAATAATAAGGAAGTTTTTTATTTGCCTATGAATATTACTCAAGATAATGAAGAACATTTAGAAAATATTGATGAAACCCAAAATGAAGTAGCAAATCCAGCAAATTCAGAAAATACGATAGTAAGTGTAGACAGTTTTACAACTGATCACCAAATTTCTGATTCTGAATGGTCTGGTACTGGAGAAACATTTGAAGATGCTATTTAAAGTCCTGATGCTGTTCAACTCGTGTCTAATAGAGTGAATTAAGGAGTACCTTCAAGTCGATTTCAAATCAATTCTGCCATTATATCACCAGATCCAAATAATTTCAACGAAGCCATTTCAATTATAGAGGAGAAATCACAGTGGATTGGTGCTATGCAGGAGGAGTTTAAATCGATTAAAGAAAACAATACTTGGGTTCTTGTTGATCTTCCTCCAGATCGAAAAGCAATTGGTTGCAAATGGGTATATAAGAAAAAAAAAAACAAATGAAAAAGGAGAAATTGAAAGATTTAAAGCTAGACTTGTAGTTCAAGGATATAATCAGAAATTTGGTATTGATTATGATGCAGTATTTACTCCAGTTGTTAAGCAAACAATAACAAGGATTTTCGATAGCTGGAAAAGAGAAAATGAATTTATATCATTTTGATGTGAAGACAGCATTCTTGAATGGGGATTTGAATGAAAAGATATATATGAAGCAGCCTTCAGGTTTTATATCAAAAGAGTATCCAAATAAAGTTTGCTTACTTAAAAAGAGTTTATACGGTTTAAAACTAGCTGCCCGTTCGTGGAACCAATGTATTCATAAGGCATTAATCGAATTCAAATTTAGTCAAAGTTTAATGGATCCTTGTTTATATATAAGAAAATCAAAAGAGAATGTAGATTATTTGTTGATATATGTATGTTGATGATATGATTGTGGCAAGTAAAGATGTAAAATTAATTGAAGAAATTTTTAATATGTTAAGTTCAAAATTCACGATGTCTAATTTGGGACCAATTAAACACTATCTCGGAATGGAAGTTACAAAAGATGAAGAAGGTCGATTGAAAGCAAACATGGTCAAAAATGTTCATCCTGAGCAAAACTTGTCATATGATGAAAGCATGTTTGCTTATTTCGGAAAGCACGACTGTAAACAGTTTATCAAGGGAAAACCATTGCGTTTTGGGTACAAGGTTTGGTCTTTATGTACCCCGTCGGGTTACCTGGTAAATTTTAAAATTGATCAGGGAAAAAATCCACGATCAGTTACAGAATATCAAAAGAAATATGGCAAATGTGCAAAGCCACTAATCACTATGATTAATGATTTTCCTCAAGAGGTTCGGCAGCTTCCACTTTCTTTCTTCTTTTTACAAATTTTCCACTGCTATCATATCTAAACTCTCATGGTTATAACGGAACTGGTACCATAAGAGAAAATCGCATTCCACATAACTCACCATTACCCAAGAAACATGACCTGCGGAAAGAAAAGCGTGGATTTTGCGTAGCTGCCACTGAAGAATAAAGTGGTATACATATTGTAAAGTGGGTTGACAATAATATGGTAAGCGTTGCTTCGTATCTTTATGGAAAATTACCCTTGACTAATACAATACGTTATTGCCGCGAGAAAAGAGCAAAAGTTAGTGTTCCACATCCATCTTCAGTAACCAACTACAATAAATTTATGTGCGGTGTAGATCGAATGGATCAAAACGTTTCCCTCTATAGAATAGCATACAAAGGCAAAAATGGTGGAAATCAATATTTACATGGTTGGTTAATAATTGTGTACAAAACGCATGGCAGCTATTCGGAAAAGAAAATCCAGATACATCACAACTTCAGTTCAGAAGACAAATAGCGATTTTTTATTGTAAACATTTTGGAGAAAAGCCACAACGTCCTGGTCCATCCGTAAACAGAAAAAGAAAAGAAAGCTCCAGCACAGTGGAGGCAACACTACGCTTTGATGGATGTGGTCATTACGTTATACCAATTGAAAAAAAGAGACGTTGTGCTTGGGAATACTACAAATCAATTGGTCGAACAGCATGTGTCAAGTGTGACGTCGGGCTATGCGTTAAATACTTTATATCGTACCACACAAAAAGTACAAAATAAGTTTAAAATTCATTATTAGTAATAATATATCTTAACAGTTCCTTAAATTGTAATCAATTGCAATAAAAATAACCATTCTTCACACATATTGTTTTTTATTAAAACTCTATATTATTGTACCCGTGTAGCCATATGGACACACCACTTTTTTCCCCACTTCATAGATTAAAAAATGAAAAAAGTTATTTTCTACAATAAATTGGTCCTAATTATTCCAATTACCAAATCAAAATTCTCCACAAAAAAAGTTCTGGGACAATTTGGTTTAAAGTTGACTGGACTCGCAAAAAATAAATGCTGAGTTTTACCCGGAATTTTTGAATTTTTTTCTTTACAAACCATCTCCTGAGAATTTCGAATCGAATAAAAAAATCAGCCAAATCGCTCCAGCCGTTCCCACGTGATGCCATTATATACATGGACCATTTAATTTATATATATATATAGATTAAAAAAATAATAAAATATCTGAAAAAGTGATATTCTGCATTTGAAAATTTATGGGGAAAGTACGTATAAAGTAGTGCGTTCAAATATTTACATTTATAATTAAAATAATAAAAAATTTTGTTTGAAACGATTTGTTTTCTATGTATACTTATACATAAATGCATTAATTTTTTTTCTCTAATCTAAAATATAACTTTTCTTCTATTATAATCTAAAGCTGTTTCCACTATCGTGGTACCGCGATAAAAATCTACAGCTACTATATTGGCGTTATCACCCAATTCATTCATGTACAATTGTGAGACACGCCAATTAACCTGATCAGCCATTTTTCGTAAACCACCATATTTATTAACTATAACATCCCAAGTTTTGGGTGTCAGTTCCGCCATATCGGCTACAGGACGGCTTGAAAGTCGACTGTGTGAGAGAAAGAACAAACAAAAAAAAAAAAAAACAGTAAAATAATCTAATAATATTATTTATTTAGTTCCAGATAAACTTACGATATATCCTGACCATTAATGGTTCTTAAGTAACGCTCCAAATTCGGCCATGTCTGTACATTACCCCATCTCTGCTCGACGGAGCCAAATAGTAAATGTGGATATATATTAACAACGGAATATAGATCGTATGCCAGTATAACATTTTGTTTGCGCAGCCAAATATCATTCAATGAACCCCGCCACGTTATCGAGGGATGTACTATCAAATCCCCAAAATGATTTTTTAGAAAACTAACCAGTTTATGATGTACCGTTAAATTTTTGCCGAAACCTACAATACAGAAGTTTTAGAGATTACTTAGATATTTTAGATTACATTTAATTATAATTTAATTATAAATAGTGGAATTAAATTATTATTACTAGGGTATAAATTTGTTCGAAAAACCAAACAATTTCGTACGAATAATTTTGGCTGGATGGCTTTTTCATTAGCAAGACTTTTCAGCATAATAAATCTGAAATAGTCCCATAAAAAAATTCTAACAATTACACATGGTGTCGTATGGATCATATTTACCGATCGTTTTCTAAAGTTTTTTCAAATCAATCGAATTAAGATGTAAGTTAACGCTGAAAACCATCGCCACAGGGTTAGTTGTTCTGAACTTTCTTTCTAATCAACATTTTATGTAAATTTTTTAATGAGATCCATTGAACTTGTTGAACACTAGTTCTACGGCAAAGATTCTATGTACATATGTATATAATTTTATAGGAGCTATTTTTATTGACACATTGGTTCTAGACTAGTTCCGTACATTTAATTTAAAATCAACCGATAAACATACACGTCTTTCTTATATATGTAATGGGGATTTCAACAAGAACTTAGTTTTTCAACAGGGGCATATTGGAATAACATGAAAATTTTGACATTTTACTTGTTTACAGAAGAAAAAGCTTTGACAATTATTACAATGAATTAAATTTCGCTCGAAAATCGCATTAAAATATTTATTTATCAAGATAAATTTTGGATTATTATTAAAAATATGGATATTACTGATAATATGGATGGATATCACTGGTTTGAACAGGAAATTCACAATCGCAGCTGCGATTTGACACCACAGTATTTTGTTTTGTGGGGCTCTAGTAAAGAGAGCGTATATATAGAAGCATTCGAATCGATTACAGTCTTTAAACTCAAAATATCCGTGACGTAATTAACGAAATAGACCTTTAAAATGTGTCCAAAAATTTTGAATGTAGACACTGTCCGCTATCATTATTCATGTCTAATTATCAAAACTTCCTTATTTAAAGAATAATAAAATCACTTTAAATATTCAAAGCCATCACAAATGAGAGATCGACTATGAATTAAACGAATGTAGAGGAAATGTTAAAAATATAACCAATTATGAAGACTTTTTCTGTAAATCGTCTTCTCTATAATTAAACTCGGAAATAATACCAAGTATAACAAGTTCAAATGATGTAAGAACTAATTCTAGAACGTTTCTCAAGAAGGCATGTTTGAGTTATTTTATTTAAAGTAAAATCATTAAAGAACTGGGTATTTAACCGTTTCAAATATAGTGTTCGGGCATTAGTTCTGAAGAAGGCGGTTACAAACAAGAAAACTGGTTTCTCTAAAAATATACTTTTTCCTGGCATAAAATTTGGCACATGATATTTCTTTAGCCCAAGGACAGGATTGAAATTGGTTGAAATCGGTCGATGAAATTGTGGTTTATTGGTCATAAATATTTGATTTATGCACATATCCAGACAAATAAAATTTAACACAAACAATATTTACATAAGGTAATCAGAAGTCATGCAACTAAATTTTTGAATAATCGGTCCACAATAGCTCCCATATAGCGAACATTTCTGAAAAACTGGGTTTGACCGACTATACTTTCTTATTTGTGATATTCGACAAAATATGCTGCAAAGACTTATTCAACGCGAAACGTAAAGTATGAAAGTTATAAAAGACACAGTGTTTTAGAAACCTTTTTTTCTAGTAAGATTACAAACAATCAGAACCAACTGTATCCAGGTTCTGATTACTATTTGAAAAAAATTGCCTCTAAAAGTGAGTAGGCAAATAGTTTTGTGATATACTGTATATAACTATGTAATAAGTAGTATTGCACTTACCAATTGGAAATTCTTTTAAACCAAATATTACAATTTCATTGGTTTTCTCCACAAACTCCTTTACTTCATCAATCACATCGATTAGAGGCCTCTGTTTTGTTATGCCATGATTTATGTAAAACAGTTCGGGTGTATTTCGATAGTAACCCACACGTATATCCAAATAGCGTATGCCATGCATTAACTGGCCCAATATATCATCATCTTGCGTCAGGGAGTATTTGGTAATTAAAGTTTCTTTGGCCAAAGGATCGAAGTTTACACGATATGAACCCGAGTCGTGACTGCCAGGTATAAAGAGATCACGGAAACGTAAACCACCCACAATAGAACGCATTTCATTCATCCATTTGGGATAGGCGCATAGACTGGTAGTAGCTAATATCGAACCATCGCTGCCGCTTACATATGAGGCCCAATAACCATACGATGAGGTATCATAGGTGACATTTCTCGAAAGGCTATAATCAAAAGGAACACCCGTTGTAAACCACAAGGAGGGGGCAGTAGGAATTATGGCGGCTACAATGGGATTTGAACCATTATTTACTATCCAATAGTGTATGTCTTTGGCTTTATAGGGTGACTCGGTGGTAGTAGTTGTGGGAGGGTTTTGTGTATAATCCCCACCGCTGCCTTCTTCTTGCAATTCGATTTCTGTGATAGGTTCCGGTGTTTTAAATTCAGCCATGGGTGGTTGCTCTGTAGGTATCCATTTGAGTTTTTGAAAACTAACTGGTTTCTCAGATGTTAACATTATACGATCGTTTTCATGAGCGGGAGCATTTTTCCACGATATCTCTATATAACGTTTCTGGGCACTTATCGTTAACCGCAGCTGCAATTTTGAAGAATTTTCTTCATTTGATTTCGCTTCAGTATTCAATTCCCAATATGTATAATCACCATTTAATTCATCGCTCGAACATTTGCCCATTTGTAAAATTTTAATGGAAATAAATATGATGAGTGTCACATTTTTCATCATAAATTTATTAAACATTTCAAAATTAGTTGATTTTTATTTTAAATCTTATTGTTATTTTTCTTAAATCCGAATGATTTTATTTATTTTGTACACAACACTTGACTTAATTCAATTTAAAAGTGTTTGTCTTTAGTTTAGTTTATTGACTCGATAATAGATATTGTCGCTGTTACTGTCCAAGTGTTCCTAATAGTCATTTCATTTTGTGACACCGTTTTTCTTTTCAATTTGTTATGCACTCAAGAGATGACTCACTCACTCATTTATTCACTCGACTTTAACTGGGGAAAAGTTTCCAATTGTTTATAATTTAAGTCAACACATTCAACTAAAACATTTCTATCCAGACGAGCCTCTATTTATACAGAAAACAATTACTATAAAGCACTTTTCAACTACATACTTGACAAATAAAAATAAGTAAATGATATCAAATCAAACAAAATAAAAACAAAAATAATTACATGTCGCTACAAATGGCATTTGTGACCATAATTGCAAATTTATGCTTTAGAAAATTGCAGTTAAAATTGCTTTGTTGCAACATTAAAAAATTAAACTTAAAACAATTCTTCTTCCTTATCACAGCTATTATAGAGAAAGGAAATACTACTTTAAATCAAACAATTGAAAAGTATAAAACCATATTAATTAAATATAACTCCTGTATTCTTAACTTTATAACAGTGATTTTGTTGTAATTTAATCACCGTTATGAAGTTCAGAGTACAATGTTCAAACTTATTTGTTATACAAAATATGTATATTAATCAAATAATATATAAAAAATCGCATTTATTCGCTTTTTGGCCAAGATTGATTACCGATTCGAAACCGTTAAAGTGATAGTTCATAAAAGAATTAGTTCAATTGAAAGATTCAAATGTTGGAACTAGTTGAAATCTCTCACTTGTGCAGTTTTTTTCACGCGTTTCTTGTTCAACAAAGAGCCAGTTCATACTTAAAAAGAGACCTACTTCATTTTTGAACTCAGATTATAACCCTACAAGAACAGTGACGGTCATTTGACCGGTCAAATGACCATCATTGTTGACAGATATATCGGTCATCCCGTAGAACAAAGTTTCTATCATTTTCTTAAGGCCAATATGAAAAAAATGATGGAAACTTTTGTGTAAGTGTGATCTTGCATCCCTGTTTAACTAACAAGTTTAACCGTATGTAGAACATATGTCTGAACTGCTCACTCTAATACTATTTACAGATCAGCGTTGATAGAAATATTGGTCACATTTGATTAAACAACAATGATGGATATATCGGTCACCGCTGACTTGTCAAACTTGACGGATATATCGGTCATCGCTGACATATCAAACGTGATGAATTTATTCGTCAACGTTGATGGACATTCCAGTTCAAATAAAACACGATTTTTTCAATTAGTTTCATATGTATTTTAAAATTACATAATAAAATTACATATTAGAAACTTAAAAAATATGGAAATTAATTAAATAAAATAGATTAAATAAGAAAATAAATAAATGTAATTATAAATAAAAATAAAGAAATTGAAATTTAAAAAGAAAACAAAAATTAAATTTAGAATATGTAGAAATTAATTAAATGAAAGAAATTAAATAAAATAGATTAAATAAATGAATAAATAAATAAATAAAAGAAAATAGATGAAATAAATATAATTATAAATAAAAATTAACAAATTGAATTTTAAAAAGAAAACAAATTGAAAATTAAAAAGAAAACAAATTGAAATTTAAAAAGAAAACAAGAATTAAAGTAAAAAATATGAAAATTAAATAACTTAAAACTATTTTTTCGATTTTAAATATTTTCTTTGTTTGTGGAGCCCACCATAGAGGGCACGCTCCACCGCCTTCATCATACTTCTCTGAAATTCCAGAGCACCTTGCTTTTGGAAAACATCTGCAATTTTTAAAAAATATTGAAACATATTAAATATTATAGGGATTAAAATATATGCATGCATGTATATACCTCTTAAAACTTTGTTGACAAGCATGAGGCTTGCCAAAGAAAGTTTTTCCCACCTTCCATCCCAATTGTATCGCTCTAACAGGTCATTCGTAAATGTTGCACGGATAACGCTGCCGACATCATCTGAAAGGCCTTTGGATTTTATGAAGAAGGAATTCTGTGAAGTGTTAAATAAGAAATTAAATACATATATAGTATATTAAATTGCGTATTTTTGTTACCATTGCCTGGGCGAAATCAGAGGAGTCCAGCTTCTCCTTTAGTTCCTACACGCCTTCAGCGGTCCTCAAGGGGAGCAAACTATCATCATTCACACTTGCAACCTCATCAGCAAACAAACCTGCGGATGTGGATACAATAGGCACTGACTCTATTTTTTTTGACATTCATCACTATTTTCACTAAAACACTTTTCCATTAATTTTTTATTTTTTTATATTGGACTCATATGTCCTTTTTTCCTTTGACAGGCAGTTTTCAAAATGCCTTTTATTCATTTTTTTTTATTTCGTGTAAATAATTAAACACTTATCTTTTTTAAAAGCACTTTTTCACTTTTTTTTAGGAGTTAGTATGTTTTTTTTTAATTTTATATTACTTAAGTAAAAATTTTTGCTCTGTTTTCAATTTCAAACAAACAATATATACCATTTTCGGGGATTTACAGAAATTACTTACCTTACAAAAACAATTATGATAAATATGTAAAAAATGCAACCCTATTGGTCAACGTTGATGAATTTTTCTGTCATCAATGACAATCATATGTTTGTTATAATATTAAATTCTTATAAATGTATTTGTAAAAATATTTTGTATGTATTAGTTTCAGTCATACATTTCTTGCAGGGAAGTTAGCTGTCATTGAATTGTCCAAGTCTATTAGCCAAGTTCTCAATTGCAATCTTTGTGTCACATAAATATTTACTTGAGTTTTTTGATATTCCATAAACCTTTAAAGGAAAATTTAAATTTTCACTCAATGTTAATTAAATTAATTAAAGTTTTAATCACATAAAATGTAAATCATAAAAATAAAGAGTTTATTCTAACTGAGACATCTGAATAATGGGATATGCAATGGTACCTAAAAACCTGTCTGCAAAAATCTTCATATGATTAATGCATCCAATAATCCAATATATGCAAGAATATGAAATTAAGGCACAGTTACATTTTAACATTGGAATACCCTTAACCCCTGATGAAGGGGAATAAGCAAAAAGAGATACAATAAACTAATTTACATGATGTTTGAACATTAACATCTCGCGCAGCGTACAAATAACTCAATATATTTCTAAAATCTCTTCATTTAAAAGTTTGGTTATATATGCATATAATTTAACCCGTTGTTGTGACAAGCCATCAATTAGTTTACTTGGCGAACAATTTCTTGTCCGCACGTGAATTTGTTTTGTCGATGTTATGTTTTTGTCCGAATAAAATTATCAGAACATTATTACCATTTTCACAAAAAAAAAAAAAATACCACGATTTAGTAAAAATTCTATGAACATGAATATCGACTACAGATCCTGTATCCTTAATTCTGCCAACTTATTGATTTGTGCGCACAAATATTGAGATATTGTTTCTGGATATTATTGCAATTGGAGTCCAATATATACATCACGCTAGTATATATGTATGTATGTGCACATGTATATTTCGCTTCTAAGGTCTAAAATTACTTATCGTCAATGAAAAACCAAAATCAGCTAACGTTTAGAGGCTGCAAATTTTATTTGAAGTTTCGTGTTTAAATTAAAAAAAAAAATGGTGAATAAAGCCAATAAATTAGTTTTTGTATTTTATTTACCCACAGACGTTTAAACATGTATAAAATATAAAAATGTTTTGTCATCGTTAACCTAATACAACTATAAAAACTCTAGTATATATTTTCAAATATTTTTATATGAAATTAAAAAAAAATATTACAAACCATTGTGTAACTATACAAAGTGAGTGCAAATCGGTAACAAATACAACACAATACAGAAAAACAGGCATATTGTTTGTGTAAAATAATATACTACTCTCAAAAACACTTGGCAAAGTATTACTTTTGACATAAGTAAATTGTAAAAAAGTCAGCCAGCTGTGCTACTGCACTCACCTTGTATAGATACACCATGTTACAAACAAAATTCACGATTCTAATAAATTCTAATTAAGGATAAAAAAAATGTTAAAGGTCGTACCTATTGAAGGTAGGCGTAGGATCTGATTGAAGCCTGTTTTCTAAAGTTGAATTTCAGATTAACTAAGGCAGCAATTTAAAATACAAATAATCGTTTTATTTATTTACTGGTTATTAATTCAAATTTTGAATGAAAAGTGAAGTCATACAAAAATATGGTAACGCTGGGTTAAACAGCAAAGACATAAATGTGACCTCAGAAACTGCTTTGTTTAATTTGCCAAATAAATATTTACAAACAAGTTTTCCATTGTTTTTTTATAATAGATTATTTTTTATTTATTATAAGATTATCACACTTTTTGGTGTATAATAAATATTAGTAAAAAGGTAATAAATACTAGCACAAGAAGTTCAGTATATTTGTAATTTGTCCGATTTTGAATTTAAATATCATAGATTAATACAGAAACAACAGGCATTTTGTTTGTGTAAAATAATGTACTACTGTCAAAAACACTTGACAAAGAATTACTTTTGAGATAAGTAAATCGTAAACAAAGTCAGCCATCTGTGCTACTGCACTCACCTTATATAGATACACCATGCTCTAGTTACTAAAAATACTGAATAAAAATTAGTTTTTATTTAAATAGATTGGTGTTTGCTCTTCACATAAACAACTTTTGGGCATTCCTGCTCTAGTATATACATATTTTTAAATACATATAAAATAAAAAAGTTTTTTCGAGCTCGAGGCCAATTATTTGTAAAATATGTATATATATTACATATTTATTTAATTATTTCTTCCAATATTTCGATATCTATCGGATATCATTATCAAGGAATGAGTTACAATTATCAGGGTGGCGCAAAAGTAATCCTCCTATCAGAAAATGCTATAAATTTTGCGAGGCCCCTAATGTCAGTTCTGTTTTGATTTTTTTTAAAATTAATTTTTTTTCAAATTGGGCCCTTTTTTTCTCAAAAGAAAGCTTAAACAATTTACTTGAAGGCCTTTATAATCGCTTAATGGGAGTGGGATATCTATCAAAAAAATTATTTTTTTAACTCAAGAATAGGATTTTTCAATATTTTGCACATGTATCAGTGATGGAAAAATTAAAAATTGAAATGGTACTGACATTAACAAAAAGAATACTTTTTTAAACATTTTGGTACTTTTTAGAACATACATAACATACATATTTTTATTCAAAAATAAAATTAAAAATCCATTTAAAAATCATTAAAAAATAAAATTAATTCAGTTTAATAAAAAAACTATTACATATAACAACATACTAAAAATTAATTAATTTTTATGTAAAAAAAATAATATATGTTTCAAAAAATTTTTATTTGTTGTGGGTTGAGATAATAAACATATGAGCATGCCTGCATTTTGTTAGTGATCGTTCACCAATATGTTTGAAGTTTTCAAACTCATATGATACACAAAAAATCTCCAACAAGAAATGAGAATTACAAAAATGTACGAAACATAAGAAATTTAAAATATTTATCAAAATAGTACCACAAACAACTTTAATTCTTTATGTATCTGTTTACTTTTGTAGATTATCTTATCCCAGATCAAATAAATAACATGAATAATGAATTTGTGCCTTCCTTATGTTCTTGTTTTGAAGCCAATGTTTATAATAATAGTAACGCTGGATTTCTAAACAGGGAACAAAGCAAAACAAACAAAGAGTACTAAATATGATGTGGGGGTACTGTGGTATTTTTGTTGTGAAAAAGTACTGAAAATAGTATTGAATTTTCCATCACTGACATCTATCATTTTCATTTTCCCCCATTTTTTTATTTTTTTTTTTCAAAATAGAGTTTTTTTTTATTTTTCCTCAAAAGAAACTTTAGACCATTTCCTTTACGAGCTTTGTGGTAACTTAATGGGATGCGAGTGGGGTATCTATAAAAAAAATTTGCAACTCAAAGAAGAAAGTGTTTAAATTTTTACCATATGCACTATTTTAATTTTTTTCCTATTTATTACTTATACATAATACTAAATAAGAATAATAATAATAAATAATTTAATAAAATTAATATATAAATGAAAATGATACATGTGCCAAATATTGAAAAATCCTATTCTTTTGAGAAAAAAGGGTCCAAATTGAAAAAAAAAAAATAAAAAAAAATAATTAAAAAAAAATTAAAAACAAATTTTTAAAAATTAAAAAAAAAATATTTTTGGAATGATTGAAGAAATAGCTATCTAAAGTCCTTTGGACAATTTTTGCTAGGACCAATAGGTGAAAAGTTACACTCATTTAAAAAAAAACGCTATATGACCAAAATGGACCAATATGTTCACCTTTGACCCCCTCTAACTCCGGCAGTTCTGAGCTGAAAATTTGTCTCTGGCCTACTATCCAATAGTACTAACCTTGGTGCAAATTTCATCCAAATCGGAAGACATAGATTTTTAAAATTGGGTCACGACGTGAAATTCACCATATATATAATGTTTACAAATAATTGGCCTCGAGCTCGAAGAAACTTTTTTATTTTATAAAAAAAAGGTCGAAGAAATCAAAATTTAAATTATTATTTTCAAATATTAAAAACTTTTTTTAATCGAAGTTGCCTTCAAGTTAAATATACAAATTATTTGAAAATAAATTGTATACACTACATTTATTTTTGAATACTTCTGTTAGATGTTCTACATAGCTTTCCGTTGGAAAGCATAAATGCAAAATCATACAAAAATATTCAAAGACACTAGCAAAATGTAATGCATTTTCTGGCCTGCTAAAGCCGTCATCAGCATTCTTTGTGTCATAGTGTTTCATTTTCAAACCTTGCATATTTAACTTTTTTTATTCATTAATTAAATGAGAATTATTCCTCTTGCGAGTATAAATTGTAAAATTTAAAAAAAAAAAAAAATTTAAAAATTTTTTTAATCGAAGTTGCCTTCAAGTTAAATATACAAATTATTTGAAAATAAATTGTATACACTACATTTATTTTTGAATACTTCTGTTAGATGTTCTACATAGCTTTCCGTTGGAAAGCATAAATGCAAAATCATACAAAAATATTTTTAAATTTTACAATTTATACTCGCAAGAGGAATAATTCTCATTTAATTTTCAAATATTTTTAAATGAAATAATTATTACAACCTATGGTGTAACTATACAAGGTGAGTGCAAATCGGTAACAAATACAACACAATAAAGAAACAACAGGCATATTGTTTGTGTAAAATAATGTACTACTGCCAAAAACTCTTGACAAAGTATTACTTTTGACATAAGTAAATTGTAAACAAAGTCATCCAGCTGTGCTACTGCACTCACCTTGTATAGATACACCATGTTACAAACAAAATTCACGATTCTAATAAATTCTAATTAAGGATAAACAAATTAAATGCTAAAGGTCGTACCTATTCAAGGTTAGCGTAGGTTCTGATTTAAAATTAGAGGACATTTAGTTTTTGGTTTCAGATATGTGTTAAAAAAACAATTTGAAGCCTGTTTTCTAAAGTCTAATTTCAGATTAACTAAGTCAGAAATTTAAAAAACAAATGATCGTTTTATTTATTTACATGTTATTAATTCAAATTTTGAATGAAAAGTGAAGTGATACAAAAATATGGCAACGCTGGGTTAAACAGCAAATACCAGGGATGATAAATGCAATACAATTGTACTTTTTTCAGTACAATTCGCATTTCGAAATTACGCTAGTACTCCAATACAAAATTAAGTACAATTTAAAAATTTGTCAAGACTATTTTTAGTCCAACGGTGTTGAAACCAAATTAAAGCGTCTTGTACCAAATGTACTTACAAACGGGTGTATATGTCATAATTTGAATTTGGTTTTGCATGCTGCTTATAAAAATAGTATTCCTAACTACATTGATCAGTTTATAAAAGAAATTAATTACCACTTCTGCAATAGTTCCAACAGAAGGGACGAATTCACCAAGTTCCAAGAATATTTTGAAACTGAGATGCATATAATATAATTTCGCGTATATTGGAACAATGGGAGCCACTCGAGTACTATTTTACATTAAATGATTTTGAAGCAAATTCCTAAAATTCTAGAACAAATTTTATTTTACAAGGTTTTTCTAATCCTGTATATAAAATGATATTAATATTTATTGGAATATATATTAAAAATCAGAAGATGCAGGAATTCATGTACTTTTAGAGCGTTTGAAATTCCTTTTTTAGACAAATATACCGTAATGTTTTAAAAGAATTTCTGAAATAAATATCTACGAAAATCAAATTCCATTAAATTAGTGTTGTTTTTATCCGACCTTTCAGTTATAATTTTTAAGAAATAAAATTGTTTGAGCTCAAATTCCTTTAGAAGAAATATATTGCGGAACCGAAATCGACATAGTGAATGATATAGAAGTTGAAACCTTAACTCATTTCAAAGAAATGGCCAAAAAGTTGTATGTAAAATTTTGGGAAGAATTAAAGACTAAAGTTAATTTTGATAACGAAATGTTATTCTGGTTTAATAAATTTCCTCCACAGAATGTTGTTTCAGGGAAAATAAGCATTTTAATTCTATTAACACACAGTTTAGAGCTCTTGCTGACGTAGAACACCTCAAAACTTTTAGAAAAGATAATATTACAACTTTTTGGTCTAAAGTCTAAAAAATGAGCTTGGTGAATTTATGTTTCCAGATACAACTAGAATTGTGAAAGGTATATTGTCAATTCCACATTCTTTGGCGAACGTGGAGCTAATTTTTTCTTATCAAAATACGATAAAAACCAAAGAGAGAAATCGACTTCATGACAATACTGTTTCAAGCCTAATTCAAACAAAAGATTTGCTGAAATCTAGTAAATCATCTTGTTTTGATTTCAAGTTTACTAAAAACTTGTATAAAAAATTTCCGATTTTTTAAATTAAGTTCTTTTCAAATTGACATATGTCTATATATGTATATATTTACATTTTGTAAACAAACTCGGCTCGATATTTAATTGGTGCTTTACTGTTTGTGATTATTTATATTTAATCATATGCTGAAATGTAAATTACATCAAAAAATATGAAACTTTACATAAGATGAGTAAAAGAAAGATCAATATCAAATATAAGCAAGGTTTTTAAAAGATAAGTATTTTTTTTGTTGACATTTTAAAAGAATTTGTTAACAAACTGTGCGGATTTGATCTCAAAAAACTTTTTTTATGATCCTTATTATACCTGAATGTTTATGTTTTTATACAAATGTTATTGTACAAATGAATTTTTATGTACATTATCATTATTTTTTGTTATTTTTATAATAAATTCAATAAAAAAATATGTTTAAGCGTTTTAGTACAATTAGGGTCAAAAAAGTACACTTTTGTGCTCAGAAAAGTACAATTTGAAAAAAGCCATTTATCATCCCTGGCAAAGACATATATGTGACGTCAGAAACTGCTTTGTTTAATTTGCCAAATAAATATTTACAAACAAGTTTTCCATTGTTTTCTTATAATTTAAATAGATTATTTTTTATTTATTATAAGATTATCACACTTTTTGGTGTATAATAAATATTAGTAAAAAGGTAATAAATACTAGCACAAGAAGTTCAGTATATTTGTAATTTGTCCGATTTTGAATTTAAATATATTAATGACAATAATTTCAAAAAATACTTATCTCCATCTCTCGATGTCGAAAATTTTCTTGTGCAGCAAAAGCTTCTCATAATAATTAAAAACACTGTTTCTGGTTGTTGGAATGTAGATATACACTAAAAACTATTAACAAATTAATAACAAGTATTTATATAAACTACAGCTGGTTTAGCTGAGGCTGCGTAATTGCCTAAAAGTTATTATTTGTTTACTAAATATATGCAGGCATGTGTTAAATTAAAATTAAAAAAAACAAATAAAAACAGAGCTACCAGACTTATGCCAAATGAACAGCTGTTCATATAATTAGGCATGTGAAATATTATGTAAAAATGTTCGTTACTATTAAGTTTCTAAGACCGTTTCTAACGCATCGAAATATTGGTCGTAGAACCAAAAAGTTTATATATATATGTATATTCTAGGTCCTTATCTTGCCATGTACGTTTATCTGTCCGCATGTTAAAGGCACGACACATTCTTTGTTTTTCCGAAAAGTTTGGCATGGAATATCGGCAAATTCAGTCTATATTTTTCAGAAAGTTTTTGCTATTTTCTTTAAATATAATGCAGATATGTAATATCATTAAATTTTGCACACTTCATTTTAGAAATACAAGTTAAATATTGCAAAATAAAGTCCACAACAACATTGTCAAGTCAAAACTTGACACCAATAATTCTAACGCGAATAAAAATTGAACTAATGGATTCTGTGAATATCGGTTCATAATTCACCAAAGTCCACTTTTTAAAATCACTTAAATACGCATAAATCTGTTATATCGTTATCAGGTTAAAATTCGAGTTAAATCCACATATACACGAAATCACCGTACCGAATTTTATGACATATAATTGGAAATAGCTTCCATATAAGGACCATGACCGAAAAACTCATTAACCTCAACAAACAAAATTTTTTTCATGTTAGTTATATGCATGCAAATATCATGATATTGGATTTTGTGACGATCATTCCGCAATTGGCCATAGTTCTCAAATACGACCAACTTAGAAGACAATTTGAGACGAATTTCTACCAAAATGAAACGCATCGCAATATTGGACACAAAAAAGTATCTGTTCTTATAAAATTCTAAAGGTACGGTGGTAGCCATGGCAAACACTTGCCGAAAAAGACGTAATCACTAAATTAAATATACTTGAATAAATATATATAAACTCCGTTTATTTAAGACAAGACACAACAAATACTCAGTTTTATTTTATTTGATATTGTTTGATCTTGAAAAACTCTTGTAAGAGTAAGCAACGTTAAACCAATTTGTGCAAAAACAAGACTTTATTACTAATAGTAATGTCCAAAAGTGTATAGGTTAAATCAAATCCTGGAGAAATTTATTACTAAAATTAACTAATTCTAGTAAACCAGATAAATGTTTATATAAGATTCGGCACTGCCAACACTCTTACTAATTGCTAGTACAATCACGTGATCGTCTTATCTTCCTCTAACCACGATGGCAAAAAAGTAATCAGCTTAGCTTAAAGAACTGCTTCGTGTAAATTGAGACTTATAAAATATATTTCAGACAGAGAGTTATATATATAGAAATTTGTATCGACAATTGACCAATTTCAGGTTTTTCCTATTTTTCGGGACTAATTTTTCGATCATACGAAAAATTAATGCAATTCCGAGCGGCGTAAGGGCAACATGCTTTGAAAATTGAACATCTTTCATATATTAAAATAATATCTACAAAAAAACCCTTTCAGAAAATAAAAATTAATTATCAGCCCAATCATGAATAAAAATTCCGCGGGAGTTTTTTCCCTTTTTATTTTTTTAACATTAAATTTAAATAGAAAAAATGAGAAAAGGGGAAAAAACTCCCGCGGAATTTTTATTCATGATTGGGCTGTATATGTTTTTAAAGATCCTCAAACAACACTTTTCCAACTCCTCATTTGCAAGTCCAGTTCAGAATCTTGCCAAGTTCATACAGGATCGCATTTTCAAATACATTGGAGGGTTCCCGTAAAACATCGATATTTTAAAAAATACTCAAATGTTTACCAAATAATATTTTACATTATTAACAGTCTATTGTAATCATCATAGTTATAAACGGAGGTACGACTAAATTATGGGAGTTATTGAACTAGTTCTTGTTTGCTATTATTCTCTTATAAATACCTTATAACAAACCAGTATCGTGTGGTATATGGGAGTGAACCAAAAACGGGCAAAATTCAGTCATCTCGTATTATTTTATTCGAAATAAAAATAATATTATTATCAGTGATCGGCTATGAAGCCGCAAATTTTCCAACATAATCGAGACTGGCGTGTATAAAAAAACGAATTTGAGGAAAACAATAAGAAGAGAAACAAAAATATTATATTCAACTGCATTATGATGCATGATGTTAATATTACATCCATATGTCCAATTAATCCATTCATGGTTATTATGCTGTAGTTCCGGAAATTAAATGAAACTCAAGTTCATGTTGGAATAAAGTTTGTACCAGCGCTACTCTTGGTCTTGAGGACTTTAACAAATAAAAAATAATAGCAACTTTAAAATATTCACTATAATTTAATTTATACGTTTTCCGCTTCAGTTCTTTTATCAATTTAAATAATATTTGTTGAGTACTCTCTTGATTTTAAATTGTTGTTTAATTTTCGGTGTAAATAAAAAAAATCACATTTTTTTGTTTTAATTGAATTATTATATGTAGTACATACATATGTATGCACTCGTATGTATTTATACGTTATGGGATTTTTTTATATTTGTATTATTTTTTAGTTTGGAATTTTTTAATTATATAGTTTTACAATTTATAATATCCGTTTCCGGTTGATTTTAATTCTGGGAATTTCATATCTAGTTACTATTGTTTTAGTAGGTAAATAAAATTTTAAATTTTATATACATACATATTTAAATTTTAAACCGTTCTAATGCAAGTTCAATACTCTACTGAAATCTCTTACACGTTTTGGAAAATATTTAAAACGATTTTATCCCAAAGTATACATGGGATATAGTTAGTGATCTGCACTCTTTAGTATGTGGGAGAGTAAATTTTGTTGTTTCATATTTTATACTGTTTTTCTCCCTTGTTGGATGATCATTAATTGTGAAATATCTACCGTCATTTATTTTTTTTTTTTGTAACAATTGATTCTCTTTTTAGACTGGGATACATTTTATGAACTAAATTTAGGTCTGGGTTTCTTTGTACTGTAACTTATTGTAACCATGATTTAGCATGATCATTTATTTTAATTTTGTTTGTTTTTTTTTTGTATTAGTAGAGGGTTAGAATATTTTTAGCGTTGCTACAGTGACGGCTTTCGGCATTATTTTGATTTAGTTTTCAACGAAACAATGGCTGCAATATTATTTAATTGGATATCGAGAACAACGACATTTTCGGCAATAATTTACTCAATAGGCTAATAGATTGTCGTTGCCCGTTTTAAGATTATAAAACATGTTTAGAAGTGTGTTGAATATGCTTTAAAACCATATCTGTTTTCTTTTCTGAAAATAAACTCACAGTAGCTATTATCAGTAAAAACATAATGTTCTCATGCTTAGATGACAAAAAAGTCATTATTCTACTACTTCTAGGTAACGCAGCCAGTAAAATTTATATAAATTTAGTAATTGCAGCGAAATGCTAAAATTTTGCTGGGATATCTCATAATTTAAATCTTTTCTTACAGATTTTATATGATTACCTTATACACATTTCCAAGCTTTGAAGCTAAGTCATAAGAAAAGTCACTGGTTCTCATAGCACCAGATAAAGACTCTGGCCAGCTGAGAGTTTAAACTAAACAATTTCAGGTTCCGAACAACCTAAAATACCGGTTTCAACCATTCTTCACCTAGATTTCAGTGACATTAAAGTATAGTAATTTCACCAAGATTCAGATGCAACAGGGGTTAGTCAATGGTGACAAAAATCCATGGGTTTAACGTACAGTATCGTATGTGAGGACACCATCACACGATGTTCTTCACAGCGGGTTGACTAACGGCTAATTAACGCATTGTATGACTTGCATGGAATATACAATTTGTTTGTCTCGCAAGACACACAATTAGCTATTCTTCATACACGACTGCATCGATTAATATTCAAGCAATTTGCCAGAGTACTTGAGCTATATTATCTCTGTCATTCGTAGCTAAGTCAATTAGTACAGTCTAAGAAAATAATTGAAACGATCAGAGTACATCGTAGCTGCACAGTATATACTTCCACTAGCCCAGCATACCTCCGACCGACCATTACTGATCTCGTCTCAGTTGAATCAGCCTAGTCTGTAGAATTCATCTAATTTAAAATTTTGTGACACATTTAAACAAAATATTTAAATCTCAGATTACATAGGTACATACATGGTGAAATTAAATACTAGGTGAGAGCATTGCTACAACAATTACAACAAGGCAAGAACAACAGGCATTTTTGTTTGTGTAAAAACTTTCGTTACTGTCAAAAACATCTGGTATAAAATAAAGAAAACAAACAATACAACAATACAAACAATAAACTTCGACTATTTGTAAACAACTTTTTGACATTTTCAATTTCACCATGAATAATCAGCTGGCGCTATGCTGTCACCTAGTATAAATCCACCTTGGGTACATATGTAATTTTTAGTAGAAACATTATTAAATGCTATTAAGTTTAGTATCAAAATCATGTTATAGAGTGTTTAAAATTCTACCTATTAGATAGTTTCAATTTTAATCAATCAAATTTAATAGATTACAATAATTTGATTATGGGGGCGTTTGTAATGTATAATTCCTTTGTTAAACTACACAGCAAGAGATAATTTAAAGTGTCAGATCAGTTTGTAAACAATAGAAAATCTATATATGTATGTATATATGTAGATCACTAGAAAATATTAACAGTGTGATACTAACACATTTATAATAGAAGATTTTACTATGTTACTATCATTAAATATACTCGTAAATGAACAATAATCAATGTTCAATAGAAAGTTAAAAATTTTTCAGAATACAACCAACCCTAAATTGTATCAGGTTTCGTGGTATAATTCTAACAAAGCGCAGAAGGAATGTTTTAATTGATATTTATCTTATTGAAAATACCACAAAATTCGATATAAAATTTAATTGATCAACACAAACACATTTACTCGATGATTTTTTTAAAAACAATTGTGAATCAAAAATACAATTTAATGTAATAATTAGTTGCCGGGTAAACTAATTCCGATAAATAAAATACTTCTTCTTATGCTATGTTCGCTGAATTATGTATGTATACTGAAATTTTATCAACTTTAATTTTGGAATCTAGTTAATTGTGAAAATAATCTTTATTGGCCAAATTTACTTTCACAGAACTGTTTTGTGAGAAATTCAATGATTTATAAATAAGTTCGTACAAAATGTTTAAAAACTTGCCACTCATACGAAACAATAAATGTTAAACAAGTTTTATAATAAATAAGTAAAAAAAAATATAGTCGGTCAATCCTGACCATATAATATCCTACACCCAGTATATGTGGAAAAAAAGTTTTTCACAAATGGCCACTAAATGGGAGCTACGACCTATTATGAACTGATCATCTAAAAATTTTGTAGCATGACTACTATGTATATTAAGGATGCCAATCCCGATCCCGGAAATTGTGTAAAAGATCCAGAGAAGTAAAATTGTTTTTATCTGCTTAAAACATTGTTTTTTTTAGGATTTATAATAAGAGAAAATAAAAGAGATGTAATGAAAGATTTCACATTACATCACTAATTGAAAAGGTCAGCAACATTTCAAAATTACGAGTATTTAGAAAAATTAAAACTTTTACAAAAGTATGCTAAAGAAATAAAGGTAAAAGAATAAAAACAAATTTTGAATTACCAAACTCGGATGCTATGTGTCTGTCAATGTGATGCGTCTACGATTCCTGTAAAAAAAGCTTTAATTGATTTTAAAACTCCAACAAATAGTTGTCATTTAAATCCGTTTAAACAGTGAAGGCGTTTGTCGAAGTGACATGAATTTCTGCCGCTGTTGCACTTTTATTTAAGCTCACAGAGATATCAAAAAGTGATTCCATATTAAGTGATGAACTGGAGAAATCAGAAATCAAGAAAGGGGGATGATTTATGTTTTGAAATTATTAATGGTTTATAAAATTTTTAGTACATTTAAAAATTATAGCTATGAGGACAGAAAATTTTTGTTTTCAAACGTACATATTTATATTTAATACTAGCTCCGGCTTCGCTCGGTATTTACTAATGATTAGTATTTCATAGAATAAGATGTATTCACAACCTACCTGTTCTTATTTATTTGCAAATAAAATATCTAAATTTGTATAGCATACTTTAGGTGTCTTTTTTATTAAAGTTGACTGGACTCACAAAAAAAATTCCGAGTTTTACCCGGAATTTTTGAAATTTTTTTCTTTACAAACCATCTCCTGAGAATTTCGAATCGAATAAAAAAAATCAGCTCCTGCCTTTCTCACGTGATACCATTACGTGATGAACCATTTCATTTTTATATACATATATAGATAAGTTAATTTTTTGAAATAAATAGTTTTTATTATTAATAAACCAATTTTTTTTAATAAGAAACAAAAATCCCGATATCGCGAAAAATCCCGGGATTTTAATTTTGAAAAGTGATTTTCAAAGGGGGCTTTTATTTATGAGAGCTTTGACTAATTATCGACCGACCGTTATTAAATTAGGTGTCTTGATTTCTGTATACATATCTGTGGAGTTTTGACAAAAGAACCTAACTCGAGAACGGACAATTTTCCACTTTTTAAACCATATGTATAAATTTTAAAAGCGCATCTTTCTGTCTTTTCAGCGTGTTTCTAGATAGTGTAGATCGGAAAATATAGGAGCCCCCAAATTAACCTATCTCGCAATTTTTACAATCTGCTTTTGACAAAAGAACCCATATCGAAATATGTTGCAGGGCATAAAGAAAAATATCATAACGTAGTTTTTATAAAAGAACCTATTTGAATATAGGTTTCCAATAATTTACTAAAATTATTTTGACAAAACAACCTATTTGCACTCATGTTCTTTTATCAAATGCATAAATGAAAATAACACGTTCCCTTCTAAAGTTAAGTTCTTTTAATAGGCATTTGATCACTAGCATTCATTGTGACAAAACAACTTATGTTAACATGAGTGCTTTAGTGTAGTGGGAATTATCTATATAAGAGGAACCTATATCAAATCAAGTGCTTTTGTCGTGTGCATGTGTAACAAATTCAGACGTTTTTAATGAAAATATGTTGTTTCCTAATATAGAAAAACATAAACAATGCACAGAGGAAGACAAAAAAGACAGATTCCAAAGTTTTGGAGGAGCATTGAATCTCTCGCAAGTGAATACATTGACTACAAGAATTATAGATATATAAGATTACGACAATTATCAGCTGTTTTGAAGGTACCTACGGCAAGGCTCCAAAGAGTTTGTCAATTTGTATGTAATTTGCAATGATTTTAGAATTTTCGACTTTTCTAGAGGGTGCCGTGTTTATCGAAAGAATTGCAGCTTTGTTCAACTGCCGATACTTAACGAATGCAAGTAAGCCATTTATGAAAGGCACACTATCAATGACAGATATTTCAGTTACGACAAAATAAATAGTACTCTCTTTGTGTTTAAATTAAATTAAATAAAATGTACCACACAAGTGCCCAAGATATTGATGAAGATCCTTTTAATGAGCCTGATGTTGATGACTCCGATTTTGTCCCGGAGACGGATTCCGATCTTAATACCACTACGCAAGAAATGGCTCCAGATATTGAGTCCAGTGTAAGTAATTCAGATTTCACTGATATTGATGAAACCCAACTATTCGAACTTCCAACCACATCAGTAGTTAAAAATAAAAACAGGCGTAACAAAAACTTACGAAAAGAATATTTGACCAATAAAAAGAAAATCGTCTCTGCTAAAAATATTAAAACACTTTCAAAATGCAGAATGTTTTGTAAAACTCACCTAAATTTTGAGGAGCAAAAAAAGATTTTTAAACTGTACTGCAACTAGGGTGATTACAACAAACAACGGCAATATCTGTCAGGATTAATTGATGTAAAATTTAAGAAAACGCACACAATTAATAACGTTGGAAATTGACAATATAACTATGTATTTGTATAATTGTGACGTTGGATGCGATATGAGAAATCTAAGTCTGTAATTTTACAGTACAAGCTATCTTTGCAGCCGGACGAGGACTTCAAGGAACTAGACATAGCACAGCTACGACGGAAAATAACAAATTTCGAATTTAATAAATGTTATTCTGCTCTTTTGCCAATATCTTCTAATAAAAAACGTGATTTACAGTCCGTTCTGCCATTTATAAATGCAAAATTTTATAATTTTTACAATAACTTGCACGTTGAAGGTGAAGTACAATTTGGAAATAATTAGGATATTGACGAATATGATTAGCTGTAGAGTGATTTATTCTTTATTTTTATTATAAAAATTAAAGCAATTTAATATAAATGTGAACTGCAATATATTATAATATATGAACTATTACTTATTTTTTATTTTTAATTTAATTTAATTAATTCCAACTTTGCTTTTTCATACCTAAAAATACATAACTTTTTATAATATTCGTTTAAAATAAACGGAATTCTATTTAAGAAAATAACATAAGTCACTGAATTGTTCTTATTTCATTTTAATAAAAGCACTAGTCCCGACAAAGGTTGCGAAATATTTGTTACTTTTCAGTATGAAAAAAGACTTTATCTAGAAAAGAGTTGATTTTTCGATCAAAAATTATTTTGACAAAACAACACATCTTGGTTTTTTGACATTTTCTCGGCAACAGTTGTATCTGGAACAAAGGTGGAAATTGGAAAATAAAGGTATTTAAATTCTCCACCATAAAAATAGGTTACATTTGTTTAGATGTGTTCTGGGACGTTTCTGTGACCTTATAAAAGTGTTTTTTGGTCCTCCTGTAAAATTCAGTTTTTCGACATTGGTTGTTTTGTCAAAATTCCACAGATATAATGCATTTAATAAGAATTAGTTTATTCCTTGCAACTCCAAATGTATTGGATATATGTAACTTTCTATTGAATAATTATTAAAATGCAATAAAGTATTCTACTGCATTTAATTTGAATTAAATAAAATCGAATCTTTTAAATGTTGAATGAATTTAACAATGAATAAATCCTAATTTCGTAACCACTTTGTAAATCACTTTGTCCACAGAACGGTACCAAGGAAAAAAAAATTAAATGCAATTGTTATAAATAATGATGTATTTTGGTTATAATTTTTAAAATATTTATTGATTTATCATGACAAAGTTTCCCTAAAATGGTCGTTATTTTAAATGCAAGCATCATTAATAAATTACAATCATCTAACCACATGCATACGATTTTAAATCTTAATAATAATAAATTAAATTGTATTAAATTAGAAATTGTACTAAAGAGTATCTTAATGTGTCTTAAAGTCAAGCGTACAACATTAAATATCTATATTAAATACATTCGTGGTAGATTCAAAGGCAAACAACATTTAATTTCAACTTAAATTTAAGTACAAAAAATACAAAAGAATATCAAATCAAGCGAGATACACTTATGAATACATAATGATGAATTTTCAAATACTCTCGTTATATAAAATAAATAAAAGTTACAATATCAACACAAATAATCAATTAGATTTAGTCACTAAATTTTAGTGGCATTTTCGATGACATATTTAATGTATGGGGTGAGTGGGGGTCAAACACACGTGACTTTAAGAGTTTTTTGTTTTGTTTTTTTTTTAAATTAATTGGTCTTGCCGAATAACTCGGGGATGTATATCATGTGGTGACTAATTTTGCACATCTTTATTTGCTTCTATTATGGTTGTATTGAAGAGTGCACGGCATACATTTACTATGGCATAAGAAAAGCGTCCATAACATTGAGGTTTATCCTTCCAAGCGATGCAAAAATAATAAAAAGGCACTCCAGCTAATGTAATGGCAATGCCAATCAGAAGATTCATGGGTTGAGTTAAACTTGGCATTAACACCAACACAATACAACAGATTATGAAAATTACCGGCAATGCGGTATGGACACGTATTGGACGGGGTATATCGGGCCTAAACGAAATAGAGTGTTTTATTTTAAAATTATTGTTTTCTATTTTCTAATAATAATTTAAAACTTACCGCTTTTTCCTTAGCCACAACATGCCAGCTATACTGGCCACTACTGAAAGCCACAAAATGGAACTGAAATAGTTGATTAAAGCATAAACATCGGCCGATAATAACATGAGTATGGACATCAGACACTGAAATTGTTGAATAAGACAATTATTATAATATGAATCACTCACTGCAAGACACTAGTGTATTTTACCGAAAATATCAATGACGGTATGGGAGTTTGCTGTTTGACGTGAAACAGTTGAAAGAATTTTGGCAAATGTCCCTCTTGGGCACCGGTGGCAAAAAGTCGAGCCGATGTAAACAATACACCATTTACACCTCCAAATGTGCTCAAGGCCACAAAAATTGGTACCATAAATGCCAGTGAACCAAACATGCGATTGCCAAATGTTACCGCCACCGCTAAGGAACTTAACATTTCAGTCTTAGAGACCACAGCAAAGTAGGCCAAATTTACGAAAACATAAATACCCGTTACTAGGGGCATTGCAATCCAGATAGCACGTGGTAGATTTCTGTAGGAGGAAAAGAGAAAAAACAAATTTAGGTAAATATTGTTTTAGTTTTTCATAAAAGTGACAAGAAAAATCTAGGAAATCTGTTATGAAAATTTGAATTTTCTCAACAAAAGTGTCGTTTTTTCCAAAACAGAACTACCCACATAATAATAAAAAATTGAGCTTCGGTTTAAAATATAATACATATGTATGTTCAAGTTTTGGAAAAATTATTTAACAATTTAAATTTAAAGAGAAAAATAAATTGATCTCTTAACCATTCCAGTAAAGCATTTATTACGAATTAGTGCATAGACTAAAGAAGCACTTTAAACGCATTGAACTCATTTCGTCATAAATCTATTATTTATGTGTGTATGTATATTTAATGAAAGCATATCTATTCTTAAGAAATCTTGAAAATTATATTCACTTTAAAATAATTTAAATTTTTATTCACAACGCCTTGTTGTTTCACACTCTTTCTCAACACTCTGCTGTACAGCGGATATGCTTCCTTACTACCGTTACCACCAACATATTCATATTATTTTGGCCTATTGTCAACTACATTTCCGTGAGCCGCTGTCTCTAAAAAAGCCTGATTATAAGGAAAATCTCAGTGAAATTTTCATCATTTTCATAGAAAATTTTCTAAATTAAAATTCTGCATTTCCTTCTCACCCTTAAAAATGCCCAGCCCTTATTATTTTTGTTTTCAAATGGATTTATGGAATCAATTGCAAATAAGGTTTTAGTGCATTCAGCTCAAATTATATTACAGTAGAATCTCTAAAATTAGAACCACTTTTTACATCGCGCAGTTCTAATTTCTGAACATTTTTTTTACAGAAAATTATAATAAAAGAATTTTTACTGACGGCTCCAAGAGGAGAAATAGAGTTGGTGGTGGATTCTACATTGAAGAATTTGGGATCAAATCCTATTTTAGGCTTCCGGATTTCTGTTCTGTTCTTCAACAGAGATCTCTGCCATAAACCGGGCTGCAAACTGGCTGAAGTATTATCGAGTATCTGGAGATATACATATGTATATTTTCCTACAGCAAAGCCGCCGTTAGAAATATAGCAGGTGTCTACCTGACATCTAGGTTAACCACAGAATGCCGGGTATCTCTGAACGAGATAGCCGAACATTCTAGGATAACGCTAATATGGGTCCCTGGATATAGCTCAATTCAGGGTAACTATATTGCTGATGATCTAGCCAAGAAAGGTACAATGCTGACTGATGAGGAGATTGATCCCTTCATTGGCATCAATATTAAAAGTCTGAAATTACTTGTTCGGAATGAAATGTTCAGACTTGCTCAGGTAAGGTGGTCGAACGAGATAACCTGCTCTATTGCAAGATCCACATGGCCCTTATTTGATGTGGGAAGGACGAATTCACTGCTTAGTTTTCGTCGAGACCTAATTAGACTTATTGTCTCTCTATTTACAGGTCACTATACTTTTGGGGCACACGCCAAAAGTCTTGGTCGAGAACATAACGACTTTTGTAGAAGTTGTCACAACAAGAAGGAATGCCCGGCCTATCGATGAAAAGGGAACGGATACTCGGGGCACCCTTTCTTTCATGTTTGGGTTAACTATCAGGGATAAATCCAAAATGCATGAACACCTTTGCCAGGGAATTTGGATGGTTCGATAGGGATACAACCAATGCGGAGTGAACCGACAGGTTATCCACGGGTAACACAATGGGATCAACACGATGGACCCAAGTGAGCTGTAAGCTTTATTTTAACACAAAACATTTTTTATTTAATATATAATATTTAATTAATTCTTTGATAAATATCTTGTGAAATCAATAATGAAAAATACGGGAAGTTATCCAAGCATTTTTCAGAAAGTCATAATGAAGTGGGTTATCAAATCCTCTCAAGCATCTTGACTTCTTAGCTTTTCCAATAATCAATAGTATTAATTTGTGTGAGCCATCAGAATTTGCGCCTAGCGAAATTGAAACGCGTTCTGTTAGAATTTTAAATCCTTGGGCACTTTTTTCACAAGCAGCGACAAATCATCAAATTCATCAACATTATAGATTTGTGTTTCCAATAAACCCATTTCCACGACTTTTGCACGAAATCTGAATAGAAATGGATGACCGCACCAGCATCGCTCGAAAATATTTCACCATATATTTCAAATCCAACTTCATCTACAGCCATAATTATGGGATCAAAACTGTCAATTATTACACATATGTTGCTTTTGTTGGTTTGAGTTAGTTATGTTACCTGTTCTAGAGTATCTAAAGTGACAAATCCCTTTTATATAAAGTATTTTTAAGTAGATCCAGTCCATACCTCTAGGAACCAATAACGGAACCGGTTAATAAAATATTCATGTTTTGTAGTAAGCTTTTAAATAATTGATGATAAGGCTAGCTTTTAAGCTTACTATGTTTATTAATCGTGTAATTTGCATCTTTATTAACTAGACTATCATAGGTGAGAAAGGTATTATTCGTTATACTACACTAATAATTTTAAAAGCATACTATTCGCCTTTTTTAATACATAGATATAAAGATGTCAGTCCGTTTTACTGGTTGGCATTCTGGCTTTGCATGTAAACCTTGCAATCAATGTTCAGTTCTACATTTTTTATATAATTTGTCAAGTCCCTTATTTCACATATGTAGATACCAAATAAATTTTCAGCCGAAATCGCACAAATCCCAATATAAAAAGGGAACGGGAAACTTTTAATCCCCTTTTATTTTGCACTATTTTTCAAACACAATTCCATAATTAACACTTAATTGCCTATTTTGAGGAATTAACTCTATTAAGTAATTAAACGAGCATTTTAAATTCTTTCCCCGGATAAATCTTGATAATTTTGAAGAGGCGTTTATTCGGCGTTGAATATTTTTATTTTATAATTAAACTGCAGAAATTGTATTTGAAACTCAATATTAAAAAAATGTAAATGTATGAATTGTATGAATAGAATTCCTTCCCCATAGATTTTTTTTATTTTTTATTGTGTTACAAAAGTGCTAATTTAATGTCTCAAAAAAGAAAGAAGAAAAGGTTTGTATAAATTTCCACTTATTTACACATGTCTAAAGAATATCCGACATCCTTGTAAAATATGTACACAAACTAATGAACAACAGAGTATTTAAAGAGTTATTTGTTCTTAAGATAATAAGATATTGTAATTTTAATAATTTCTTTTTACAAGGAATAAGGTCACTTGAATTTTATATAAAAATATTTAATTTATTTATATATATTTATTTTCAATATTTCTCTATCACAATGGATAGCTTCTTCAGGGATAATACAAGTTTTGAATTATTTTTCATAGTGTTCATTTTACTTGTTGATCAGTAGTAGATGTTTTGACAATTGTTACAATGAAAATTCACTATGAAAATGGTAGATCATTAAAAGCGCCATCTTTAAAGTTTGTGATATTTTCGGTCAATATAATGGTCTGTCTCAGACCAATAAACAAAATTTTCTCGATAAAAATGCCACATTTGGGTTTCTGTAAATCCAAGTGCAATTTTTGAGAAGCATTGCATGCTGATTTTTTTACATGCTGTATGGAGTAATATGTGGTCTGAAGGTCATACTTCCTAAAAATCGGGTTACAGTAAATGGATCACGTTATCAAGACATGTTAACAACTAAATTTTGGCCCTTTATTGATGATATGGATGTCACTGACACATCATCACTCCGAAACAATGAATTTATTGCATGTCAAATTTCCCAAATCAGCTGTTAATTGAACGCGCCGGTCATGAGATTTAATGGATAATTTTTTGTGGGCCTATATAAAAGATAGAGTTTATATAGAGCCAATTGAAACGATTACAATCTTTAGTGTTCACAAGCTTGTGGCTTTTAACGAAGGTTCTGCCTTTAACGGATTTAGCTGAATATTTGATTTAATGTATTATTGTTTTTTAGAGCTACATATTTTATCTTTTTCTTCTTTCTTTTTCTTTGAAGCTCTCAAAACTCCATATAAAAAATTAACCGCAAACTTAAAACGTAATAGACCCGTCATTTTGACAAAATGTGATTGAAAAGTTTGTTTGGATTTTCGTGGTGGATGTTTGTCCGATATAGTGGTCAAAAATTACCCTTTCCCATACAATACATATTTGAAGGATTGCCATACAAATTTAAATGATTTTCATAAAAATTTTCTTCAAAATTCGGAATTTTATTGCACGAATTATTATAAGCGTATTCTTAGAGTTGAATAATTTGTTTAATTTGGAATTTGTAAACTTATAAATGTGTTTTAAAATAATAATACAATATTTTTGATTGTTCAATGTTGATCCAAAGCTGTTAAGTGTTTATAATCAAATAAAATAAAACCGGTGTTGTCATACTCGTCCAAATTAATTTTATAAAAATATTAAAGACTTTGTTAATAATTCGTTTCGAAATGGTATCTTTTTAAATCAGAGTGTATATTCTATATATGTATGTATGTATGTATATAATTTAATAAATTTTAACCACTATTATTGTCGTTATTTTTATACACACCACCAAAAAGATGTGGATATATTAAGTTTGCCACTCCGTTTGTACCACGTAGAAATATTGGTAGTAGAAGTATATATATTTTGGATCCTTATTAGTTTCTAAGATCTAGCCAAGTCCGTCCGTCTGTTGAAGGCGCAATAGAGCTTCGAAAAAATACTTAGAACAATGAAATTCTTCCCAAACATTTCTTTGTTTCACTGAAATGTTTGATATTGAAAATGGGCAATGAGTTATAGGCAAAAGTTTCGAACAACCTCGATATTTTTTGCTGTTTTCTTTAAATATGCTGCAGATAATATCACGCAATTTTGCACACTTTATTTTAATTATAGAAAACAACAAGTTCTGTTGAAAATGGTAAGAATCAGTCAACGATTTTGGCTCTATAGTACATAAATACCTATAGAAAATACACAATTTAGTAAAAATCAGTTTCATGCCAAGGGAAATCATCAAACGATATTTTGTTTCCATCTGTCAATATTTGACCATAGCCCCCATATTAAGTTCACTTTCGAAAATAACTTAAATGCTCATAAATCTCTTATAAACATCATTATCAAGTTGAAATTCGACATCAATAATGCACATACATATAAACATATATATGTATGTATAATCATCGTAACGAACTTTATGGTGATGAGCCCATAAATGGACATAACTCCCATATAGGAACCATTTCCGAAAAACACATTAACATACATACATAAATATCTTATAAATAAAATAAATCATTATTGAGATGAAATTTACCATAAGACAGTAAAATAAAGAGGATCCGAAAAATAATATAACTCATTTGAACATCGTTTTCGATACAAAATATAAAACAAATTTGTTTCAAGTAGATCGCATAGATCACACTACTGAAGGTTGGTATATAAGAATCGACACAACCGATTATAAAGTCTTATTTGTTTCTGAATATTAATAATATTAATAATTAATATCCTTAGATGTAAATTTGCATGTTTAAATAAACACAAAGGAAACAGTTTTGGTTGCAATAAACGAATTTGTTGGTAATCGAATGATTTTGTTGCGGATAAAATCTTTTGGTTGAGTTGACAAAAAATAAGTTATTTCAATTGTAATTCTTCTTATACAGCTGGAAAATGGAGATCACAGCAAATCTCTTTTCTCTGTATAGGAATAATACTGTAACTTTAAGAATTTCCATGAATTTCCAAAAAAATATTTCCGGGAATTCTCACCAAATTTTTTTAAACAGGTAAAAAGTATAGTCGGTCAAACCCGACCATATAATACCCTACACCCAGTATATGTATAAAAAGTTTTTTCAGCGCTATATGGGAGATATAAGCTTTTATAGACCGATCATCCAAAAATTTAGTGTCAGGATTTCTGTGAATATAAATATTATTTATGTTATACTTTATCTCGATGTAAATATTTCTAAACGATTTATATGGGAGTTTCGAAATTTATGGTCGTTAAAGTGATTTTCGGATGTGGGCCTTATATGGGAGCTATGACTAATTATGTACCGATCATCATAAAATTGTACCATAATATTTTTTTATATATAAGAAACATATTTGTGCTCAATATTATTTAGATACCAACATTTTTGAGGGAGTTATGCTCTTTAATGTGATTTTCGGGAGTGGACCTTATATGAGAGCTATGACAAATTATGGACCGATCTGCACAAAATTTGTAGATCTGATTTGGCTTCATTTACCACTCATTTGTGGTGAAATTTGTTTAGATACTTGCATAATTCAAACATTTATGGTCTTTAAACCCTAATTTCGGGAGGACATTTGTATGGGAGCCAGCTGAAATAATGGACCGATTTCCACCAGTTTCAATCCCATCCGTCCTTGAGAAAAAAAAATTTCACAGGCCAAATTTTATTGAAATATCTCTAAAATTGCGACCTGTACTCTGCGCACAAGCTTTACACGGACAGACATCGTTAAATCGACTCAGGAAGTGATTCTAAGTCGATCGGTATATTTTAAGGTGGGTGTTGGACCAATATTTCTGGACGTTACAAACATCAGCACAAATCCAATACACCCTCCCCACTATGGTGGTGTAGGGTATAATAATTGTATTTTCAACATATAATTTAAAAAGATTTTACTCTTTTAGTCGTTGATATAAGAACCACCACCAGTATAAATAGAATATATTTGCATTGGAAAGGAAGAAAGAAGAAATAGTAAACGTATCTAAAATCAACAACATTAATACAGTTAAACTTATTTAAGGGTTTACAAAGTAAATATGTATGTGTATAATACATACACATACATATACTCGACTCTTATGTCATTTACAAAATCAACAAGTTGCTGCTGCTGTTATCTTAAATCTATATACAAAAGGAATTCTTATGAATGTCCTTGATGTGATTTTTCTTTTCTCTTTCTGTATAAATAAATGTGCCATGACGTCGTAAGTTGACTTGCAAACTTTACGCTGCGTTTGGTTTTTTTGAATAATCAAACCACTTAAGCGTAAATGGTTAAAGTTAAATTGAAAAGAGGCAGATAGCAACAAGTAGTAAAATACTACCCCATATCTAACAATGTAAATGACTATCTAAAAATAAATAAAAAGAGACTTTAAATTAAATTATTATTGCTTCCAATTTAAAGTATAATAATTTATAACAAATACATATATTGAAATACTAACTTGTATGGATCCTGTAATTCTTCGGTAACAAAGTTCAAATAATTCCAACCGCCAAAAGCAAACAGTCCGGAATAGAAGGCAAAACCAATATTTTCAATGCCATACTTGCCCTCCCAGATATTTTCGAAATTTTCGGTGTGACCCGTACATATTTGATAGATGCCAGCTAAAATTATCATTACTAGAGCTAAAAGTTTTCCAGCCGTAAAAATGTCTTGTACTTTCATAGACCATTTCACCGACAAACAATTAATGGCCGTTAGGAAACCTGTAAGTATTCATAAGATAAACAATAAATAACAAACATGTATTGCATTATAGGAAAGTAAATATTTGTTTTTAACAATTCAAATATTACAAGAAATATTGTCTACTGTGTTTTTTTTTTTGTTTTAACGTTATCAGTTATTTTTTGTTGCAAAATTAAAATGTTAAAACCAGACAATTAGAAAAGGTATTTGATTTCTTATTTATAACACTAGAAATTGAGAATTGGCCAAAAATTGGTTCTGTAAATGTAAAGCACGTTTAATTATTGATCCCAAATAAACGAATTCAATCCTTTTATTAAGCAATGCATTATTTTTAATAGTTTTGTCACGATAATTTAAAATACTAGATGGAAACTATATTTCATAAATGGTCCTCTTCCAATCATCATATATTCAGACGGCTGTTTTTATTAGAACCGTAATGTCACATTATTCAATGCAATTGAGCAAAAGTACTTAGTGGTTGGACATACACAAATGGAGTGTGATGCAACCCATTCTCTTATTGACAGAAAAACGAAAAATAAGCAAATAAATTTGACTTCGCAATTTGTGCAGTTTATTACAGAAGCAAGAATGTATCCATCACGTCTAGAAGCACACCAATTGGATAACACCTTTTTCCTAGATTTCGAAAATGTTTCGAAGCGATATTTGTCGATTCGACCAGGTAATTATAAAAATTCGTATACATGCTTTAAACATGTTTTAATAAATTTTAATTTCAATTACAATTTGAATTTCAGGAAGAAAAGCTGGTGATGATACTGTAAACATGCTGCTAGCTTTGGCATACGATCCTTCAGGACTCATATATTTTAAAACAAATATAAGTACCGAATATGAGCTTCTTCCACATAGAGTTAAGGCTTGCGCTGAACGTATCATTCCGGGACGTCTTTATAAAGAAAAATTACCGATTTCAAAAAAGAAGTGGGAAGATTTGCAATATTTGAATCCCATAGATTGCCATCATTTTTATAATACTTTGTCATACAATATGTGAACACGCTTTATATTTATGCGTTCATTATTTTCTTGAAAAATGATTTGTTTTTTACCTTATTTAAATGAAGAATTTCGTATTAAAATAATTTAATTTGAACGTTATGCAAAAAGCCCTAACCCACATTTAGCCCTATCTCACTTTACTTTATCAAATTGTATATAAAAATTAATAAAAAGGTCTGAACATAAAATTATTTGAGTTGTGGCCTTTCTACTTGTGGCCATCGGTATGTATGTATGTAAAGTAAATAAATTATATAGAACTGATAAGAGACAACATTGACAAGGGGATGGAGGTTGGTGGATAGCCAAGGGGCTCTTAGAGCGGTAGGGGGCTGTTATGTGACCTCCAGGTTGGTCGATGATTGTAGGAGAGCTCTAGGAGAAATCTCAGGCGAATACGTGCTGAGACTTTGCTGGGTACCGGGTAATTCCAACATCAGTGGAAATGAAATGACTGATGAGTTGGCGAGACTCGGCTCAGATTCGGAGGATCCTGATTGCCAGGCGGCGGTCAGGTCTCCGAAAGGTTTCTTTTATGGGAAAATCAGGGAATGGGTTCTAGGCGAAACAAATGGGGCCTGGGGAAACCGAACGGACTGCCGAGTGTCAAGGACGATATGGCCGGTGCTCAGGAAGCCCGACTCGGAATCGTTACTGGGCGAGAGCAAGGTCTGCGTAAGAACCATGATAGGCGTTATTACGGGCCATTGTATGATAGGTAGATTGGCAAGGATAATGGGATCTGACTTGTCAGTTATGCGAGGACCCAGAGGAGCTGGAGACGATCGAGCACATTCTGTGCCATTGTCCCAGATTACAAGTTAGCAGGTTAAGATGGCTAGGCAGTAGATTCATAAACGTATTAGGGGATGTCTCGAGTTGTAGGCTCGGGGATCTCAAAGGATTCGTAATGAATATGGCCTGGCTGCGCAACAGGAGAAGAGGCTCTGTGAGGGCTTAGGCTTTTCGCTCTTGGAACGTACTAAGTGTCTCAATTCATTTCCGAAAGGCATCACAATGGACCGTATTGGTATCTGGTATCTCACACCAACCTTTTAACCTAACCTAAATAAATTATATATCTAATAACTATTTAACACTTACATAAACAAACTGCAGCCAATAATTTAGCGGCGTTATCTGGAGGATTGCAATCTTCGAAAAATGGTTTCGCCGCATACTGTGCAAACGTTAAGGCAACAATTGTCTAAAAAAATATAAAAAACTTTACTTAAAAACACATTATTCTTATTGATGACAGTTTCAATTTAAAACTTATATCTTTTAAATATGTAAATTGCTCGTAATTAAACAGACTGCATACATACAAATGTACGAGTATGTATGTATTTGTCACATTCCAAACCCTGAATTTTTAAAACAATGACAATGGCTTTAATGTCAAATTAAACATGTATAGTATGTATATCTGTATATTTACAATTGTGCGTGTGTAAACATAGCAAAACATCTGTTGAAGTAAATAATAATAAATTGAACTTTAAAACCAAGAGTAACAACTCTCATTATACACACGTACATATGTATGTATGTATGTCTGTATGTAAGTACATAATGAATTTATCAATTATTGTTTTCAATATACATATAAATAAATACAGTCATTTATCTAAATTAAATCTAATAAATACAACAATTACAAACATACCTGTGTGGTTGGCCTTATAATCAACAAGGCAATCCATAATCTTAAAAATCCTACAAGAGGACCAAATGCAACCAACAAGTAGGCATAATCTCCACCTGAACGTGTGATGCTAGTACCCAATTCGGCATAGCATAATGCTCCAATTGTTGACAGAATACCACACGCTGCCCAAATGAGAAGTGAACTGCCAACCGATCTAAAGATAAAAGAAAATTATTTCTTTAATTACTTAAGTTTCACTTAAAAATGATAACATTTAAAACTGTAATTAAATTAAACATATATATTATAACGACTTGTGTCAATTAAATGATTTTTGTCAATCACTTAATTAGACATTAATTGAGAATTAAACACGTGTCTCAGACAGTCACACTAAATGTTCATATTATTAATTGCATGTACAGATGTATGTATGTACATATTTATATTACATACTTAAATTGATTTATTTTTGGAATTTTTCTCTTTGTGCACGCAAAATTTGGCTGATGAAATTTTTGCTGACAATTTGTTTTTTTTTCAAGGTTTGCAATTTTTAAATTGAGTCTGCTGAAAGAGTTAATAAAAAGAAATGAATATGAAAGTTTAATAAATAACAATTTATTGTCTGCTCAAATCACTTATGTACATTGCATGGAAAATTTTACTTTAAGCCGTTAACAATATTGAATTGACATTATTTAAATGTTTAATTGCAAGTAAATATTTATGACTTCAATAAATAATATGTCTTGGAGAAAATTTGCGATTTTTTGTCTTGTTGGATAGACTTGTCTTAGATTTAGCATTTTGTTTCTCGAAAATGCATTGAAATTTTTAAAAATTATGCTAAATGCTTTTTAGCATAATTTGCTTGATAAAAAAATTTTTTTCTCGAAAATTTGTTTACTATTTTACTCCAAAAAATACTTTTGGAGAAATAAAAAATAACTTTTATTAATATTTCAACTAAATTTCTTTCAGAGTGATAAGTAAATGAACACGGAAATTTTTGAATTAATATATGAAATGTAATCTATTAAAACAAGTCAACAATTGTTATGAACAAAATTAGAAAAAACTATAATTTATATTTGTAACATATGAAATTGTATTGTTATATTGAAAAAATTTAGCACTTATTTTTTCTTCTGTAGAACATTTTAGCACTTAGTTTTACAAGTTTTAGCATATTTTGAAATTCATTTTCTGGCAACACTGCTTAACCCTTTGACGACCAAAGTTAAACCGAATGTAAATTAAATTTTTTTTGGGATTCAATAAAAAATAAAAAAAATTTTTAAAAATTTACTCCTTATGGAAAAAAGCATGGGACATTTATGTCCCATTGGTCGGTAAGTGTAAAAAGTCTGAAACTTTTTTTGCCCTGAACAAAGTGAAAACAAGTGAGAAGGTATAGTCGGTCAAGCTCGACCATATTATACCCTACACCCAATATATGTATAAAACAGTTTTTCAGAAATGTGCGCTTTATGGGAGATATAACCTATTATGGACCGATCATCCAAAAATTTGGTGTCATGATTTCTGTGAATATAAATATTATATATGTTAAACTTTATCTCGATATAAATATGTACTTTTAAAAGATTTATGGAGGTTAAAGTTGATTATGGGGAGGGTCTTATATGGGAGTTTCGACCAATTACGTTATTTTAATACCCATTACAGTAACGAATTGAGTTAACAGAAATTGTCAGTTAAAGAAAAATTTAGGTTAAAAAAAATTAATAAAAATTTAAATAGACAGAATTTTAAAAAACGGGGAAAAACGTTTGGGTTAAATTGCATGATGTTTATAATCAAGAAATTTCAACTATTTATTTAAGTAAATTCTATGAAAAAATAACAAAAAACTAAAATTTTGTCTGAAATTTTCAAAATTTTTGAATTTAAATTTTAGATAACCCATTGAATGCGCCTCTCAAAGACCTTTAATATGATACCAAATTTTCCTTTGGAAGAAATGTGAAACAAATCAAAAAAACTCTAAAAAAGATATTTTTATCCTTTGATCCAGCTCACCAAATATTGACCCCAGAAGAAAAAAATTGAGAAACGTAGTCTTAAAATGAATCAAATTTTCATATTAGGCGGGAACATCGATACCTTATTTTTTCTCCATGCAAACGGGGCAACCCTAATATACATATGTATAAAAATATAATTTATTTACTAAGAAACGATTTCATTTCAGTCACATTATGAATACAACCGAAAGTTGGAGATCAAAGTCTACCTTCGTCTTTTTTTCGATTTAATTGATTTAGGAGTACTAAATTCCTACATTGTTGACAACAAATTATCTACGAACAGGTCATCTCAATTTTAAATTTCCTGCCTGGAATTTCGTACACAGCTCGCCACACAGATGATAAATTCTTTCTCTAGTCGTAAATATGAAACTAGCTCAACGTCACGAGCTGGATCCAAACGAGCAAGACTGACCACAACCAATATTCCATTATCTGGTCACTATCTCGCCAGAATGGATAACGACGTGCGGAAGCGATGTATTTTGTGCACCAAAAATGGCATAGACAATCGAACAAATTCAATTTGCTTCGCTTACAATAAACCATTTTATACCAAGGAACGAAATTGTTATGAAATCCACCACAAATGATTGCTGTACCAACCATATTTAAATGATTGTTTTTTTTACAATAAATTATTTTTTTTAGTTTGCCGTTTTTATTTCCAAAGTGATTTATGTTTGTTTTTATTGAAATATTTTATTGTTTTTGTGCAAATCGATTGAAATTAAAATTAAATTTATAATTAAAAAAAATCCTTTATTTTTACCGTTGTGGACCATTTGGACACATATGTGTCCCATTTTATTTTCAGATCCCACAAGTTACATCAGGATTTGGTGCATATAAAACAAAAATGTAACATAAGTTTCCGAGATTTGAGCAAACAAAAATTAAAAAACAAAATCACAAATGTTTGACTTTGAAATGAATTCGGACAAAAAATCTTAAACATATTTACATATTTTTAAAAAGACACATTTGGTTTTTATTGAATAAAATTTATTAAATTATGTCCCATTGGTCGTCAAAGGGTTAAAAAGTGGTTGCTTTAAACTTGAAACAACTTGAGTGATATTTAATAATTAATAAAAACAAGTAAGAGTGCTATATTCGGCTGTGCCGAATCTTAAATACCCTCCACCTAAACGTAATAAGAAATACAAAAACTACACTGGTTATAGGACTAGCATATCCTTATTCTGTGTTTTCTATTCAGTCTTAGTGCAAATTTTATTAGTATTTGCTATATTGTTTGAAAGACAATTTTACGACCAACATAATTTATGTTAAATATTTTTAAATTTTGTCTAATTTTCACACTTTTTAATTGATTTAATTACCAATTCTTACCATAATTTACAGAGTCTGTCTGATGTTCATAATAATCTTGAGTGTAATTTAACAAACAGAGTATAAAAAAGGGGAACAATTCTGTTTTAGTGAGTTTGCTAAAAAAAAAAAACTTTATCAAATAGAGGAGATGCCAGCAAAAAAAAAAATTGTTGGCGGTCACGCCTATTTTCGAGGGGGCGGGCCCGTAAAGTTGAAAATATATAGGCCTATATCTCGGGAACTACTGGGTGCTTGATAATACATTAAATAAAAGGTATTAAAAATACCTTTCCAACGATATATATCATGATTATAAAATATGGACCGAATATGGGTTAAATCCGAAAAGAATATTTTTTGACCCGCATTTATTTGTTTTTTGGAAATGGTTCTTATATGGCAGCTATGACAAATTATGGGCCGATCTTCTTAAATTTTGGAACAGTTATTTTCATGCATATGAGGATATTTCACGTCGAATTTCAACATAATAACGGTATATATAAGATATATATTAGTATTAAATTGGATTTCGGTAGTGGGCCTTATGTGGGGGATATTGTCAAATATGGACCGATATTCTCAAAATCCAGCAGTTTGATTTAGGCATGTATGTAAATGATCCGTGTAAAATTTTGAATTGGTACCCTTATTTATAAGAGATTTATGAGTATTAAAGTGATTTTCGGAAGAGGACTTTATATGGGGTCTATGGTCAAACATGGACCGAACTAAACAAAATTTCATTTTGCGATTTCTTTTTGTATAAAACTTATTTTTGCCTTCTCATGAAGGTGAAGGGTATAAAAAGAGGTATTGTTTTTCAGTAAATGGTATTAAACTAGAAATTACAGTAAAAGTGTTTTTTTTTATAAAGCAGCTAAAAACTGTCAAATGTTGGGAGTATCAAATTTTAACATGAGGTATGGCTTCTTGTCTAGAACCAGCACTGACTCATGTAATTTATTGCGATAAAATTTATAAAATAGGTTTCAGTATAGGGGTATGAAAACATTCCTACAAGCCTCTACAGAAAGTCTACTTCACATGCAGACAGTAGGACTTAAGAACTAATTGTCTGTGTTCAATTTTGTGCGTACCACTGACCGCAAATTTCAGCATAACAGACTCCATCGAAGTACCGATGGAACAGAGAGTATATAGCCCACATTGCGACGGTGCTACAAAGTAGGATACAACTGAAATCGATAAGCACCTCCCTCTCCTGTATGCGGTTGAGAAGATCTACAACAGACTTTGAAGCTTCACTCCATATACTGGAGTTGTATTCCATTTTCGGTCGATTATAGGTGGTATAGGACCATTTTTAAGTTAGTTGCCTTCTATAGAATGTAACATCATTAACATGCAGACAATAATTGCATGAAAAACCGAAGTTTTTCCACACTTAAAAAAGTTTGTTTAGTGCAATAGTCATCCAACTATGTTATAAAGTTCAAGGGCCAAATTACCGCATTCGTGATCGAATGAGCTATCGTATCAAAAAATGATTTCGATATCGAAATTATGATAAAATGTACTAAATTTTTTGCTCGATATCGAATGCCATAATCTCAAATAAGAAAATTACGATCAATTTTACTCGATATCGAATGCGGTAATTTGGCTCCAGAACATCGACAGCATACGATTGTTTGTCAAAATACAACATTGAGTCTTTCAACAATTTAAATAGAAAATATTCCCATAACACCATTTAGAGATTGTCACAATCTCCGAACTCGTATAATGAGATCTCATCTACAATAACTCATTGCGACCTCTAAGAAATATCGTTATAGATCGAGAAATTATATAAGCGACGCCATAATTAATTTGCTTAGATAAAGCTACGACTTGCCAATGTCTAACCTAAGCCAAAAAGGCGAATGTAACGACACTATTATTTCTACAGAAAAACTAGCAAACCTTTTGCTTTGTAAATTTGTTTGACTACAAATATTTAACAAGAAAAACAACATAACAAATTGCTTTTGGACGATCAGTTTTAGAGATACATACATCATATTAACAAACTTAGAAGAATTTACTCGGCATGATATACATAAATCGGTGAAAAAGTTAGCTAATGGAAGTGATGAGAAGAAAATTACTACAGTAGATTTAGTGTATTTATAACATATTCATAAATACATATACTATTTATAACATATTTTAAAGAGTCGAAATTAAAGAACTATATAGAAAAATAAATAACCTTTAGCACGTTATTCGTATAGAGCTTTTCCCCTCTTAATACTTTGCGCGAAGACTTAGATTTTTTTAATTCTCTTTGTATCTGAATATAAACTTGTTCGAAGATTTTCTTAATGGAATGAAAGTTTTTTTTTTCGTTGAATTGAAATGCCTAAAGAAATCTTTGAACTCAGCCCAACGAACATTTTTCTTATATAAAATTCGCAAGTTTCGAAGCTATCCGTGAAACCTTTATCTTCTTCTATATATATAAAATTCAATGTATGTATGTATGTATGTATGTATGTAACGTATAGACTCCAAAACGGCTGAGCCGATTTTGATGAAATTTTCACAGCATGTTACTGTGACTCTGGAAGGAATAATAGGGTACTTTTTTTTTGGCCACGCCCATTTTTACGCCCACTTTTTAAAAATTATGTAATTGCTCCCATATAGTTTTTAACAGATTTACTTCAAATTGTATACACATTATATACTCCAGGCGAGGTAAAAATAAAGATTTCTTAAGCCACGCCCCTTTCACGCCCCTTTTTACGCCAAAATTTTGAAAGTTTTATACTTTTTGTTCTCTATACAAATTTTATATACTTTTTAACTACATACATTTTTTTTATTACCAAATCCCCATTTTTCGCCGCATTTCACCTTAAATTATATTGCTTTTAATCTATATATATATAAATGAATGTGTGTCTGTATGTTTGTGCTTAATAGGAGGCCAAACCCTTGGACCAATCTGCCTGAAATTTTTACAGCATGTTACTGTGACTCTGGAAGGAATAATAGGCTATATGAAGTTTTGATTGTACAAACGGGGGTGGCACCGCCCATATAACCCACAAATTTAAGCCGCCATATTTTGGGCATTTTTTGACGTACGTCGGTGATATTTGGTACATATGGTATTGGCATAATTAGGAATACGTACCAGGAGAAAAGTGAGTGGGACCACGCCCCTTTTTAGGAAAATTAAACATCGTAATATAGTCTTAACTACTGAACCGATCGTCATTAAATTTTCACAACAGGATATTCTTACGAAATAATAAATTCTTGACTATGTAAGTGTACAAAGGGGCATGGTCTCGCCTAAAGCAATGCAATAAATACAAAATTAAATAAATAAATGTTTGTAAATATATAAATACGTTTTATTTTATGACGAGGGGGGGGGGGGTAGCAAAGCACACCGGGTTTAGCTAGTAGTACATACAAGTGGTGAATAATTCAACATATTGCTTGGACTTTGTAGGTGTTTACTTTATACGAGTACACAAAATACTTTGTAATATTATATCAGTAAAATATTTGATTTTCATGAATCGTATTAATCGTATTTGTTCAGAATAATTTTTAATTTCATTAATACAACATAATACATAATAAATCGTAATATATTATTACAAAAATTGGCGATCCTGCAATTTTGGAACATTGACACAAACAACATTTCGTAGAAATAATAGTTGATGATATTATCGAAAAAATTATCTACAATTTGACCAGTAGAACAAATTGAAATAAAAAATATATCTACAAATTCTGTATACATATGCAATGTATATTATAATCTATAATTGAGAAAGCAACAAATCATTTTTTATTATTAACTACAAATCAATCTTATATATCAATTACTTTGGGTTTTACATCAACTTCAGTTCAGTTCAAAATAGCAACTAATAAAATCAAAATAAAAACTTTCCATAATTTTTAAACTTTCGAGATGTCAGTATGTGTAATTAAATCTTGTTCCATATTTAAAATTTTAACTGAAATTTTTAACTTTAATTTATTTGTAAACTTTCCCTCCAACACGTACTAATGCACTCACACAAAATCCAACACATTCACAATCTAATTCAATTAATACCAATAATAATTTAAACTTAAATTTATCTAGTTATCATTCTATCGATAGAGTACCCCAAATTGATTTAGACATATGCGCTTCCTCTATTAAACTACATCAATTTTAGACTAATTGTCCAGATGCATGGTTTGTTCACGCTGAAATGCCATTTGCAACCAACGGTATTACTACTGATCAAACTAAATATAAATATATTATGTATATGTAACTGCTTTACCACAAGAAGTTATAATAAAAGTGTTAGATATAATACAAAATCCAACTGCAACTAATAGATATCTTAATCTAAAAAAATTTTTGATTGAACGTCACTCCTTAAGCGAAACTTCTAAATTAGATAAAATACTCTCTGATAGCGATATGGGAGATAGAAAGCCATCGGAATATTCCGGTTCTAATTTTAGCCAAGATGCTTTAACAAACCTTTGGCTACGTAAACTTTAACGAATTATTTATTGGATGTTGTCCAATAGTGGAGTATTGGAATAACATGAAAGTTTTGACATTTTACTTGTTAACATAAATTCATTAATGAACAACCCGCTAGTTCTTCTGGAAAGTATGTACATTTTTTCAGACGAAGCTTATAATATAGATATGATAGATTTTAACAGGACGGTGTCACGTGTCGGACAAGCACAGAAATAATAAATGTATTGCAAACCAAATTTACCGAAATTTAGCCGTAATTGGCCGCCCCAATCATGCGATTTAACACAGCTGGATTATTTTTGTGAATCTATGTAATAGATAGACTCTATACAGTTACTATCGAATCCATTACACATTATAGCCTTTAAACTCAAATCTCTGTAGTGATTAACGAAATAAATCCGCCATTTTGCTAAAGTGTGATTTAAAATTTTGATAATAGAATCGACCACTTCATACATCCATATGTACATATATGCGTAAGTACCTAGTATGTATGTATGTATATAAAAAGTGCAATATGTATATAAAACTTTTGTTTTACTATTATAATTTGAAAAACAAACTTCCTATTTCAAAATTCTTCATATCAAAAATCTTATAATGATTTTGTAGTTAAAATTTGTGTGGCTTCTATGAATATCTTAATAAATATTTTTAAACAATTTTGATTAATTTTTTTTTAATTTTTCTTATTTTTTTTTTATTATTATGTTAGATAGGTATTGAAAATTTATTTATTTACTGTCAGAATTCAAGTACATACATATGTATTATGGCTGCGACTTTTTAACAGTACTATGTTAACTTTAAAATTATTAGCCCTTTTAATAAAATGGTTTTTGTCTTTGCTATTTCATTCTTCTTTTGCGTTCTATAAAGAGTTCAAAATATCATTTAAACAACACATTCGTACATATAATTTTCTCATTTTACTTTTCATATAAATGCTGCTATGTGCATTGTTAAGTTCAATTAAAAGTTTATTTTTACTAAAACTTCTATGGTTTCTTTAGCTTACTTACTCGGTATTTTGGAAAACTCCAGTTGGCGCTATGAAAATGCCAGAGCCGATGATGGTGCCAACAATAATTGCAACACCATTCATTAATGTTAATTTGCGTTTAAGTACAATTTTATCATCGACACCTTCCAGCGAAGCGTTCTCTTCGATCGCCAAATCTTTTGCACCATTAACATTGTCATTTGTTTCTGCTTTTATATTACGATCTGTTAATTCGACTAAATTTGTGGTAACATTGTTACCATAACGTTCGGACATATTTAATTGTTTATTGTTGGTTTTCTACCTTATTACAAAAATACTGATATTGATGATGATTATATTAAACTTGGATTAATATTACACTTTTTAACATTTAGTTAAATACATACAATGTTTACACAGTTTTTGCTTTAGTAAAATGGAATTAGATGTTTATATAGATTTAATATTTATATGTACATAAATATGTATAAACATAATGATTTTTATATTTAGTTGTTGTCAGTTAATTAGAAAAATGTTTATAGACGTAATGATATTTTATTTTATTCACGCTTTTATAATTTATCCGACATTACTTCCAAATTTGAGGGCAACTAAACATAAACTAAATTGAAAAATAAAAAACACTCAGTTATTTTTGTGAAAACAAGCGCAAATACCAGTATCAGCGTTGTCAACTTGGTGCGTTTCGCACCATTTTTGGTGCTTTTTAAAGTTTTTTGTGAGAAAAAATCCTTAATTGTTGCGCAGTGCGCTTTTTTTTAATGTCGGTGCGTTTTTTAATTTTTCCGAAAATGTGATCTTTCTTTTTACTAATTTTTAATTGCAGTTTTTTAATATGTAATTCATTATCATGAAATCTATACGATACAAAAGGACCCCATAAATATATACATACTATCAAATTCGTCACATGAAGGTTTATTATTGCTAAAGGTAAACAGGGTGAAAATGTTTGTTTGAAAAAAAAATTAACATTTTAAACATGGAAATAATAATTCTTGTGTAGCCTGATGGTTTGTTCTACTGGACTGTAGATGAAAAACCATGGTTAGAGTCCCAGTGGAGACCTAGCAAATATAATTGAAAAAATTCAAATAGAAGTACATAAAATAGAAAACACAAATAATTAAAACAGTACCAAATATGTAATGAAATTATCCCTTATTTACCAATTAGTACTTCAGTTCCGAATAGAATGTTGTGAGTTGAACTCGTTTATTTAAAAAAAATGCTTTTATTATTATAATGTACTTTTAAAATTAATCGTTGATCTCTTTTTAAAAGGTTTTATATCGAATTTATGAAATTAAAAAATTGTAAAATTAATTCAATGAACATTTTAAATAAAAAAGAAACTAAACTTGCTGTGTTTTTTTTAATGGCGCGTTTTTTCCCATTTTGGTGCGTTTTGAAATTTCATAGTTGACAACGCTGACCAGTATGTTTGCCGCAAACAACTGAGACTTATGGCGTTTTCTTTTTTGGCAAAAATGTTACACGTTTTTCCCATTTCGCATCTTTTTTAATTTTTTTGTGTTCTTTTCTGAAAAAATGTCAACACTGCTAAAGTGTAGTGTGTTCTTTTCTATAAATGTCACTCTATAAATTTAAAAAATGGTGCACCTTTCACACTCTGTATTTTTAGAGAGGGAGAATCGCACGATAAAACAGCTGACCAGTGATGCCAACTTTTGAGACTCAAAACGCGTAAACATTTTTGAAAAAAGGGCTAAATGGAAAATAATCCATATAAAACCACATCCAATTTTCTTTTTTTTTTGCGTTTTGAGTGACTAAAATCCGGCTAAATCTAGCCCGAAAAGAGCTAAGTTGGCATTGCTGCAGCTGACATTTGTTTTGTTTATGAATGTGTATTTGTGTTAAGAAACAAAAAAAAATATACAAAATGGAAAATATTACTACTATTTTATGTGCTGAAAAAATTTTGGATGACTTGTTGAATTCATCTTCATCATCATCTGATGATAAAATATTTTATATGATTATGGAAAAGTGAAAGGCTTTGTAGAGAACGTAATTATGAATACTCTGAAGTTGATGTATGTCAAATTTCATAGGACAATATCTCCTACTTCTTATGTATATATGTAATGTATATATAATATATATAATTTTTATAGTTTAAGAAGAATTTGCGTGTTAGTCGGGAAGGTGCCATTGGTCTTTTTGATAAATATTTATTGTCTTATTTCAAGCGATCTTACCAAGGAGCTATCAGCTTCTTCTTTTTTAACAAAAAAAAAACAAAAGCAGCTGTTTATGAAAAAAAAAGTGTTACACTGTTGTAATTTTATGTTCTATTCTGACCATTAAAAATGCGACATCTTTAAAATGTGGGGTAAACATTATAAAAATGTACATAATAAAGGTGTAACATTTTATTTCAGAAAAGAAAACACCATTATTTACTAAATGTTAGGGTTATCGTTAAAATAATAAATTGAAAACATACATACATATATGTATGTACATATATTAAAAAATTATTTTTTTTTTAAGAAAAATACTTGAAAATAGCAAGTAAAGAAAAATTGAAAACAAATTGTAGTTCGACTAATTTATTTTAAACACATTTACCAATTCTTTGTATGTTGAAAGACTATTAAGATACGTTTAAATAATTTCAAAAGATAAATAATTTAATTAGGGATATTATGTACCTACTTGTAAAATTTGAATTTATATTTTACAACTTTGTACCAACTTATTTATTTCATTGTTTTTCTTATAAATGATGTATTGTAATAGCCTGCTAATTTGACTAGTACTGCCAGATATTATATATGTATATACATACATACATATGTATAACAATTTAAAATCCTTAAAATGCTGAAATTTAAAAGTAAAGAAATTCCATTATGAATGTTTCCGTTTTTGGTAAACCCTATAATAAATATACGCTTTGTTTATTTTATGCTCTTCATTCTCTCTGGAAATATTTTCATTCCAGGCAAAACATACATTCATAAACATCCAGTGTAACCAATTTCGCGGAAATTTTTTGCTAAAAAAACACATCAATTCAGTCATTTATGTTTATAAACAAATATTCAGCTGAGAATTGGACACCCGTTCTAGGTTTTTAGTAAAATTTGTATTCTACAAAACAAAAACAAGTAAAAAAGTTTAGTCGGTCAAGCCATATAATACCTTACACCCGATATATGTATAAAAAGTTTTCCAGAAATGGGCGCAATAACCCATTATGGACCGATCATCCAAAAATTTAGTGTTATGAGATCTGTGAAAATAAATATTATGTACATATGTTATACTTTATCTCGATGTAAATACTTTTAAAAGATTTATGAAAGTTAAAGTAAATTACGGTCTCTGACATAAGAGTTTCGACTAATTATGGACCGACCATTATAAAATTAGTTGTCATCATTTCTGTATAGGTACATATATGAAACTAATTTGTGTTGAATTTTATTTGGCTACCGACATTTTTAACACAGTTATGCTCTTTAAAGTGATTTTCAGGAGTGGGCCTTATATGGGAGCTATGATAAATTATGGACCGATCTGCACAAAATATGTAGATCTGAATTGGCTTCATTTATCACTCATTTGTGGTCAAATTTATTTGGATACTTGCATAATTCAAACATTAATGATCTTTAAACCCTTATTTCGGGAGGACATATGTATGGGGGCCAGGTGAAATAATCAGGTATATGATGGAAATCGATATCGAACACGAATGAGTTTTAGAAGTCAATTTTCAGGTATGTGATGGAAATTGATATCGAACACGAATGAGTTTTAGAAGTCAATTTTTTCGTAATATTTCTGTATTGAAAAACTTTTATCACATAAAATATAAAGATATTGGGCTACTAAAGAGAATCTTATAACAAAAATTTTTAAAATTAGATCTTAAATGCATTAAAATGTATTTCCAAAACTGATTCGTTTTCGATATCGATTTCCATCATATGCCTGAATATACCGATTTCCACCAGTTTCAATCCCATCCGTCCTTGAGACGAAAGAATTTCACGGGCCAAATTTTATTGAAATATCTCTAAAATTGCGATCTGCACTCTGCGCACAAGCTTTACATGGACAGCCAGCGAGACGGACGGACATCGTTAAATCGACTCAGGAAGTGATTCTGAGTCGATCGGTATATTTTAAGGTTGGTGTTGGACCAATATTTCTGGGTGTTACAAACATCAGCACAAATCCAATATACCCTCTCCACTATGGTGGTGTAGGGTATAAAAAATTAAACTCATCAAGATCGTGACAACAGCTTGTATTTTAAAATTAACGTTTTTTTATTTTAACAAAAGTGCTGATATCTCGAAAATGAACACATTTTATGATAATTTATGTTATATACAATTTTGTAGAAAACTTTTCAAGCTTTCTTTTGACATATGCATATACATATTTGGATATTGTTAAGTGAGCCGTTTTTGTGTATTTCGATTATCTTATCATTTAATTTCCATACAACTCTTTCGGAAAATTTCAACAACTTTACTTCGCCATTTACTAACAACAAAACACTTTATTATTTTGAACACTCTTCTGGATTTTTTTCTAAGCAATTTTAATATTTACAAATATATCCAGCTATTTGAAGAGTACCATTTGGTTTTAGGCGTAAAAATATATATTCAGCTCTTTCTAACGATTTTGTTCTCAAGTCGGAAAATGTTTAACAAATTGTATCATAAAATGAAGGGTATAATAATCCCTCTATAAAGAAACAGCAGAAATATTAATATCACATAGGATAGGATGTAGTATCGGTTATGTATCTCAAAATGTCGGCAGCGTTGATGCAATGATGCCTTGTATTTTAAAATCTCAACTACTTTTCATTTGCACCACCATAGTACAGATTACCATTTTGATGATATTTTAAATAGAATTTAGCAAGTGGATTTTTTCAGCCCAAAGACTATTGGTATCTAAATGGTTTGAAATTGATCGATCCTACATAAGGCACATTTCAAAATAAATTAAGAAAACTGTTTGGCTTATACGAGTATATTAGGTGCAAGAACATCATGCGAAGAAACAGTTGTTTGTAGTTTTTCAACACATTTCAAAATTAATCCAAAATAATTAATCAATATTTAAATCGTTTTGTTACAGGCAATTCCCCGTGTGGTGTTTTTTATAATTTGTGAAATAATCTTGCAATGATAAATTTATTAACATTTTCAAATGCAGGTAATTTATAAAAGTTAATTAATTTAATTAAATTAATTTCAGTAATGAAAAGTTCCTAATAATTGCTTAACAGGGTTAAAAGCAAATCCTGTGATGTCAGTACTCGAAAGATTATTATGCAAATGCATAACGAATAGAAGTGCAAATTCACCTCGATAAAACGAACCTCATTGTAACGAATTATTCGATATAACGTTTTTTCTAATCCCATTTAGATTTGTTATACCAAGGTTGAACTGTATTAAAAAAAATTTGACTTCTAAAACTCATTTGTTTTCGATTTCTATCATATGCCTGATTAACTGAATAAAACAAAAATTATATATACCCTTCACCTTTGTCGTGGATGTATAATTATACATATTACATAAAAACATACATACATATTCTTCAGCCATGTCACAGAATTTATTTCCGTTCGGAAGTGAAATTAATTCCATATTTTGCTTCTATAGAAAAAGTAAAACGAAACATTTTTTCGGAATATAATCACTTTTAATTTGCTATGTGGAATTGTAATTTTAAGAATTTTTAGGTTTCATCCCGAAAAATTTTTCATTTTACTTTTTCTATATAAGCAAAATACTTAATTCCGTACGGAAATAAACTTTTAATAAAAACGATGGTTTATTTCCTTTAAATAAACCGGATTCTTTTTAATTGCAAAATAAAAGCGTCAAGTAGTTTGACGTACATTTATTTAAATGTACACAAACATATTAAAAAAGGGTATAATGAACACACTGTTTTTTTAACACATTTATATTACGGTTTAAGAACACACTTAAAGTTTTCGAACACTTTGTTTGATCAACGCCATCTGTTGATGTGCAATATTAATACACTAAATTTTTTGAAGAAATTTTCAAAAGTTGTCTTGGATTTTTGCTCATATCTCCGTTATTTATTGACGGATTTTGCTTATTTTAAATAGCAAACTTCTCGAAAGCATGTCTGACAGAATTATTGAAGATTTGGGGCTCGAGTATATATGTAGCTTAATTGCCGTATAACCGATACTAATATGATTTCTGGATTAAAATTTCTGATCCATATAAAAGTTGGTTCGATATCGATATTTATTAGACATTTTTGTGGGTTTATTTGTTTTTTGGAAATGGTTCTTATATGGCAGCTATGACAAATTATGGGCCGATCTTCTTAAATTTTGGAACATAATAACGGTATATTTAAGAAATATATTAGTATTAACGTGGATTTCGGTAGGGGACCTTATGTGGGGGATATAGTCAAATATGGACCGATATTCTCAAAATTCAGCAGTTTGATTTAGGCATGCATGTAAATGATCCGTGTAAAATTTTGGATTGGTACCCTTATTTATAAGAGATTTATGGGTATTAAAGTGATTTTCGGAAGAGGGTTTTATATGGGGCATACGGTTAAAAATTTACCGAAATTCACAAAATTTTGTGGGATGATTTTTGTATATATTTAAATGATCTGTGCAAAGTTTTGAGTCGGTACCGATATTTATACAATATATATAGGGATAAATGTCTTTTTCAGATGTGATCCTGTATGGAAGCTATGACCAATTCTGGGCCGACCACTATAAAATTTAGTACAACAGTTTATTTGCCTATAAAGATTATTTATGTCCAATTTTAGTCGTTTACCATTATTTATATCTGTTTTATACGTATTTAAGTGAATTTTGGAAGTGGACTTTATATGGGGTCTATGGTCAAACATGGACCGAACAAAAAAAATTTCGTGTTGCGATTTCTTTTTGCACAAAACTTATTTTTGCTGAATTTTGTCTTGATATTCCAATTTTATAGGCATTTATGTCTAATTGAGCAATATTTCGGAAAGATTTTTGTATGGGGGCTATGAGAAATCATTGACCGATTCTTACTACTTTCCGCACACTTTCTCTTTTCATCATAAAAACAACGTATACAAAATTTCATGGTATTATTTGCAATATATTTCAAAATATTGCAATAAAATGGACAAAAAATATCAAATTTTTATGGAGGTTGTCTCACATATTGATCCATAACTCTGGTTGACCTAAACCGATTTTGCTGATTTTAAATAGCAAACTTCTCGAAAGCATTTCTGACAGAATTATTGAAGATTTGGATCCCGAATATATCTGGGGGCTTCAAAAAACTGATTTCAACATCCAGACAGACAGACGGACATGGCTTAATCGACTCCGCTATCTATAAGGACCCAGAATATATATACTTTATAGGGTCGGAAAATTATATTGTGGAAATTACACACGGAATGACAAACTTATATATACCCTTCTCATGAATGTGAAGGGTATAATAAAGACACTGTCTTTTTACACACTTATATTACGGTTTAAGAACACACTTAAAATTTTCGAACACTTTTTACACACTTATATTACGGTTTAAGAACACACTTAAAGTTTTCGAACAATTTGTGTGATCAGTGCCATCTGTTGACACACTGTCTCTTTACACACTTATATTACGGTTTAAGAACATACTTAAAGTTTTCGAACACTTTGTGTGATCAACGCCATCTGTTGATGAACAATATTAATACACTATTTTTTTATGAAATTTTCAGAGGTTGTCTCGGATTTTTGCTCATATCTTTGTTATTTATGGACGTATTTTGCAGATTCTAAATAGCAAACTTCTCGAAAGCATGTCTGACAGGACTTCAGAAAATTGGTTTCAACATCCAGACAGACATGGCTTAATAGACTCCGCTATCTATGTGGATCTAGAATATATATACTTTATAGGGTCGGAAAATTATATTGTGGAAATTACAAACGGAATGACAAACTTATATATACCCTTCTCATGAAGGTGAAGGGTATAAAAATTCAACTGCCGCTATTTTCGAATACTACGCCGATATACCAGAAAAATCATCTGGTAACCCTCTTCATATTATTATTTGCACTTTAATAATTCTCGTTCTTCTTAATAATCAACAACACTTATTGAGAGACAACTGCTATTGAAATATATTCCAATATATTTCCAATATTTCGTCATACATTTACATGAAAATCAAAAACAGCGCTGCATAAATATTTTATCCATTTAAATTACACACCAAGAAACTAAACAAAATACAATTGTATCAATGAAACCGAATCTATTTTAATAAATTAAATCCTATTACAAAGCTGAAAACAAATAAATTTGCCACTGTATGCAATTTTATAACTTTTTTTACAATAAAACTTGTAAACGCGACCGACACGTGTAAATCAATTTAGAAGAACGTACGATATTAACAACCCGGCATTTGTTTAGTAACTGTTGGTTGGTTGGCATAAACAACTACAAATACAAGAGAATATGGGGTGGAAAAAACATAAGCAGTTGGTCTTCTTAATTAAGCTCACTCTCTCCTGCAATGTTGCCAGAAGCTTTCCGCACAAAATCGTTATTTTCCAAAAAATAATTTAAATTAAATATTTTGTAATTTTACATTAAAATATTTAATAGTAATAACTACACCTCAGTTACTAGCTACCGATTTAAAAAGGTTAAAAGTTAAAGGTATTTTGAACGGTATTTGCAGTTATGTATTCCGCTATCGGCCTATGCTTACAATTTTGAACATATACACATATGTACATATGTATGTACATAATACGAATAAGAGAGTAGTAACACTACCTACTATCAAATAAAAATACGAGTGATTTAAGCTATTATGTATATTGTGCTGTGTAAACACCGAAGATATTTCAAGGAAAAAATTGTATCACTTTTTTCAATAAGAATTGCTTTGTGTAAATTGGGACTTAGTAACAAATCACTTACTAAAACACTATGATGGCTTTTTGAAACCAAAGTTAAAATATCAGTTGCAATTACGGATACAATGTTTTGTTTTCTTTTGTTTGTAAACAGTGTTGCTAAAATCCTAATGCAGACATCAAATCAACAACAACCATATTATTATGGTGTACTCAAAGAATCACTAAACATTTTGAATTCTGATTCCAATACTTCAGGAGCTCAGAAAAACTAGTGCAGTTGAATTGTAGTGTAAAAAAACGTACAAGAAAATTCAACACCTCTCTATTTCATTTATTTAAACGTAAAATTTGCTCTTTATTTTTTGTTGTCTCTTTTCAACATGTGTATGGTTTGTTTGTAGGTTTGTTCTGCATACGTATACATACATACATATGTATGTTTATATACAACGATTTCAATTCATTCCTCTTATCTGTACTAAAAAGCACTTAGAATATTTATTTGTTCTTCATTTTTGGCATACTGACTTCCAAAACAAATATGTAAGTTCTTGTTATATTTTATGTTCAACTGGTAGAAAATTTCGTTGACGTGCCTGCCTATTGCGATTTTAATAATTTCAATAATGTGTCCGTCCTCCCTCCGTCCGTCCAATGGAATTCATTCGTTCGTAAATTCTAGTATGTACATATGCATCTATCCCCGTCTCATTGACGTTCCATTAACTGTTTATACCCTACACCACCTTAGTGGGGATGGTATATTGGATTTGTGCTGATGTTTGTAACGCCCAGAAATATTGGTCCAAGTATACCAATCGACTCAGCATCACTTTCTGAGTCGATTTAACGATGTCCATCCGTCCTTCTGGCTGGCTGGCTGTCCATGTACGGATGCGATTGAAACTGGTGGAAATCGGTCCATTATTTCACCTGGCCCCCATACAAATGCCCGCCCGAAATTAGAGTTTAAAGATCATAAATTTTTGAATTATGCAAGTATCCAAATAAATTTCACCACAAATGAGTGATTAATGAAGCCAAATCAGATCGGTCCATAATTTATCATAGCTCCCATATAAGGCCCACTCCCGAAAATCACTTTAAAGAGCATAACTCTATTAAAAATTTCGGTATCCAAATAATATTGAATACAAATATTTTTCATATATATACAAATAATACGGTACAGTTTAATGATGATCGGTCCATAATTAGTCATAGCTCCCATATAAGGCCCACTTCCGCAAATCACTTTAACGACAATAAATTTCCTAAAAATGCTGGTAATAAATAAAATTCAACACAAATAAGTTGAATATACACAGATCAATATGTTAATAATCTATTTTTTTCAATTGAATTCAGTCTTGTTACTGCACTTAAGAATATACGATAGTATCGATAGTGCCGACTATCGATAGTTTTGCAGCTTTAGTGTAGGGTATTATTTGGTTGGGCTTGACTGACTATACTATTTTACTTGTTTTATAGGTGTGTTTGTTTGTGTTTTTTGTCTTGCGCGGGAAATTTTTACTAAACACATCTTTTGAAATGTCACTTATTGTTTTGACAGATATACTTGTTTATTTTTCTGTATTCCTAATATAATAGAGCTCGATGACTGTCTGATTATCGAGAAATCGACCGAACACACTTTTTGTTGCGGTTGTTTTATTGATATTGCAACATTGAGTTTTAACGACTTTGTTTCTCAAACAGTATTTAGTGTGTTCTTAAACCGTAACATAAGTGTGCCTACTTTTAGGGTGACCAACTTTTAATGACCTTGAAAATTTAGAATAACGGTATTTGTGGTGAATTTCTAAAAACTCACCACAATTTATTTTCACAAATTTTTTTAAATTCAGAAAAAAATTGAGGAAACAATTTTTTCTTCGCTCCCCACCCCTCCCGCCTACGTTTTGCTGTGTGTGGGTGGGCGGTGGATGTTTTTTTTGCTGCTGCTGCTGCTAGCGTCCATTTGTTTTTGTGTTGCGCCCCCTCTTTCTAGTCATGCCCCATCATCATCGTTCGTCGTCTGTTTTTTTGTGGGTTGGTGGTGTGGCTGTGTGTCGTCGTAAGAGAAAACCGGGTTCGTTGTATTTATGCGAAAAAAACAAGTAAGAAAGCTATATTCGGCTATGCCGAACTTTATATACCCTTCATCTTTGTTGTGGATGCATAATTATATACATACATGTATTATACATATATGTATTATACTAGATGTACCTTGCGCGCGTTGCTACGCTACCAATTAAAATAAATTTGCAAATTACACAAATATTCAATGCATTTTAAATAATTTTATTAATTTTGCCCATTTTAAAAAATTGTGAAATTGCAGTGTTTCATTTAAAGCTGCCCATGTGACAAGCATGGATTTTCCAAATTTAATCCACACACTTGCAACGATTGTCCTTGCGCTTTGTTGATAGTAATCGCGAAGGCAAGACGCACTGGGAACTGCAAACGTTTGAATTCGAATGGCAAGAATTTGCAAAATTAGGTATTAATTTTGGTTTTTAGAAAGTGGTGAGCAAAAAAGTTCTTAAATTTTCATAATAATTTTGAATTCAAAATGTATAATATTGTTTGAAAGCATATGTATGTACCATGCGCGCGTTGCTGCGTCTATTAAAATAAAGACATTACACAAATATTCAATTCATTTTGAGTAATTTTATTGATTTTTCTCATTTTGAAAAAAAGTAGGCGGTCGAAAGAAGTATTCTTAGTCATGCCGGAGTCTTAGTTATATTCTGTCAAATTTTTAGTAAGATCGGTCCAGCAGTCTGGCCTTCCCGGCAGGCGTTGTCCTGCAAGAGATGTGGCGTTAAAGGGGTGTAGAGTATGAATCTTAATTTTTACCTCACCTAGAGTAACATGTGTATTCGATTTGAAGTAAATATATTAAAATCCGAGTAGAATCAATAACACATTTAGAAAAAGTAGGAGTGGTCGAAAGAAATAAGAAGCTTTGGCACATAAAGTTTTTATTTTTACCTCGCCTGCAGTAAGATGTGTATACAAATTGTTTGAAGTAAATCTGTAAAAATCCATGCAGAAAAAATTAATCAATTTAAAAAAGTGGACGTTAGAGTAGGCGTGGTCGTACCAACTGAGAAACCTTCCCGGACTCATACACAACAACTTTACCGAAGATCATCACATGGTCAAATGCATAGTTTACGATTCCATAAAGGACATACTTACATACAAACATTAATTTTTTGAGATGGGGTGTGAAAGTGGGCGTGGAACATAAAATTTTTATTTTTACCTCGCCTTCAGTAAGATGTGGATACAATTTGTATGAAGTAAATCTGTAAAACCCCATGCAGAAGCAATTAATCAATTAAAAAAGTGGGCGTTAGAGTAGGCGTGGTCGTACCTACTCAGAAATCTTCCCAGTCTCATTCACAACAACTTTGGCGAAGATCATCTCATGATCAGATGCATAGTTTAGGAGTCTATAAAGGACATACATACAAACATTAATTTTTATATATATAGATATAGAACCCTAGATATTTAATATTAATTTAGTATATGAGCTAAATATTCACTTTGTATGGGAGCTGCCGCGCCCACTATCCAATAGTACTAACCTTGGTGCAAATTTCATCCCAATCGGAAGACATCGATTTTTAAAATTGGGTCACTTGACGTGAAATTCACCATACATATATAGATTAATACACTTTGTTTGATAGTTTTTTTGATGAAATTTTTAAAGGTTGTCTCGGATTTTTGCTTATATCCCCGTTATTTATGACGGATTTTGCTGGTTTTAAATAACAAACTTCTCGAAAGCTTGTCTGACAGAATTATTGAAGATTTGGATCCCGAAGATATCTGGGGACTTCAGAAAATTGATTTCTAGAGACAGACAGACAGACGGACATGGCTTAATAGAATCCGGTATCTATAAGGATCCAGAATATATATATATGTATTTTATAGGGTCGGAAAATTATATTGTGGAAATTACAAACGAAATGACAAACTTATATATGTATACCCTTCTCATGAAGGTGAAGGGTATAAAATAATACCGGAATTTTTTGTAAATTTCGTTTTGTCACACAGTAAATTAAGTTCGCGAAACAAAAATTCAGTGTTGTCATAATAATACCTCAGCATTTTTTTTTTTTTTTTTAGTTTGCATATACAAAAAAAGATAACGAAAATAATACAAATATATATAGATAGGTATTTTATCATATACATATATACATATATACATACAATATATTTGTTTTATTTAATTCAACCTTATTCTAAATTATAAAGCCCAAAAATCTCATATTAATAAATTGCTTAAAAAAAATAAAAAAATTAAAATAAAACAAAAAATTCACTATTCGGACATTTTTGCACAGCACAAGAAATAAACATTATCACGATATTGGTTTGTTAAAATGTAACGGTATTTTTGAGTAAATCCACGGTAAATGATAAAAAAGGGCATAATGTAGCTTGCAATAATAACCAAGGGGGTCGACCAAGACTGCTTTCTGATAATGATTTCGGGCAGAACGTCGTACACACACACACATTTTTTCATGTTCTTTTATGTGGTTCAAACGTGTTCAAATTCATACTTGTTTTGTAATTTCTGAAATGGCGGCCATGGTTGGTATGTAAACAAAAAAAGTTTAATTTTGGGTATTAGAATTTTATTTGAGAAAATACTTTTCCTCTCACCTTAGTTTATATCACAGTGATGCCATAAACACGTTTCAATTGACTCCTACAATTTAGTTACAGTGGCAATATATTTATTCGACACCAATCTATGCAACACTGAGTATTTTTTTATTTTCATTTGTCGTTTAAAAGAAAACATCAGTCGCACGTGTTTATTTTCAACAGCAGATACCTTATTTTAATAATTTTCTTTAAATTTTAACACATTGAAACTAATTAATAAAAATAAAATTAAAATGGAAAAGTAATTATTGTGATATAAATGCATTATTTTCAATAATAAACATTAACATTTGTTGAATATTTCAGGTATGCCGTTCCTAATAAACTGCCTGGCAAAACAGTGTCAGTTTTGACGCATCGTAAACGCCGCATTCTACAGGACAAGGCAACACTCGAACAAAAAAAGAAGCTAAAAACTGAACGTGTAGCTAAAGCTAAAAAGCACCACAAGTTTCGTAGAGCTGAATCGTTTGTTATGAACTACATCAAGGCAGAACGTACTGCCAACCGTATCAAAAGAACGGTAAGATGCAGTAACATTTTGAACGAAGTTGATGCCGAAAAGGTTAACCAAAAGTTGTTACTGGTGATGAGACATGCTGGTAAAAAAATATTTGATGAAACCACAAATAAAATAATGAAGTCATTAAATTTAAATCTTCGTCATAATGCTGTGTTTTTGGAGAACAACAAAGAGAATCGAATATTGTTAAAGGTGATAGAACCATTTGTTATCTATGGTTATCCAAATATTGGCACAATACGTGAGCTGGTGTTTAAGAAAGGTTTTGCCCGCATCAATGGCAAAAAGACAGCTATTCAATCAAACACGATGATTGAGGAGAACTTGGGTGAAAAGGGCATTATTTGTTTAGAAGATATAATCCATGAAATATACACAGTGGGTCCAAATTTCCAAACGGTCAATGATTTCATGAGTGCCTTTTTGGTAAGTTAGCGAAATAATTTGTTTAATGGAGAAAACAAATTAATTTTCTTTTTTTCTTTGTAGTTGTCAAGTCCACGAGAAGGCTGGAAAAATAAAGTTTCAGTTTCCTTTAAACGTGGCGGTGAATATGGTGACCGTGGCATTGGTATCAACGACGTAATAGCTCGTTGTGTGTAAATGTAATCAAGTTTTTTATTTTATATAATTGCTTTATATAGAAATTTTAAATAAATTAGTTTTTTAAGGAAAAAGTATAAAGAAATTTCGTTATTTTATTGAAAAATAATTAGAAAGGGCTTAGGTTTGGTGTTTTGACGTTAATGTGAGAATTTTTTTTATTGCGGAAAGGCAATTTCACTTTCGAGAAGCGTTTTTAAAAAACGGCAAGTGGACGTTGTAGACTTAAGCTAGATTTACACGATTAAAATTTTCTTCAAAATTGCTCTTCAAATGCTTCAAATTCGTGTAAACAGCAAAAATTTATTTATTTAATAAAATTTCTTAAAAATTTATTAATTTAATAACTATAAAATAAAATTTCCCACAACAAGCCCATCTAAATATTTGACTATGTGGCTATCAGCACCACGGTGTGTGGCATAAATTGTAAGAGTACGACCATGGTGTAACTATAAAAGTTGAGTGCAGTAGCACAACTGACTGAATTTGTTTACAATTTACTTATGTTAAAAGTAATATTTTTGCAATTGTTTTTGATAGTACATAGTACATTATTTTACACAAACAAAATGTATTTGTTGCCGATTTACACTCACCTTGTATAATTACACCATTAGTTCGACGGAATTCAGAATTCTAGGGATACCAGTCCCAAAAAATAATATATTAATAAATCCTGAAAACTAGTATTTAAATTTTACAAAAGTATGTCGAAAAAATAAAGGTGAAAGTATTAAAATTAATTTTGGATTGATAAACTCGAACGCACTATTTGATGTGCCTACGGTTTTTGGAATTGGGAATACTTACTTACATAAAAATCTTTAATTGATATAAAAGCTCAAAGATGAAGAATTTGTTTTACTTAAACAAATAGTTGTCATTTTAAATCCGATTAAAGTAACAGTTTAATCCCTTTGTCGCAGTGATATGAATCTCTGTTAATTTTGCACTTTTATTTATGCTCAAAGAGATATGAAAAAGTGATCTGGCGAAATCTCTCCTTAAAAGAAACCAAGAAAGAAGGATGATTTACTCAACACTTTTAATTTTTTTGAAAAAAACCCAAAATTGAAGAGTGAATTTGATAATCGGATAGAAATGTTTGTTATTAGAAAAATTAAAAACGTTGATTACGAATTAATGCAATTGAAATACATACATATCGTTGGTCTCATGTAGAAAGGCCCTAACTCGCTATTTTTTTCGAAATTTGTTTTTTTGCGATTCCAATGCATTTAACGCAAATACACCTCATCACAAAAATTTATTGCAATAGTGTAAAATATAACGCTTTTATAAGCAGTTGTACAAAAAAAGTTACATGTTGAATATTACAGTTTCTATTATGTTTTTACCTTCTCTTGTAAAGTTTCAAATATGCGAGTTAGGGCCTTTCTACATGAGACCATCGATATGTAAAAGCAACCGACAACACCTAATAATGTCTGTTAAGATATATGTACATACATATGTATGTAAATAGAATCAAATATTGTTCGACAAATAAATTGATTACTTTCGGAGGACGAGAAAGGATTGTTATGCAATCAGCAATTTTGTCCACAAACGATGTGAACGATGTCTTTCGTCGGCTTCATATATTAGTGAAAAAATTATTGCTTTTGACAACCTAATATTTCAATGTAATGTTATTGTGTTTTTAAATTATTGATGGTTTATAAACTGTTAATCAATTTAAAAATTGATGCTATGGACAGAAAATGTTTGTTTTCAAACATATTTTTCATTTCTTTTTTTAAATTTATTTATTTCGATAACATTAATTATATATACATTTGTCTGAGAAGGTAAATAGTTTAGAAGCAACGCTCCTTTTCTACTTAGCAGTGCATTTCAAATTACAATATGTATATGTATTTCTTCACATACATATGTAAATTTGTAAATTAATAATTAGTTTTTGAAAGTAAAATGTGTAAAGTGAAATAATACCGTGAAATGATATGGAAATGATTTAAAGTGAGTCATTATAATTAACTTTCTTTATAATAAAGTAGATTTTTCACGTTTTTAATAAAACTTTCATGAACAAAAATACGAAAAATAAAGGAAAACAACGTGTTGTAAAGGAGATTACTATCGGTCCATAGAATAGTAGATAACTACCAAGGAAGACTCTATTAATTAACGTCAATGAGACCAATTTTAAGGGTAAATATAAAAAAAACTAAAATGAGATAACTATTTTAACACCAAAATTAAGGTAACGGAAAAATAATAAGTTGCGTCAACGTTTTATTCCGAGTGACATCCCAGTGGAATAATAGAATCCAATATAAGAAGCTTGGTAGCCTTTGTTATTTTTTTTTGGTTCTGATATGCCTATGTAGCTTTCATATTATTATACATTGCATATAATTGATATACAGTACATAAATATCATAGGGTAAGAAAAAAGTATAATACGATGTAAATTTACCTTCACTAAATAAGAAAATAATAATAAATAATCACTAATAAGAAAATTTCGGAAAAAATAAAATGACCAGAAAACTATTGAACACTTAGGATAGATTTAACAAATACTTAACCTAGCATGGTTAAGTATTTGTCGTATTTATGTAGGTTTTGTCAATCTATGTTGTAAAATTTAACATAGGATACGGAAACAAAAATAAATAAGTCTTGTTTCACACTCTTCAGTTTTAGCTGACCAGTTTTTGTTCAATTCTCTTTTGAACTTGCCATATCATTGACATACATACGTCAATTAAATTTTCGTAAATAGAAAATTTTCGTAATAAGAAAATTCACAGATAAATTCATTGTGTGACAATTGTGTGCAAATGAAATTGTTAGTTTTCTTACAGTCATGTAAACTGACTGGGATGCAACAATAACATCTTGTACGTTTCTTCGCTTAATCTTGTCTTTTTAATTTTTTTAAATGGTAACCAAAAACACGAGGAAGGGGAAAAATACTCTACACTTTTTTACTGCAAATCAAAAGTAAAAAGAAGGAGTCGTAATTCAGGGGGGTTATTATGTATTTCTATTCGAATCGAAAAGGCTTTCGAAAAGAATTTCCGAATCGAAAGGAAAATCGTATTATGTAGTACGTTCGAAAAGCTAGCAGAGTTGTGTTTGCAATTTTAAGGGAAATTTTAAGTAATGGCAGTTTTTTATATGTTAAAACTAGGCAGCACTTTGCATTGTTTTATACAAACGTCAAATTTGTTTAAAATAAAAGTTCAAATTGTAAACTAAAATATTTAAATAACTAAAATGGATAGTGTTTTGTTGTGGGAAAGTGATGACGATGATTTTGTTCCAGCAAGTAGGGAAAACTCAATATTTGGTTGAAATATTTTTATTTATTTTGTCTAATTCTGTTAATATTTTTTTTGGTTTTCATCACAGGTTTTTAAAAGTTCTATAGAATTTTCATGATATTTAATTTGATTGTTTACTTGTTTTTTCTAATAATGTCTGCTTATTGGTTAAACTACCACGGGTATATCGATGTGGAGTATATGTTGTATTTATGGTTGTATCACTATTGTTTAATTCAAAGTTATTGCAAGATATTGTAATTTCTTCAGTTAGTTCATCTCTAATATTTGTTGTAGTAGGAATATTTATTTGTGCTCCATATCTACAAGTGCCACTCATTACTTCAATATATTTGTTAATTGAAAGCAGTTCTGCAACTTTTTGCTCCAGCGGTGAAAGGGAACAGTAATTACTTGGTCCACCTCCAGTTCCTGAAATACTATTTTTGTTGCGGCGAGACTTTACCTTTATGTGTTGCTTATAATCCGCCCATACCTTGGAATTCAATAAAAAAAGAGTATATTGTAAATTAAAGTATTCATATTTATTTTATTTTGTATGTATGCATGTGAATGATATTATAAATACCTTTTTCCACTTTTCTACCTCATGTGAAGGTGGACCTGCAGCATTCAAATCTTGCGATAGTCTGTGCCATAACTCCCTGCATTTGCTTTTGGCATTAGAAACATCTGCAAATCTGCATGCAATGTCATTAATTCCACCTTTATTTCATATTGCCTTGGCTTCGTATACAAACTTTTTTTAGACGTTTCCCTTTAAATAATTTTAAAATCAAAACATATAATAAACTTTTTCATTAATTAAATATTAAAGGTGTATACTTACATTTTCAAATTTGTTTTTTTAATTTCTTTTATGTATGTAAAAAAAATAAATATAAAATTTCCGCAATCAAAATAGCATTCGAAAAATCTGTATACGTTAATAACACATATGACATTTGCTTTCGTAATACATAATTGCAATTTCGAAAGGGATTTTTTTGGTTTCCGAATGGGATTAAAAAATTCCCTTAATTTACGAACGTTCGGAAATAAATTTCCGAAAATCGCGATACGTAATCCCATTTTTACGAATTCGTTGATTTTCCGATTCGAATAGAAATACATAATAACCCCCCAGCTCTGGGTGAAGAAAGAACTCGCGCGTCATTGCCATTATATCTTAAGGGTAATCAGGCCGTCCTTGTTTCGCTGCCTTCGAGAGTCTTGCGACTCACTCACATTGGTGAATGTTTGGCGTCGTGTAACTGTACCGCGTTACAGTTTCTCGAAGTTGCATTGACTACATGCTATATTTTTTATGGTTTTATAACCTATAAGTTTGTCGTGGTGGAGTACCAAACAAAACTCATTTTTGATATTGGTGGAGACCATTAAAACTCAGGAGTGGAGTTCGGGAAGTCCGGTTTCTCATACGAAGGAATAGGTCGGTGGATCTTCCTTGACGAGACTCCTTTAGGCGTAAGCCGGATATTGGTGATGGCGTTATGATATATATCAAGGCCAAGTAAACTCTCAAGGTAAGGAGGTAACTTAAATAAATACAAATAAAAAGTAAAAAGAAAATTATAACTTTACATATCAGTTGATACTGCAGGGGCCAAATTACCGCATTCGTGATCAAATTAGCTATCATATCGAAAAATTATTTCGATATGATAGCTCGATATCTAGTGCCATAATCTCAAATAAGAAAATTACGATAAATGTTACTTGATATCGAGTGCGGTAATTTTGCCCCAGGATTTATAGTTTGTATTATTAATAAACCAATTTGTTTTAATATGAAACAAAAATCCCGAAATCTTACGAAAATTTACATTTATGAAATCCCGAATGCCGGGATTTGAAAAACCAGTCCTGTTTAGCATTTGGCATCCCTACTGAATACAGTCCGAAACCGATTATGCTGTCGCACTCTAGAAATTCTGATTTTACTACTTTTTAATTTTCATTTTAAAAGTATTAGAAATTAAAAATTTTTTCATTCAATCAGAATAAAGGAAAATATTAGTTAAACAATGGATAATATTGAATATTCAGGATCTTATAAAGACCAAGTTGTGGAATATCAAACATTGTCTTCGGAATGTTCCCATGAAAGGGCCGAAAGACCAGAACGTTTACACGAATGGTTGAAATCAGATGAAATTGAACATTTACATAAAATATTCTTGGCGAAACATAAATTAACTTATGCAGAATTACGCGAAGTATTAAAAGAACTCAATATTTTTTTCAACGATATCGAATATAATCGTTTATTTTTAAAAATTAATCAAAATCGTGACTTTAAATGTGATTGGAATGAATTTATTTCTTATCTCATTTTGGGATTTCAAGAAGATGACCCTTCGAGTCAAAAGGAATCGCTGATTTTACCAATATCGGAAGCTCCAATTGTAAAAAAATCGGAACATAGATCAACTGTATGTTGCATAAGTCTATTGAAAAGTTTATCTGATTTAATAGTGGACGATGATGAGGTGGATAAGGCAAAGAAGAAACAGGAGAATGATGAGAATATAGATGAACAGGCCGAGGCGGAAAAACGCAAAATTCAAATTTTAACCATAAATGATACACCGGAAAATACAGGAATATGGATAACGGGAAGTAAGGAGGGTCAAATACGTTTTTGGACACCGCTTTTAGAGCCTTTGCGCAGTGGCATGTCGGAAAGTTGTAGGTCTATTTAAAATTTTTAGTAGGACTAATCTCCTGTACAGTGTATTACATTTTTATGAATATTGTTTTACTAAAATTGCCGGACTACTAATTCAGCCCAATCATGAATAAAAATTCCGCGGGTGTTTTTTCCCTTTTTGCATATATGCTATTCAAATTCAATGTTAAAAAAATAAAAAGGGAAAAAACTCTCGCGGATTTTTTATTCATGATTGGGCTGATTATGTATTAAAAATATCAGGATGAATGACTGTTACAATTTTTATTGCATTGCATTCCGAAATTTACTTGTATTTTCATATAATTAAAATTAATTATTCGGAAATACACGCACTTCTGAATTTATTACCTTATCATATAATTTTCAAATACTGAATAGCATATTTGGTGACCGTAGAAGTGAAGGGTTAAAATTTAATAAAAAAGATGATTTTCTTAAATTGACATGAGATTTATTTTAATCGAAAGATAATCTTCTGGCGGCGAATGTTGTCCTTCAAGTGGTCAATCGTTTCGGGCTTATCGGCGTAGACTAGTGACTTTTCAACTCCTACAAAACATAGTCAAGCGGCGCTAAATCGCACGATCTTGGAAACGTGAAACTATGCGGTTACCAAACTTTTCCTTCAATAAATCAATTGTGGCACGAGCTGTGTGACAAGCTGCGTCGTCTTGTTGAAACCATAAGACCGAAACGATTAACCACTTGAAGGACAATATTCGTCGCGTAATTGCCGAAAAATAAAACATAAATCACTTGACAGCTGACAAGATGGCCGCCAGTTAAAAAAATGTTGCCAACTAAAAAGTTCTATAAATCTAAAAAAGAGTATTTGCGACATTTTAGGAGACTATCAACAATAAGTTAAATCCTTCCAATTGAAATATTAATACATGTACAAATGGCTTTATTCTATTTTTACAGTGCACTTAAGAATGCCCACATGCATTTTATGCATACAAGCATTATCCGATGTTGGAATATTTTGTACATCATCCACTGAGAGAGAGTTGCGTTTTCATGAAACCATAGTTTCCACTTTTATTTTGCGCATTGTTATACGCAGCATGCCTTTTGCAGTCTGCTGTATGGCATATGCTTTCCATTCTGAAGGTAAACGTAACTCACGTCTAATACTGGGAGATTATGGTGGAAATGTTCGAATTTTAGAATTTACACCACATCTAAGGGGTCCGTTTCAGTCTAAACCGGGAGCTGCATTAATTGAAGTTTTTTGGACAGACATTTTAAAGGTATTTTTTATTGAATACTTTATTGATAACCTGAGACTGTTTATCACAAGTAATTTAATGTTTCAGGGTAAATTACCTTCGTTTAAAGGTCGAGAATACTTGAATATCCATACTGAAATGATTCAACAGGTATTTTATTCGATACGTTTAAGTTCGGTGTTTGTGGCAGCTGAATATCGTAATACTAAAAAGTATCGTGGACGCTGTCCCGGTTTAATTGTGGCTAATGGGAATGATAAAACAATATTTCGTATTCCATTGGTAAGAAGAATACCTATAGGAAAGTATTTGTAATGATTTAATTTTAACAATTATTATATCAGGGTGTTACCACTTTCTTTGTGGATGAAAAGAATAACATTGTGGTGACGGGAGGGCCCGATACGTTTGTGCGCATTTGGGATGTTTATATATCTGGCGAACCTTCAGGCATACTGGCCGGACATAATGGTGGCATTGTTATGGTTTTTGTACAACCGGAAGAGAAGAAAGTTTATAGCGTGGACTATCATAAAATTGTAAAAGTTTGGGATCTAACCGAACGTATCTTACTACAAACGTATGGAGACTTAGTAAGACTGATACCGGCCGAAACCGATTTGGCTTATTACTACCACCCCAATTTAAGGTTACTCTTGGTGGGTGGTCGTAAGCTAGTTGCAGTTAAATGTAATCCTCGGGTACGGGTAGATCTAACAGATGGTAATACCCATGCTGCTCCTGTATCTGTGGCTTTGTACAATCGTCTATTTAGGAATGTTGTTACCTGTGGCTTGGACAGTTTTATTATTGTATGGGATCCATGGACTGGCAGACGTAAAATTATTATTAAAAACTGCCATACAAAGCAATTGTATGGAGAATATATCGACATAGAAATAACAGCTGCTTGTTTTGATCCTTTGGAACAGTTTTTGCTTACTGGTGCCCGGGATGGTTCACTTAAGATTTGGAATTATAATAACGCTGTGTGCATACGTAATATGTGTATAAAACCGGAACATGAGGTGACAGCAGTTATATGGGTGGTGGAAAGGTTAATATGATTGGAAGGAATTTATTAGTGCCCTGCTGAAATAATATTTCTTTTGCTTTGAACTTTCAATAACTTTTTTTAGAATTTTAGCGGTAGGCTGGGATAAACAAGTCACAGAATTTAACGATGTTGAGGGCCGAAAATATGGTGATCCTAAAAAATGGCCCATGTTTCACACGGACGATATAACCTGTGCCGATGTTAAACTGGGCGAAGGTGTTGTCACCGCAACCTATTCAGGTGAATTAATATTTTGGAAACTTGAAACCGGTCAACCCTACAGACGTTATAGTGTGGCTCAACCTACCGAATTTATTGAACTAAAATACGATCGTACTTCTTTGGACGAAGAAGATTATAATAAAACCAAACAAGATACACGCATGAGTCATATAAATGTGTCGCGTTATGTGCGAAAGTCGATCTCAGAAAGAATACGAGACATTAATAAACGTACTCGTATGTCAAAGTGGGCAGCAGCAGATGATGAAATTGATGAAGAGCAGAATTTCTTCGGCGAGAAATCTAGTTTAACACCCATTCTGAGTAAAAAAAATGTATTGCCCATGTCAGTACAAGCAGTATTATTCCTACAAACTCGTCCCATGACCATAGAACATGGTAATTGCTAAGGTTTTAAGGAAATACTCATAAGAAGCAAACATTTAGATTCTTGTTTATAATTGCAGGTAGTGTTTTTGTAGCCTTAGAAACGGGAGTGATACAAGTATATTCCCACCATCAACGTGGCGGTTATTTGAATAAATTTTATGCCATCCACAAAACTGGTGACTGTGTCTTGACAATGACCACTGACCGTAAAAATCGATACTTATTTACTGGCACGGCAATGGGTTATGTTAAAATTTGGCAAGTACAGAATTATTGGTAAGTAATTTATAACTCAAAAATTCGTATATCCTTAATGTTTACTTGTACATACCTTGTTAAAACTCTGAACCTTACCCATCTTCTATTGAGAATACCTTTATAACATCTCTTAATTTGATATGATTTCATCAAAATTTAACTCGATTAAATTATCACGGCCTTAGTACACCATGTAGTTCCTATGTAGTTACTAATTGCCATAAACTTCATTCTACAGAGTGTGTTAGAAGAGAAGTGATTCTGATAAGTTCTCGCATTCTTGATATTTTCTCTTAGAGCTTGCAGGCTCTGTAGCCAAAAGAAGCTAAAAATCGAGTGATTATGCCGAATATTGCAAATTACTAAAATAATGCATTAAGCATACCGGAAACGTAACCATCATGTTCATTGTTGTGTGAATTATGTATCCAGGTCATAACTGATATAACACTTTTGCAAACGTTAGTTTTCTTCTTAAGAGAAGTAACACTCAGGCAATTAATTAATTGTGTTACTTTCTTTGGAAAGGGGTTAGGTAGGAGAGGAATAGGTGGCGAGAGGAGAGAAAAGCTTTTTCATATGAACACACTGTAATTGCGCGTTATGTTTATTAGTAATACAGTATCATAGCGCCTCTGGTGGTGAGTAGGCGCATTGATCAAAGCTTGATTTATACCCAATATTTAATTATTTTACTTCGGTGGCGTTTCCATGCTATACCACCGAAGGAGAGCGCTGTGATAAATATAAGTTATGATAGGATAGAAGTGGATCTTGTATGGGGGACATGGTCAAATATGGCCTGATATTCTCAAAATCTAGCAAGTTGATTTTGGCATGTATGTAAAAGATTAGTGTAAAATTTTGGATCGGTACCGTTATTTATAAGAGACCTATGAATATTGAAGTGATTTTCAATATGAGGGCTTTATATGGGGGATATGGTCAAATATGGACCAAAATTCACAAAATTCTGCAATATGATTTGTGTGTATATGCAAATTATTTATATAAAGTTTTGCGTCGCTACCGATATTTATAAGATATATATATAAAGATTAATGACTTTTTCGGATGTGGTCCTTATATGGAAGCCATGACCAATTATGGGCCGACCACTATAAAATTTAGTATAACAATTTATTTACCTATAAGGATTGCTTATGTCAAATTTTAACATTTTTGAATTGGAAGTGGACTTTATATGGGGTCTATGGTGAAACATGGACCGAACTAGAAAAAATTAGTTTTAAGTCTTATTTGGGCTATGAGAAATCATGGATCGATGCATACTATTTTCGTCACAATTTCTTCTTTTAGCATATAAAGAACGTATACAAAATTTCATGGCATTATTTGTAAAAATCGATAAAAAATATAAAATTTTTATGGAGGCTGTCTGACATTTTGGTCCGTAACTCTGGTTTTACTTTACCGATTTTGCTGATTTTCAATACCAAACTGCCTAAGAAAATACAAAATAGTTTTCTGGAAATTCTGTAAAGTTAAGTTGTGTATTTTGGACGTGAAAGTGTTTTACACGGACGGACAGACAGACGGACATAGCTCAATCGACTTAGAATTTCATAAGGATCAAGAATATATACTTTGTTGGGTCTCAGATGAATATTAACAAAGTTTCACACGGAATGATAAACTTAATATACCCTCATTCACTACTTATGGTGGTGGAGGGTATAATAATATTAACAGGTTAAATTCAACTGCAAGAATATAAGTAGATTAAATTCAGTTACAATAGTATATACATGGTTAAGAAATTCAATTTAAATGATAAAAGAAGTTATAATTTAAACAACATGACAAGGATCAAATACAAGCATTGATATTAGAATTTTGTTAGTAGCAGAACAAGCAGAACCAGAAATTTGTAATTTAAGGTAGAACCAGAAATTTGTAATTTAAATTGCAAAAGAAGATACAAACTATCAGGATATTTTTTTAACTAAAAACTTGACATTGGTAATAATTTTTTTAGCATATTTGTTAATTGGTATGTATATTTACATAACATGCAATGAATGTAGGACTACCAATCAGATATGTACATACATACATACATACATACGAGTATGTGTGCATATGTAATATTTTATACAATAAATACTATTATAGGGCATTTCTAAATTCAACCAAAATGAAACTGCTAACACATTTTACTACGAGGGAGTTTTGTCACGGCATTTGAACATAAATGGAAATAAATATGAATTTCTATAAAACTTATTAAAATAAGGTTTGCATGTTAGTAAAACACAAATTCCTTAAGAAACTTTTGTATGAGAAAAAAAAAACTTTAATCAACCACAAAATAGACATTATTTGTAAAACAAGACTGACTCTATTTATTAAAAAGTTTGCAAAATGAAACCAAATTATAATGACATATTTCATGAGTTTTTTTTTTCTCATGATCTCTGGGTAGTTTCTTATGACACATTTTGGCAATGGTAAAAACCTGTTGAAATAATTACACAGAATGGATAATATTAAAATGTACATGTTATTTGCAAGGTTTTTTTTTTTTTTTTTTTTTTTTTTGAAAATAACCGATGACGATCAAACGCATTAAGTTCTAACTCTGTATGTCCTCCACTTACATATGTACATAAGTCCTGTCTAACATTATTTGGGGGAGTTAGTCATGTCACAGTTGTAACTTTGTGATGTTGGATTGGAATGACTCCTCCGATGATATTCCAGAAAGAACTATTGACGTTGTGCTCCTTGATCGAACGAATCTTTGTTTCCTCCTAGATATGGTGCTTTGAGGCTGTCAGTAATGATAATAATAGATAATGATATAAGGCCGCCTTTTGACAGCTTTGAATCAACTTAAAGAAGGAGACCCTACTGACCGACAATTCGTTGCCTGCTATCGCTTTTAGTACCTTGCTTCTATTTCGCATTTAGAACGTGATTGAAATGAGCTGTTTAGTAAACGTAAAAATACTTTTAAATGTGACCTCTGAATTTATTAATTCATTCCGCATTTTCCATCAACTTGGACATTTTGTACACTTTATTTTTATTAGAAGGACAAGTCCTGTGGAATCGATTTCTTAGCCCTCCTACAAATGTTTTCGCGTAATAAGGCTTTATGGTACATATTTGTCTATAGAAAAGCAGTATTCATTCAAAATTCAGCAAAACTAAGTTTAATTTAATGATAATTTTCAAAGCTATATTTTGTTTGCATCGATTCATATTTGTGCGTAGGCCCCCTATAAAACCCACTTCAGAAAATCACTTAAATGTGCATAAATCTCTAATAAAAATCGGTATCAAGTTTAAATTCAATACAAATAATCCATATATGTACATTAATAAATCGTCGTAAAGAATTTTATACTGATCGGTCTATATTTGACCGTAGCCCTCAAATAAAGTCCACATATTTTTACTCTTGCTGTGTATTTTGTTAGTGCAAAGCCAAGATATGCTTAACCTTTTTGCAAATGCAACGATGCAATACCATTTGCACATAATTGTTAAATGCGCTAATGATTTATTTAATTTTTTGAATCCTTTTTTTGTTATTTGATGTAACGATCGTTATGAGATTTCTATATAACTCTTTGGGTCTTATGGTGAATTTCATCTTAATAACGAAATTATTTATTCCGTTGTTGCGGTATCATATTTTCACAGACATTATTGCGGCATTATCACCCAGTTATTGAGATGGAAATATCGTTATTGAGATATGAAATTCACCATAAGACTCAAATGCAGTAAACTATTTTATGACGATCGTCCCTAATATGTAATAGATCGCATATAAATTATCCGAGAAATAAAATAACTCGTATAAACATCGTTATCGTTACAAAATAACACTAGTGGTATGTTGGATGTGGGTTTATATTCGGCTGTGCCTTTTACTTGTTTAATCTAATTTAGATCAACAAGTTTTTGAACATTCTCCACCAATTATAACATCAACATAATTAACTCACGTTAGCACACCAAAATGTTAGTTTTGAACTAAAAATTTTAAATAACACATTTTGTGTGAAAATATAACACTCACACTGTTGGAATTTCAAATTTTCTAGCATACCAGAAAACGAAAAAGTTAAATTGTGCATGCCTATGCTACGCTTACAATTCATATTTTTGCGCAATGATACATTTCTAACAAGAGCCAAGAGAGCAGTACGTCGACAGCCGGAGCCCATGTTAGTTAGTTCCTATAAGGGACACATTAAAGCCATCAACTCAATTGTTTTTGTTAATTTGCCCAAAATATTAATAACGTAAGTTGAGATTAAAATTTGCAATGTTTAAATAAACTTTTAAAATGAAATTTATCTTAGAGGCAGTCATGATTGCTCGTGTCGTTTGTGGTCTTTAGGTGGTCGATATTTGGGTACTTTAGGCACACCATTGCCCTGGATGAAACTGTCACCATTTGAGTCAGTAGAAGAAACCAACAGTCATTATCGCATGCCACCCGATATTAAGAAAGTGGCCAGTTCTACTACTATGAAAGTATGTACCATCAATGATATCTGAGAATTTATGCTATAATCTAATTATATGTTGCTAAACAAATTTAAGGTTATTACTGGGGAACAGACTGAAGCTTTGAAAATGGTTTACGGCGAAACACACCAAGAGGACCATTATACAGCCGAAGAGGAAGAAACTTTACGTTTTTATGGTAAACCGTTGCGTGAACCGATTTTGGGTAAACATTTCCAATTACCTGGACGCAGTGCGCTGGAGCAACGCATAGATTTGGATATAACGGCCTCTTATACACCAGTCTTTACACATTTGAAAATACATGAAACTAGTGATTTAGAAAGGCCTTCCACACCTCCCAACATTCGACGTTTAGCACGAGAAAGTTATATGGACTTTTACAATCCCATTAAAGATGATAATGATCGAGTTAAACGTGTCAATGATGAAAAGTCGCAAAAACCAACCCGAAGTGGCAAAACTTCAATTGTTTTTAGCTCCAGCGTAAAACAAAAGAAGTGAAGAAGAAGAGTATTACAGACATAAATATATTAAATTTAATAGTTATTGTTTATTTTAGAGTTTGAATTTAACTGAAAATATATTGTTAATTCATATCCACACTAACAAAATACACAGCAAGAGCAAAAATATGCTAAACCTTTTTGCAAATGCAATACCATTTGCACAAGATTGTGAATTGCGCTAATACACTAATCATAATTCGGGAATGTTTTTCTCCATTCAGTTTAAACAAATAATTTTTTTAAGGTTTTTTGCCTTCACTTAAAAAATTTTGAGAATGATGTTACGTTGTTTCGCAGCAGATTCAGAACAAGACTGTCCGCTGGGCATCTTTAATGAGATTTACTGGAACTACAAGGTTTCCTATTGAATACCTATTAAGTGCAATAATTTCCCTTTATATGAATTTTTGAATTAGACTTTTAAATGTAGGGGTTTCCCAAGTCTAAAACATTATGTGGTATCCTGTTTGACAATTAAATGGAATACATGGGGCCATTGTCAATGTTGTTACGATGACTCAGTGGAGTCTATCGTGTTACGTTTGAAACTGTGTAATGTTAAATTTAAAATACTTACTGTCTTGGATGACATTCAGGAAAGAATTCTGGATGTTGTGCTCTTTATCCAATAGAACCTATTTCCTTCCTAATATAATGTTTCAATACAGTTTGTGATGCTCTATAAGTCCGTTTTACCAGCTTAGCAACAAATTAAAAAAATAGTGTAATTCACAACTGAACGACCAATCGTTTTCTTTGAGTCTATCTATTGTAAAGCGTGATCCATTTCGAGGTTCCCTACTTAAAAAAAAAAAAACAGAAAATTAAAATTTAATGGGGAGTGTTTATTATCATTTGAAAGAACATTCTTTGGCATTTATTTTTTGAAGATTACCTATGTCTATCAAATGTTGACCGTCGCATAATTTTGTCACTCCATAACTCGAGAACGGCTGGATCGATTTGCCTGGATTTTTTTTTATTAGTTTTGAAATTTTCTGGAGATGGTTTATATGAAAAAGTTTCAAAAAGAGGACCACGAGGGGGACAATTTGTGCCTTTCTGAAACTATCTGCTCAATTTTAATAAATTTTAAAACATAGATAGATCTGAGTTTGGAAGGACACAAAGGTTATATATTTTTTCAAAAATAGCACCACGAGGGAGTAATAATATTATTATAAATGTGAAAGTTTGTGAGTTTGTTAGTTTGTGACGCAATCACTCTAAAATCGCTTAACGGATTTGGATGAAACTTAGTAGACGGTAGCATATGGCCCAGATTAAAAAAAGGGTACTCTCTAAGGGGTAAGAATTGGTACTTTTTATTTATTTTTATTAAGGGATAAAAACAGAAAAAAGCAAACGAAATCCCGTTCAGCGCCGGTAACAAAAGCTCCATAACTCGAGAACGACTGCATAAAATAAAAAAAAGGCTGAATACGTTTTGTAGAACATGCAATGAGGATGGTTTTAAAAAAATGTTTAAACATATTTTCGTTTTCTCGAGATGTGGTGATTTTTCTGAACATTAGTCATTTTCATATAAATTGTGTGAAAATCAAAAATTTTTGCTTTATTACACAGCATTGCTTGGATACGGGTACAAAAAATAAAAAATGGCTGAATACGTTTTGTAGAATATGCAATGATTTGAACAACATTTTGTTTGTCGGTGCAGTGAAACTATCATTCTTCTTCGAAATATCGATACACCACGACTTTGTAACGGAACCAGACTGTCAATGAAAATAAAATTTGAAGCCAAAACAACGTTTGTTGGGTCAGCTAGTACTATATATGTACATATTAATTAATTCCCTGGCCTAATTACAGAAATATTAAAAGTCCAGGAAATGCTATCTTGTCAGAAAAGCCTTGGCTGCAACTTAAATGTAAAACTCCAATATTCAAACCCTCATAAAAAATAATTACTAATTAAATGTTACTGTTATTTTCTGATAAAGATTACATTTATCTTGTGTCTTTAGTCCTTAGCAACAATAACAATATTCCAAATCATAAAGCTGATGTGTGGATCAGGATACCATATAACAATATAAAAGCTTATACATCATGAAATTATATTGCTATCCAGCTGTTTGTATTTTGGGATATATTAAACTGGATGATGTCCTTGAACGATATGAAAATGTCTTTGACAGCGCTATATGTTTTTATCAGGCCTATGCTGATTTCAACACTGCGTGATGACAGTTTTTATATGCCATGTGTATGATTTTGTTAGCTTGTCAAACATTGCATTCGCTAAGGCTGGTCAGATCAACTATACATTTTGATGATGCCTAATTTCTCTGGACCACCACATTATGAATTCAGCAGGTCCTTACTGATGCCCAACAACTTTATGAACCGAACGTTAATTTTATAACGACGAACCTTTTCGTCGCAAAGAAAAATATCTCAATATTGTATATCCTTTGTTGTTGTAACAGCTCTGCTGTCGTCGAAAGTTCTTCGCTGAAAAAAAACTTTTTTTTTGATACAGCTGCCGTTGAGTTGGCAATATTTGGAAAACTGAGACTCGGGTCCTTCTTGAGAGAAGATGTAATCGTCGTTCGTCGAGTTAAAAGAATCTTGATATAAACTGTCCAATGGGGGTTAGAGACCTATAAACAAGCATTAATCAATAGACTTGTCATCTAACTTGTTTAATTGCGATTTATTTAATGATTTTTGTAGGATTTTCAGATAATTAATGTTGAAGTCGTGACACCAGAATTTGTATCGCTTAAATAGTAAAATATTTACTTGTAAGCTCATTCATTGTGATTGTTTTTAGCGAATAGCAGAGTTGTCGTGATAAAGGGAGAAGGGGACGATATTTAATTTATTCTGCCGGGTCGAAGATTACCCAGGAAAGAATGGTTAGTGTTCATGAAACCTAACATAACTGGCATACAAGACGTTTGACCGGTCTGAGATTCACTTTACCCTAACACTATGACTGACCAAAGCTAAAATACGCAGTAGTAAGTAGACGTATTTAAATCTAATAGAATATTGAAATATGGTGTTATCTGTCAAGGAACAGCACTATGATCACATCTCTGGAAAGCTCTTCGTAAATACGAAGGCAGCTTAAATATACAATATATACATAAACCGCTAGATAGCAGGTCGTGCATGCTAGATTTATAGCGGTAGCCAGACTTTTCAAAGTCGTGGTGGATCGATATTTCGAAGAAGAATGATAGTTGCACTGCACCGACAAACACAATTTTATTCATTCCCACGACAGCCGGTTCTACGCACCGGAATTACCCGAGATCACTCGGCCAAGGGCTGTCAACTCAGCAATTATTGCTGTTACAACAACAACAACACAACAATTTTGTTCAAATACCTTCAAAAGGAGCAGAAATAATGGATCTTTAATTTGTGATAGCGGACCCCGTTGAAACCAACCAAAAAAAGATATGAAATATTATAGATTCTTTTTATGAAATGAGTGTATTGTATTTCAAAATTATAAATGTCAATTTAAAACATTTTGATATACAATATTTTTCGTTTGCCCATTTGGCACAAACAAACAATTAGGAGTTTCAACTCTTGAAGCGTTTGCTTTGCGCCTTATTGATGGGCATGGCAAATGATAGACGCACTGGGAATTGCAAACGCTTAAATTCAAATGGCATGTCTGTTTAAATCAGTAGAATACGTGGTATGAGCACAATTTCACCTTTCGCTGTTCCGGTCAATATTGTGGCTTCAATTAAATTCGACATCAAATTTTTTTTACTGCTAATCTTGTGCCATTGCACAGTTTTGTTGCATTTAAATTTCGCAGTAAAATAATTGATGAGCAAACCTTTAAATTCAAACAATGCGGTTTGAATAGGACCCCCCCTCGTGGTCCTATTTTTGAAAAAATGTATAACCTCTGTGTCCTTCCAAACTCAGATCTATATATGTTTTAAAATTTATTAAAATTGAGCAGATAGTTTCAGATAGGCAAAAATTGTCCTCGTGGTCCTTTTTTTGAAACTTTTTTTTCCATATAAACCATCTCCTGAAAATTTCAAAACTTATAAAAAAATTCCAGGCAGCCGTTCTCGAGTTGACAATCAAAATGTACACTTATTTTTATATATGTATTATAGATATACATACATACATACATACATACATACATATATATATTTTGGTTGCCAGAGTTAATTCTTTGGTGGGTATTAATTTTGTATGTCGATTGATGTTGCAAAGTAGACCTTTCATCCAGAGATTGGATTCAACTTAAGATACAAGTAAATGTAAATTATTTCTTTTGAGGTTTTTCTGGTATTATACCTAAATAAATAAATACATATGTATTTATTTTCAAATAAGTTTTATATTTAACTGGAAGTGAACTTCGATTAAAAATTTTTGAATTTTTTACATATGTATTTATTTAATTATAACCCTGAAGGAAACCTGTCTACAAGTGTCTCCATGTCACCACTTTTGTCTACTATTTAGGGGGCGGTTTGGCGACATTGTTACAATGATTATTTTTTTTTTTTTTATTGCATTTAATTATTTATTGAATCTTTATATATGAAATGACAATAAGTATTCAAATCTTAATACTAAAAAGAAAATAATAAGCCCAGCCAGTGCTAGACAAACATTTTTATGATACTAAAAAATTTCACATCAACTGATCCAGTCATCTGTTTTGCGCTTGAGTTAAAGCAAGGGTATCCCTCCTTCTCAACCGATTGTGGCCACTAAAGTTAAGGATGTCTCGTGCAAGTGGGTTTGGATGGTGTTCAAGTTTGCTGACATACTTTGACGCATATTTTGTAAATTCGACCTTTACTAATGGCACGCCTAGATCTTTGTGGATTCGAGAATTTTTAACATACCATGGAGCTGCAGTAATTATCCGTAGAATTTTATTTTGACTCCTTTGAATTTTTTCAATGTTGGATGCTGATGCCGTACCCCATAATTGAATTCCATAGCACCAGATTGGCTTTAGTATTGCATTGTACAACAAAAGTTTGCAATCCAATTTCAATGTAGAGTTTCTGCCGATTAGCCAATTAAGTTGCACTGCTTTTAATCTCATTTGTGTAAGTTTCGCTTCAATATGAGACTTCCAAGTTAAACGGCGGTCGAGGTGAATGCCGAGGTATTTGACTTCATTGTGTTGCGGGATAATTTGATTATTTATTCTGATGAACGAGCAGGTATCTTTTCGCAATGTGAAAGTGATATGAATACATTTTTGTTCATTTATCCTGATTTTCCAAAGCTCTAGCCAATTCTGTAGCTTATAAACATAATTCTGCAAATTCTGTGATGCAACTTGGTGGTCCTTATGGACGCTGATAAAGGCTGTATCGTCTGCAAAAGTTGACGTGTGGATTTTGGGGTCTGACGGCATGTCGGAAGCATAAATCAAATATAAAGTAGGACCCAGTATGCTACCCTGTGGCACACCTGATTTAATTGGCTGAGCGGTACTTAAAAAATTGCCTTCTTTGATTTTAAATTTGCGACCGTATAAATAACTTTCCATGAGTTTATGGGTGTTAGCAGGCAGAGTTAATTTAATTTTGTGCATTAAACCGTCATGCCAAACTTTGTCGAATGCTTGGGACACATCAATGAAAAGGGCGGAGCAGTATTTTTTGCCTTCAAACAACCCTCTTATCACATTTACCAATCTGTGTGTTTGTTCGATGGTACTGTGTTTAGCTCTGAATCCGAATTGATCGTTTTTTTTAATTAATAACTCGAAGAATACCATTGAGAAAACTATATTCTTCTAGACAAATGGCACACTGAAGCAAGAAACGAACTCAAGCCTAATTAAGAATTTTCTCTAATATATAAATATAAAAAGTTCGAAATAATATTCTCTAAAAATTATTAAATTATTTTTTTTTTCAATTGTGAGCCCCGATAGACTAGGCGATAGTGTGACGGACTATCATTCAGAGGGTTGCGGGTTTGATTCCCGCCAAAGACTCTGTGTGTGTTTGAATTTATTTTTAATTAGGTATTTTTTAGTATTTTTTTTAATAAAACTCCAAAAATTAGCAAAAAATACGTTTTCATTTTCTCTTTCAGAAAAGTACCAAAAGCGTAGACAAAAGTGGTCCCAAAAGAACTACTTAGTCAGTATTGACGCAGTCTACTGGTAGATTTCGTAGGAACTGCAAATAATAAATGTCAGTAGTAGATAGCATTGACTGGGGCATAATAGGTTACTAGTACTGTAGACTATGTCAATAGTACATCAGTAATGTTTCACTGCCGGCATTGACTGCTGGATATTTAAAAGACACGATAAATATGTAAGTATGTATTTATTTATTTATAAATAATGAAAATATAATGCTTAATATTAGCTATTACTATATATTGATGTAAAAAAGGTCATATTAAATGGTGGTGGTGGTTGGTTCAAGATTTCATCACTTTGCAATGATTGCTTGGTAATCAAATTACTCCTGCAACAGATTGCAAGCGTCAAACATTTGAGCCGCGATATGAATATTGGCTGATACTCTCCGTGACAAAAATTTTATTGTATTCGTAACTAAATTCATCAAGGCAATAATATTGATTTCATGAGGTTCAGAGGCAGTTATTTGCAGAGATGAAAACAAATTTGAAGTTTCGCGCTGTTGTGAAAAGAATAATACAATATAGAAGATAAATACTCGTAATACAAATTGTATAGGTATTAATAATTTTCTGTTTTGCGGTGAATTAGGTACATATGTATACCAAAAGAGTGGTGTACAATTTTGATTAATATCTGATGTACCTAAGTATTATTTAATATTTGAGGGATAATAAATGTCTGTCACACTTACAAGATTATCCAAATAGCCCAGCAGTTGATGACCTACAGAAGCTACTTTTAAAAAGCCGGTTTGTGAATTTTCTATATAGAGATTTAAACGTCTGCCAGCTATTTCTAATAGCATACATCCAATGAATTCATCCTCTGTTACATTTTTCAATAAATCTTCGGCATTTGCATCAAACCCATGCGCATACAAATCGACAATCTAAAAGAAAAATTAGGGAAAACATATTTTATTAGACTAATTTGTGTTTCAGCAAAAAAAAAAAAAAGAAAAGCAAACAAACCTGTCTCCTTCTCAGAGGCTGTTTGTCTAAAGACCAGCTATCAGCCAATTTTAATATTTTTTTCATAAATTCCACATGCTCCTGCACATACAATTGCTCCAAATCTTCTCGTATTAAATCCATGGAGGCTGTTATCACTTTACTTAGAAAATCACAACGCTGATGTTGCAGCACTAGATCTGGTTGCGGCAACACAAATGTCAATTCCTTGTTTATGTCTAGAAAGAAGGCCTTGTTACTCATGGCATCAAATACTGTATTTAAAGGTTTAGGAATTTTCAGTTGGAAAAACGATATGAAATGCAAGACAGCCGTCAACTCATAGTGCAACTTAAGCTGTTCTTTAATAGCATGATGTTGTTGTAAAGCTAAAAATTGCAAGGGCAATGGACCGGCGGCCAAATTTATTTCAAACTGCAGTTCCAATTTATCATGATCTAACGACTCTTCGAAATGCTGAAGAAACTCTAAGCATAATTCTAAAAATTCTGGCACACACGAGGCCGACATATCAATATCCTGCTGACACATTTTATCCTTGGGCAAACGGCCAACCTTGTGAATTAATTTAGCTGTAGATTGCAAAGGATATTTCAAAGTGGCTTGCCACAACATACAACAAATGCCATGCTTTAAAGCATGATCTGTTATTTTGAATTGTTGCAGACAAGTGAGCGCCGCTTTAAAATGCTCCAAACTGGTGAGATTTTTACTCCAATAAATCATGTAATGCCAAGTCATTAGACTTAGTAAGACACCAGATTCCAGACTGAAGGGAAAATGTTTTCTTAACAATGCCAACTTAATTAACACTGAATCATCTAATTGCATGGTTTGTGGTGTTTCACTATTTTCGGTGTCTTGGTTTTCATTAAAATCGTTTGTGCTGGTAGTTTGGCCTTTAGAGTCTTTAGGAGTTTCCTGTACGATTTCTGCTTTATCGACTTCAAGAATTTTCGAAGGATGTATTCTAGTATTTATAAGCCACTTGGCGGTTAGATCCGTAACAATACCTTTGCCACCGCTAACAATGAATTTTAAACTGCAGTCGGGTATTTCGTATGGGATTTCAGGCAAAACTGGCTCTAAACTTATAATGGGATATCTGAAAAGTGCAAAAGCATATTAATTTCTAAAATATATACAAAGGGAAATTTATGAAATGTTTTTCAGTTCTTATATTCTAAATGCGCTAGAAATATTATGTATATCCCGTATTATGCCTATTAGAAATTCCATAATTTTATCTAATTACAGTATGAAAGATACCGTGTGGCCTCATGAGAAACCAGCGAAGGCAGTGTATCGACAGTATATACCTACATGGTACATGATTACGAAGACTAATAATAATCAGTGTCCTTAACACAATAAAGATGGGGAATGAGTCCAAAATATAACTGTGTATGCTCTCCATGTATATGTAAACAGGTCCTTAGGGGAGCCTCCAACTGTGTGATGTCAAAGTTTGGTTGACTCCTCCGAAGACATTCCAGAAGGAACTGATGTTGGTGCATCAGTTGACCGATAGTGCATCAGTTGACCGATAGAATCTTAGTCTCGTCGTGAAGATGGCATTCAGAGATTTTTTGAAGGCAGCCTATGACAGTCCTTAAGGTTGTATTTTCCAGGTGGTGAGTGTGTTGCCGATGAATTTGTTGGTGATAATTACAGGTAATGTGCTGTGAAGAAATTGCGAATTTCGTTGAGAGAACCATTTACCATTTACGAAGATGGAGATAATTTTCTCAACTTTACTGGGGGTAAAGGAGTAGAATTCTGAATTAGGTGAGATTCTTAGTTCTCCGTACTTCCGGTTCTACCGGGATGTTATATAAATCTTCCTTCGCACAAAATAAACTCTTCATAGTAGACAAAAGAAAAACGTTCGTATTTGTATACTTTATACATTGTATTTAAAAAATGTTTACTTTCGCATCGAAATACACAATAACCCTCCATTCCCACGGCAGCCGGTTCTACGCACCGGAATGACACGAGATCAATCGGCCAAGGGCTGTCAACTCAGCAATTACTGCTGTTACAACAACAACACAACAACATAACCCTCCAGTACAATTTTCTAATTTTCTTGAGTTAAGAGTTGAGTTTTACTCATTTTCTTCATTCCTACAACAGCCGGTTCTGGTTCTACGCACCGGAATGACTCTAGGCCAAAGGCTGTCAACTTGTACCAGCCGTCCTGTATGAGATTGAAAATTAGGTCAAATTCTCGAGTGCTTATCAGGATCTAAAAAATCGCTAGGATAATTTTCTGGGACCAAGAAAATATGGTCGCAGTTTCGGTTATACAAAGGTCTTCAACGGACCGTAATACATTGGACCTAAGTCTACACAATGAAAAGCTATTACTATGAATGCGAAATCGCAACCAACAATTTCTCTAATGACAAAAAATCGTTGTGGAATTACTTATATTAAGATAAAATTTGTTACTTCAAAAACTTTTAATTAAAGATTATAATCCATTATTTACCATTCCGGTTATACTCACTCTAATATGGCTCCCAGTATAGCTATATCCTCCAATTTTCCAATCAAAAGACCCCATTGGGCTTCATCATGTGATATGCGTTCCCAGCGTTCATCTTCCTCCTGTTCATCACAGGAGCCCTTTAATAAACATATTCTTTAAATATTTCACCTAAACTTATTTTTAAAACCAATAAGCATACCTCATTAAATTCTCTTCTCAAATTGGTGGCCACAGTTTTGCAAACAATAGCAACTAATAAACCCAAAGACTTGTGACTTTCTAATAACAATTCTCGTACATATTGCCACCAAGAGGAAATGGAATTGTAGGCATAATTATTGACCACATCGCCAGCCAAATCACAAATGCTTTTAATCATGGCAGCTAAACGAGACATGTCTTCCACTACTTCATCACTTTAATGTAAAATAAATACATATGTAAGCCAACAGCAAATTACACTTATTAAACTTAAAAGAAACTTACCAATTTTTATAGCAAAATGGTTTTTCCAACCAATAATATAAAGCTAAAACCAGTAGATCCCGGCAGAGTATTAGCGATTTTTCGGCGGCCAATTTGAATTGTTCAAAACACAAGCCATACTTGAAAAATCTATTAAATAATTTCGCACTAACTTCACCAAAATATTGTGTTTTTTCTGCTGATAAGGGTATACGCCCCTCTTGATCCACTTGAAAGAGATTAAGAAAATCCACAAAGTCACCCACATCGTCTAATTCTGCTCCAAAAGACACTCCTTTTGTAGCCGCATCGCAGCTTATTTCCGGTGACAATTGTTTGAGTACAAATGAATCACTTAAAAGTAAAACTAATTGCTGTATTATCACCAAATCCCTGTCACTTAATTCCAATGATTCTACATGTTCTTTCCTTTGCGGCACTTTCATATCCATGTAAAACATACACAAGCGTTTATAGTTTTGTACTACAACATGAAATTGTTGATATTCCTCCAAATTCTTTACATTATACTTTTCGGGGTCGTCAAGCTGTTGCTTGAGCGTCAGATCAAAGGCATTAACAATGGATTGGAATACATGAGCCTGCAGTTGCTTGCTTTTCAGTAACATTTCCAAACATTGTTGACGCACTTCGATGGTTTGAAAATCAGCCGCCATTGAGGTAATGTCTTCTATATTTAGTTTTGTGGAATCGGTTGAACGTAAATGATTTTTAAGACGTCGCAATAGGTGAATATCTTTTGATGTTGCAGAATTAGTTGTGCTTAAAGCATAATGGAAGGGTATTTGTATTTCCTTTACACTCGAATCACTGGGATCGAGGAAAAGACAGACATTGATGTTGGCACGAATTTTACTGTCGATGGAGAGGCCTTTAAATAAGATTTAAGAAATATTATGGGATTATGAGAAAATTAAAAGAAAATTTCGTTTACACATCATCAATAGTTTTTACTTTTTAATGATGTCTGCTGGTCTGTTGAAAACAAATTATCAGATTCCACAAATAACTTGCGGAAATTCAAGATGCGTCAATATATATAATGTCCCGAGCTATTGAAAGCAAGATCGGCTCATAAATATTTTAGTTTTTAAGAAAAATCTATAGATAAACATCTGTCAGAAATACTTTCAAGAATATGTTTCATAGTCAGTAGAATGGCTCCATAGGTAGGGGTTAGTAAAGAGTCAGTGGACCATATCATAGATGAGTTTGGTTCAGTCATTTAATTGATATCATCCTTTGGTGTCCAAATTTTTAGAACAGCTACTTAAATGACATCAAATTGTCTATTTTGTAGATAATCTACACTTTACTGTTCTTCAATTTACATACTATTAATTATTAGTAGGGACCATTGAAGGCTGGAGAAACATATATTAAAATAATATTATAAGCATAAGATCTAATACATAGTCAGTGTAACTAACTCTTGCTTGAACTACTTCTTTTTCGTGGAATTTTTTGTTCTAAAGCTACCAGAAAGATCATTTTTAACAAAGTCTTACCCAACAATCCATGTGTATTATAAGCCAACTGTCCACTTTTGCTAACCGTAAAAGCAGCTATCTTTGGACCATATTGTAAGGGCCAAATTTCTAAACATCCCAAACGTGGTGCATAAATCACCAAAAATAAAGCTTTTCTGCGTGATGTCTGAACACCCTTTAGAGTTTTCTCCTTAACAGGAACGAAGGCACACTGGGCATCACGATAACCCTTCCATACTCTCAAAATTACGGATTTCTGTGTATCGACCAACATAACTCTGTCCAAATTATCCACAACAACAGCCAAACGTCCAGATGGGGCTATTGCTATGGTGTGACCACCTCGTTTACCATCGAAGAAATTACATTTGGAACGCATCGTTAGTTCTTTACTGGGTGAAAGATTAGGCTGGTCTTCGGGAGAAGGTGTGGGTGGAGCAGCCCGTCCAATATTGTCAAAAAAATTGTCAAAATTACCAAAAATGTTGCGATAAGCCATGCCAATGACGTCTTTTGCTACTTCAACCAATGAAATCGCTTTATAACCCTCTTCAGCATGATAAAAAGCTAAATATGGTTCTGCTCCTACACCCAAAACCGTGGAACTTTGCATTGTTGTCGAAGAAACACGGGCATAGTAACCATTTCTGACACACTCCTCCACAAAGTGTTCAAAGATACTGGGCACTTGGGTAGAGTCAATAACAGCATCTTTAACAACAGTATTCCGATCACGTGAAGGAAATACGAATTTTTGATACATTAACACATCGGCAATTTCTCCCAAAGAATATGTGCTGGAGGATGCAGTTAAACTGCGTCCCATTGTGCGATTAAGATTGCTGCGTAGAATGTTTAAATGAGGTATTAAATCGGATCCCTTTAAGGTACAAACACATTTATCATAAATAATGTAAATAAAAGCTTCTGCCTCGGAATGTCTAGGTGGTGTATAGGCTTTAATAGCAAGTACAGGATCTTCGTGATAACTGCAAAATATAGAGAGCGAATTCATCTTAAACTGAAGTTAATCCTATTTTATATTTTTAAAATACCTTTGCGAATATATTTTACTACCCGAGTCTGTGTAAAAAACAACCATACCCGAATTTAGACCTAAAGCTATGCACGTCCATTCAGCGCCAGTGATCACATTGCGGCCATACATGGGCAAGCAAACCATTGCAGTTACAATTTGATTGGGATCTTCCAATTCGCCACACCAACTCATGGTGTAAGTAGACACTTGCGTCTTATTGTCCCAGCACGAACTTAACAAGGCCAATTTCTCGCCCTGTGCTAATACAATAACTTCACCCGTGGGAGAAATGGCATAATTAATGCCATTCAACCAATTATCATCTGTTGTCGATAAGTTGAAAAATGCAATAAAGATCTGTGATAAAAATATACATTTTATAAGTATGTCTCACCATGTCCTAGTCCAAAGTACTCTTGCACTTTGCGAAAATCTCTGATATTGCCAAATGTTTTTACTTCACATGCCATGATAACGACTTTTGTTGTTGTTTTAATTATTTAAATATTGCTTTAGCTGTTTAGTTTCTATTCAATTTTGCATGAAAATCTTATTAATATAACAAAAGAAAAACAACAGAACGTTTGCAAAAAATTTTATTACTTCCGTTTTTTTTGTTTACGTATAATTTTACGCGCAGCTGTTTGAACAGCTGACTAACAAGGTTGTTATTGTTGGCATTTAATATGTGCGTAGTGACATCTAGACTCTAGTAGCAAACTTCGTAGCCGATACAGTTACGAAAAATATTTGAGTTAAATTCGCAGGGTTGGAAAGTTCTTCACTCTTCAAAGATCAAACATGAATTTAATTCATATGAGAATTATGATGATATAGTACGCTATATCACAATTAAACTTATAGATTTTCTCTTAGGAGAGACTGTATATAAATGTCTGATATAAATGTCTGATCTTTGCAGAACATATACTATACATATGTACATACATATATTGATATCCATTGTTTCGTTTTTACCTTTTAAAAACTGTGGTTTATTTTCTTTAAATAAACCGGATTAATTTTAACTGCAAAATAAAAGCATTAAGTAGTTTAAAAAAATATAACGAGCCTCATTTCCGGCGGCCTCTAGAGAAGAAAATCAAAAGTTTTTTTCTACAATATTCAACCAAAGCCTTTTAAACTTAATGTTCTCATACTCTACATCTTTGTTACCAACAGTGTTTAGAAGTTTTTACTAATGCAAATATTAATAATCATGTTGTATGTTGATACCAGCCGTTACGATTCGTTAAATTTAAATTTAAATACAATTCCGTAACAATATTATTACAAATTTATATGTACACAGTGCTGATATTCAGCCGGTTCGGACCGGTTCGCTCGAACCGGTTGTTAAAATTTTAAAAATTTTGCGAACCGGTTGTTGCATATTCACCCTTCTCGTGAATAAAAATTCCATATGAAATTTGTTGGGGTGATTATGTTTTTTGTTTTAACGGTTTTATATAATATGTATTTATCAAAGTGATTAGTCTCGGCAACAAACACAATATTGTTCAGTTGTTCATTGTCCAAACGTACAAACAAATGAATTTTATTTTGGTCATACATTGGATTCTTGGATAATGATGTTTTCGATAGCGTTTTCTTTAATCTTTTGAGAAAAAAATAAAGCAATTTTTTTTACTTTTATTTTGCAAAATCAAAACTATTTTTTTATTAAACAAAAGTTTATATCATTTCCTTCAAGAGGTCTGTTACTGGGATGCGACTTTAAAATTTTCGCTATTTTTATCAAAATTTGGCAAAAATATAATTTTTTTAAGCGAACCTATTGGAGTCACCCTGCTTATGTAAAGTAATCTTACATTTATTTATTATACAAATCTGTTATTTATATATCTATTAACTAAAAACCCGCCATTGTAATTACCACAACCATTTTGTATTTCTTTAAATAAAGACCGTTTTGTAAAGATTAAACCCCTGCTCTGCTATAGAACCGGTTGTTAATTGTTTCGAATATCACCACTGTATGTACATATATTACAAACACGGACTTACTTCAAAAGAAAACTTTTTGGACATAAAATTCACTGTGTTAAAGTTACTCAAATATAGAAATAATAAACTATGCATAATTTTGCAAAGTTGGTTTAGTTTAGTTTGACAGGCGGCAGCTTCATCGTACACCTCACTTGAGACTAATCATTTGGTCCCTGTGTATTGCCTGAAAATTTAAGAAATCGATAGAGGTTGAAATTGAATAGAAACTTAACACATCGAACACGAAAAAAATATATACATATAAAAATTCAGAAATAAAAAAGTAGTGACAGTAGTATCTTCTACAATATTATAGTCTTCTCAGCCATCAAATCCTATGACATTTTAATTCATTTACTAGTCCAAGTGCTTATTGAACAGTGACCCGTTAGAACAATTATAAAGGTCAGCATCCTGGTTCCGGCCATATCCAATTTATACCACATGGCCCTTAACATTTTGCAGTTGGTTCTGTTCCTTCTAATCCTTGTAATGATTAGTTGGCTCATATACGAATTAGAGGTTTTGTCCTCAATTTCCTCACCTCAAGTCATGAACTTTGCCTTTCAAGATCGTCCACTACATTATTATCCAGTACTTTATAGAGACCTAGTGCCGAGCACATCCTTATATTGTGAAATCCGTGTAAAAGTCTATTATATAAAGAAACAATATTATGTGATTTATGTGCCAGGTTACCTGAGTATAGCGGGTTATAGTTACTAGAGTTTTAAAAACTCGAGTACTAGAGTTTTTTAAAACTCGAAACAGTTTATCAGGTTTTTTCTGTTTAAAAATCCGACCGGTTTCGAATATTTTATATATTTCAATTATTCGACAACCTGTTTTTTTTTTGTCTTGGTTAACCGGATTTTATAATAAGCAATTTCTTTTAATTTTTGTCAAAAAATATATTAAATTTTTCTAATTTTTTGTACATGCTTTGCTAGTTTTTGTATATTTTAACAAAATGTTCTAATTTTAAATTGTTTATTAATTGTTTGTAAATTGTTTTAATTATTCTTATTTTAAACTATACTGTAAAAACTAATAACTAAACTAATAACCCTTTGTAAAAAAAGTAACAGGTTCCAAGACCGATTGCAACTGAATAAAACATATTTTCAGCATACATTTATTACGACGTTTTTCTTTTATAAAACAATTTTGTTAAGAATATTTAGATAGCCTTTGAGGTCTCTAGAAGGTCTTCATTTGAAAATGCATTTTAGTGATTTGTAGTAAATCTACCGCCCGAATAAAAACTATTTTATTTTATTAAGTTATTATTAAAATAGTTTTGATCAATAAAAATAGTTCATTACATGATGTAACTATACAAGGTGAGTGTAAATCGGCAACAAATACAACACAAAGTTTTTCAAACAGAAATATTACGAAAAAATTTACTTCTAAAACTCATTCGTTTTCGTTTTCGATTTTCATAACATGCCTGTTTGTTTACAATTTACATATGTCAAAAAAATTTCAGGTGTTTTTGACAGTTGTACATTATTTTACACAAAAAAAAAACGCCTGTTGTTACTATATTCAGGCATGTGATGGAATTCGAAAACGAATGAGTTTTAGAAGTCAATTTTTTCGTAATCTTTCTGTTTGAAAAACTTTTATCACATAAAATAAAAAAATATTGGGCTATTAAAGATAATCTTAAAACAAAAATTTTAAAAATTAGATTATAAATGTATTAAATTGTATTTCCAAAACTGATTCGATTTCGTTTTCCATCACATGCCACGTTTGCGTGGTTAAATAAATAAATAAATAAATAAATAAATCTAATATGCCAGGTCTGGAGCAGGAACCTAAACCCCAATATTCTGAGCCACATATCAACAATCTAGAGACAACATTGCAGACACTTGTCCAAACTATGAACACTTTTACGACCACCATGACATCCATGATGCAGGAAATGCTGAAAATGCAATCCACTATCTTTCAAGCCATGTTAAAGAAATGATTTATTTAAAAATTTGTTTCTGGAACGCGAACGGCCTCCGCCAACATAAAAATGAACTGGAATACTTCCTGATGGATAAGCAGATTGATGTTATGATGATTGCTGAAACTCACTTGACGTCGACAGGGTACTTCAAAATTAATGGCTACGTGTTCTACGATACTAAAGACCCCCGCGGAAGAGCTTGTGGAGGTTATGCAATTCTTATAAAGAACAGAATAAAGCATTATCTAATGAATAACATAAGGGAGGATTACCTCCAAGCAACAAACATTTGCATTGAATTCTGTCAATACAAATTTGTTTTATCATCGATTTATACTCCGCCTCGATTTTCAATAAAAGAACACCAATACCATAACTTCTTTAAATCCCTTGGAGCTAGATTTTTAGTTGCTAGTGACTGTAACGCCAAACACACATTTTGGGGTTCACGTCTGGTGACCCCAAAGGGTCGCGTACTCTTCAACACCATTGCTAAAATGGGCTTAGATGTACTCTCAAGTGGACATCCCACCTATTGGCCGACGGACCGACGGAAGATTCCCGATGTTATTGACTTTGGGGTAGTGAAAAATATCCCTGTAGAATGGATACAAGTGGATCCTTCACTGGACTTGTCCTCAGATCACTCTCCTACTATCATTTCAATGCATTTCCCTCAAGGGTATGGTTCTCCATTTATGAACATGACTAAGACCCGAGTAAGTTGGATAAAATACAAAAAGTACTTAAGTTCTCATTGCACGGAAAATGTTGTGTTGAGAACTACCGACGATATTGATGAGTCGATTGGCAACTTTACCGAGGACCTTCGACGAGCTGTGCATCACGCTTCCACTTATCACGTTGAATGTAGAAATAGGACAAACAGAACTTATTTCTCTGAACTCGAACATCTCCTATCAGAAAAAAGAAGAATGAGAAGAGAGTGGCAAATTCACAGGTCTCCTGAACTGAAAGCTAGGCTACGGGAATGCAGAGATATACTAAGACATTTCTTAGAAACCCAAAGAACGGCCTCACTTAGATCTTACTTGGAAGGTCTTGATAGTACCCCACAATCTGACTACTCGTTATGGAGGGCGGCAAGAGGTTTAAAAAGACCAGTGAGAGGAAAACCTCCTTTGCGAAATCCGACTGGTGACTGGGCTAGAAATGATTCCGAGAAAGGGACATTATTTGTTAACCATTTGAGAAATGTGTTTACTATAAACAACTCAAATAATAACGAATCTGATTTGCCACCACTTGTTATAAGGCCTCCTGTACCTCTAAGACTAAACTTTCGTGATGTCCAAAACGCTATTGGTACTCTGAACCTTAGAAAGTCTCCAGGTATGGATAAAATCAGCAATAAAATGCTTGTGGAGTTACCTCGTGTAGCAAGAAGAATTATCCTCTTTATCTTCAACGCTATTTTACGCCTAGAATACTATCCTGCAGATTGGAAGGTGTCTATGATCACTATGATTCCTAAGTCAGGGCAGGACCACACCAAAGTGGAGTCATATAGGCCAATTAGTCTACTGCCGACAATTTCAAAACTGTTTGAAAAATTGTTAATGACTAAGTTGACTCCAATTCTGAATGACACTGAATGTATTCCTAATCATCAATTCGGCTTCAGAGCTAAACACAGCACCATCGAACAAACACACAGATTGGTAAATGTGATAAGAGGGTCGTTTGAAGACAAAAAATACTGCTCCGCCCTCATTGATGTGTCGCAAGCGTTCGATAAAGTTTGGCATGACGGTTTAATGCACAAAATAAAATTAACTCTGCCTGCTAACACCCATAAACTCATGGAAAGTTATTTATACGGTCGCAAATTTAAAATCAAAGAAGGTGATTTTTTAAGTACCGCTCAGCCAATTGAATCAGGTGTGCCACAGGGTAGCATACTGGGTCCAACTTTATATTTGATTTATGCATCCGACATGCCGTCAGACCCCAAAATCCATACGTCAACTTTTGCAGACGATACAGCCTTTATCAGCGTCCATAAGGACCACCAAGTTGCATCACAGAATTTGCAGAATTATGTTTATAAGCTAGAGAATTGGCTAGAGCTTTGGAAAATCAGGGTTAACGAACAAAAATGTATTCATATAACTTTCACATTGCGAAAAGATACCTGCTCGTTCATCAGAATAAATAATCAAATCATCCCGCAACACAATGAAGTCAAATACCTCGGCATTCACCTCGACCGCCGTTTAACTTGAAAGTCTCATATTGAAGCAAAACTTACACAAATGAGATTAAAAGCAGTGCAACTTAATTGGCTAATCGGCAGAAACTCTACATTGAAATTGGATTGCAAACTTTTGTTGTACAATGCAGTACTAAAGCCAATCTGGTGCTATGGAATTCAATTATGGGGTACTGCCTCAGCATCAAACATTGAAAAAATTCAAAGGAGTCAAAATAAAATTCTACGTATAATTACTGCAGCACCATGGTATGTTAAAAATTCTCGAATCCACAAAGATCTAGGCGTGCCATTAGTAAAAGTCGAATTTACAAAATATGCGTCAAAGTATGTCAGCAAACTTGAACACCATCCAAACCCACTTGCACGAGACATCCTTAACTTTAGTGGCCACAATCGGTTGAGAAGGAGGGATACCCTTGCTTTAACTCAAGCGCAAAACAGATGACTGGATCAGTTGATGTGAAATTTTTTAGTATCATAAAAATTTTTGTCTAGCACTGGCTGGGCTTATTATTTTCTTTTTAGTATTAAGATTTGAATACTTATTGACATTTCATATATGAAGATTCAATAAATAACACTGGTTTACAGCCAAAAAATACCAAGAACGCCACATGCCTAGATAAGTTAATTGGGACCTCCTGAACACGAAAAACGCTGTAGTTTTTTTTTCTAAGTACCGTTTTTTAGATAACGGTACTTTTGTGTTTTTCGGTGTATGGTCCCATTCAAACCCTTGTGGAGCCCAACCGAAGAGCCCGATCGAGATGAATGTAAGCAATGAAGATGAAAATATTGTCGTTCCACAAAATCCTTAATAAAAACTTTATTTTTCATCCGATTTTTTTCAAATTACGCTTAAAATGTTGGTAATTAAATAAACTATTTGGATAAAAAATAAAACATTCCAGATATTAACTGTAACGTAGAAAAAAAAAACGAAATAAAAAAGAAAAATTTTGAAAAAAACGTAAAAAATAGACAAATTTCGAACTTAGAGGTGCCATAACTCAGCTATTTCTTATCAGATTGATCGGCCGAAAAGGCATTCGATTACCTTTCAAACGATATGCCATTCATCTCGATCGGGCTCTTCGGTTGGGCTCCACAAGGGTTTGAATGGGACCATACACCGAAAAACACAAAAGTACCGTTATCTAAAAAACGGTACTTAGATAAAAAAATTACAGCGTTTTTCGTGTTCAGGAAGTCCCAATTAACTTATCTAGGCAAGTGGCGTTCTTGGTATTTTTCCAAATTAAAAATTTGTAAAGCAGTGTAATTAAAGGCAATAAAAAAAATGCCTGAAAGTCAGTCAGCTGCACTCACCTTGTATAGTTACACCATGGTTCATGATTTCTAAAAGTATATCCGAAACGCATACATTTTAATTGGAATTCATTTTTTACCAGTAAAAATATTGAAAATATACAATAACTGTTTTTTGCAGCTAAAACCGTATTCGAAACCAGTTGTCTGGAAATTGCAATTTTTCGAATAACCCGAAACCGGTCTTCTAAATAAATCAGTTTTTTTAATACTCTACTAATGGTATCACAACTTTATATGTGAAGGACTTAAAGGTATCCATAGAGTCGAGTTGACTGCACTTTTAAAAACATCAAATAATGTTGGCAGATCTAGCAATGTGCTAGTTATGTACTGGCATTTAAAAATTTTTAGCAAACGGTAAATTGTCAATGCTTGTTCTTACAACGTTGGAAGACAAACATTTTAAGTTCACACGGTTAGACATTTTCTGAACATTTTTCGAACAACGTTAAAGCTTAACCCATGGTGTAACTATACAAGGTGAGTGCAAATCGGCAACAAATAGAGAAACAACAGGTATTTTGTTGGTTTAAAATAATGTACTACTGTCAAAAATACTTGAAAAAGTATTACTTTTGACATATGTAAGTAAATTGTAAACAAAGTCAGTCAGTTGTGCTACTGAACTCATCTTGTATAGTTACACTATGGCTTATGGGTCGATTACGGATGGCAACCGAACCTCAGTGGAGTTGACAGTTGCCAAAAACATATTACAGATGGTAACTGACAACTGTAAGCTGTTAACTTCAGTTGCCGAACATGGCAACCGAGAATTTGTGGTTGCTTTGGTTTTTATTTTAAGCGGCAAATTTTAAATGCTAGTTAGTTTGTTGTTAACTAGTTAGTCATTCGTTAAATCAAACTACATCTAAATTCATTCCAAATAGAATGCGTTTAAAAAACTCTGTACTCGTATTAAAATTAAATCAATATTTGCTTTTGATCCTAATATGTTATAATTTTAAACATAAATATAAGTCTTAGGGAGATAAAAAGTTATTTTCCTCTTTGCGAAATATATACATACATATGTTATTTTTAAAGCCGGTCTCATTTCTTTATTTCTTATTTTTCTTATACTCGTACATATTAGAATTTATTAGAATTTAGTGAAAAAAAATATATTTTACAATTAAAGTTATGAAATGAATTGTAATACGTATATAATTTTAACCTTTATATTTAAACAAAATGAAAAGCGAAATCCTAACATACAATTTACAATTAATACTTGAACGCCATTGTCCTTGTACTTGTCATTTCATTTTCGCTTCAAGTAGAAAATTTTCATTTGATTTAAGATGATTTGCACATTTAAATCAGTGCTCAGCTTGAACACCACTATCAACATAATCCATTAATAGAGCTGCGGACTCTAGTGGTAATAGGCGGCAGAGTCTATTAACATGATACCAATACGAAGGCACAGTAATTTCAATTTCATCCGAGCGTTGAGCCCGAACTATTTGTGCAGCCACTTCTTTGGGATCCAATAAACCAAATATCGAAGGGAATCGTACTTTGGCATTTTTGCATAAACCAGTGTTGGTCATGTAGGGGCAAATGGTGGTGGTTTTAATCTAATATTGGATAAATAGAAATTAATTTAGTTTGAAATTTTAAATATTGAATAATTCCTACCAAATTCTTATGGGGTCCACTTCTCAACTCCGTGTACAGTGATTCCATAAGACCTCTGACGGCAAACTTCGTAGCTGAATATGGCACTAAATTGGGCAGACCCACGATACCGGATATTGAAGACATGGCGACAATATGACCTCGATTTTGTTCTTTCATGTGCGGTAAAAATGCTTCCAATGTCCAAAAATGTGAAAATACATTGATATCGAATGTTCTTCGTATATCTTCAGCTGTTTGTTTTTCCAACGGATTAATAGGCATAATACCGGCATTATTGATTAGAATTGAAACAGGTCCTACTTCCTCTTTAATCTTGTTGGCTAAATCTAAAAGAGCTTCATGGTTACTGACATTGCACCTGTTAAATTTAAAATATATTTATTGTGTTGACAGAGGAGTGCAAAGTTAAAATAATAATTTATCTTACGTATAACTAAAAACAGCTCCTTTATTTAGTCTTTTGGCACTTTTGACTGTGTCTTCATTGGATTTTTCATTTATATCCACACATATAACGGTACTATAATGAGCTGTATAGTGCAAAGCCAATTCACGACCAATGCCATGACCAGCGCCAGTAATCTGTAAATGTTAATCATGTTTAATTTGCAAATGTAACTTTAACTTGATGATATCTTATCTTAATTACCAACACAATTTCACCGCTAACATCCTTCAATTTCCTTGGCAAGACAGTTTCTATAATTGCTTCAAGTGCACCCAATAGCATTTTCAAGAAAACAATTAAGAATTCAAAGACATTTTGTATAAAGTCAAAAATTCGCTTTGAAACGGAATTCGTGCTGGAAAATAATAAATTGAAATTATTAATTAGTACATACATGATAGGGGAGTTTGGAAGAATTCCTTTAGAATACATAAAAGTTATGCAGTATTTACTGACGAATTTAATATAGTTGAAGACACCAAACTTTTAGACTCATAAAATGAATGAAATACATATTTTTGAGAAAGAAATTTCGGCGGTCTTAAATGCATCAGATTTTGCATTGGCAAATGTCATCTGGCGTAGGACACTGAAATATTAGAAGCTTTCAGATGAGCTTACAAGACTAGGCTCGGAGTTGTACTTGGAAGTGCGAAAGGAAATGGTGAAACCACCGCCACCAGTTGTATTGGATAAAGTCTTTTGGAACGTGAAAGATATCAGTCCGATGTTGGATCATGGACAGATATGGTAGTTCATATTATATATCATCGTCCGGGGCTTCAACGCCACAGAAGTATGTAGTTCGATCAAATAATAAGATAACGGTGATTCTAAGCCAGATGGTTTATTTTGCTTAGTTCGGAGAATACAGTAACTTGATGACAGATAATAGGGTACTTATGTTAGGACATATTACCAATATTGTTTATTAGCTGAAGGCATTCACAATGGAGACACTGGAGTTCTCTGAGTAAAAATTAAAAATCTAAATATTATGAATATATTATCAGATCTAATTCGTCACATTTAGATATTTTAAAAGATGATAAACTCTTATTACCGATATTCCTTATAAGTTGGCCTATATATAAAAACAAAACTTAATATGTATATGATTTATTGAAGACGTGAGTGTCCGACACCAGTTACCGGCTGCGCTGATACTTTAATATCAGAATATACCTATACTTTCGTATAAAATCTATTCTAAACTACTTCTATCTAGAAGGAAATAGGAATGCCTTTGTAAAGCTGATGTACCCATTTTTTATAAGGTTGAATCATTGTTGACATGTAATAAAACAAACTGTAGGTATCAACTAAATTCTTTTCAAAAGGAAAATAAATTCATTCAAATCCGCCGGTTTAATTTTCAAAGATTCTGGCGCATAGCTCATGCAGACTTTGACCTAAGTTTGAGACTTCAAAAATTCGCACAAGAAAAAAGTCTAGCGATCAAATCGCATGAATATCCATAGCCTTAAATCGTTCATACAGAATGACTACTGTGTTTTTCGTTGTGTGCACGTAGCGCCGACTTGCGGCTCCAGTCCATATTCATATCGTGTAATTCAGAACAAAATAAATTGGTTGTCATTGATCCGTGGCGCTCGCCATTAACGTTTAATATTATCGTTCGACATCGTGGGCCAAATAGTAACATTTTGTAGACACATTGCCATCTGGTGAAACTCGTGTGGGTAGGAATTGTCTAATATACAGCAATTTCGATTGTTATATTATATCCAAGTATACAAAACGCATTTCATCGCTAAAAAACATGCGCAACTTTTGCAATAACGAACACTTACAGTGGCTTCAACACATAATCGGACAAGAGTTTGGCGAATCTAAATATGCTCTGAACAAAGAAAAAAATATACTTAAAATATTGTTTTTTTTGGATTTTAATTAAACTATACTTATAAATATGTGTATCTTTAATGAAAACAAAAATATTCTAACGATAACTATACTTTTTAAGAGGCAAAATTAAAACAACTCAATTTCTTGTACTCAACGAATAATCGAACAACGAATTGAAGTAGAAATGATTAGAATAAAAATATCTAACATTTAACAATTTGTAGCATATCCTTTGTTGTCCAGAACGCTCTTTAAGCGTTTGGAAATTGATTTCACCAAGTTATGACAAATTTCCGGTTCTATGGGGTTCCAAGATTCTAACAAAGCCTCTTTTGCTATAAAATGTCGAGGTAGATTAATTTGTCCTATTTTATTATCTATAAAATGCAAATTGCCTATTGTAACACTGGACATGTAGACAACACTATAACCTTAGAAAAAATTAAACGCAAATGCAAGAATTTACGGACTCAATATATGCAAGAAGTGCGCGCCGTAAAACAATCAAAAAAAAAAAATAAATACAGAAATGAAAGAAAACGTCAAAAAATTAAGAAAATTCAAGCATAAGAAAATTAAACTTGCGCAACCAAGTTACTGAACACAAAATCAAGTTCAAAAGAAAATAAATAAAAATTATAATTATACTTGCGCAAATAAAATTGCCTAAATGTATGTAGTATGTATGTACATACATACAGTGGCTTACATCTTATTTTAACCAGCTTCTATTAGGAATATAAAGTGCGTATAATTTCCAAATAAAGATAGATGACAAAATCTAAATAAAGGTTTATATGTAGCATATTTTAAAAAAGTCAAAATTTTATTTATTCAGTCTCCAAGTTATAACAACTTTCAAGCTAAAAACTAACAAGTTAGAGTGCTATATTCGGCTGTGCCGAATCTTAAATACCCTCCACTTAAATATAATGAGAATGGCAAAGACTGTTGTTCAGACCGGAATGTCATTACTCAGTATTTCTTATGCAGTTTTAGTACAATTTTTATTATTATTTTATATACTGTTTGATAGACAAGTTTTCATGCATGAAAAAAGTCAAAATAGGATTTTATTCAGTCTCCAAGTTACACTTATAACAACTTACAAGCTAAAAACTAAAATATATGTACATACATATATAGGTACAAAAGTAGCGGCAGCGTATTTCAACCAGTTACATATATAAAAAACATTTAAATTAGGAAAAATAAGTTTTTGTCTCTAAAACTTAGTATGGTTCTTATCCACGGTTCGGGCGGTATTTGTAGGCATGCCAAAAAAATAAAAAAAATAATTTCTGGAATTGTTTTTACATTATCCTTAATCATAGGGGGTTAGGTTATGTCAGCAGGTGGCCGTGTAGTACGGCCCACTTAGGTCCATATCGCTGGTCCTATTGTGTTACTTGATTTCTCTATCATTTATATCCGTACTTCCCCAGATAGTATGGTGAGCGTTAGCTGTTCGCACAGCAGTTCTTACCAGATTGCTGGGTGGTGGCCACAGACTAACCAGAATCGTCAAAAGTGACTTTTACAAAAGTGGATTATCAGTTGTGCTTAACCCCATAATGTGATAGAGAGGGAAAAAACGCTATATGCGTATAGCAATGAGTTGAAGAAAACAGCTATACATTACCTTTTTTACCATATGATGAAAAATAAAAATTAAAGTAAACAAACATTTTTTTGCTGAAATGTGTAAAAATATTTATTTTTCGTTGTTTTCTGTAAAAATACAAAATAAAACGTGCAAAAGTGTATATTTAAAAATTTATTTTGTTGTTTATTAGTGTGTTAGTACAAATAAAATATAAAATATGTACGTACATAAAAGAAAATATAAAAATAAATGTTTTTCGTTGTTGTGGCTGATGGCCGTTGATGTGGCTGATGGCCGGAAATTATTATTTGCCAAAAATCTTCTAAAGGATTGTCCAAAGTGGCAGGGAATTCTCCAAATTGTCAAGATTAAATGGTAAGTAATCTGAAAATAAAATTTTAAATTGAAAACAAAATTATTTTATACTTTTTCACAATAATAGAACCACTTATGGGCAGAAGTACTAACCTGAAGCAATGCAGCTAATTGGACCAAATCTTCACAGGATCAACGGTAAGTAGTCCTAAGTGCTTGAAAAGATAACATTTTAATCATTTTTTTAACAAAATTATTTCGTTTAAGACCTACATTGTGAAAAATAAAATGCGGGAAGTAACTTGCCACTGGATAATGTTATCTGCAAAAAAATGTTTGATATTTCATTTATTAATATTACATACATATGTATATATTTATAAAATAAAAATTAATTTATATATATATATTATTATGTATATTGTTTTCTTTATATTTGGAACATTATGGATGATAAAACATATGTAAACAAAAAAGCTACCGGAATTAAAAATATACAAATTTGGTATAAAGGCAATAGTTTGGCAATTTTGGTCTGAAGACAACCTCTTTTGTCAATTCTCTATAACTTTGAAAATTTGTGAACTATACTTCACTTTCACCATCCTTTCAATTGCTTTTATACCAAATGTATCCGGCGGCTTCCTATTCACTATACATATAAACAAATTATTTTAACAGTTAGAGCTCCATGCATTGAAAACACTACGGCCGGCCGTAAAATTAACAAATAACACAATTAAGTTCACAAATACACAACACACATATTATAAAACACATCACATAATTTGGAAAACAAACTTATACAAATTCCAATTGGTAATACTTTCACCAATTGGAACTTGTGCAGAAAATACGCAGGAGATTTTACAATTTGGACCGAAAATTTCCATACAAATTGCAAATTCTTTATGCAATTTCCGCCTTTGTTTAAAACTTTAGGAATTCAAAGCACTTAAGGTAAGTCGATCCTTCGGAAAACGATAAAGATTCTCCACATTTTGGCAACCTATAACACACTTACGGCATCTGAAATTTAATAAAAACTATTATTAAAATAAAATATCAAATAAAAAAAAGTCATACATACTTACATTTTTACTTCTCCTTATTTGTTGCTTTTGTATCAAACTTTTTGGATGAAATTCAACTCACATTACTCACTGGCACAACACAAATGAGGAAAATGCGCCAAAATTATAATAATCTTGGCGCAAAATTAGAATTTTTCTCATTTTGTTGCGCCAAATTTAAGAAAATTTTCACAATATTTTTACAAATAAAAATGTAAACAATAAATTTCATTTAACCCCATCGAAGAATAAGGATAGCTATACAAATAACAAAATATTTGCTATCCCTTTCATACGATGGGGTTAAATGTGTGATGCCAGTTTGACACATTTTAGTTCTTTCACTGGCCGCTTGGTGGCCGTGTCGCATCTATTCATAATCTATGGTGGTGGCTCTACATGAACATGTGCCATGTAACAGATCAGCCACATCTTTGATGTTTCTGATTCCCATGTAGCTGTTACTATGTATGTCTCCATCGCTGTGCCTTTTTTGTACAATAGTTTGTACCCTTAGGGGGTGACTGACAAAACTTTTTTTCGAACCACTCTACTGCACAATACCTGATTTATGTTTCGGATCGTTGTCCTGATAGTACCAAAATTGCCCCCTCATACCCAGTTTTTGAGCACTTTGCAGTTCATTGGACTTTAAAATGTAAAGGTACATATTTTTGTTCATCGTACTTTCAATAAACTGCAAGTTTCCTAGAGCACCTGATGACATACAAGCCCAAACTATCACACTGCCACCGCCGTGCTTCACTGTTGGTTTTAAGTTTTTGTTTTGGAGCTCCGGTCAAATATATTAAACTTAGACTCGTCCGCAAAAATAACATGTATCCATAAGTTTAGGGTTTTGGTAAAGTGCTCTTTAGCAAATTTTAGACGCGCCTGTTGATTATTACGGTTAATAAAGGGCTTTTTCCGGGCTTTTCTACCATTAAAATCATGGTTTCGAAGTACAAAAAGAATTGTTTTGTTAAGTTCATTTTTAACCGTCTGAAGCCGACAACTTAGGTTCCTGCCTTATTTTTCTAACAATGTGATGCTTATCAACTTCATTCGCGCATGAACCGAGGTATACGAGGCACTGTTGAATCACTTAGGCAAAACATTTCATCAACTCTTCGGCGCGAGTGGTAATTTTTAAAATGGTTAATAATCAACTCACTCTGTTCTATGGTAGCACGTCATCTCACTGTCGAAATTTGACAAGAGATCCACTTAACTGGAACAACCACACTAAAAATTCATTGCAACTATAACTACAAAATATACGCTCGAAAATTTACCGTTACTCTAGGAGTGATGCTAATTTAGCAGTTTTTAAAAGTGTTTGGTTGATATAAGCTGTGACGGAAGAATTGGCACAATATTTCCTTTTTCTGTTTTGTGTTACCTAAATCACATATTTTTCGGACTTTTGTTTTAATTTAGGATATCTATAGAACAAAAGAGTTCAGATTTTTTTTTTGCATAGAAGTTATAGCCAGTTAAATATTTAAATTAAAGCTTTTGATAGCCAAACAGTACAATGTAAGCTCATGCTAAGAGATTTAATTATTTAAAAAAAATCGTTTATTTAGGACAGGACACAACAAATATTTAGTTTTGTTTTATTTGATGCTGGTTGATCTTGCAAAACTCTTGTAAGAGTAGACAACGTCAAACAAATTTGTGCTAAAACAAGGGGTTACGCTTTTTTAAGTAAATATTTGCGAAATGTGACTGTACCTTAATTCGTTAAATAGAATATTGTAGCATTTAATGTACATTCAATATTGACACACAAAATATAAGTTCATCATGTACAATGTACAGGGTGGGCCAAGTTTGACTAAATGATTTGAACTCTATTGGCATATTGTAGCCGTTGTGGTGCATTCCTCGGCAATAATTCTTGGGCCAATTGAATTTTATATGGAAACATCTTCAGATCAACTTTTAGAATACGTCGTAGCGATGTTCTGGAGATGTTCAATTGAGTATTAAATTAAAAATGTAAAAGTTATAAGCATTTCAAATCAGTCAGTCCAAGTTGGCCCACCATGTACATCCTTACATACATATGTATGTATGTATGTAAGTATGTATTTTTATTTTTTTTTACTTACTGTATAACTTTTTGTTCAATCATGACGACCATGATGACTCAATTTATTTATTATTGTTATTTTTTTTATAATTTTATTGATTTCTTTATTAACAAAATTTGTTTGTCTACTTGAAAACTTGTAAAGCTTCCTTCCTTCCTTGCACTTTGTTTTCTTCCGCAATTTAACTCGTAGCAACAACTATAAACAAATAAATAATGTTAACAAACAAATGCACACAAAAAACAACAAACACACAGACACAAAAACACACTTTCATTGGCCAGAAGAAAGAAAGCACTGCAGCAAAAACTTGCACTTTTATTTGCCACAAACAAACAAACAAAAACAAAGCAAAAGAAAGATAAAAAATCATGTGAGTGCATGCTCAGTTGGTAGTTGAGGCATAACATTGAATAATATTTGATAACAAACACAAAAAAAATCCCGCTAAAATAAGGTGGCCAAGTGAACCGCTAATTCTCTGTGTAAGGTAGAATTGAATATAATTTCCACCGTAACCATCCGTCCGGTATTTTACAGGACAGTCCTGTTTTTTAACATGCTGTCCCTTGAGATTTTTTTGTAAATACAGGACAGTACATTGTCCCTTATTTCCTAATTTGATATGCAAATGTCCTCTTTTTAGCATATACATTGCACGAACATTAATACAAAATTATCATAAAAATCCAACTGTATACTTTCCCTACATTTCCAAAAGTGAAAAATTTGTTTACTGGGATATGGAAAATTTCCTATAATCTGACAGTTAGAATTGAAAATTTCAAAGAAATATGTGAAGATATTGAAATAGAATATAAAAAGTTACTAGGACATAGCAAAACTCGATGGTTAACTTTAATGGCAGCTTTGCAAAGAATCATAAAACTATTTGAAGCTTTAAAATTATATTTTATGTCTCAACCAAAATGTCCGACAATATTACGAAATTTTTTTATTAATCCTTGTGCTGAATTATGGTTATCTTTTGCATATAGCCAAGCTTCAACATTTCATAAAGCTATTCTTAATGTAGAATCACAAAATATTTCAATGCCTGAGGCTTCAACTATTTTAAAAGATTTAAAATTTAAATTGGTCGAACGGAAAAAGGAACTGTTTTTACCCCTTACCGTCAAAAATATTATTCTCCAATTACAGAAAAGTAATGATTTTGATGAAACAATAACTAAAGAACATATAACAAATTTTTACCAAACATGCATTGATTACCTAAATCAGTGGGATAAAGCTTTTAGAGATGTAGAAATTTTAGACTGGATATTGTTACGAAATATGTTATCTTGGGACAAGATTGAAAAAACTTTATCCTATCTAAATGAATTTAGAAATGAATTAAAAATAAATAATGAAGATTTATTTTATGAAGTGAGCTGCGTGAAAAATTTTGCAAATAATGAAAAAATAGAAGAATGGAGGGTAAAAAATATATCAGTAGATGAAAGATGGATTGAAATTTTAATCACTTTAAGACAAATGTGATTGCATATACAAATATATTGATACTTGTTGAATTTTGTCTATGTCTGCCAGCTTCAAATGCTGCTATCGAGAGAGTGTTTTCAATAATGAATAATATTTGGACCACCGAAAAATCGCAATTAAAAGTAAATACTTTAAGATCATTATTAATTACAAAATGAAATTTTAAAATGAATTGCTCAGAATTTAAAGGATTTTTAATTAACAATCCAAATGTTTTAAAAAAAAAATCCATTCTGTGGAAAAATATCAAACTTCATAACTAAATTTATCATTTATGTAGTTTTTTTCTATTTTTTTTTTTGTTAGCCTTAGTCAAGAAGACTGTTTATAAAACCAAATTTATTTTTTTAAATTATAATATATAAAAACTTTTTATTCTAGTCAAGAAGACTTGTTTTTGTTGTTACTTAATTTTATAATAATAATAATACATATATTATATGATTATTTTTTCTGTTTTTCTTTTCATTTTTAACATAATTTTGTATTTGTCCTGTATTTTCCTTTCCCAAAAATGGTCACCGTAGCTATCGACAACAACAAATTTGTTACCTATTATGTATTGCTGATATGGACATCACTAACATGTGATTTCAACAGAACGGTGCTAAGCCACCGAAACAAAGAATTAATTTTAAACCAAAGTTCTGAATTGCATAATTTCACGAAATTCAGATTATAAGACTGGTCGGGGAATGCGATTTAACAACACTGCATTACTTTTTGTGGTGCTATGTTAAGTATCAAGTCTATACAGAGCCAATCGAATTGCTTACAGCTTTTAAACTTAAAATCCGTGATGTGATTATTTTTCACAAATTGTGATTGCAATTTGGATAAAAGAATTTACATCTGCATGCTTAGTTGTGATGGACATGTGTCCGATGTCATTTTGCATTATAATTGTCAAATCTTACTCTTTCCAATAAAATTTTTATATAATTTCTTTGTTTTATTTTGTTTTGAAAAACAAAGTTATTACGTACTGAAATACCATATTATTAATAACAAAAAGTCAGCACAAAATCGGTTTATCGGGGCTTTTCTAAATCAAAATTCAAATTAAAAGATCAAAATTAATATTGAGAAAAAACAAATTGAAATTTATAGAATTAAAATCGATGTGGAGAAATTAAAATATTTTCTCATAATTTCTGCTTATACAGAGGCCCACGGCTTATTTTATGAAGTGTATTTTTTTGTTTTCAAAGCTTCATAAAACTAATAGAAACTTAAAAAGAAATTGATGTCATTTAAAAGAAAAAATGTTATAGTCTAAGGCCGCTTTCACACTCTTCAATTCTGACTCGTCAAGGTAAGTATTTCTGGATGAGAAGGGAAAAGAGAATAAAAGGGGTACAAACTTGACGGACACACTGTTGAATTTAGTTTTTTTATACCCTACACCACCATACTGGGGAGGGTATATTGGATTTGTGCTTTTGGTACATAATATTTTTGCGACCCAAAGATGGATGGGATTGAAACTGGTGGAAATCGGTTCATTATTTCACCTTGCCCCCATACAAATGTCCTCCCGAAATTTTGGTTTACCAATTATAAATGTTTGAATTATGAAAGTATCCACACAAATTTCATCAAAATGAAGCCAAATCACATCTACAAATTTTGTGCAGATTGGTCCATAATTACTCGTAGCTCCCATATAAGATAAAGTTTAACACATATAATATTTATATTTACAGAAATCCTGACACTAAATTTTTAGATGATCGGTCTATAATATGTTATATGGGAGATATATATATATAGCACCCATTTATGAAAACTGTTTTATACATATACTGGGTGTAGGTCGATCTTAACCGACTATACTTTCTTACTTGTTTTCTTAAATACATATACATACTATGAGTATAAATTTAAATATTTTAAACCTAATAGGTATAAATATTTTATTTCTTAATATCAATTTATGTTTTCTCAATCAATTTGAATTTTCTCTCTTTCTTCTTTTGTTTTCTAAATATTAATACCGATTTCACAATTTCAATTGGATCAATTGGATTTAATTAATTTAATTTGTATTAATTTGGATTAGATTTTCTGAATATCAATTTGTTATTCCTCAACAGTAATTTGCATTTTAATTTATGTTGTATATTTTTTTTCCAAAGTGTTGTGAGCAAGTGTTATTTGCAAAATAAAAAATAAGTGGAACATTATTTTCTTGCCAAGAAAATATTTCTTAATATTCAATTAATATGGTCACCTGCAGCTAATTTTTTATGACATTTCTTACAATATTTGGAAAACGTGTTTGAAATAGCAAAAAGAAAAACTGAAATGTTTTGTTTTTATTTTGACATGGCAGCAGGAATTTTAAGTAATAAAATTGTGAAATAAATTAAATTGAAAAAAAAACATATTAAATCGTGTTAAAGGGTTAAAATTGTAATAAAAAGGCTGGTATAAAGTTTAATTCATACAAATTGGTCAAACACGTTTCAAAACTGAATTCATTTTCATTTTGTAAATTATTAGAGGGTGGCAAAAAAGAATTTGTCATTCGACTTGTTAGTAAATATGTATGTACTATGTACATATGTATGTATTTATTATTATCGTAGATTTGGATCTGAATAGTTTAAAAAAAAAAGCAGCGGATGCCAGGGGCGTGCAGAGGTCAAAACAGTACTTTACTTTAAAAAGGTCAATAGAATGACTCGTTCTATAAAAACTATAAAAGGCACTTTAATATTAAAAAAGTGCAAGGTTTTAAAAAATTAATTTTATCACGATTTCTGCAAATGACGAAAACTTTATAAAATTTGCTATTTATTCAAGCATGCAACAATTTTTTTCTAAAACTTAAAATAATGTAATGGTTTTTCGTTTTTTTTTTGTTTGTTATTCGTTTGCAGTTAATATTATTGAATGCGGAAATTTGTCTGTTATTTAATATGACAGTTTTAATTTTAACTTTGCAATTTTTACAAGCCACATAAAACCAAATATAGTTATTTCTACACATTGTGTGTATGTGTGTATGTGCCAAGCATTTGTGCCACATCTTGCACAAGTTTTTCTTTTAGAGTCTATTTAATTGTTTTAAGTTGTGTATGTATTTGTAATATGTTGCAAGTTTCAATTCACTTTGCTGCAAGTTTTAAACTTTGTTGGATATTACTACAACCGTTGTAAATATCTTTAGTTTCGTTTTGTTGCGTTTTCTTTTAAATTTTCAACCGCCTCGTTCGACTGTTAAACAAAAACTGATATTGGTCTGTTAAATCTGGCATACACTGAGCTTTTAAAAACTTTTTACATATTGTCTTTTGATATTTTAATTTATTTATTTTGTTTTAATTTGACTCAAAGTTTTAAAGTTCAAAAATATTTGTTTTCAATACTTAACAAGATGCATGCAACACTGTGACGTTTTTTCATTCATTCTGTTTTGTTTTATATAAATATGTACGAGTAAGTGTTTGTAGAGTTTATTTTATTAATTGTTTGTAGTAATAACAGCTAAAGGGGACTGCCTCAATTTTCCGTTACTAATTTGTTTATTCAAATTTGTAATCTGATTTAACTGAATTACATGACAGCTGTTTTTCCTCAAGATGAAATAAACTTTGTAAGTTGATTAAAAGACTTAAATTACATGCTTAAATACGAGTTTGTTTTCGTAAATGTACTTGGGCATTTAAATTGAAATCAGATTATATACATACATATGTACATATGTATGTACATACATGAATGTATGCCACCTAACATTAGCAGTAAGTAAGTTTGCAATTGGATAATTTTAATCACGTTTTATAGTTTTAAATTGTGTTGTATTTGCAAATATGTAGTTAAATACTATTTAGATACTTACATATATTGTTTTAATTCAGAAAATATTTTAATTTATTTTATTGCCTTTATAATTATAGAATGAATGCAGTAGTAACGGGTTATCAACAAGAACTTTGTTTTTCAAAACAAAGAATTTATTTGAAAATCATTCAAATGTTTATTTTATTGGTAAGCTTAAGGATTGGCATTTATAAATGATAAATGATATCGGACAGATGTCCAGCACTATCACGCTGACCCCATTACTGTTGAACTTTAATAATAAAAGGAAAATGGAACTTTCTAGTATAGCTCACTTTATTGGAATGAAAAAATATATTTATGCAAAAGACAAATTGTTGTAATGTATTATATAATTCATAAAAATCTAATAGATTTACAACAGGGTGTTAAAAATAGACATAATTATAATTAATTATATTACATGTTAATAAATGTTAAGTGAATGTTATTACTCCAACAATTACTTCTCTAAACCATATAGCGCAATATACAGTGCTCTTGAATTTTCAGAAGCCTAAATGCTACAATTTTTCGTATTGAAAATTGGCTTTGTCTGAAATTTTTTTCCTGAATAATTTCAATTAAACAATTTATCAGAAATCAATAATTTCATAACTGAATCAATTACTCCTGTAAAAAATAACAGAAATATGATAAAAACAAGTAGAAAAGTATAGTCGGTCAAGCCCGACTATAAATACCCTACACCCACTATATGTAAAAAACAGTTTTTCAGAATATGGTCATCCAAAAATTTAGTGCCATGATTTCTGTGAATATAAATATTTTGTGAATATAAAACTTTTAAAAAATGTATGGAGGAATTACGAAGAGGGTCTTATATGGTAAATTTGACTAATTATGGACCGACCATTATAAAATTAGATGTCCTTATTTCTGTATATGTATATGAAACATATTTTTGTTCAATATTGTTTAGATACCGCTATTATCAAGAGAGTTATGCTCTTTAAAGTGATTTTTGGAAGTGAGTCTTATATGGGAGCTACTACTTACTATGGACCGATCACCATAAAATTGTGTCATATTACACTATGCGACAGTCAAAATCGGGATGGGATGAAACCAACGGGAAATGTCTCATTTTGTTTAAAGGTTATGTGACTTTACGTGAAAGTAATAGGAATTGACACTTTTTTTACCGTTTTGGATTTTTTATGAATTAAAATAAAAAAATTAAATTTTTAGACAAAAAATAGTTTTTTTCTTCATACATTTATTTATAACTGCGAAACTGTTACTTATGTAGCGAAACGTTGTATGAACAGATTAAAGGAATTATAATTCCTAATTTAAATTTATTTTAACAAAATCGGACAAGTGGTTCTCGAGTTATGTCAAAAAAAGACCACCAAAGGTGACAATTTCCCCTATATGATAGTTACTAATTTCAAATCGATATATCTCTATTCCTAGACGTGACCCAGCGAAACGCCGGAACACGTATTACTTCTTTTTTTACCGATATAACTTTCCCCAGTAGTTTGAACCCTTCCCGATCACTGACCCCTACCATTTGTCTCAAAGTGTTATTTGTATGTACATATATATCCGAAACATATTTTTGTTTAATATTATTTGGATATCAACATTTTTAAGAGAGTATACTCTTTAAAGTGATTTTCGGAAGTGGGCCTTATATGGGTGCTATGATCAATTATGGACCAATCTGCACAAAATTTGTAGATGTGATTTGGCTTCATTTACCACTCTTTTGTGGTGAAATTTGTGTGGATATTTGCATAATATAACATTTATGATCGTTTAACCCCTATTACGGGAGAACATTTGTTTGTGGGCCAGGTGAAATAATGGACCGATTTCCTCCAGTTTCAATCCCATCCGTTCTTAAGCCGAAGAATATCATGCACCAAATTTTATCGAAATATGTTCAAAATTCGACCTGTGGCCAAATTACCGCATTCGATATCGAGTAAAATTGATCGTAATTTTCTTATTTGAGATTATAGCATTCGATATCGAGCAAGAAATTTAGTACATTTTATCATAATTTCGATACCGAAATCATTTTTCGATACGATAGCTCATTCAGTTACGAATGCGGTAATTTGGCCCCTCTCTGCGCACAAGCTTAACATGGACAGACGGAGGGAAGGACGGACATCGTTACATCGACTCAGGAAGTTTCTAAGTCGATAGGTGTACTTTAAGGTGGGTTTTGGACCAATATTTAGGGGCGTTACAAACATCAACACTAATCCCCACTAAGTTGGTGTAGGGTATAAATAGCTGTGTGTCAGAATATAAGACGTTCGAATGCTTGATATTTTTTACTATTTTCTTCAAATATAATGCAGATAATAACTTGATATTTTGCACACTTTACTTTAATTTTAAAAGAACAAGTCCTGTTGAAAATAGTAGGAATCGGTGATAGCGTTTATTATATATGCAGCAGATTTAAGGCGATTTAACATAGATGCGACCAGTTTTTGGGTAATACTCGGTGAAATATTTGACCACTTCGTCAGTTGCGCTATTTTTATGCTATTTTCTGAAATTGCCCGTAAATTTTTAAGGGCTGGGGCCAAATTACCGCATTCGATATCGAGTAAAATTTATCGTAATTTTTTCGATATCGAGCAAGAAATTTAGTACATTTTATCATAATTTCGCTATCGAAATCATTTTTCAATAGGATAGCTCATTCGATCACGAATGCGGTAATTTGGCCCCTGGTTACTGTGGTGGCGAAGTTATCAAATGTGGGCAGTTATATACTAGGGACGTTTGTACAATATCCGATTTGTACATTTGATCGTTATCCTTGTAAAATCGAAAATCTGATCTTATACCCAGTTTCTCTACGTTTTCCAACAAGATGTCCTTCAGATTGTGAAGTTACTTAAACTTGTTGTTACGTTTTGTATTTGGTTTCCGCCAAACATACGACACGTCATCTGAAGCGAATATGTTAAACTTAGATTCATCGGCAAAGATGACCGAATTCAAAAATGCAGATTCCTTGCAAACATGTTCTTTGGCGAAATTTTGCTTGCACACTTAGAAGGACAAGTCCTGTGGAAAATGGTAGAAATCGGTCCACCATTTCTCATAGCCCCTTACAAATGTGTTCCCGGAATATGGCTTTATGATACATAAATAAATGTTTATAGAAAAGCAGTATCCATACAGAATTCTGCAATAAGTTTCATGCAAAGTGAAATCTCAAAACGGTAGTTTGTTTTTATTCAAATCACAATCAAGTTGAAATTCAACAAAAATAAACAAACAACACCTACATAAAAATCAATATCGATCCGAAATTTTACACAGACCAGTTATGAGTATGAACAAATTATACTATAGACTTTTGTGAAAGTTAATTGGGCACAGCTACCGATAATAACAACAGAATATACGGAGGTGACAATTTTGGCGTTTCGAAAAGCCAAAATCAGTTTCCCAGGACTTTTTGGTTCTTAATTTATAGTGTGTTATGTTACACACTGCAAAAATATAAACAAAGTGCAGTTCTGAAAGCAAGAGACAAATATAAATACTTGATTTTAACCATATTAGATGATTTGGTGGTGGGTATATAAGTTTCGGCATAGGCGAATATAAACTCTTACTTGTTAATTCAAAAATTATGAACAATTCTTAAAAGAAACGATAAATTACCTAAAAATATTTATTTGTTTTATTCGATTATTTTACATAAAATTTATGAAATTAAATTTTGATTTCTTCGACCTTTTTTTTTGATAAAATAAAACACCAATGTACGAAAAATATTAAGAACGACTGTGTTTTAAATAAAAATAAAAAACAAAAACATATTAACAACAAAAAAGAAAAACAAAACACTTACAATGAGTTACACTTATATTTTTAAGAGACGTATTATTACCTCCACATTCAATAATGAACTATGAACACAGTCGTTGTTAATATTTTTCGTACATTGGTGTTTTTCTTAAATTGTTACATAATGATAATGATATCCGATGGATATCGAAATATTGGAAGAAATAATTTAATAAATAATATATACATATTTTTGCAAATATTTGGCCTCGAGCTCGAAAAAACTTTTTTATTTTATTTATCAAATTATTCATCATTCGAAAATGGTCATTTTGAAATTCTTCGAATTATTATACGTAGGTAATTGTTCGATTATTCTAACAATCATAATTTTAATGGATACTCTAGTAGCGTAGTGTGATATGTGTTGGCCTGCTGGAGGGAACAATTTTACTTGTTGTTGCCTGTTCCCTCCCATTTCTAAAGGCATAAACAGTATTGAAGAGCCAATTGTCCTTTTGCTTGGCGTTTTTTTTATCACAATTTAGTTACTGTCCAGGAAAATACTAACGTAACCGTATTTTTTAGTCTAATTCCAATCAGTTTCGGTGGAAAAGTTGTCAAAGTTGTCTTCATGAGATTAACACAAAGACCAAAAAAATATTAACTTAGTGTACTTAATGCTGACTCCATACAATTATATTTGTATCCAGATATCAATACACCATCGTTATACATATGTTATAGTTTTATTTGCTACGGAATATCACCATTCGGTCGTTTTAAAACACTGACACCTGTTAACATGTTATCAAATATCTTGACGAATTTGAACATTAACACGTGTTGACCTTCACTTTATTTTTAGAAACAAAAGTGGAAGTCTTCTTATCTTTTCAAAATAATGCTTACGCCAGGCGGAAATTCTTTTAAGAAAGTAATGGGAATTCGTAAGGGAAGATAGCATCACTCTCGGATGGTAAGTAAGCATACTGTAATGCATTTTTGTATGCTTCTTTTTCCTACTGGGACACTTACCGCACACAAAAGAACATAACCGAATTTGTGTGTGTGTGTAATTCTGCCGACGTTTTGAGCATGTGAAAAAAACGAAGACTTGCCAGGACGTGGGATAATAGACAAGAAATTTATGCATGACAGACATACATATGTAGATGTGCGAACAAATGTTCTGACAACGTTGACCGAACAATAACTAAACATCGACAAGATATGTCCACACAAGACAAATTCATTTGCGGTCAAGAAATTATTCGAAAAGTGAACAAATGATGGCATATCAAGACCAGAGGTTATGAATGAACATTTTTACCTCCTTTTTTTATTTTATGAATTAGCAATTTTCTATGATGTAGTTACTTTTGGATATTGGCATTTTTATTTTAAATATACATAAATTGTCTGTTCCTCTTACGTTAAAACAAACTGTAGAATGTGTGAAAATAACTGATAATAAAACTAGTTTAAAGATTTACTAGAGATGCGGTTATAAAAATATTGTTCTTTTAACGATGACGATAAACAAATAAACAACAAACAAGAAAGAAACAAAAACAATTAAATAAAGACTGCTCCAACTGAACTGAACCCTGGCCTTGAAAGTGATTGTAAATGTCGGTTGATAGTGCAAATATGTATTTTAATTTTCAACACAACAAAGAACAATAAATAAATAAAAACAAACCATTAAACTGAAACAAAAAAAAAAAAAATACTGAATTCATTGGATATGGATGGATATCGATATGATAAATAACAAAAAAAAAGTAAAAGTTGCAAGTTGTAGTTTTTTTCATTGCACAAGCGATTGGAAGGAACTTCAATGGCCAGAAACATTGAGAAACACATTTGTATGTAATTTTAACATTGACATTGTGTCGACCATAACAACATTATTATCGTGTTTTTTTTTATTTACAAATGTAGTTAGTTCATTACAATGTACTGTACAATGCGCTACATGCACAAGTACGAGTACATGTAGATTGTTTTAGGTCAGTAAAGGGCAACTGTTTAATTGGAAATGAGAATTTATTAAATTTGTTATAAAGCGTGATCCATTTCGAGGTTCCGTACTTTTTTAAAGAAAAAAAAAATAACACAGAAATATCAAATTTAATGGGGAATGTTTATTATCATTTGAAAAAACATTCTTTGGCATTTATTTTTTGAAGATTATGTCTATCAATTCCCATTGTAAATTTTTCACTACTTAACGTCGCAACTTAATCTCTGTAATTAATGATAAATTATGAAACTTGAAATTATTTTAAATATGACATTTTTCATCAGTTTTTTGCTACTTTGTTTAAATATATTGTATGGCACATGCCTATAAAATTGCAACATCAATATAAACTTTAGCAAAAATAATTTTAATGTATGTAAAAAGAAATCTCAAAACGAAATTTTGTTTAGTTCGGTCAATGTTTGACCATAGACCCGATATAAAGTCAACTTCTTTATGACCAAATTCACAGTCTTTAGTTAGCTAATGAAAAAGGCTTAAAAAATGATTCCTTATTCGCAATGCTTAGTTTGCCATAAGAGTACCAAGTAATAGTTAAACAATAGTTAGCATTTTAGTTTACCAATGGTTAACTAATGACCGAGAATTCAGCCATTAGAGACATATAAATTGTTACTAAATTTTGTGATGGTCGCTCCATAATTGGTCATTCGGACAACTTCCGAAAGAGTGAGTAATGTATATATATGTATATATGTATATAAACAAATTTGAATTTTTCCGAATCAGTTTTATGGGACATGGTTTAGTGTTATTACTGAATATTTATCTATTTGATTTTAAAAAATATTTGTTTAATGAATAATGTAGTACATAGTTAGTACATTGGATGTTGGTGTGAATGCATAAGAATGTGTGTGAGTTTCAATATCCCAACAGACCAAAAAATAAGTAAAGTATAATAGTACTTTAGAAGAAGCGTTTTTTCAAAAAAAAAATACTAAAGTTTTTTTTAATCATGTTTGAGAAACTATTATCCTTCACAATATGTTTTTAAACATAGTATATAATAAATAGTATACAATAAATATATATTAAACATGCTTGTCATATTTTGTCATTGTTAATTTTGATTTAAAATAAAAATTTATATTTGTAAAAATGTTTTGTTTGTCCGAAAAGTTTTGATTTTTTTTTTTTTGGAAAAATTTTAACTTTTTCCTTTTTTAATTATGAATGCCATTAAAGGTTTTTTTTATTTATTTTTTTTAAGGAGAAAGACTTGTCGTCGGTAGCCAAAGCTCCGAGTTTTGTAAAAAAATTTTTGGCGGAAGCTTTTTAATGTTTTTTTCAAATCACATCGAATTCCCGAAAATGAGAATTTCTTATTTGCAAGCATAACCAAATTCTACAATTATTGGAATAAGCTTATTCTACAATTATTTCAGTACTATTATCACGAGATTTCCTTTTTGATTATTCTACAATAATTTAAAAGTGTTTTTCTATAGTTTCTCAAGTATTTTTAAAGCTTAAGGCTTATGCTCGCAAGCTTTATTATAATATTTTTCTAAAGGGTTTTGGTCTATTGGGATTTATTTGCAGATGTATGTATGTATGTATGTTTTTACTTATTTTTGTGTTTACAAAGACAATACACAACAAATGCGACCTTGAAGTTTGAGTTTATTTGAATATTTTTACTCATTTGCTATATTTGAAAATAAAACAAAATAATCGATTTCAATGTTTGCCATCCAATTGACTTTTTCAGTTTTGAAATCAACTACAGTTTGTTCTAATTCTGAACTAAAATTAATTTAAAACAAACTGTGTGATACGAGTATGTAGAAAAGTAAAAGTGTGTAAATATTTATTTTGTTCCATTTTTCATGCGTGCAACCAACATTATTATAGCGTAGGTCAAGTTGATTTGGGGTTTGATTTATTTCATAAATAAATATGTAAATTGTTAAATAAATGGCAACAAATATAGCCATTAGTAAATATACTTATGTATTATATATGTATGTATGTATATTAGGGATGCCAATCCCGATCCCGAAAATTAACAAATCTCGAAAATTAGTATTTGTTTATAAAGTCATGAACAAAAATTTAAATTTTAAAACGTTTGTTGAAGAAATAAAGGTGACAGAATTAAAATTAATTTTGGATTGCCAAACTCGAACGCACTATTTGATGTGTCTGTGGCTTTTGGAATTTGGAAATTCCTATATAAAAAGCTTTAATTGATTTTTTCTATATTGATGAAATAAAATTCCCTCAAGAAATGAAGAATTTGTTTTACTTATACAAATAGTTGTAATTTTAGTCCGGTTAAAGTTAAAGTAACAGACAAAGCTCTCTACTGATGTTGCCCTTTTATTTATACTCAAAGACATATCAAAAAGTGATCTGGTGAAGTGTCTTCTTAAAAGAAACCAAAAAGAAGGATGATTTACTCAACACTTTTAAATTTTTGAAAAAACCCAAAATCTATCAAGGTTTAGAAATTTTTGTTATTAGAAATGAATTAAAAACGAATGAAATAATGAATGTAATAATATGGAATAAAATATTAAAAAAATTATTAAAAAAATTATAAGAATTATTTGTTTCGGAGGGTGAGAAAGGATTGTTTATGCAGAATACAAGAATTTGCTAACAATTTTGTATGCAAACGATGTTACCAATATACATATAAATCTGACGATGTTTTTCGTAACTAAATTAAATCATAATTCTGTTTCCTATAGATACCCTTAATATTTTTAAAAAGCTTTATCGATCGATAATATTCTGTTGCTTTTAACTTAATTAATTAATTAAATTAAAGACGAAGTGATATATTATTTTTGTTTTCAAACATACATATTTATTTATATTTAACATAAGTAACTTTTTAAAATAAATTGTTATTATTAGTATTATTATTAATTACTAAAATTTTAATAATAAAATAGGTCAAATAACCTATAATAAGAAATATAAATTGTTATTATTAATAAACCAATTTGTTTTAGTATAAAACAAAAATCCCGAAAACCCGGATCTCGAGATTTGAAAAAGCAGTCCCGTTTGGCAGCCCTAATGTATATATATTAGACCCACCCTCAAATTATTGATTTAGTTGAGGTGAGTTCCAAAACATCAGGTGAATTTGCAGTTATGCATTTTTTACTACATAGAAACTCGGCAAATTAAACACTTAGTTGACATTGCAAAAAAAAAAAAAAAATATGTACAATAGATACAAAGAAGATCGCAAAACGGCATCGGGGTTATTGTACTGTGAATGTCAATGAGAGATGTCAATGTCGAGATTCCGCAGAATATAATCCAAGGACCTAGTGTTCTCGATTATGTATAAATAGCTCAGGGACATAATATAGCTCAGAGACTATTGGACTATTGTTGGAAACATACACTCAAAATATTTTGTAGGTAAAATTAACTGAAAATGTAATTTAAAATAAATGAACATTCATTTAAAAACCGGTCAACTCAATTATGTAATTTAAATTACATGAAAGGTTCATTTAATTTTCTTTGTTAAAAAATTAACTGATCCAAACCTGTAAAAATAAATGATTTTTTCTGTGTTTCTACTATTTTTACTATCGAAAAATGTACCCCTAAAGCCGCAGATATAACTGATTTTTCAGTGATTTCTGTTTTTCTTAAGTAATAAAAAAACTAACTCCAAATTCCGTAAAATCAACAGAAATTTCAGTTATTTAATGTATTTTAGTTATTTTATGTATTTAACTAGTTAGTTATTTTATGTATTTAACTAGTTAGTTATTTTATGTATTTTAACTAAAAAATTCCTTTAATTTTACGGAATTTGTGGTTAGTTTTTTGATATGTAAAATACATAAAATAATTGAAAATAACTTGAACTAATTTTCTAGGGGTTGGTCTATATATAGTCATAGCTTTCGTAAAATATCTATACATATCTTATATTAAAATTCACATTGACTGTTTGAGATTTATAACATAGAATAGGGAATTATTATTATTATGTGAATTTTAACATAGGAACTGTTTGTTTTTGTAACTACACGCAACAATTTTTTGGTAGTTAAATTACATATATAAAATAACTGAAAATTCATTTGTTTTTAATGGAATTCACAGTTCAATTTTTGATAGTAAAAATAGCATAAACAAAGGAAAAATCTTTTATTTTCACGGAAGTCGTGACTTGTTCTTTTGATAGTTAAGTCAGCTATTTTAACATTTAAAATTGAATGAACTTTTTGTTAAAATGAAATGAAAAATAAGTAGATCGGTTTTTAAGTAAATTTTCAGTTATTTTAAATTACAGTTTCATTTAATTTTACATACAAAATACTTTGACGTAAACAACTGTCAATATCAAATGCAACTAAAAATCCGTATTAATGTGCCCTTAGTTTTTTGAATAAATGTTTATTTAGTTAAAAACAACTGCACAGAATACTTCCTAAATAAACTACAGTCCGTTACTGTAATAATATTCTGAGTGTACTTTTCGGGCTGTATTCCCAAGGACTAGATTGGCACAATGCCAATGGTCCCGGCTCATATGATTGAGACTGTAGATAGCATGCTCAGTAGGGATAATGGTTCCTGGACTGTAGACATATTCGACCTATTGGAATTGTTATAAATTTCAGACCTGTCAGCCTATCTATTCTGTTGACACTCGAGGCTGGCTCTATATCTGACTGCCATCCTAGGCTAGTGTTACGGACCTGTGTGTGCACCCCCCCGAAAATATAATTCGTACTCTTCTCCTGAAGGTATCTATATGAGTTGTCGAGCTAAAATTGAAGATGTAGCCAAAGTAACTTATGTTTATGTTGATACCACATTATCTTGAAAAATTAATACTCAGGAGAGACTCAATGCTTTGCGACCGAATATGGCAAACTGGTTTTACACGTCGGTCGTCAGACCTATACTTTTTCATGGTTGGGAGGCTTTAAAAGTGAAAAGTTACAGGAGGAAATTCGATAAGGCTCAGAGGTTCACCTCACTTGGTATTAGGAGTACACCTCAAGCGGTATTGAATATCATCCAAAACCTTCTGCTCATTAAAGAATATGGCTGTTTTCATAAACGCAGTATGCACATAAAATATAAAGATATTGGACTATTACAGAGAATCTTAAAACAAAAATTTTTAAATTATATTTCTAAATGTTATTATGAACTCTATGCAATGAAATGTTGCATTGCATACTGCGTATATGAAAACAGCAACCAGTTTGTTTTACAGTGTTGTTTTAGTTTCGAAAAAGATACATTTTTTCCCGAAAAGATACATTTTGAAAAAAAAAAAATTGAAAATCCATTTTTAACGTTTAACATTTATTAACATAACATTTTTATTTCATATTTAATGACTGTTGTAAAGAAAATGATATATAAATTAATTTTTATATTTATTCAAGTCATAAATATTAGGTATGTAATTTTTAAAAATACAGTAAGCTAACTTTAAAATTAATTATATGTAACTATCTTTGGATGTTATCAAAACAAATTCATTTTTGTAAAACTTAATACACGAGTTAAGGCGTTTATAAATTTTATAAATTTCCTGAAAATGAAAAATATGTTCATATTTCCTCAGAACAACTTCGCACTACTAATAATCATCGATTTAGGTAGATCGTATGTTGAAACATCCTTAATGTTTTCTTTCACCATTATTAAAGCTGCTATTATATTAGTATTGAGTCGGTTACGATGATCAGTCTTAATAAGTTTTAGTTGGCTAAAAATTCTCTCCACATATGCATTCGAAAATGGAAGTACAAATGATAAACAAACTACTTTTTTAAAATTTTTAAACATCGGCTCATTAACAACTTTTTTTAAATTAAACTCTTTTTCCCAATACTCATCAGCGGCCATGTCGAAGCTTTTCGTGATTTAGGAGAGCGTGCTCACGACATTCCTTATGCAAAGCATTCTGGTCGATAAAATTTAACAAAAACGGAAATTTTTTTAATACAACAGTAAAATCTTTTCTTTAAAAGATTGAGCTTCCTTTAGTTAAACATATTTATAATATTAAATAATCGGTAAATACGATTTTTAAATTGATTTGTTTTAAAACTTCAATATAAAATAATTGGCATTAGCAAAATGATAACTTTAAAAACCTTTGTCAGAGACGGACTGCCGTATTCATAAAAAATAAAGTAGGTTTGAAGTGTGCTTTTAGACAAAATTTTCTTAAAGTACATTTTATGAATAAGGGCAGGAAAGTTTAGTATTTTATTTTTGTACATTTTGCGTCTAGATTCAAAAGATACGAAAAATGCCAGTATTATACTATTAGCGTAGACAGACGACACAGTTAATTTGCATTAACAGTCTTAATTCAAATTAACTTGTGAATTATCCATTTTTAATGCGCATTAAGTTAGACGTAAATACACAAAATCAAACTGAATTTATACTGCATTTAGCTATTTCAATATGGCAACATTGTCGAAAATCAATAATATGTTATCAAATTGTTTACTATTCTAAAATAACAAGAAGACAATTGTAAAATTTAAATAATAAAAATAGATTTCCACAATTGCCTTTCTCTTATTTCAGAGTGTCCCACTGCGGTCCCCACATGTTCAGGTTGATGGTTGCTAGTGCATGAACAAGTTTTGCATTATGAAACAGTTTCAGCAAAAGCAATTTCAGCTGTTTTTTTTAAAGAAATACTGTTTTTTCAGCAAATGCCAAACAAATTTTTTCATAATTAAATAGTTGTTGACAAACAAACAGCTGTTACCTAAATGCAGTTTAAATGCAGAAACTGTCATCTGTCACGGTAAAATCTTAATTCACATTAGTGAGTTTTTAATGCGCATTAACTCTGTCGTCTGTCTACGGTATATGTTTCCACGGTACATGCTTCACACCCCAATCATGTGCGAAACAACTTGCTTCACCATACAAAATTTTTAGAGCGAATCAAGTAGATTCATATTGAATCTATTTTCGAAGCACGAAAAATTGCACTCTTCTCTAATTTTTATCGCAAGTTTATCTGCACTAGCTGTAAAAATTTAATATTATTGTAAACAAAGCAAATTATTTTCTTGTTGCTAGAAGTAAAGAAAGTAAATACGTACGAATGTTTTTTTTTCAAATAAGCTAACTAATTTCCACTCACTTTTGCTTGTCCATTAAAAAAAATTATTTTCCACAAATTGTAAATTCTGTTTGTTTATTAAAGACAACTGTCAAATCGAATCAAGTTAATTAGTCATGTAAACAGCATGATTCATAAACATGATTCAGAGGGCGAAGCAGGTGATTCAAGTCGTCGTGGAAACATAGTATTACACATGGTACCTGAAGTTATCAAAAGATACGAAAAATGTATCTTTCGTATCCTAATGGCATCACTGCTGTTTTAATTAAAGCAATACGAGCGCGATCCACTAGAATCCAATAGGAGATCGAGGGTATCGAAACTGTGTTCAGAGAATGATGGACTACATGGTCTCACCTTTCCATTTTGGTAGGACACCAATGAAAGGGAACAGTAGTCGGATCTAATCAGAAGACAAGCGACGGCTGATAAGACTGTACACCGATTTTTGACAATAGAAACTGCTTTAAACTTTGACCGTGGTTTTGTATCGCTTATAATGGCTGTTATTAATGATACATGACTGGTTACAGAGGGCTGTAGAATAGACTCAATCATAAAGAGTGTTGACAGTTGCTGTATATGGGGACAATAAACGTTAATATTAAATAATTTTGATAACGAATTTTTGGTACATTGGGGATCTGGATACTATTTTTAACATGGTTACAAGTTAAGTGTGAGTTATTTTTTACTTTATGGCTTCTAAATGAACTTTGCATTACAATTCAAAAATATTCTAACCGAACATTTTGTGTGAATTGTTTTACGAAAACCCAATGCCATTCACTTGCATCCGGGTGTTGAGTTAAAGTAGAAAATATATTGCCAAAATTTTAAACTAAAATTTTGTTGTTTTTATTTTATTTAAGTAATTAAGAAATCATTTTGTCTAGCTCTTTACCTATATATGTACATATATTCAGACATGCATGTTGTACAGGTACGAACTTATCTTCTTTTTTTTATTCATAGACATGTTGAAATTTTGCTACTCGTACTGGTATTATTTGTGGAAACAATGATTTATTTATTTTGGTAACAAAAATGTTTTTGATTTGTGTCTAAGGGGGAGTTAACATTGAAAACCTTCAAAAAAAAAAAAAACAAAGAAAAACTTTTGGCTGACTTTTTTTACAATAAACATTAGTTGAGGCAGGCGTTTTTAGGTAACGGTAACTAGTCGTGTAGCATTTAGACAGAGTTTAAAGGAGTAAAGTTTTAATAGTTGCTTCTTAAAACTAATTCTACTTATGTATGTATATATTTTTAAAATCCGAATAAATCATTGATCGAACAAGTTAACAAGTCACAAAACACAAATTGAGTTTATGTTAAATGCAGAGATTCTTTTTTAAATCTAACTTACACTTAAAACAAAGGCAAAATTGTATTTAAATATCTACTAATAAAGCAATGCAAGAATTCGTTAATTGTTCTGTAACGGGTAAATATCAAATGCATATAGAAATTTAGTTTTATTGTAATTAAAAGAAAGACTTTATTCTTTAATAGATCTGTCATTATATATCTATATATTTACGTTTGCTTAATGCTGTCTATACGAGTTAAATTTGATTAAATCGACAGCCATACATCGATTATTGAAATTTATTATTTGCTGCCAAAAAGCAAATAAACAACAAATTATAAGTCTCTTTTTACTTGTATTTATATGGATGTTGTCGTAGAATAAAAAAACAAACATTAACATTTATAATGTAAACGTGTGATAGGGGAAAGCTCCCTTCAGGACTCAGACAAAACAAAAGCAGCAAATAATTGAAATATGTACAACAATAATGTGAAGGATAATGACGAGTCATAATAATCAGCAGAACATTAAACAAATTTCATTTGAGTAAAGTTGTTAGTGTTTTATTTTATTATTATTATTATTATAAATATTTACCTAGAAACTCTTTATTCAATCACCTTACGAGTACACCAGAACCCAGATTTGCGTCGTTAATAGGCACCGGGGAAATGCGACGCAAACCGAAACGACGCAAATCTAATCAATTTTTTTTTCTATACAAATGTATTGACACAAAATTTCAAAGTCGACGCAAATCGGAATCAAAACGACGCAAAGCGGATAAAACCACATTTAGAAAAGCGACGCAAATCGAAACGACACAAATAGGATAGACGCAAATCGGGGCTCTAGTGTATATAAAACCTATTGTATTGGTAGTTTTGTGTGTAAATTGTGTAAATAAAACTTAACACAAACCGTGGCAACTTCTAAGTAGACGTTATTGTAATATGCCGCCTTAAAGTATACCATAACAATAGTTATGCATTTAAGCTATACAAAACACTCACACATTTTTGCGCCATCCATAAACTAAACTTTGTTTTTGATTTTCCTGCACTAAACTTCAGTCACTATGAAGAGTCTCTGCTACTAGAACCCTATTCCTTAAAAAATAATTACAATTTAGTTGTATTTCGTGTTTACTGCCAATAAGAAGTTTGTTTTGTAGTACCAAATCAAAACAAAGCAGTTTCTTGTATATTTTTGTTTATTTATTTATGTTAAATTTGTTAAAAAAGAAACACAATTTCTTAATACATATATGAATGGAACAAAAAAAAACAATATCAAATCCATAAAGTATGCTTTACAAAGGCAAAACTTAAAATTTAAATTTTAACATTAGTGATGTGTTGCATACGCTGCAGTATAATTGGGTAATTTCTAACAGAAAGTTGTCGTTAAATTTGAATTTTGTGCGGAAATAATTAAAATCTGTGTGAGTGTAGAGTACAAAATTTAAACATTATTATTAATTTTTTCGCTAAACATGAAATGTGTGTTTATTTATGTTTATTTGTCGTTTAGAAAGGTTTGCTTAAACTATGGTTGTGTGCACGACTCTAATAAATATAAATTAGCAAAAGTGCTTAAATCATTTAGCTCTAGTTAATTGAATTGTTTATATACAGTGGGTCAAATAAATGGAAATTTTTACAATATCGTATTTTGAATAAATAAATTTAATAAAATTTAAATTTTATTTTTTTTTTTAATAAGTTAATAAGCACTGTGAGGCAAATATTATTTCTTTATTTTTTCGGTTTTGGTCTTTCACTTACGCTGCCTCATTTCCCAATATGTGAAAAAATTGATGAAATGTCAAGAACAGGGGTAAAGTTTTGTTCATATAAAATCCGGCCATACTAAAGAAGCTTTTTAAAACAACTAGTGACACGACGTTTGTGTTCTAAAGAGATTTAATTATTAAACATTGCTACCCTTATTCATTTACCATTTATCTACCAAAATATATTTTTACGAGAACGGAGCAATGTAAAACAGAAATAAAAATATCGTGAACACATTTCTTAAAAATTTGGCATTGCGTCCTAAAGCTTCCAAAAAAAAAGTTTCAAAATTCGACAGAAGTAATTCATACATAATTCTATGATAATCGATTCATATTTGTCCATAGCCTCCGTATAAAGTCCACTTTTTGAATGCACATACATAAATCTTTTATAAATCAAGTTGAAATTTGACAAGAATAATCCAATTATGTATGTATATATAGGGTGTTTTTAGTTTTTATCGGCACAGCCCAATATAAACTCTCACTTCTTTTTATTGGTTTTTAATTTATGTTTATCATAAAAATATAATAAACGAATGGCAACGACGTTTAGAGGTAGTTTTTATTATTTATATTAAACAAATTGGAGTGTTATATTCGGCTTAATACCCTCCACCTAAACGTAATAAGAAATACAAAAGCTACACTGGTTATAGGACTAGAATATCCTTATTCTGTGTTTTCTATTCAGTCTTAGTGCAAATTTTATTATTATTTTATATATTGTTTGAAAGACAATTTTACGACCAACATAATTTATTTGAATTATTTTGAAATTTTATCTAATTTTGACCATTTATAATTGATGTAATTACCGATTCTTACTGTAATTTACAGAGTTTGTCTGATTTTTATAATAATCGTGAGTGTAATTTAATAATTTATAGAATTAAAAGAACATTTTTCCATATTCACAACAAGTTAAGAAACAGAGTATAAAAAAGGATAAGATATGAGGTGACGCTTTTCTGTTTGAATTTGATCTCAATAATATTATTTACAGGGGATTATGGGTGGCATAGTAGAAGTGGACCAATTATGGACTGATAGCTTATAAATCCAATATCCACTAATATGGTTTCTACGTATTTGAGGCTTATTTTGGTTGAATTTCATCTCAATAACGTTATTTACAAGAGTTGTATGGTTGGTTGTTATGCTTGGAAGTGAACTTAATTCAGGAGCTATTATTAACTGGCAGCTACAAAATCCAGTAGCTTAATTGCCGTATAACCGATACTAATATAATTTCTGGATTAATATTGCTGATCCATATAAAAGTTGGTTCGATATCGATATTTATTAGACATTTTTGTGGGTTTTTCGGAAGTGATCCTTATATGGCAGCTATGACAAATTATGGGCCGATCTGCTTAAATTTTGGAACAGTGATTTTTATGCATATGAGGATATTTCACGTCGAATTTCAATATAATAACGGTATATTTAAGATATATATTAGTATTAACGTGAATTTCGGAAGTGGACCTTATACGGGGGATATAGTTAAATGTGGAACGATATTCTCAAAATCCAGCAGTTTGATTTAGGCATATATGTAAATGATCCGTGTAAAATTTTGGATCGGTACCGGTATTTATAAGATATTTATTAGTATTAAGGTGATTTTCGAAAGAGGGCTTTATATGGGGCATACGGTTAAAAATGGATCGAAATTCACAAAATTTTGTGGGATAATTTTTTATATAAAATGATATATGCAATGAGTCGGTACCGATATTTATTCGATATATGTGTATAAGGATAAACGGCTTTTTCGGATGTGGTCCTTATATGGGAGCTATGGTCAAACATGGACCGAACTAAAAAAATTTCGTTTTTCATAAAACTTAGTTTTGCTGAATTTTGTCTTGATATTCTAATTTTATAGGCATTTATGTATAATTAAGCAATATTTCGGGAAGATTTTTGTATGGGGGCTATGATAAATCATAGACCTATTCTTACTATTTTCCTCACACTTTCTTCTTTTATCATAAAAACAACGTATACAAAATTTCATGGTATTAACTGCAAAATATTTAAAAAAAATGGAAGAAAAATTTTTAAAAATATAAATTTTTTATGGAGGTTGTCTTACATTTTGATCCATAACTCTTGTTCTACTGCACCGATTTTGCTGATTTTCAATACCAAATTGCTAAGGAGAACCATAAACGGTGTTTTGTAAACTTTGTTGAGTTAGGTTATGTCCTTTGGACGTGAGAGTGTTTTACACAGACAGACAGATGGACAGACGGACATGGCTCAATCGACTTAGAATTTCATAAGGACCAAGAATATATGTATATACTTTGTTGGGTATCAGATGAATATTTCTCAGTGTTACACACGGAATGACAAACTTATATATACCCTCATGCACCAATTATGGTGGTGTTCTTATACACCAATTAAGTTAAAAGTAATAATAAATAAACCAATATGTAACTATTTGAAAACTTTCTAGATTATCTGAAATGTGGAACAATTATATATTAAACTCCAATCCATAATATTTTTATCGTTCATTTACCATCTCTATTTGCTCTATTAATTGTGTATCACTAATGCTTTTTTTGTATTTTTATTTTCTACAATATATAATTTCTTAATTATGGATAGATTGGAATTGGGAGTGAAAATATGTCAATAGCAACAAAGCAACTACAACAATCATTTCACACTCCAAATAACAAACAAAAACAGCAGCAAGCCAGGATATTTAAAAACAACAAACAACAAACTAATGTAGTAAAATCAATAGATACAACAATACGAGGAGTGGAACACGTGACAAAAAACTTAATCAAATCAAAACAATTGCTGAGACAGACACCTGTTGTTGAAGCGACAGAAGCGGAAGCGAAACCGGAAGACAAAAAGGACAAAACGTCACAAAGTCAAGAAACAGATGATATAGTAGTTAAAGAACTTGAGGACACCCACTCAAATGCTCAAGAAGAGGATGATTGTGAAGCTAAAGACTACCAAGTTTATGAGAATGGTAAAGTAAATGAGTTTTTCGAAAATGAAATGTTGGAGAAATCCAATAAAATATCGGACATTTGTTTGGTAAATGATCATTTTATTTTGGTTAAAATGCCCCAGCAAGGAAACACATCAACTAACAATAATTTAGCTGAAGCAGCTGCTCGCCGTAAAGAGTTTAGATCCCTAAAAGAGTACAATGATAAAATTCTAAATGAATCGGAAAGAGAAAACAAGAAGTTGTGCCATTATTTAATACGCAATCGAAATTGTATAACCAGAATTGCGCCCATAAATGAAGAACCTGAAGAGTTGAGTGATCACGAGAATAAGATTGTGAAGACAAATTCAAAATTACATTGCCTAAAAATTAAGTCCTGTTGGCAATCAAATGAACAAGATGTAGAGACTTATCAAACAACAACCAAAATTTTTAAAAGTATTAAAAACGACTCCCTTGAAACGTCTTGTAATCAGCAGAAAAGTAACATGCAACAAACCACACTCTCTAAACCTGCAACTGAGAAAACTGAATGCGTTGGCATTCAAAATCCCCCAGATATACAAACCATAACCGGCTCTGTATTAAAGTCTTCCCTACAATATCAGGTATCTTTGCATAATTACGGCTCTCTTATAGACGGCAGTAACAACAACAATTTGGATAAAATTAATAGTCCCCCAAAGCGCAGAAAATGCCCGCGTTTTGAAAGTTTCTATTGGTTGCTGCGTCCTTTTCGTGGCAAATATCGCAAAGCTAAACCGAAAATACAGGCTGTGGTATATAAAACCTATTTTGTGAAGTGGACCAAACCCCCAGATACACTAAAACATGGCTATGGCGTCAAATCATCAAAGTCATCCGATATCGAAGTGTCTGTTTTAAGACGCTGTCGTTCAGCTATATTTTGATAACATGCAACTTTTGTAAATATAAACGACGGACGCACTTGTACTCGCAAGAGTATGTACATTAGGGTGTCCCATTCCAAAAAAAAATTTGGGGATCATTCTTAATTTGAATACTCATAAGGCTTAAAATTTTTGAGATTTTTTTCCGATTTTTCGGAGGTGGTTTAGAGGTCGCGCAACTTGATTTTGTACCAAAAATCGACCTTTTTGGGCTTTTTTTGAATTTTGGTTGAAAATTGGTAAAAAAATAGATATTTCTTCAGCTTTTGAGTCAATATTCTTAAAGAAAATTTTCTGATCTTTAATTTTATGTGCATAAATAATAAGTTTCGTCCGGGATTTTTCACATTTTGATACATTATATAACAGTTTTTCGTAAATTTTCAGCAAATATGAAAAAAATGCTTTATAACTTTTAAAATTTGTATGAAGACTAAAAAAACTAATGATGCAGTTTAAAAGATTATGAAGTTTTAAATAAATTACCGAAAAAAAAAATTAATTTTCTCTCACCGTTCTCGAGTTATACCCTTTTAAAGCTTTGTACACATTGTATGAAATGTATAATACTATAAGGTGTGAACTAGGTTTGCATTGCTTTAAACTTTAAATAATTGGATTTAGAAAATGTAAATAAATTACCAAAAAAAAAAAAACAATATAAAAGCTTTTATGCTAGAGCCCTCTCGCAGTAATTAGCAGTCACTATACATATAAAATCTGAAGTTTTATTGCTCCGGTAAGTTGAAATTATCATAAAGTAGTCCAAGAAATATTGGGTAATATTTTTTTAAAATAGATATGCCTTTGTCGAATACAAGGAATGTGTGGTATGTGGGCAAAATTAAAAAAAGACCTGATATTTTTGGCATGCCGCCATCATATGATGGAACTAGTTGCTGGATCAGCGTTGAAGGCCCTTAATATTGAGGATCAAATTACATCCCCACAAATTAAAATTTTCTTCACTCTTCAGGGAAGGTGGGATTCCATTGATAAAAAAAAATTTTCGGATTGTATAAACCACGAAATTGTTGGAAAAATTATTCCGGAGTTCATACGAAAAGATCTAATTATTTTTGTAAAAGGGCAGCTGGAGAATATGCAACCAAGGGAAGATTATAAAGAAATGCTGCAACTGAGCCTTATTTTTTTGGGTGATAGACCTGAGCCCTATCCAACCATAAAATCTCCTGGAGCCATTAACCGAGCTCGCTGGATGATGAAAATTATATACTCTCTAAAAATATGCATTTTTCGAAACCAGCTACAACCTTTCATTCAAAATTCAAAAATTGATGCCTTGCTGGAGTTTACCTCATTTATTTTAAGAGTATATATTAAAAATTGGTACCTATGCCAATGTCCCCGATACGCTCCTCTCAATGACCTTAGACTTTTGAAACAATTGTATGATGCAAACCTACTTCACACCTTATAGTATTATACATTTAATACAATGTGTACAAAGCTTTAAAAGGGTATAACTCGAGAACGGTGAGAGAAAATTCATTTTTTTTTCGCTAATTTATTTAAAACTTCATAATCTTTTAAACTGCATCATTAGTTTTTTTAGTCTTCATACAAATTTTAAAAGTTATAAAGCACTTTTTTCATATTTGCTAAAAATTTACGAAAAACTGTTATATAATGTATCAAAATGTGGAAAATCCCTGACGAAACTTGTTATTTATGCACATAAAATTAAAGATCGGAAAATTTTCTTTAAGAATATTTACTCAGAAGCCGAAAAATACCGATTGTTTTAGCAATTTTCAATAATAATTCAATAAAAGTCAAAAACGCTAGATTTTTGGTACAAAATCAGTTTGCGCGACCTCTAAAGCACTTCTGAAAAATCTGATAAAATTCTCAAAAAAACTTTACCTAATGAGTATCCAAATTAGGAAAGATCTTCCGAGAAAATCCAAATTTTTATTTTTTTTGGGACAACCTAATGTACATATATATTTTTTAATAAATCTTAGTACTTAAAATTAACTACTATTGTAATTGAGTTTAATTAAGTACGTATTTTTTCTGCATTGCAGTTTCAACTCCTTTTAACGTTTGCAATACTTTGTGCTTGCCTATAAATGGTGGTGGGAAAAAGTCATATCGGTGTGTGAAATGTTTGCTATAATATTTAATGAAAAACATCTTTCAATTAGCATAATTACCATGAAAGTCATCTAATATGTATACGTGTAAATGTACCTATACAATAACAAGTCTAGAAATAACAAGTAAAAGGGTTATACATATTAGACTTTCCCTAATGTGTGTATGTGTGTTTTAACTTTGGATTGACGGACATTTTGTTTTAAAATTTATTTCTATTGACTTGAATCATCTGTCGATGATATAATTTTACAACGATCGAGATGAAATTTAATACACTAATTTGTGTATGCACAGAAGTCATGCTACTAAATTTGATGATGATAAATCCATAATAATTTCTGAACATCTGCTTTTTCTCATATAGTCGATGGAGGACATTATTTGGTAGGACTTCTTAATTATTTTTTTATTACAAATTTAAAAGAAAATTTATTGCATAATTCATAAGTAACATAAGCAAAATGGAAAATAAAATTAAAAATTATAAATGAAAAAAATTTTAATCGAAAAGTACCAAATTTTCGCGTCAAAATAAAGTAAACAGGAATATTAAAATTATGTAATACATTGTATTTAATTATTTAACTAATTGTTCGACCTTTTTATTAATTAAACAATTTTATTTTTCGAGATTAAGGTCAGTTTTTATAAAAATAAAAAATAAAAACTGACCTTAATCTCGAAAAATAAAATTGTTACATTGTATTTAATATTATCTTTGTAGTCCTTTTGCCTTTATACAGCTAAAAATCTGCTACACATAGAACCAACTAGTTTTTCAGAAAAATCGGGTGAAATTGTATACCATTCATCCTGTACTACTGCATTTAGGTTATCCTTTCAAAAAATACTTCTTTGCCTAATTTTTTTGTCCAGATATTTCCACAGGAGCTCAATGGGATTGAGGTCTGGGGACTGCAGAAGATGATCTAAAGTTTTTGCACAATTATTGAGGTATACTTAGGATGTCCTGTTGGAAATTCCAGTTCTGTGGTAGTTCTAATTTCTCTACACTAGGGGCTACATTTTAATTTAATATTAAAAATTACGAGAAAATCTTTCATTGTTAATTCTATAAATGCATGATTACCGATTACTGATGCCAGACCATTACTAATCCGCCGCCATGTTTTACCGTCTTGAGAACATATTTATTACTAAAGACTTCGTTCTTGGTTCGCCATATTTTTGGCGGGTTTTTGACTCCAAATATCTCAAACTAACTTTCATTGGTGAAGAGAATGTTATTCCAAAAAATATGAGGCTCGTTTATTTGTTTGCGAAATACAAATGTTTAGTTTAATTGTTCTTTGATTTGATCAGAAATATTCGTAACATTTTCAAATATTATTACATAGATGTTGCGTTTGCTCTTACTTGACTCACTGTAACTCTTACTTCAGTTTTTATAAAACGCTTTGGTCGTTTTTTACCACGCAAATTTTCTACGGTATTGTGTTTGGTATAATTGTCTATAATTTTTTTTGTACAGTGATGGCTTCCAACGATTTTAACGATTCCACGCAGGGATTTATTTTTTCTACGTAAGTTTATTCTGAATTGTCGAGTCTCATGTTTGTATTCCGATTGTAAATTTTTTACTACTTAACGTCACAACTTAATCTCTTTTAATGAAAAATTTTAAACTTGCAATTATTTTGAACGGCACTTTACCGTTATACTTTCAAAAGAAGAAAAATTAAAAGAATTGCCATTATTTTTGGAATGACAGGGGTTTATTTTGGCGCGTAAAAATTTATATATTTTAACAATAAATCAATTAAACTTATATACGCTTTTGTTTAATTTTTTGTATGTGAATTTAATTCTACTTAAATAACAGTTGTATGCATATTAAAATGCTATAATTTTTTAATATAATTATATTTATATTTATTAATATGTATAATCAAACTTTTCTTTTAATGATATGTGGTGTTGACTTTATAATGACGCTCACGCTAGGCGAATAGATGGTTGAGCCTGATTAAACATCGTTTTGTGAGCACAAAGAGAAAACGTGTTCTGAATTGCGGATACAACTTTCTTCATGTTCTTCTGTTCACTTCATAGTTTTCTTTGTATGTTTTTTAAAATAGCTGTCTTTTTTAATGTCTGTAAAAATGTGATTTGATGGCAGACATATTTATGCGATCAACTGTTCTCACAAAGTTTTTCAAACGATCACATAACATCGACAAGAGTTGTCCACACGAGACAAATTTATGAGAGGTCAAGGCGGATGATAAACATTTTTTTGGTAGGCAATTACGCCTAGATGAGTTGACAATATGATAAATTTATCAATTCCTGAATTAGCACTTACTGCAAATAGATATAATAATTCCATGCAGGATAATAATTCCTTTTTCTTTTGAGTTCGATCACCATCTTCATGAACATGATATAGAATTCTGTTAAAAATTGGTGCCATGAATTAAGTGGGGGTTTTGAAAAGTCCTTAGTATGAGATCACCAGCTTCTCCAATTATTGCTGATATCGTCATGGAAAGACTACTTGACACTTGTATTAAAAAATTGACTATGAAACCAAAAATTTTAACTTAATATGCAGATGATTTCAGAAGGTGAGATAAAATATATATATTGACGATATTTAACTCATTTCATCCTAACATTAAATTTACTATAGAAAAAGAATGTAATTCTATACTTCCTTATTTAGACAGATTAATAATAAAGAGAGTTAATAAATTATTATAAAACATGCAAAAAGAATTATTATTAATACAGCTAAAAATCTTATAGAAAGAATATTAACAACCTCAACAAAGCTTGAAGCTTTCTGTACATAAAATTAGAGAAGTAGTTATTCATCTTTATCACTACCAAGGTCTTTTAGTGATAAGAAATTTCACAAGAAGAATATACATACAAACAATTAAAAATATATTAAACGATAACACTGGTTTACAAATTTTTAATTTGGAAAAATACCAAGAACGCCACTTGCCTAGATAAGTTAATTGGGACCTCCTGAACACGAAAAACGCTGTAATTTTTTTTTTTCTAAGTACCGTTTTTTAGATAACGGTACTTTTGTGTTTTTCGGTGTATGGTCCCATTCAAACCCTTGTGGAGCCCAACCGAAGAGCCCGATCGAGATGAATGGCATATCGTTGGAAAGGTAATCGAATGCCTTTTTCGCAGATATGCTGCAAATTTCTATCCGATAAGAAATAGCTGAGTTAGGGCACCTCAAAGTTCGAAATTTGCCTATTTTTTACGTTTTTTTTCAAAATTTTTCTTTTTTATTTAATTTTTTTTCTACGTTACAGTTAATATCTGGAATGTTTTATTTTTTATCCAAATAGTTTATTTAATTACCAACATTTTAAGCGTAATTTGAAAAAAATCGGATGAAAAATATAGTTTTTATTAAGGATTTTGTGGAACGACAATATTTTCATCTTCATTGCTTACACACTATATTCGGCGTAAATTCAAAAAATTTAAATTAAAATGGCGAGCGACTTGAACTCTTACGTTTTTTTCGGATGGATCTTCGCGAATGAGGAACCAACAATAGTCCGCCATCATTTGTTCGTCCCACCAGCCTTTGTAACGTCTCTCGATTTCTTCCATTTCTTGGTGAAATCTTTCACCTTGTTCATCACTTTCGGAGCCCAAGTTGGTGGGGAAAATATCCAAATGACTGAATAAGAAGTGTAATTTAGGTGTCATATTTGGACCTAAAGGTTAAAAAGAATAAATTTTAAATCATAACGGCCTTTTTGATATACATGTTTTCACTCAACGCTTACCAATGGCATTGAATTTTTGCAGTAATGTATCGATCTTCTCTGCGTAATCAGGACTTCTGTAGTTTCCCAAAAAGTTGTGAACGATGTCCTGGAATGCTTCCCATGCCTCCAAATGAGCTGGACCTTAACACTCATTAAATGCTTGGTCACCGTACAGAGCCCGAATTTGGAATACGAAACCATCAATTCCAATCGGATATGGAAAATACATAAAGGAAAGATATGAAACAATGAAAGAATTTCTCGATCTCATACATTATGACCAACATCAATGGAAAGTTTGATCTGATTTTAAATTAGTTGCCATACTATCTGGATTGCAAGGGGGCAATACGAAGTTTCCCTGTTTTCTATGTCTATGGGACAGCCGTGACCGTCAGAATCACTACACCCGAAAAGTTTGGCCCGAGCGAAGTGAACGTACGCAGGGAGTGTACAATATCAAAAATGACCCACTCATTCCTCTGGAGAAGATAATACTTCCTCCATTACATATTAAGCTTGGGTTATTTACAAAGATTGTGAAAACGTTGCCAAATGACAGTCTTGCCATGAATTACCTTAAACAAAAATTTCCGAGAGCCACAGCGAGCAAAATTGAAGCTGGTATATTTGATGGCCCTCAAATTCGGGCTCTGTACGGTGACCAAGCATTTAATGAGTGTTAAGGTCCAGCTCATTTGGAGGCATGGGAAGCGTTCCAGGACATCGTTCACAACTTTTTGGGAAACTACAGAAGTCCTAATTACGCAGAGAAGATCAATACATTACTGCAAAAATTCAATGCCATTGGTAAGCGTTGAGTGAAAACATGTATATCAAAAAGGCCGTTATGATTTAAAATTTATTCTTTTTAACCTTTAGGTCCAAATATGACACCTAAATTACACTTCTTATTCAGTCATTTGGATATTTTCCCCACCAACTTGGGCTCCGAAAGTGATGAACAAGGTGAAAGATTTCACCAAGAAATGGAAGAAATCGAGAGACGTTACAAAGGCTGGTGGGACGAACAAATGATGGCGGACTATTGTTGGTTCCTCATTCGCGAAGATCCATCCGAAAAAAACGTAAGAGTTCAAGTCGCTCGCCATTTTAATTTAAATTTTTTGAATTTACGCCGAATATAGTGTGTAAGCAATGAAGATGAAAATATTGTCGTTCCACAAAATCCTTAATAAAAACTATATTTTTCATCCGATTTTTTTCAAATTACGCTTAAAATGTTGGTAATTAAATAAACTATTTGGATAAAAAATAAAACATTCCAGATATTAACTGTAACGTAGAAAAAAAAATTAAATAAAAAAGAAAAATTTTGAAAAAAAAAACGTAAAAAATAGGCAAATTTCGAACTTTGAGGTGCCCTAACTCAGCTATTTCTTATCGGATAGAAATTTGCAGCATATCGGCGAAAAAGGCATTCGATTACCTTTCCAACGATATGCCATTCATCTCGATCGGGCTCTTCGGTTGGGCTCCACAAGGGTTTGAATGGGACCATACACCGAAAAACACAAAAGTACCGTTATCTAAAAAACGGTAATTAGAAAAAAAAAATTACAGCGTTTTTCGTGTTCAGGAGGTCCCAATTAACTTATCTAGATAAGTGGCGTTCTTGGTATTTTTTGGCTGTAAACCAGTGTAATAATTTCCATATTATTATAATCTGTAAATTAATAAGACAATTAAAAAATAAAATGAATAACGCAAAAAGATTTTCTGGCCCTTAGATATACATATGTATGTATAAATCATTAACTTATGTACCTAAAATATCCAAAAGATTAGAAAAATCGAATATATTTGATAATAACAAATATAAAATGGCTCCAAAAATGTATTATACAGTAGGCAGCTTATGCAGTAAACATTACATCATGATCAAACAAATCTGATCAAAAATATAGAAATATATCATTTAAAAAAAAAAAACAGCATTATCATCACATTGTGCAAATTTGATTCAAGAGTTCATGGATATTATTTATTTTTTAAAATATTTGTTTTTTTAAGTTTATTTTTTGTTTTTTTCACATTGGAAAACAGCTGATTTATGTCAACAACTTGTCACTTGAAGATAAGGTCCCCATTTTCACATAAATTTTGAGAGGTATTGCCAAATGAATATAATGTTTCTGTCGGTATATTGAGAAAACCAAAATTGTTAACGGACATATTATCAGTCTAATAAATTTATGTCGACATTTAGTAACAGGCAGTTTGTCGACACATTGAGAAAACGGGCCTTAATTTATTTTTTTTTTTTTTTTTTTTTTTTTTTTTAACTTCCCTTTATTATTACACCTGTCAACAAGATGACAATAAGTAATTTAATTTACAGAGGTGGGATGATAATTATCTTAAATCAGTACCTAAGATAACTTAAATCGAATTATTGAATGATAAGTAATATATAAATTTTTTAGTATCGCTCAGCTAGATCTGAAGGTGTAAACCGTTTAAGTCTTCTAGGTGCCAGGATTTCGTTTGCCGGCAACTGTCTGAGTTCCATGTTGGAATGTTGTGTTAAACGAGTTGTATGTTTAATGCTGCTGATACGGATAATTTCTTTTATTGTTTTGACGTTTAGATCTCGATGTATGTCCTCATCTCTAATATACCATTCTGCGTTGACAATAGTTCGCAATATTTTAGATTGAACTCGTTGAATAATTTTTAAGTTTGTTGTGCTAGCTGTACCCCATATTTCTACCCCGTACTTCCAAATTGGCGCTATAATTGTGTTGTATATAAGTAGTTTGCTTTGAGTTGTTAGTTTAGATTCTCTCCCTAACAGCCAAAATAATTGTCTAAACCTGTTGTTTATTTCTTTTTTCTTTTGAGTGATGTGATCTTTCCAGTTAAGTTTTGAGTCAATTATAATGCCAAGATACTTCGCCTTTGTATCCATAAGAATTGGTAGAGTATTTATTTGGATAGGTTGAAAGTTTGTTATCTTTCTATTAGTGTAGATTACTTGAATTGTTTTATCACTGTTTACTTGAATTCCCCAACTACGGAACCAATTCATTGTATTATTGAGCAGTTGTTGTAAGTTTTGCATAGCCCATTTGATGTTTGCGTGTGATGATAGTAGAACAGTGTCGTCAGCAAATGTTGCTATCATATTGTTATTTGTTGTAGGAGTTGGAATATCTGATGTAAACAGGAGGTAAAGCATTGGTCCGAGGACACTACCTTGAGGTACTCCAGCTTTTATAGAAAGAATTTTTGAATACTCGTCTTTATATTTAACATAGAATCTTCGGTTTTGTAGGTAGTTTTGTAGTATTAAGAAGAATTCTTTTGGCAATTGATTTTTTAGTTTATGAAGAAGACCTTTGTGCCATACGCTATCAAACGCCTTTGCAACGTCGAGGTATGTTGCAACGCAAAAGTTTTTTTTGTCAATATCAGACGATATTTTATTTGTTACTCTATGAATTTGTTGTATAGTAGAGAACTTTCGCCTAAATCCAAATTGGTGTTTGGGGATGAGTTGTCTTTCTAGAAGAATTGGTTCAATACGTTCATAGAAGAGTTTTTCGAAGATCTTTGACAGCAGTGGCAGAAGGCTAATTGGCCTGTAAGATGTTGTTTTTGAGGCATCTTTGTTTGGTTTAGGAATAGCGATTATCTCAGCGACTTTCCATACTTTTGGGAAATATTTAATATCTATAACTGAATTAAATAAATTTCTTAAATAGACTAGGGCCTTATTCGGCAATTCTTTTAGTAGTTTTCCGGTGATCTGATCATAACCAGGAGATTTATTATCTTTTGTTGTTTTTATAATTTTTTTAATTTCATTAATTGAAATTCTTCTGATATGAGAGTTGGAAGAGCTGTTTGGAAAACTTTGAAGAGTTATATCCTTTTCGTCCATTGGATTTGTAAAGGTTTTAGAAAAATGATCTGCAAGAACATTAGCTTTTTCTTCATTTGTGCGGGCCCATGTGAGATCAGGTTTTTGGATCGGCGGCTGATGTAAAATTCCATTATTTATTTTTTTGGTTGCTTTCCAGAGCGAGTAATTTGTTGTAGCTGATGAGTCAAGGTTAGTAAGATATCTTTGTAGTTTATCTTCTTTGTCCTTCTTTAGCAAGTTTTTGAGATCTTTTGTGAGCCTATTAAGGTGGGTTTTGTCCTGAATTGACCTTGTAGTTTGCCATCTTTTTCTTAATCTTCGTTTGGCTTTTATTTTCTCTTGGATGTGAGGTGGGATACTGAATTTATCTACTGTGTGTGTTCTGGATGGAGTAGAATCACTAACCGCGTTTATAAGCGTATCATTGAAAAAAGTTATAGAATTATCCAATTCTTCTTCGGTTTTTAGCGATATATTTGTCTCGAGTTTTGTCTCTAAGATTTCTCTGAAACAATCCCAGTCGGTTTTCTTGTTGTATATAAATTTATTTTGATTGGATAGAAGTACATCGGTTTGGTATATAAGTACCACTGGAGAGTGGTCAGAAGATAATTCAAAGCATGATTTTATATTTAGATAATCATGTCTTATATTCTTGGTAATAAAAAAGTCTAAGAGATCTGGTTTTTTGTGAATGTTTGTAGGCCAGTAAGTAGGCTCTCCAGTACTTATAAATTTGCATTTGAATTCATTTATTGCCTCTAGCAAATTTTTTCCTTTCGATAGTGTTAATCGAGATCCCCAAACTGTATTTTTGGAGTTAAAATCACCACCCACTATAAACCGATTCCCAAGAGATTTAAGGAGTTCAAGATATTCAATTTTTGTGTTATTATGTTTCGGCGGGCAGTAGACTGCAGATAATACAAATGGACCGTGTATATCTTCTATTAAAATGGAAGTAGCTTGAATATAATCTTTTCTAAAATTTTGTAATTCAGTACATTTAATGGATTTTCGTATTATTATTGCTGTACCCCCATGCGCTGTGTTGTCAGGATGATTTGTATAAAAGATTGAGTAGTTTGGTATGGCTATAAAGCTTTTTTGCGTGAAGTGGGTTTCAGAGACAAGTAGCACGTCTACTGAAGAGCGATTTAAAAATAATTTTAGTTCGAGTGTGTGTTGGATAAGCCCGTTCGCGTTCCATTGTACTATATTAAGTTTACTTAGTCTGTCCATCGAGCTTAGTTAGAAGTACTGTGATAATGTTCATCATGTTAGATACTTGAGAAATCAGTTGCTTCATCATATCTTTAAGGTCTTGCATATCATTACTTTTTTGCGGTGTAGTGGAACTGAGTAAAGAATTACTAATAATGGACATTTCCTCAGTATTAGGGTTTTGACTCTGTGCTGTTGCTTGAGCGTAAGTCACTGTTGGATTTATTCTACTGTTTGTTGTAGGTACGTTTCGAGAATTATCAGCTTGTTGTGTTTGGTGTTCTTGGACGGTTATTTTTTCTTTGTTTCTTAGTGGTGGAAATTGCTTAATTTTGAGGGATTTGTATACCATACATCCTTTATAATTTGCGGTATGGTTTTCACCGCATAACGCGCATTTAATATGTTCGCTTTTCTGTTTGATTGGGCAAAGCATAGTTTTGTGATCTCCAGCACATTTAACGCAAACGGGGATTTTGTTGCAAAAGTTTTTGGTGTGGCCATATTTTTGGCAGTTTGTACATTGAGGTAAAGTTCTTTTTGAACGTGGAGGTTCAAAACTAATTTTACAGTGTAAAAGGTGGGTTAAAGAATATATTTCCTTATTATTTTGACTTGATTTAAGTTCAATAGAAAACAGAGATAGTGGTTTTTTTGTACCAGTTTGTAGGATATTTTGGATATGTGTTACTTCGTGTCCTAGTTCACATAGTTCTTTTTTTATTTCCTCTTTATCGGTTGAATAATGCATATTACGCAAGAAAACCTTGAAACCTTTTTGTTCTTTGGGTTTATAAGTGTAGTATTGGGTGTTTTTAGCTCTTAATAGGTTTACTATTTGGGTGTAGTGAATAGATTCTAAAGGTTGAATTTTTATTTCATTTTCTTTAAGAACACGTATTTCGTAATGACAATTTGGTAAGGAGTTTAAAGCATTATTGAGGTTATCTATGAATTGCACGTTTTGAACATATATTGGTGGGGGCTTTGTAGGTTTATTTTTTTCTGGTTGTTTGTGGGGAACACCATCATTTTGAATTTGGTCTTCTTTATTTTCATTATCATCAATAGATAATATTTCAAACCTATTTGGGGTTGAAGGTTGGCTTAACCAGTATGATTTTAGTGTTTTTTGTGGCTGCTCTTTAGTTTTAACTTTTTTATTGCTGTTTGTGTTTTCAATAAGTTTTGTGGGTGAGTTACGAGGCCTCTTTGATATGTTACTGTTTTTTAATTTCTCTTTATTTAAGGGAGTATGAATTTCATGTAACTTACTTGTTGTCATTATTGGTAAGTATGAGAAGGCTGTTGATGTTACTGTTGTTGTTGCTAAAGCTAGAGTTGTTATTGCTGAGTACGATGTTGTGGTAGTTGTAGTTGTTGGTGCGAGAGTAGTAACCAAAGAGTAAGGAGTTGTGTTATTAGTTGTAAGTGTGGGGGTTGTTGAAATAAATTGGAATGTAGTTGCAGTTATTTGAGTATCAGTTGTTGGAGTAGTACATTGAGAGCTCCAAGAGAGGGGTTTCAATTGCGATTGCGCAGTGAGACTAGGATATTTTTGGTGATCATTCGGATTGTAATCTGATGCAGATGCATTAGTATTTTGAGCGGGAAGAGAGTTTGAGCTTATTGATGGTGCTTGACCATTCGCACTTATAACACATAAGCTATTTACTGTAGTAAGGTTTGACTGAGACAGATGTTTATCACTTTTTTTATTGTTAGGGGAGCGGCACCTCTCCGGCGGGGGAGAGCGCTCAATGGGCATTTTTATATTTTCTATGCTTATTTATATTTTAAACTTTTGTTTATTATTTAGTATGTAGCATCATTAACAGCGGATAATGATAGCTGATTTATTTTAATTTTGTTTATTTTTTTTTTAGCGTCTTTTCGCAATATTTTTATATGTTTTTTATATACTTTTTGTACTTAAAAGATGATTTTATACGGAGCGACGAAAAAAAACACGTCCGCACGTTAGATGTGATTACTAAGTGAACTAATTTATAAAAACGGAAAAGGAAACTAAATTATTTTTTCATATTTTTGTTTTTGTAATATTCTAAATTTTTTCATTCTGACAATTCTGTTATATTGAAAAATATTTTTACTGTCATTTTATAAATTTTTTAATGAATTTTATTTCCCTGAAGATGTTACACATTGTTGTAGCGCCATATTGGAATAAATAAAAAATAAATAAAAATAAATTAACCTTAAGCTCAAAAAAAAATATAATCTATCTATATATATAAAATTCAATGTATGTATGTATGTATGTATGTAACGTATGGACTCCAAAACGGCTGAACCGATTTTGATGAAATTTTCACAGCATGTTACTGTGACTCTGGAAGGAATAATAGGCTATATGAAGTTTTGATTGTACAAACGGGGGTGGCACCGTCCATATAACCCACAAATTTAAATCGCCATATTTTGGGCAGTTTTTGACCTACGTCAATGATGTGTGGTACATATGGAATTGGCATAATTAGGAATACGTACCAGGAGAAAAGTGGGTGGGAACACGCCCCTTTTTAGGAAAATTAAAAATCGTAATATAGTCTTAACTACTGGACCGATCGTCATTAAATCTTCACAATAGGATATTCTGACGAAATAATAAATTCTTGACTATGTAAGCAGACAAAGGGGCATGGTCTCGCCTAAAGCATTGCAATAAATACATTAAAATTAAATAAATAAATGTTTGTAAATATATAAATACGTTTTATTTTATTTTATGCCGAGGGGGGGGGGGTAGCAAAGCACACCGGGTTTAGCTAGTTTTTAATAAAAATATAAAGGTCGAACAATTAGTAAAATAGTTCTTAGTACCTTTGAGTTTAGACTCAAAACTGGAACAAAAAACAATCCCCTAACCAATATTGTTGTCTTTGCATGATTTCCTTGATATTTCTAGTAAGTCGTCATATTTTAATGAATTTCGCTGACAAACAACATTTACAAGAACATGCATTTTAAACATGAACTAACAATCTAAAACTATGATGCACTTACATACGATGTACACATGTGTGTATAACGACACGACGACAGTTACTATTCAAATATACTCTACAATATTTATTTACATTGTATGAACACTTGTAAGTACATTCATAGTTGTTAATTTTTATGACTTGTTGTATTGCCTTCGAGAAGGACGTTGTTTTCAACGTACTGCATCGTTTCATTTTAGAAGTCACGGTAAACTATTTTTATAGCGCATATCGAAAATGTTGCCCAAGAATGTCGGGCAATGTCGTTCATTACTCCTTTTACAGAATTATTGACTAACGAAGGTAATGCCAAATAATTTGTATGCATGCATTTGCTGTTTCTTTTATACAATTTTATTATTATTTTTTGTGGTGAGAATTACTGGTTGTTTTGGAAGGAGGATTGGGAAACATGATGTAATGTTTGAAGTTTTTATGAAAAGAAGTTTAATGTATAAGAACGTACAGTCTGTTAATTGAAATAAATTTTTTTTATCGATTCTTTTATCAAAATTTGCAATTGCATTTTGCCAAAATGTCGGGTTTATTTTGTAAATAACGTTACGGATTTCGAGTTTTAAGGCCTTAATCGATTAGATTGGTTCTGTATAGACCCTATTATTAACAGAAATCAATCCAGTGGTATCATTTACAGCCAAGATGACACAATTACGTCTAGACTATGTAGCGCGCCATATAGTGACACGTTCAGCATGCAAAGACTTCTTTCTCTCTTTAATAGCGACAAAAAGGACGATTATGTTGAAAATCTTACAAAAATTCTGACCAATATTTCACAAAAGTTTTACCTGGATTGGGCAACATTTTTAATTTTTCAGGAGGACTTTCAGAAACTATGAAACCTTAGGATTTGGGTGATAAGCAAAGCAACAAATTACATGTCCAAGGTGTCTTATTTTAAGCCACCATCGCCCCGCCCCTGGATGGTTTTTGGGGTCCATCATAAAATATTGGGCAGGAATACTACTTTGCTACTTATGTAAAATTGTATCTCGATCGAAATAGCGGTTTAGAAAAGTCAAATGGAACTTCTGAAGAGTAAATTTAAACCTTTTGCATAAGTATTTGGTATTGGTAAAAAGCTTAGGACTTTAAGATTGATAATTTGTGAAAAAAATTAATTTTATAAATTTTTCGGATGTCATTTATCTCAAATAATTATAATAATATGTATGCTGATTTTCCTTCAAGAAAAATATCGCTATCTTAACATGTAAAGGCTCTAAGTCCACTTTTTTTAGAAATTGAGATTTTGATGCAGTTGTGTTCAATAAGTAAAAATACATCGATTACACCAAAAAAAAAAAAAAGTTATCTCATGAGTTGTTGTTGTTTTGTAGTGATGAGTAAATTCGCTAAGTCCAATTTATCACATCTTTGTGTAATATCTCACTTCTTCCAATGTTGACATATCAGCTGTTTCGCGCGGTATAGTCTGAGAGTCCAACCAATTGACGTAATATTATTTCTCATTGGCTACACTCTCGTTGTTTTGAGTATCAACACCATTGACAGTCATGAATTTAATAGTCAGGATGTTACTTATTTTTGTAAAATAAAAATATTCGCCCTGGCCGTGGAAAAGGTGATTCCAAAGTGACGGACATTCGAGAAATACAATACACACCAAATGGTGAACTTTATTTCAAACTTAGATTTCCTGATGAATTGAAAAATCTCCACCAAAAAATAAATCTAAAATCGACTTTGCCTACAAAATACCATAAATTTTATGACGATTTGCCATACGAATAAAAATACTTGTCGCCAGTTATCTTACTTTTAAATCCATTAAAAATTTAAATTAATATTACTTTTTTATAACAGCAATAAAATAAGACTGAATAATTTTTGTTTTGTTAAACTAGATTTACACGATTGAAATTTTCTTCAAAATTGCTCTTCAAACTCGTGTAAACAGCAAAAATTCTTCTAAATTTATTTATTTAATAGTTATTAAAAGTTATTAATAGTTATTAAAAGTTATTAGTAGTTATTAATAGTTAATAATAAATAAATTTTGAAGAAATTTTGCTGTTTACACGAGTTTGAAGCATTTTGAAGAGCAATTTTGTGGAACATTTCATATTTTTGAATAAATTCCGTTTTTTTTCTTTACAATTCTCTTTATTTAATTAATATATAGGGCTATACAAATATAAAATCTTTTCGATTCTTTGGGTTTTTAGAATTTTTACTTTAACCTAAATTTTCTGTCTAAATTGGTCAAGTTTAGGACGACTGGAATGCTGAAATGTGTCCAATTTTAGTACACACGCTTATGCATTAAGTTCTCTTTTCAAATCATATAAACATTTTATATAGTCCCGAAGAATATTTGTTTCTATAAAAGCAAAACTATGGGAACTTTTTCGGAAACGTAAAAACGTAAAAGAGATGAACGTTTTTACATGTTAAAACTAAATAAAACTAATATTTTGTAATTTTATTTAGAATTTTATTACAAATAAAAGGCCTAAAAAGCCTAAAAATTATCGAGGAAAATAAAAAAATATAAGCCTATACATATATTTATGTATATCTTGAACTTTGTGAAATTTGTTTGAATATTTGTAAATTCAAACATTTATGATCTTTAAACCCATCCGTCTTTGGGCCGAAAAAATTTCATGTACCAAATTTTATCGAAATATCTGCAAAATTACGACCTGTACTCTGCGCACAAGCTTTACATGGACAGCCAGCCAGACAGACGGACGGACATCGTTAAATCGAAAGTGATTCTGAGTCGATCGGTGTTGGACCAATCAGGGGTGTCATAGAAACCAATATTGTCGGAATTGGTTTTGAAACCGACAAGAAAAAATGCTTTGGTGTCATAGGGCACTGCTACACGTTCAATAAATATCGTGATACTAGAAATATTTCTGGGCGTTACAAACATCAGCACAAATCCAATATCCCCTCCCCTCTATGGTGGTGTAGGGTATTATTATCTAAACTAGAGTAGGAATTTTCTTTAGCATAAATTTGTTTTGCTATTGAAAAATTATGCTTATTATTCGTGATTTATAGCATTGTATTCAATTACGTACATTTGTATTTCTGGCAATACCTATAATTACTACCAGTGATGAAAAAGTTGGTACAATTGTACTTTTTTAACACTATTTGAGATTAAAAAGTACAATATCACCCCAATGACTAATTTAGCACTATTTAAAAGGTTGCCCTATATTATTACAATATATCGAGCCATTACCGCCAAAATAATGTATCCCACACCATAATCGATTGTTGTTTTTTTATCGAAATCGATAGTTCAACATCATTTAAAATTACTAAAATTAAATGTATTACACAAAACAATATTTACATTATAAATTTTAAAATAATGGCTTTATTCAAACTGATTTTATTTAAAAAAACCCTTCCCCTGTAAAATTTTGAGTTTGTGGGATACATTTTTTCGGCGGTTATGGCTCGATATGTACTTTTTGGTCGAGGGTATCAGAAATAGGGATGGACAAAAAACATCGATGTTTTAAAAACACTCAATGTATTGTGTCGAAACATCGATATAATCCGATGTTTTTTTTTTTGCTCCTAAACAATCGGAAAACATCGATGTTTTCTTTCGATGCATCGAAATGACAAATTGTATACAGAACGTGTATATTGGTATATAAACGTGTATACATATCTAACATTTTAGACCCTCGATTCAAAAAAATGCACTTTAGTGATGCAATAGTCGTTGCCGATGCTGTATCAAAGATCAAGGAATTGATGAAAAATACTCTTTTGCAAAATGAAGATATTGAATCTGACTCAGAAAAATCCGATAAAAGTGAGGATACTTTTTCATTATGGACTATCCATTATAAACTGGTTCATAGAAATTGGAAAAGCAACAAGACTGAAGATATATTGACTGATGAACTTTAAGTTTAGTTGAGGACTCCTGTTGGAAGACTGAACGAAACCCCGTTGGATATTTGGAAAGAGTATAAATCACAGCTTTCCAAGCTTTACAAGATCGCTTTTAAATACCTTACAATGGTGTGAACATCGGTTCCGGTGGGAACATCGGACTCAACAAAGAAACAGATTGAGTGGTGAAAGACTTGGTAACCTTTTATTTCTAAACAGTATTGAAAAAAAGTATTGGGAGGTGTAAAATAAATTTAAAATTTTTCGAAAATATAATATATAATAATAAATAATTAAAAAAAAAGCAATCGATGTATAAAAAACATTGATGTATTTTATGAAATATCGATGTATGTTTGTGATACATCGCATCGAAAAAAACATCGATGTTTTTTTACAGTGTCCATCCCAGAAATGAACAATGAACTAAATGAACAAATGTGGAAAGGATATTTTCATATCAAAATGTAATAAAAACCAAAGAGAGGAACAGACTGTTTGTTTCGACTGTCTCTAATCCAAACAAAGGATTTGCTGAAGTCATCTAATTCGTGCTGCTACAATTTAGAAATAATTAAGAATTTGTTAGCAAGCAGTATGTCATAAATAATACATACTTTTATATTCATATCTCAACAACTAATAGTCTTTATGTACCTTTTGAAATTAAAACATTAATATTAAATGTTAGTACTTAGTACGAACGAAATTTAATAAGCTTTTTTACTAATTGTGAAGTTTTTACACACATATAGTTAATTTTGTTTAATTTTTAATAAAAAATATTAAAAAAAAAAATAACAAGAAAATTTAGTAGAATTTAGGGCTTAAAAAAAGTACACTTTTTCTTGAAATTTAGTACAATTTGTAAAATCTTATTTTGCATTCCTGATTACTACTTATATTTGTAGCTATTATGCCAAAGATATGAGAATTGTTCTTAATTTTGACGTTGTCTTTAACTTAACGAAGTATAAAACCATACGTCACCTGATCCGTTTGTATATCGTACTAACCTGACAATCCGTTTGTAGTGCTAACTGCTACTGTAAGTCCTTACAATCAAACCGTTATTGCAGTCCTTACATGTAACTAGTAATTTCGAAGTAATAACTAATTTATCCTATTGTGCGTGTGTGTTGATGTGTAAGTAAAGCAGGGGATTTAATTAATTTAAGTAAGTACAATAGCAATTTAAATTACACTCAAAATTAGACTAATTCTAGTACTTGGATACAAAAATGCACACGTACCTACATACATATACATAAACATTTTACTACTCGTATATCATTCTGCATAATAGCTTTATTCGTACTTTAATTGTTTAACAAATTATATTGTTTTCAATGTTGCCACTACTATTTATTTAATTGCTTTTTTGTGTACATACATACAAACATATGTATATGTATATTGTAGTTGTTTTTTTTTTTTTAGGAATAAACTTCATTATTTAGTTACTAATATGCGAAGGTATACAACCGTAACTGTTGAGCGCCATAATAAACAATTGAAAACGTCACGCTAAGCGGGCGTCCTACGTTGGTTACACCAACAAAATAAACGAAATACAATGGCATTTAAATTTGTGTGTAAGTTGTAAAGAGATCTAGTAACAAATACAAAATAGGCAACCAAGTGGGGCTAAAGAAATATGAAAATTGTTTAAAGATTGTAAATTATTGATAGTAAAAGAAAAGTAAACTTAATTATATTTGCAATCAAGTGAAATTGGGTAGGTAAAAAATCATTTCGTGCTTTGTGGTTTGTAAACTTTTAAACAGTTTTTATACATCACAATGAATGATGACCGAATGCGAATAAGTAAATGAGAGGTAATAAGGTAATGAATGAAAAGTAAGTAAAACCTGCTATTTCTAATCGTCTGATTCGATTGACATAAAATAAAAAAAGCCAAGAAGCATTCTAGTTTAACCAACCAACCTCACAGTTGCTGTGCTATGTGGTTCTAAAGTACGGCTCCTCAGATATGCAAAATATTTAAACGCTTTTTTGTGGTTCATCCAAAGACTTTAATGTATTTTGAAAGCTTTATAGTGGAAGGCCAATGTAAGAATCATGCGGCCGCGGGCGGCAACAGTCTTACCAGTCTCTTTTTGTTTCTTTACAAAATTATTCATACAAAAATTTTGAAGTCTCGCAATTTACTTACAGCAGCGTTCTACTTTGCCGTTTAAATCGACGTTGCCATACACATGTGTATAAAATGTGACATAAGTATGAGTTTAGTTAAAAATAAAAACAAAAATTTTTCCATTTTTTTAATACTTTGTACACCATATACACACTAAAAAACGTTTATTTCAGAAATTATTTATGTAAAAAACAAATCAATTTAATTTTTTGACATTTGCCGCTTTAACTATGCCGCGCACATTTGCCTACCTACCAAATGTATAAGCGGCATAAAGACCAGCTGATTCTCGCTCGCGGCCGCATGCCGCCTTTCACTATTAGTTTAGTTCTTTAAAAAAAAGCTTGAATTTAAAAATTCTAATTTTACAAACATAATTTGATATCGATTTCTTTCAAATGTTTTCTGGTAGTTAAGCAATTAATAATAACGAGTCGGCAAGTAGTCGATATTTACATTTGATTATTGAGAAAATGTTTTCCACAAAAGCATGAAAACTATGGTAATGTCAATATAAGCAGAGATGCCAACTTTTGAGACTCAAAACGCGTAAAGCTTTTTGAAAAAGGGCTAAATGGAAAAAATCCATATAAAGCCACATCCAATTTTCTTCTTTTTTGCGTTTTGAGTGACTAAAATTGGGCTAAATCTAGCCCGAAAAGGGCTAAGTTGGCATCGCTGAATATAAGCCTTCCAGTTGATATACGATTCCTAAATCCATTTTTTTTTCTGAATCCAGTTTTTATAACAAGTTTAAAGGAAATACCCGCTTATGACAATGGCCTCCATCTTTCGAAGAGTGTCATCCAAATTCTTATTGACGGTTCAACATCACACGATAAAGTTAGATGTGGAATGTTTTCGGATCAGTTGTATCTGAGAATGTCTTTTACATTACCAGAATACAGTAGTATAAATCAGGCCGAAATAATGGCTATATAATCAAGGAATATCGAATAGAGATATCCAAATGATTATTGAAAGCAAAGCGCAACTGTTGCGCAAGATTTATCTAGATGAGAAAGCTAGACATTAATCGGTTAATCTAAATACTAAGAAAAGATGGGCAAGAGAATGCATGTGCAAAGAGACCTGACAAATCTGGGCCAATATAGAATCCATTTAAGGAATTTCATTACTGGCCACTAACCTCTAAGTGGACATGCCAAAATGTTGGGAATCTCTTACACGACTTAGTGACTAGTGCGCATTCGATATCGAGCAAAATGTATCGATATTTTTATGTTTTCATTATGGCATTCGATATCAAATAAAAAGTATCGTAATTTGAGATGATGGTATTCGATATCTAATAATCAACTAAGTAACATCACTCGAGATGTCATTCGATATGCCAATGGCTATCGTATGTGCAATAATTTAGTTTTTTTAGTGCCAAAACACACAAGTTTTACTTTGTAACGTTTTTCCCATTTTATTTTTATTTATTTCTCCACAGGCACACTTTAATGTGACCATCACCAGAGGGTCACTGCGATTTCTGTATGGAGTCATCAACCATGGTTCAACATGGGATCCTGAATCTCCTTTAATGTTAGATTTATTTAGCTTATGTAAATTAGTACGATAAAATATTTCATTTTGCCTTTCACCTAACAGCAGGGATGATAAATGAGAAAACCAATATTGTACCAACGAAATTTTAAAATCGTACTTTTTCGACCCCAATAGTACTAAATAATTTTTTAAAATTTTTTATTTTAGTGAACAAAAATTTAATACAACAAAAACAAAAGGTACTTTAAATTCATTGGTACATGAAAAGTAAAGATAACAAAAAATAAATAAATACATGTTCATTAATTATACATATGTAGATAATTATGGTCATATAAAATATTAGTAAGGTACATTCAAATAAATGAGATCAAATCTATACATTTTTTGATAACAAACCAGTTGCTATATTAAAGTTATAACAACAAGAGTTTTAGGACGACGCTTTCACATTGCAAAAAACCGTATTGAAGTTTTTTCTAGTCGTTTAAAAAAATTAATTAAATACAACAAAGCATTTCGTTCCCTTTTTTTTATTAAATTGTATAAATTTTAAAATTGCTCTCTTTATTTTATATATGAAGTTTAACAACAACAAGAAAACATTAGCTGAATACTAACAAGTAAGAAAGTATAGTCGGTCAAGCCCGACCATATAATACCCTACAGCCAGTATATGTATAAAACGTTTTTCAGAAATGTGCCCTATATCTCCCATATTACCTATGATGTACCGATCATCCAAAAATTTAGTGTCATGATTTCTGTGAATATAAATATTGTGTATGTTAAACTTTATCTCGATATAAACATTTTTAAAAGTGAATTACGGAGAGGGTCTTATATGGGAGTTTCGACTAATTATGGATCAATCACAATAAAATTGTATGGGATTGTTTGTATATATATAACATATATTTGTATTAAATATTATTTGGATACCAAAATTTTTAAGAGAATTATGCTCTTTAAAGTGATTTTCGGAAGTGGGCCTTATATGGGAGCTACGACTAATTATGGACCGATCACAATAAAATTGTACCGTATTGTTTGTATACATAGGAGATATATTTGTATTAAATATTATTTAGATACCAACATTTTTGAGTGAGTTATGATCTTCAAATTGGTTTTCGGAATTGGGACTTATATAGGAGCTACGCCTAATTATGTACCGATCTTCACGAAATTTGTAGATGTGATTTAGGTTCATTTATTACTCATTTGTGGTGAAATTTGTTAGTATACTTGCATAATTCAAAGATTTATGATCGGTAAACCCCAATTTCGGGAGGACATTTGTATGGGGGCCAGTTTTCCAGTTTCAATCCCATCCATCCTTGGGCCGAAAAAATATCACGTACCACTATGGTGGTGTGGGTATAAAATCCACCTGCTATTTATTCCCAATGAACAGTGCAAAAATCTATTCACAATATTTATTCAGTAAATAAGCGTTGCCATTTTATATCAAATTTGGAAATAGTACCAAATGAGCCACAGGGGTGCCGTCGTAATTTTTAGTTTTGAATTGTACCAAAAAAGTACAATTGTACCAACTTTCGAAATATTTCCGAAATAATGCTCAAAATTGAATGTACGATAAACACAACAGCAATGGAGGGTTCATATTTAACAAAATTTTTAGTTTTTTTATTTAAAATTTATTTTTGTCTGCCCGAAAAATCTTTCAATTCAATAATTTGTTGACATGAAGGAAACATACATATCGCACCCTAAATACAAAAGGGTCACAACTCAAAATTTTCCAAAACTGACTCTTTTCCATAAATTAATTCAGAGTACACATCTCAAACTTCTGCAAAAATTTCTTTCACATCACTATCTTCTTTAACTGTTTATTTTTATGTTAAGTGTGTTGCTTGTGCACAATGAAGTTTTTTGTCTCTTCTGAAAATTTTAGTATGTATTTTGAGGTGTGACCCTTTTGTATTTAGGGTGCGATATGTATGCTTATAAATCTATTACAATTTTTTAAAAATTGCGGTTATATACATATCGTATGCTGTAATTAGCTGATATGACTTGTGTCGTAATATTATGCGATGATAGTTTATACGCTATCGAATTCCGCGATTTGGCCCCTGAATATGGGGACCTGTGACGTGAAATTCTTGAGTAACGAATAATTATCGACAATTTGATAGACAGGTGATTTGGTTAAGACCTTAAAGTAACAGTATGGCAAGAAATTACCAGCGGCCAAGAAACGTAGGACGAATAGTGCGATAGCCAGAAGGTATAACAACGCGACCCATGCTTAGGCACAAGAATTATGCGTCCGACGGCTGGCAATTTAACCTAACCAAAGAATACAAACTGTGAATTTATTTCGCATCGAATATTCCATCGAATTAATGATGGAAATTATCACAAGAATTTCACTTAACTCTCACACAATAAAAAATAGAGTTTTTATTGAAGGGTAACATGCTGAGCTAGAAATTGTTAAAGGTTTCTTTCATTGTTGTTTGAAAGGCAAAAGAGCAATGGAGAAATAAAATTATTAAAACAACAATAATTAATCATAAATGGAGAATAAGAATATGTAGTAGTGAAAACAACAACAATTAACAGTAAATTATGTTATACGAGTATGTATGTATAAATGTTTATATGTAGGCACATAGGTATTTGCCTTAAAGTGTGAAAGAGATAAAGAGAGACACTTTAAATTTATCTCTGTTAGTCCCACCTTAAGTTGACCTGACCCCAGCTGAGAGATAAAAAAAAGCATGAAATTTCTAATAACAAATTTTTTATGCAACAAAATGTAAATATGGATGGATGTATGTATGTGTGGCTATTGTAAATATGTACATACATATGTATATAAATATGCAGTAGTAAAAATGTATTTTTTTTAAAGCCATATGGAAGCTCAATTTGAAACCCAAACAGTTGTTTCTGCTTCTACAAGTTTTTGTTTTGTTGCAACCAGCAAGGCATTTGAAATCGATTATAATCAATTGTGTTGACATACATACATACATATTGACAAATATAAGAATCACATTAATTTTAAAAGTATGACTGTAAGAGAGAGGGTAAGAGAGGAATGGCAATGTTATAAAAACATTATCAATTCAATGGGTGGTGTCTGTTATTTAAAAATGTCTGTGTTTTAAAAGTTGCCTTTCTTTAAATGACCTTCAATACATAATTTTTTTCGGTTTTGTCTCTATGAACAGCATCTATCATTTGCTTTAATGATGTAAATGACCTCGAGTTTTGTCAGTTATACTTCTATCTATCGTCAAGTCACTAAAAAATTTTCATTTGACATGTCAATCGCAAAGCAAACAAATGATCAACAAATGATACATATGTATGTAAATGACCCAAGTGTAAGAGTGCAGAATACAAACATGTATGCATTGCATATACTCCTACGTTGCATGTAGCAAGCAGTTGCAGCTTCTGCTGTTGTTTATATGTTTGCCAGAGTTGCGTACAAACCAAAATGTTTCCAAACATGCGCTGTTTTTGCCTCTTTCTTTATGTTTGGACATAGTTTTTGATGTCCTGCTGGTGTCATGTTGATTCGACCATTAAGGGCACAGCTTGAGAAAACGTTTAATAGAGTTATCATTTCTTAGCCTTGAATGACGAAGAAAGAATATGAGTATTAATCATTCATTTGAAATAATCGTATGATTATTCATATACACATAATGTTATTCAGACATTTACTATATATTTCGGTGTATATAATGATGTGTACAAATGAAAAGGAATTGTACTCCATTGTATTAATAAGGTGTATGCAACAGATCAGCTGATTATTAATTCGCTGTGAAATAATGTATTCATCTACCAAACTTTGTTAAAATAAAATAATTTAACCCCCATTTTCACCAATTTCAGTTGTAATTTAACTATTATTTAACTGCCAGTTAAGTAGTTTTCTTTTTCATCCAATTTAGTTAAAATTTAACGAAACAAATTTCTATCTTGTATCTAGTTAGGTCTTTACTGGAAGAAAGAAAGAAATATGTACATATGTATGTATTTTGGACAGTTTTAGATTTTTAAAAAACGATTGACCACTTGGAGGACCACATTCGCCACGTTATTGTCGATATACGGCCAAAAATGTCATCGAAAATTGGATCTCCCCCGATAGACTATGCGATAGTGTGCCGAACTATCAGTAGAGGGTTGCGGGTTCGATTCCCGCCAAAGACTCTGGGTGTTTTCTGCAGACAAGCCAAAAGCTTCGCAGTTTGTGTTTTTTAAAAAAAAAACTACGTCCGAGCCAGCCGTGTAGATGGTAATCCATATTTTTTGCTTCATTATGAAAATTTTCCGAAGCTATACACTTGGATTTTCGTTATTACAAATTCCGCAGTTTCTATGAGTCATTGACAAGTCATTTATACATTTTTCATGCTTTCCAACTGCAGAGAATGAGTAGACTTGATGTCTGAACCAAATCTACACAATTCGGTTAATTTTCTCATAAAGTTTAATATTATTTCTGACATCACTTAAAAATTGACGCAAGATATTATTTTGTTGAAAATCAAAAAATGATACGTTTGGTATGGCATGATCTTTCCAAGGCACATACATATATTTTTAATACTACGTCAGAAATTTGGTTTGTAGATCGAAAAAGTTACGATGTAAATAATAATGTTATATGTATTAAATATTTGTAAAACACATAAACGGATTATTGTATATTTTATAAATGTTGAAATATGGAACAATGACTAAAGCTAACTAAAGCATTTGGAACCCTAATAGTTTTGTAGATTTTATTCCAGTCTTCAACATTTTCTAACGCAATTAAAATAATTATTTAAATATAACATTTTCGAAAAATACCCACTACATACTCGTACATACATATATTTCTAAAACCAAAATTACATTTTATATCCAACATAGATAATTACTAAACCCAAACTCAACTACCCCCTTCTGTGCCACCATTAAGGGAAATAATAGAAATGAAAACAGTAGCCCCATAAAATGGTCTAAACCTTTTTTACTCGAAACTAACAAAAATATTTTAAATAAAACAAGTTTGTATTGTTTAGCAAGAAGAAATAATTTTCAGTAGCGTTAAAAAATTATACGAAGAAAACTTAATATTTCAATAGCAACAAGTAAGTGTAAGGCTGTGCCGAATCTTATATACCCACCACCACCAATATGCCAGTAGTGTGATGTATACTTGAAACAAATTTTTGTTACATTTTTTAAGCTATGTATAGGCGGTTGTCAGATCTAGCAATGTGCTAGCAATGTACTAACATTGAAAAATTGTGAGCAAAAAGTAAATTGTCAATGCTTTTTCTTACAACGTTGGAAGACAAAAATTTTAAGTTCTCACGGTTGTTAGACATTTTCTAAACATTTTTCAGACAACGTTGTAAGATCTGACAACTGTCTGTACAAAGCTTTACATGTTATGGTATGATCGTCATAAAATACTGTATTTCAGTTTTATAGGAAATATGGACTGATGCAAAAAGAGCAGCGTTTTATGATTTTCGTTAACATAAAACTAATGTTTGCTGAATTTTGTACAAATATTGCTTTTATACAAGCATTTACATATGTACCATAGAGCCATATTCCAGGAAGGGACTATAAGAAGTCGTAGACCGATTTTTACCTTACATTATATTGGAAGAAAATAGCAAAAACTATCTGAAACATATCGAGGTTGTCTGAAACTTTGTTCTGAGTTATAGACCAAAACATCCAACTGGACCTTTTTCGACCATTTTCAATACCAACCAACAAAGAATGTTTGGAAAAAATTTCATTGTTCCGAATTAATTTTTTAGAAGCTCTATCGTGCTTTAATATATGGCTATAGAATCTTCTAAGGAACCAGATTATTCGATGTTTTACAAACGGAATGACAAACTTAATATACCCCATCTTTGGTTTCGTAGTTAGTATAAAAATGATATGAAGGAAGCTTGAGAACCGACAAAATAATTCAAACTTCAAAATTTAACAAAATGAAAAAAAAACCTAATCAAATTGTTTTAAACAAAATAGTATGTATAAAAATAAACTATTGTACAATAAGTAAGAAACAAAATATATGATTAATTATTTACGATAGATACTCGTACTCTTATGTGGACTTGATGGAAGTGTACAATAACAACAACAACAACTCAATTGTAGTACGAGCAAGAATTTGAGAGGTTAAAACCTTTGGAAGATTAGATGATGCTGCTGCTGAGTTTGATGATGCAAATGATTGGCAGATCAATTTAAATTTCGAGATGATTTGTTTTTGATTTTAAATTGCACTACTGTGTCCGGCTGTCTGTACGCCGATATGATAGAAAGTTTCAAATATTTATAATTTAATAAACTGTATTTTAATTTGTTCATTTGTTCGCATGTAAAGTAAAAGTAGAACATTAAATATTACAGTACATTGTAATTGTTATAATTATGTACTCGTAATAGAGGTGTGTATTGCGCAAATGTTCAGTATTCTATTGCAGTCAAAAGTTAAACTTCATCACAAAGGACTTTAAATTCTTAGTCTCACTACGAGGGCGGTTCGGAAACTTCTTAGCCTTTTTTCAAAAACATTTTTACTTTTCAATATAATCTCCTGAAACTTCAATACACTTAGTTTAAAGCTATAATAATTCGAAAATATAAAATTTTCGAAACTTGTCGGTTTTTTAAATAAAAAAAAAAACCAGTTAACCGGTATCCGGTTTTGTTCTTTGAATACTCTAATCGTTATCGATACAAAATGTAACACAAATTTCTTTCAAGTATGCATAGATCACATCACTGACATACGAGTATGTATGTATATATGTACTCGTATATATGGTGGTATATCTTAAATACCCACCATGTATGTATTTAAGATTTGGCGCAGCTGAATATAAACACTTACTTAATTTTGTTACATAAATATTAAAACATTTAAGTGTTAATTTCATATTTTTAAAATAGAAAACCGATTTAGATAGTAACTACATTGTAAAGGTTATACATATCTAGTTCATGGGAACTATTTCGTCGGGGTTACGATCCAAAAAAAACACGACGCAAAGTAAATTAAGATTTTCGATAGCAAAACATGTAAATATCAAAGATACTAAATCGTTGGCTTTCTTTCACAAAAAATTGGTCCAATGTTTGCTGAACAGCTTTTTTTGCAAAGCAGAATAAATTTCCTTGGATCAATTGTCTGTATTACTACCACTAGAATTATCGTTGGATAATATTTTACTTTTGTCATCAAATGTCATCAACTAAGCTTTTTGCTTTTGTCTGAAATACCATTTTACTTAATGGTATTCTCTGCGCAGCCTGATTATCAATCTAAATAGACAGCAACGACTCAATTTCGATCATCAAAGCATTTCTTGTACGGGTCATCGTTTTAGTATCTAATGATGTTGCAGATTTTGCAAAAATTTAAGAAAAAAATTAGTATACAACCGTATACACACTCTGTGGTTATTCTTGGCAGTGTGGAGCTTTCACGGGAGCTATGCTCAATTATGGACCAACTTTTATAAAAGTCTGTATAAAATTTCGGTTCGATATGTACATATGTATGTATATTTAAGTTGGTTAATGAGTTTTTGGGAGTAGTCCTCATAAGGGAACTATGACATATTATGGGCCAGAATCAGAATCACTTTCTGAGTCGATTTAACGATGTCCGTCCGTCCGTCTGTTTGGCTGGCTGGCTGGCTGTCCATGTAAAGCTTGTGCGCAGAGTACAGAACGCAATTTTGAAGATATTTCGATAAAATTTGGTACATAATATTTTTTCGACCCAAGGATGGATGGGATTGAAACTGGTGGAAATCGGTTCATTATTTAACCTTGCCCCCATACAAATGTCCTCCCGAAATAGGGGTTTAACTGTTATAACTCTTTGAATTTTGCAAGTGTCCACACAAATTTGACGACAAATGAGTGGTAAATGAAGCCAAATCACATTTACAATTTTTGTGCAGATCGGTCCATAATTGATCATAGCTCCCATATAAGGCCGACTTCCGAAAATCACTTTAAAGAGCATAACTCTCTCAAAAATGTTGGCATCCAAATAAAATTCAACGAAAATAAGTTTCATATAGTATATTCACGGAAGTCATGTCACTAAATTTTTGGATGACCGGTCCATAATAGGTCATATCTCCCATATATCGCCCAATTTTTAAAAAACTGTTTTATGGTTGTAGGGTATAATATGGTCGGGCTTGACCGACTATACTTTCTTACTTATTTTATTATCCAATTCTTAATTACATCATTATTTCATAACAAACACTATCATGTAAATTGGTATTATAAAAATCATACATTTCAATAGTTGAAGTCTTCAGCAATTGCACTTCATACACCTTATCGGCCAGAACGTTAAGACAGTGTTCGTCCTTTGCCTGCAGTTGATCGAAATACATAATAATTTTGATATTCGAATTTTTCAATTCCACTTTTGTAATTAATTCCTGTTCAAGTAACTCTTGTATATTGTTGGGATTTGAAACGAAACCGGAAGGCAGATAAACTTCCAGAATAATCATATTGGTTTTTTGAATTTGTAAATTAGCAGAGGGTTGATATTTAAAACAAACTTCCAGTAGCATTTCGCTAGCAGTGGACATCTTGGCCATGGATTAAACTGATTGTGCTTTATACAAAGAACGCTGCTGTTTCCGGGCTGTTGTACTAACGAAACTTTTGGCAAGACGTGAGGAGATATTAAACATTTGAAGTGTATTGGATGGTGTAACTTCGCTCTCATTAGCATCGGCATCGATGTCGGTTAATGGTTTATCTTCAGTTACATAATAGTGGTATGAAAATTACAGAAGTGAATTACCCTGGCCTTGGGCTACATATTCAATAGAACGTGTTGTATGTGGCAGCTGTAAGAGGAGATACAAATGTATAAATTAAAAGTAATTGCCACTTACATACCTCAAGTCGTTGCAACATCATATAGTTATCTGCTGTCACCTCTAAAATGCCCTGTTTGACTTCTACCCCTTGTGCATCTTTGGCGGTAAAGGTGACATTTATTATGGTCTCATGTAGATTAGTATAGAATAGATACAACAGCATTTCAGTCATAATCTGTCAAAACGTTTAAACATTTTAAATGGGTTAAATAAAAATGTTGCCACTTCTTTTGAACTTGAAAACATTCAGGACCATCAGAGATTATATACATTTGTCCGTGTGTAACATTGAAAAATATTAGTCTGAGATCCAACAAAATATATATTATTGGTCCTTATGAAATTCTATGCCAACCACTTGTTTTTAAAAATCAGTAAAATCGGTTCAGTTGGTTCAGAGTTATGTACCAGAATGGGAGACAACCTGCAAAAACTTGATATTTTTTTTTGTTTTTTTAATATGTATATCGCAGAATATTCCATTCCATTCTATAAAATAGCGAAATCTATGCGAAATTCAGCAAAAATAAGTTGTCTATAAAATGACTTTACCAGACCAAATTCTTGAGAATCGGTTCATATTTGATCACTTCCGAAAATCACTTAAATACGCATAAATCCGAATTTCGGCCCAGAACTGATCATAGCTTTCATATTACATTAATACATACGTACAAGTCTCTTGTAAATATCGATATGAAACCAAACACAGTAAGCACCAGTAGAATATTTTTCAAAAAAATATTTCACTAAAGAACTTACCTTATTTTCAAATTCATTGGGGAAACTTATTCGAATGTCACAGTGATTAAGTTGACCGCTGTCGATGTAGTGAACGCTCAACTCGGCCTTTGGCACCATTTAAATGGTTGGGTTTATTTGAATGATATAAGAGTTTTGGTCTGCTTCCAATGGAACATAATGCGTCTTTATAATATTACCATGACTTATTAACGCATAGACTAAATAGGGAATATATGATGTGGATGACTGTACCAACGTTATTCTAGAATTAAATCAATAGCAAATGAGTACAAGAGTCATTATTAGCCTGACCATTGTAAAAAATGTTTGATAATTCTAGGAAAGTTTTTTTGAAGAAAAATTTATTGCCCTTATCATTTTCATAGTCAAAAATAAATCTGGTGGCGCCATGCTCGTCGAGTAACGACTGGTATACCTTACTGCCATGTTTCATGAAAATAGGTGTGGTTCGATCATTGACTTCGGCCTCATTTAAATAGCGAACTTTAGCATTAATTAAATAGGGACGATTGTCACGAAATTCGATCTCTTCGATTGGAACCACAATTTTATATCTCTGATTGTGATGACGTATGGTTTTCTTGCTACTCATTGAAACATTCGTATGTTTATCGATAAGTGTTACTTTGACATCAAAATTCGGCTCAACTTCGGCATAAGTAAGATAATTGCTAACATTAAATTCGAATTTAGCTTTGGCCTCTTGTATATCTTTTGTTTGCGTTTCAAAAACATGTTTGTGGATCTTGATTTCGGCTATAACTGTTCCTTCAACATGTCTGCCATACACATATCTGCCATAGACAGTTATGGGAAGTATTTGATCTTTATTTATGAAATCATCGATAGTGTCCAGGTAAACACTGAATTTCGGCAGAACATATTTATCCACTTTGAATGGTTTCATTTCTTTGATGTCGTATTTACCGCTTATTGAAACTAAAATTTTCCAATAACCCAAATTTGGATGTTCAGATAGTTGAATACTTCCTGAGAATATGCATGTAAACCCTAAGAGCCCTACAATCTTCAACCAAAAGCTTAGTCTTATTTTTGAAGCTTAAACCCTCAAGCCCCTCAGCAATCAGTTCGTATTTAAAATCCTTATGTATTTAATTGCGGCAAATCAAAATCAATAACTTTTGTTTGAAACGGCTGCAGTGATACATCTTGGAATGTAAAATAGTAAGGAGTTCTGGAGATACCCAGGCGTATAGTTGCAGGTCCATCAGCTTCATGCAATGTTACAGTTGCTGTGTATTTCCGATTGGATTTAAAGACACCACGCGTCATAATGGAATAATAACTGTTAATAAATATACATTCGAGTACATTTGTAAATAATTTTTTTAATATTTTCAGCAGATTTGTTTAATTGAATAATGTATTTATAGAATTATTGCACCTTTTACACACAACAGTTGTCCGCATGTGTCCGATTAGTAATAAATGCAACCACTTGCATTGCATTTCGATGTTGATCGTTTGATTATACTGGAACGACTAAATGAATTGAGATTTTGTTACTAAATTAAGTTGCATGCTAAAAAATACTCGGTTTTATGAGCGAATAATCTTAAATATTAGTTTAATCTCAATTACCTCAAATAGTTTTTTCTTACACTCACTAAATTAACTTAGTATTCGTTTTTTTACTTGTGCTAATTAATATAAATTGCATTAAAACATTCTTATTTCTCATTTATTTATTTAACATTTATTTTAAGAGCATGTCGTATTTAATAAATAATAGGGAAATTCACAATTTTGTGCAAATGGTATTGCATCATTGCATTTGCTAAAAGGTTTAGCATATTTTTGCTCTGCACTAACAAAATACACAGCAAAAGCAAAAATATGCTAAACCTTTTTTCAAATGCAATGATGCAATACCATTTGCACATGATTGTGAATTGCGCTAATAAGAAAATGTGTATAACGTCGTGTCGTCAACAAATAAGTCTCATTTGTAATTATATAATTAATTTACTCAAGAAACTCTTCTCAGTTATGTTTCCAAAGAATTGTTCACATAAAATCCGGTCATACTACAGAAGTTTTTTCAAACCTTTCTAAAAAGGATGATGGGTGATATTCAAAAGTACTAAAATTTCTGTCTAATTTAAACTTGCTGCTGATGCTAATAAGAGCTTTATGCGCATTTAAGTGATTTCTAGAAGTGGACTTTATATGGGGGACTATTTATGTTGAATTTAAACTTGATAGTGGTTTTTATGAGTGATTTATGCCCATTTAGGTGATTTCCGAAACTGGACTTTATATGGGGGCTACGGTCAAATATGGGCCGATCATCATGAAACTTAAAAGTCGTTTTTACAAAAGATTTATTGTCATTTAAGTGATTTCCGGAAGTGGTCTTTGTATGGGCTATGTCAAAATTATAGACCGTTGCAAACAAAATATTGTGTTGAGATTTCACTTTGCATGAAACTTATTATAGCAGAATTTTGTTTAGATACGGCTTTTCTATATAAATACATTTATATACTATAAAGCCATTTTCCAGGAAAACATTTGGTTCGGTAAACAAGCTGTCTTATTCAGTATACTATAGTGATACACTTGGGAACCTCATAATCTGTTTAGTTCTAATACATTGGAAATAAAGAATATATGTTAGGACTCCTAACTTAGGAGTAGCATATTAACAGAGTCTTCAACTAAACCATTCAGATGCACGAATGAATGCGACGTCTTAAATCTCAGATCCGCTGTAATAATTCAACCTCCAGTCATTTAATCAGAACAAAAAGTGATCAACAATCAGTGTTGCTAGATTCAGTAGCTGAACGCGTGGAATGTTAGTTCTCAGAGTCTACTTAATGTAGAGTGTGTTAGTGTTTCCACGACAAACCAATAAATTTCAGTTTCACGTGAAGTCTTCCTCTTTGGCGGGTTATCCGTGACAGGATCACCTGGTTGAGGGATCCAATTGAGTGTAAGTGTGTGGAGTTTCCTAAGTTGTATGTTGCATACACCCCTAATAGCTTTTATAATATCGACCAATTTCCAATAAACCTAAACTAATTTACAGACTTTTTAGTAACCGAAATTTTAGCCGGCGAAACACAATATTGTTCCGGAAGCCTGAATAACACATTCGCCCATGTTCGTGTAAAATAAAGGCACCAGATACACCTTCCCTCATCTTTGAGAATATCTCAAAATTCTCGGTCGAAAAAAGATTGCGGAGTGGACCACTATTGTCCAGAATTTCCGCCAGACTATTAAGCACATTGCATCTAATAGTAGAGTTGAGGTAGCCAGGTAATCATAGCAAAAAAAAAAATTTGATGGTGCTGAAGTTCGTAAGATTTTCTCAAACGATTTACAATAGAGATTTTGCCACCTCTCAAAGGGCCATCCCCCCACTTGGGAGGTTTCGCCTAGAGAACTATCTCGTCTCTAGTGGTACAACTATAAGCAATGTTAAATGACGAAGTGGGAGCAATTCCCTAGGTTTTGTTTATTGCAATGATTGCTTTAGACCTTGTAGATTGAGTGTTAAAATTCCATGGCAGTTTTGAATCTAGGGGCAGATTGTCTATACTGCCTATGCTATTCTTTGCAATATACCTATATGGATACTATATATCTTTTCCAGAAACAAAATTTCTAAGAACCAAAGAATCAAGTTTCATAAGTAATTAATTACTTGCAAGATCAAGATACAAAAAACTGTAATATTATATTTTCATGTAAACTCGTAGTCTGCAATATTGTATCCGTAGGCAGGATAAACAATATAAATATATTGTCTCCTTGGTTAGATTGCTATTGTTATAACAAACAATTTTTTGTGTTTAATCGAAAAAAATAATATTATGGTAAAACCCAAAATTCAGTTCAACTCATGAAATACATATAAGACCCTATTGTTAAAGTTGTGTTAAATAATATTGTTAAAGCCTTCATCTTACAACTCAGAGTAAGATGTTTTGCTTTATCTTCACCATACTCAATTCATTATTATATAAGACTGTGAAATTTCTCACTTAGAAAACACTACAGGTGTTCTAGAAATACCAAACAATCGTACAATGTGAAGGCAAAAATCATACAAATATTTAAATAACTTGCAAACAATATCCAACACATTAGCATAAGCATTTACATTTCGTAAGTAACTAACGAAATTTTTGTTAAAATTCATCATTATCCTTGACTTAAGGACTTAACAATATAAAGCAGAGTGTATTGTAGAATAAAAATTAAATGGAACGTTAAATTTTGTGATTACACTGCACCAGCAACAGCTCAAGCTAAAATGAGAACAACAACGCTCGTATTGCCAAATGATATTCTATTGACCAACATTTGTAAATATGGTTCTCTCTTACCTGTTTTAAAGTAGTTGACTCCTTTAAGCCTTTCGTATAACGAACTAACTACCTTTACGTACTTTAGCTGCAGCTCTTTCTTTTTCACAAATTTCGTTCATGTTTAGAACAAAAACACACACAACCAGCGTTGTCAACTTTGAAATTTCAAAACGCACCAAAATGGAGAAGAAAACGCACTAAGTTTATAATTTCTTTTTTATTTAAAATGTTTATTGAATTAGATTTACATTTGTTTAATTTCATAAATTCTATATAAAACTTAAAAAAAAAGATCAACGATTAATAGTAAAAGTAATAATAGTAAAAGCCTTCTTTCAAAATAAACGAGCTAATAAAGATAAAATAAGCATTTAACCACTCAAAATTAACCTCACAACATGATATTCGGAACTGAAGTACTAATTGCTAAAAACGGGATAATTTCAGTACATATTTGGTACTTTGTTTAATTATTTTTGTTTTCTTTTTTAAGTACTTCTATTTGAATTTTTTCAATAAAATTTGTTAGGGCTCCACTGGGACTCTAATACCGTAGACAGACGACAGAGTTATGTGTATTAAAATCTCACTAATTTGAATTAAGATTTTACCGTGACAGACGACAGTTTCTGCATTTAAAACAGCATTTAAACAGCTGTTTGTTTGTAAACAACTTTTTAATTATGAAAAAATTTATTTGGCATTTGGTGAAAAATCAGTATTTATTTGAAAAAAAAACGCTGAAATTACTTTTGCTGAAACTGCTCCATAATGCAAAAATTGTTCATGCACTAGCAACCATCAACCTGAACGTGTTGCTAAATGTGGGACACTCTGAAATTAGAGAAAGGCATTTGTGGAAATCTATTTTTATTATTTTAATTTTACAATTGTCTTCTTCTTCTTTTAGAATAGTAAACAATTTGATAACATATTATTGATTTTCGACGATGTTGCCATATTGAAATAGCTAAATGCAGTATAAATTCAGTTTGATTTTGTGTATTTACGTCTTACTTAATGCGCATTAAGATGGGATAATTCACGAGTTAATTGGAATTAAGACTGTTAAAGCAAATTAACTGTGTCGTCTGTCTACGCTATAACCCTGACTGTTCTTCTACAGTTCAAACTATCAGGCTATACATGTTTAAAATGTTAATTTCATTTTCAAACACCATCCAAAGTATAGTCGTTCAAGCCGACTATATAATACCCTACACCCAGTGTATGTATAAAAGAGTTTTTCAGAAATGGGCGCTAATATGGGCATCCAAAAAATTAGTGTCATGACTTCTGTGAATATAAAAATTATGTTTGTTAAACGATATATGTTAATACTTTTAAAAAGTTTATGGAGAAATTACGGAGAGGGTCTTATTTGGGAGATTTGACTAATTATGCACCGACCATTATTAAATTATGTTTTCTTATTTCTGTATATATGAAATTTATTTGTTTTGAATTTTTTTGGGTACCAAAATTTTCAAGAGATTTATGGTTGTTAAAGTGATTTTCGGAAGTGGAACTTATATGGAAGCTACGACTAATTATGGACCGATCATCATAAAATTGTACCTTATTATTTAAATATATCTGAAACATATTTGTGTTAAATATTATTTGGATACCAATATTTTAAAGAGAGTTATGCACTTTAAAGTGATTTTCGGAAGTGAACCAATCTGCACAAAATTTGTAGATGTAATTCGGCTTCATTTACCACTCATTTGTGGTGAAATTTTTGAAGGTACTTTCAAAATTCAAACATTTATGACCGTTAAACCCCTATTTCGGGAGGACATTTGTATGGTGGCCTTGGGCCGAAAAATATCATTTACCAAATTTTATTGAAATATCTTCAAAATTGCGACCTGTACTTTGCGCAAAAGCTTTACATGGACAGCCAGACAGATGGACGGACGGACATCGTTAAATCGACTCAGAAAGTGATTCTAAGTCGATCGGCACAAATCCAATATACCCTCCCCACTATTGTGGTGTAGGGTATAAAAATGCACCACGCACCAACTAAGGAAATTTTCGCAAAAAAAATTTTAAAAAAAGCACCAAAAATGATGCGAAACGCACCAAGTTGACAACGCTACACACAACATTTTGACGAATGGGTTCTTTTATCAGTAAAAGAAGTCGAAAAATCAAACAATGACAGTAAATACGAATGCAGGTTTAATAACAATGAAACAATTGCATTCGTTTTATGATCGTCTCATAAACGCATTACAGCGAAAGAGTAAATTTATGACTCTCTTTTCTCACTGTTGTTGTTGGTAGTTGCTACCAGGCAAAAGGATAAGGAGACTAGAGGAAAGGTAGGAAAAAGGATTAAAATGGAAATTCTTAAGTCTGGCGAACATGTTAGATTCCTATTCACTAAGCATGTTTGTTTTTACTTAGTTGATCCGTTGTTTCTCTTGTTCTTTTGCTTAGTTTGAATACGAAAGGATTTATTTGTTTATGTATTTGTGTACTTTGCATATCCTTTCGCTAATTTCTCTAAATGACCTTATTTGAATGTCGATTTTGCAAGGTTTTCACAGATCCTTAGATTAAGTGTGTGTGTGTGTGCGTCCATGTTGATTGTAGACTATTCGCTGCTTAGTTGCGGATTTCTCAGTGGGTTTTACTTAGTTTACAGCTTGGTTTTATGTTTTGAAATTTATAAATACATACATATAAATATTTTGAGGTTTAAGTCACTGATGCAGAGTTTACGCCTTACGGTTTAAGATAAATCTTAGATCTATAAATTTGTGTTAATTTCATTTATGTATATCAATTAACTGTCATTGCATCCATATGTATGTATGTTGATGAAAACAAATCGGTTAATTTTAACCAATGCTGCATTAGCTCTGAAACATGCTTCAGTTTTTCAAAACATTTTCTATTAAAATATGTAGAGTAACATTCTCCATTAATTACGAGTATAATGGAATCATAATCTATAATCATAACCCGACTTTATTATATGATAAAATTCAAGTCATTTCAAGAAAAAATTTAAGCGATTTGCAAAATATTTTAAAGCAAAACTATTTTTACTTTCAAACTCAGTGACATACAGAAAACTACAACTTTCTTTAACATTCAGTTTAAAATTGCCACACAAATCAAATTCATCATGATTTTTCAGAAATTTGTGCACAAAACTATATCTAAAAAATCTATAATCTCAAATTCGTTGAAATAAAAACATAAGCCAGTCTACAAAAAAATATGACAAAAAAAACTGCATAAAAAATTTGCACACAACATGTAAACAGGTAAAACACGGCGCCAGACTAATCACAAGTACAAATCCTAACAAGTAAAATTCCTCAACGAACGAAACGACACATAAACGTAAGTTGATTTCAAAGTCAATATTTATTTAAGGTGTGAACTAAAAAAATGGGTATTAAAAGGATTTTACAAAATAAATAAATAATTCAACTAATGAGGTGCCAAAGTACAATGATGATTTGTGTGAGGATAGATGGATAGATGGAGTTGAACTGAATTTTGAGTTTTAGAAAAATATTATTATTTTTTTTTTCTTTTTGAGTTTAACACATAAAGTAGATTATAATAACAATAGATGCCCAACCAAGGAGACAACTGTCTTATAGGGATGGATCATCCTGTCTAAGTTAATGTTATTGTTTAAAGAAAAAAATTGTATATAATTGTTTTGCCCGAAAACTGAAATAAAGTCGTTGAAATTAATTCCAAGATCTCAATCGTTCTAAATGATCTATAGTGTCTGATCATGAAATTTGTTTCTTCAAAAAACAGAGGTGTGAAAAACAGTTACCAGTTTAACAAATAACAAGTTACTTAATTTATTTAATTTAAGAGGAATTAACTATTATTTATACAATACATAGAATTAGGGACTTAAGTTTTTAAACATCCACAAAACAAGTTCCTTAGTTTCAGCAGAATACATTACAGATAGTTTAGAAGCGTTAAATGAAATCCATTGACTTTATAGTACCTGTTAATGCATTGTTCTTTCAAAAAATCGTTTCAAAAAACCGAGACATTTGAATTTCTCTTTCGACACTTGAAAATATATTTAGTATAGCGTATTCTTATATTAAAAGCCTTTGATTACATACAATTTACACAGCCCTTAAATATGAATAAAGCCATACTGCATTGAGTCTTGTAAACATTAGAATCCATCCTATTCTTATTATCCCATTCAGAGATTTTCCCAATGTTATGTCAATGCGAGTCATTCATATTTTGTCTCAATCTCACACAAGGTCGTTTTCTATTTGAATGAATATGAATGACAAATGCTGTTGTTACCTGGAAAATAATAGCGCAATTCACAATTTTGTGCAAATGGTATTGCATCATGGCATTTGCAAAAAGGTTTAGCATATATTTGCTCTTGCTGTGTACTTTGCAATACATATACTATACCATTTGCACAAGATTGCGAATTACGCTAATATATAAGTAGGTTTGCAATTTTAAAGTACTCACTCCTAAATGTATTCATGAGATTACGATCTACAACAACTTCTACTATACAACCTATGAGAAATCTTGACGTAAATTATACTTAACTTCATAATGTGTCTTTGATCTTTGCAGGTCTTTCTCGTTGATTTAATGATTCATGAATGTTCGAATAGTAGAAAATAAATTAAATCTACTCGTAAATTAATTTGTAAAATTTAAAACAACTATTAAACTTTATAATAATTCGTTCATGGTGATAAACATCTCCTGCGGCTGATCAGCAAATTCCACAAACTTCCTACAATCAAATAGTGTGAATTTTGAGTGTGAATTATTTGAAACTGGCTAAAAAGTCAAGTTAAACTGATCTATTTTTAAATAAAATTCACACCATGATTACATGATTACATGGGTTTGATTTTCCTGATAACCATTAAATCCTTTCCATTAACGACTAGCAATTTATTTAGAAAATTAACTAATAAAATTAAACCCCATTTAAAATATCTTAAATATTTACAAGCCGCCCACTTCTGAAAATTATAAGATTGTAAATGTTCTTCTCTTGTTTTCTCTTTCCTCTCTATTTGCTGGAAACTATTGTGAGTGAGCACAGTGTGCTGTCCAAAACAAAGCGTAGAAAGGAAAAAACGACAAGCATTTTTGTAGATTTTCCTTAATCAGTAAAGACGTGCGTCTGCGCAAATATCATGTGGCGTTTGTTGAGATTTCATGCCAAGTTTCCAAAATACTGCTACTTAAAGATATTTATGAGCAGCATCAGAGGACGCATATTCACTCAATAAAATTGAATCTATCATTTTGTCAAATTGAGTTGTTGTTCCCGCTGAAGACATCTTTATTGAACATTATTTCGCAAAATGAGTCTCCCGTAGTTTACGGAAGCGTGTCAAGGACTAATAGGCCATTAGATGTAGCCATGGGTGGCAGTGTTCATGGTCACTGTGCTGCTTATTTTAAATGGAAATACATGAATATTTATTACGCTGTTTTAAGAATGAAAACTGATGTATTATAAGAAAAGCGAAAGATTTTTCCTGGAATATTTAACATCTATTTTTATTTTTTAAGGCAATGCAAACTGGAGTTTTTGAAAACGAAGAGAAGAGTATATTTTACATCTTTTGGAAATTGTATGCAGGAATTGATAGTGGGCAAATTAAAAAATAGTTAAATTCTAGACTTGGAGAAAACGAAGAAAATAAATGTAGGTTCTTCCTTAATAATATTTGCCTAATTATTCCTTTCAACCATGCAATGCAGGAGAAAACCTAAAGTAATAGGGGATATTTATTGTATAATTATACATACATACTTATAGATTATGAAATGGAACTACAAATACATATATTCTTTCTAAATAAATTAAAATTAACTTATTGTAAATCGTAAGCTAGAAAGGTAATTGTGCAACCTCTATTCCAATATGCCTTTTGAACAAAGATGCACAAATTGGTGAAGGTATAATGTTCTTTAGTATTAATTTAATAGATAAAAAGATTTTTATGTCTTTAGAAAACTAGGCAGTTCACAAGCAACTAGACAGCTCATATATATTAATTAAAGAAGATGACTTATCAATTATACATACATACATATATTGTCCTTTAAATAATATAATATTCTATTGGATACCATTAATGACAATATCATAGTCAGCAAACTTTTCGTAGATTCCTAGACAGTAGAAACAGCTTAGAATTCCAATCATGAATTCAAGACATTACTTTAGCATCAACGCATACTGTCAATAAGGTTCATTTGATACTGCGTGGCTTAACATACAACAGATTCTGTTGCAGTACCTGCAGAACTTCTGAAATATGGTGCTGTCTGAATTGTTAAATTGCATCAATAAAGTTGATTAAAAATAATTTCTCCAATAATAGAAGCAACTCTGCTCAAGGAACAGGCGGTTTATTTATTGTGCATTACAATGGATTGATGAAAAGAGTACATGCTATTAGTCGATTTAAAATGAGATTTGGTTGTTGCATCAGTCAGTTGTACGAGTACAAAGGGAGAGTGTGCCGGAATCGGGATTTTTTGGCATTTCTGCGATTTTTGTTTAATATTAAAACAAATTGGTTTATAAATAATAACAATTTATTTCAAAAAGTTACTAAATATGTTTGAAAAGAAAATTTTTAAATTGATTGAATGATCGGAACGGATAATTATCGATCAAGTTCTTGTTAAAAACCCGATATTTCCAGCGATTTAAATCTGTAACAGTTCAATTGGTAGTATAGGTGTTTAGAGAGAGTCAATAAAACTAATGGGCAGCGAGCTCAATCCATGTCGGCTTTTCTTTATATGCATTTGTATTCCAACTTTCGAGCTTCGCCAACCAAATCAGAGCTTCTCTGAAATTACATATTCTGCGATTCTTAAGGTACGGTCACACTTGGCAAATATTTACTCAAAAAAGCTTAACCACTTATTTTAGCACAAAATTGTTTGACGTTGTTTACTCTTACAAGAGTTTTGCAAGATCAAATAGCATCAAATAAATTAAAACTAAATATTTGTTGTGCTTTGACCTAAATATGAAAAAAAAAACGTTTTTCTAGGGGTTACGTCTGTTTCTGCAAATGTTTGCCAAGTGTAACCGTGCCTTTAGATTCGTGCTACATATTTTTGAAAGCGCTTTTAAAAGACAATTTATAATGTAATGTACACTTCTTGTTTTTGAATATTCGTTTAAATTGTTAATAATAATTGTTTATAAAATGATTCGCCCTTGAACAAATACTAATTTGAACGTTCTTTTTTAATTAATTATTTATTTTAATAAAATTATTTATTCAACTTAACGGCTATAAATGAGAAATTTTTAAAAATAAAAATAAAACTTTGAACTAAACTGATTTACAAATACATAATATAAATAATATAAATAATATAAATAATATAAATAATATAAATAATAAAAAAATAAGCCTCAATTTTTCTTAAAATCATTAAATTAAGTAAAAATACTAAACAAACTATTTGTACATATGAAATGGAAGAAAATCATCAAACTAAATCTTTGGTAAAACATGTCGAAAGTAGAGTTTAAAGTGAAAGCCCAGCTTGCACTTCAAACTGAGCGCAGACATTTTAGTACCAAGGAGGATAGAAATGTTGGGAAACCCCAGGATAGTTGACTTTGGAGGGAGAACTGAAGGCAGCAAAGTTGTGTTGCATGAAGTGAGAGGAAGCAGCACCGGCGGCACCAGAAGCGGAGGCAGCATGTGAATTGAAAGGCAACTGTTGGGCTGCCGAGGCCGTAGAATACTGATGTCCGTATTGCGAATGATGGTGGTGTTGATGTGCATGAGGATAGCTGGGATGGTGCGAGGCAGCGGCATGTGCGTACATGTGGTGAGCAGAAGCTGGTTGTGAAGCGGCTGGTAAAGATGATGTAGAGGCTTCTAAGCCTGAGGAATTAAGAGAATCCTCCGGTGATAAGGGTGCTGAAGGTCTGCTAGCAGTATTACCTCTATTCCAGTTGTTATAGAGTTGGTGGTTATTTGTAGAAGTTTCTGATTTGAGGGCAGCTTGCAAGTCTTCATGGCTATTGCCATTCACCGAATGGGGACCATTTCCTATAACGGCTGATAAACTGTTGGGGGTAGGTGGCAATTGTATGCCCGATGAACCATAAGCCGAATTATTGGATTCACTAGGACTTTCATTGGGGTCATTTGATTCAGTTTCATTATGGTAGTTGGCATGAGGTAACACCGACGATTGGGCAGCGGAAGAGTAGCCAGCATTAATGATTCGACTGGAAGCTGAGGGAACATTGTATTGATTGTTTGTGTTGTTGGTCATACCAGGGTAAAGTTGATGGTGTGGTGGTGTTATGGAGTTGCCACTGGAATTTGTAGCAGCTGGGGACATATTGGCTGTGGAAGATGAGGCAACGGCTGCTGAAGCAGAGTGACCAGCATAAAAGTCATACATTTGTTGTTGATAGGCAGCCGCAGCTACAGAAGCTTCTGAAGGCATCATTGCAGCATAAGGTACATGATGACCGGTTACGGAAGCATAGGAGGAGCCCATACCAGACATGACAGGTACTTGATTTGTTACAGAACCAGCTCCTCCGGAGGTGTTTTGTTTGCGCAAACGAGCACGACGATTGCTGAACCATACTTGAATACGAGCCTCAGAGAGGTTTGTGCGTTGGGCCAATTCTTCTCTAGTATAGATATCGGGATATTGAGTGCGCTCAAATGCCTTTTCAAGTTCTTCCAACTGCATGGCCGAGAAGGTAGTGCGACTGCGACGCTGCTTACGTTTCAAAGCAATGCCGGGTTCACTTTCGCAGTCAGAAACATCTTCATGAGAATTGGTTGCTTCGGAGCCTGAACCCTTGTTTTGATCCTCAGCATCAGAGTGTGCCTCACGTCCACGAACCAAACGAGAAATTGCCGAAATTGGAGGAGCTGTAGTACGATCACAAATACCATCACGAATTAGTTTGTCTCGAATTTCTGAAGAGAAAATACCAGGATTAGCACGTTTATATTCCTCAATGCGATTTTCAATTTCGGGTGTGGTAATGCGGGGCTTGGAACCACCAATCACTCCCGGACGTATGGATCCAGTTTCTTGATAACGATTTAAAATCTTGGACACACAACCATGAGATACTCTCAATTGGCGTGAAATGACACAGGGACGAATGCCTTCGGCCGCCATTTCAACAATCTTCAAGCGTATACTGTTGGGTAAAGGGCGACCATTTATGAATACTCCACCCAGTTGATTGACACGTCCTTGACCAGCATTCATATCTGGAAGAGAAAAAATAAACAAGAGATAATATTCGTATTTATGTGTAAGATTTTTAGGAATTTTTCCCAAGATATTTTATATGCGCTTGACGTTTCCTTAGAAATTTAGCAATCTTGCTGTGTGTGTTTTACTTATTTGCTCAGGTAGACAGGCGGACACAAACACAAGCAACTTTAACACGTTCGCGTGCTTCCCGCCGGGGTGTGAGTTTTATGACATATCGAAGAATGTCTTCTTCCTACGCTATTTGCGAGTGCCACTTGATTTATGACTTGTAATTTACTCAAAGGCACCATAGGCGAGTGATGAATTGATCTGTGAGTGTATGCAGCGGATAATTATGTACATACAGTGCCTGACAAAACAATGGAAACTGATCTTAAAATTAACTTCCTTGCAGTTGGAGGTCTCAATTCTAAATTATTTCTTGAAAAAAACTAACAAGTGTTTCAGTATTTTATTTTATAGATTGTTTTTAAAATATTTACTAAAATTAAATAACATAAAATATTATATATCGAAAACTATGAAGCGAAAGTAAAAGTATTCAATATTTGGGTATTGACAAAACAATGGAAACTTTTACACTCCTGTACGAAAGATGATTTAAACAGAGCGAATTGGTGAGAAAACAAAGCAAAATGTAAAGAAATTAACCGTTATCTTTAAAATTATTAATTTTACTTATTCTTTATTAAATAATTTAAACACAAAAATTTATAGTACGTAATTAGTGAAAATGGTTAAAGTAAAGATAAGTGAAGACCTTAAAGTAAAAATAATAAATGATTTTAATTCCGGATTAAAACAAAAAACTATTTGTGATAAATATTCACAGCGTTATGCATAATAAAAATTTGGCAACTGTTTATAAACTGCGGTCAACTAGCTGCTAACTAGAATACGGATTTGACTTAGCAGTTTCTTGGCAAAATGTTTATTCATAAACAATTTGCAAACGTCTGCTAACTTTCAAAAAATCAACTCTGAAAATGGTTGATGCCACTACTAAAATTACCAGTTTTGTTTATATCATCTCTGAATTTGACATTTAAAGTGTGTTTTCCCTCCATAACAAAATAAAAATTGAAATAAAAAAAATTAAAAATAGTTTATAGTTTAAAATGGAAGTGCCCGAGTTAAATAAAAGAAAAATAGAAAAAACGAAAAGATCGGCAAATTGGCAACAGGATGAAAAGGTAAGTAAATCATATTAATAACAGATTAAAACAAAAGCTTTTTCAGGATTTACTTTCCCAGCTTGCGCTGGACAAACTGGACATAATTGAAGATGCAAGAATTGACACGAACACCAATAAAAAGAAGAAGGATGCCTGGAGTGCAATTCACAATCTATTTAATAAAGTGCCCACAAACAACAGGACGTTAGAGCAAATCCAAAACCAGTGGCGCAAAACAAAGTCTCTTGCCAAAGTCCAAAGTTTCCATTTTTTTTAATTTTCGCGCACAATTTTATTTTATTTACTTTTATTTTTTTACAATAAATTGACACTAAACAGCTGTTTATAAAAAGATGGTCAGTATTTGGCAACACGATAACAAGTGTTTAGCAGTTTGTTAACCGTAGTTTGTTTCCACATTATAGATAAACTCTATGCTAACTTCATGCCAATTTTTTATTATGCATAACGCTGTCAATGAATAAATCAGCAATTTCGAAGGTAATTAAGAAATTTTGTGAAACGGGTATTGTTAAAACTCTACATTCAGGAGGAAGACCACGCAAGTCTACTGCAAGACAGGATCAATTAATAGCAAGGGAGTTTAAAAAAGGCCAGCAAATGACATCGACAGGCAGGGTTGTCAGATTTTTTTGAGCTCCGTCGCCAAAACGGATGTAAAAAATCGCCAAAATTCGCCAAAATCCGATTTTGTTCAGTTTTTAATTTTTTTTATTATTTAAAAGAAATAAATGTTGTTTACACAAAAAAACCTAGTTCAATTTTTAAGTCAAAAATCGCCAAAAATTGAGAAAAAACCAAAAAAATCGGCAAAAATAATTTTTTTTTAGTTTTTGTTAAATTTTTTTATTTAATACATTAATTGTTACTTATTAAACAATATTTTAGTAAAACATATACACATTTATATCCGTTCCTATATTTTTTACAATTTAAAAAATTTTAAAACTTTGTTAAAAGAGAGTTTTAAATTACATAGAAATGGAGATCATATTTAAAAAAAATAAAATTAAGTAGATAAGTCTAAAGTTCGTAAACTTCATTCTCAGCGATTTCATTACTAGAGTCTTGACTTTCATACATAGTTGAGTTGAATTTGTTTATCATTTCATTAGTCGGTGTAAACGAATTGCAGTAGTCGAGTTTTTGTATTGAAAAGAGCCTTTCAACGCAGACATTACTGTATCGTGATAATCAAACACTTTTGGCCAAAATTCAAGTAAATTTCTTGGAATTTCGTTATTAAAATAATTATTCCAATTTATGAACGGAAGTTTTCCCCAATGAGTTTCATACACGCCTATTGCTACATTTGGATCCATAAATGGTCTTAATGTTTCTTGAACAACGCCAAATTTAGTTTGAGATAATGTATTCGCACACTTTGAAATAGAAAATTGTCCAAAAGCTTTAAAAAAGTTCATATTTTCTGGTAATCTGCTTATCTCTTTTAAAAGTTTTTTTAAATACACAAAACAGTTTTCTTTAAGTACGATTATTTCTACTTCGCTCAATTTCGCATTTCCTAATTCTGTTTCAAACTCTGCAAAATCAATTGCATCTAGAGGTAAAAATTAATTTGAGGAATCAATAGCTGCATGTAAATCATTGAAAAATTTTTCATTGTTTTCAGTATTATATAAAACAGAAGGTTTGAAAACTTTTGTTGAAAACATAAGAAGTGTACAGTACATTTTTTCATGCATGCTTCCGGCATCCATGCTGTCCGATTCAAATTCCAAATTCAGATGATTCATTTCGTTGACAATTGGATTTATAGAAACCAAAAAAAAAACGATTTTTTTTCATCACATAATTCATTATAGATGTTTTGGTGAAAATCGCCAAGAAAATCGCCAGTGATATCAAAAATCGCCAACAGAAGTTAAAAATGTTCTCGGATTAAATATTAGCTCACGAACAGTTAGCCGTCGAGCTCGCGAGGCTGGTCTCGGATGCTTTCACCCTGTGAAAAAACCGCACAGCTCGTTTAAAATTTGCTAAAGAGCATATTAATTGGTCTAGATAGAAATGAAACACTGTCCTCTTCTCAGACGAGTCTAAATATAATTTAAGGCGAAATGATGGAAGGCCCTTTGTGAGGCGTCCAAAGGGAAAGAGACTTGACCCAAAATATACATGTAAGACAGTCAAGTATGGAGGTGGCAATGTTATGGTTTTTCTCGGCAAGGAATGTACCCAATTCATGTCATAAAAGACACATTAACTGGTGTAGGCTATAAAGCCATTTTAAACTACATAATGTATCCATATGCAGAAGAGAACATGCCTCTAATTTGGCGATTTCAGCAGGACAATGAACCAAAACATACCTTTAGAGTTGTAGCTGACTGGTTAGAACTTAATAAGGTGCGTGTTTTGAAGTGGCCCGCCCAATCCCCAGATCTCAATCCCTTAGAAAATTTATGTGAAATTGTAGATCGCCAAATAAGATTCCGTAATTTCACACGAAAAGAGGATTTATCTAATGCAGTTTTAAGTGAATGGCAAAAAGTTTCAAAAGACACAGTTAACAAATTGATGGGGCAATGTATCGTCGATGTGATGCAGTTATCAAAAATAAAGGATATCCAACAAAATATTAAGTTTTGATAACTGGTCAACTAATTTTATTGAAGTAAAATTTTAGTTTCCATTGTTTTGTCAATACCCAAATTTTGAATAATTTTACTTTCGCTTCATAACTTTCGATATATGATATTTTATGTTATTTAATTTTAGTAAATATTTCAAAAACAATCTATAAAATAAAATACTGAAACACTTGTTAGTTTTTTTCAAGAAATAATTTAGAATTGAGACCTCCAACTGTAAGGAAGTTAATTTTAAGAAAAGTTTCCATTGTTTTGTCAGGCACTGTATGTGCAGTTGAACAAGGTCATCACACAAACGAAGACTTTCTAACTGTGACTTAATGTGGGCTATTGAATGTTTAAACTATTCAAAAATCAAGGATTTCAAAGAGAAACTCATCCAAGATAGAGCAAACAAAATTGTTGCAGATTTGGAGAGATTGGAGTTATATCACAATCAGCGTTGCCATATTTATTTTGAAGAAAACGTTTTATTTAAAAAAAAAAACTTTTTTTAAATAAAAACTAAATTTGTTTGAGAAAATCATCAATGTTATTTATTAATCTATTATTTTATCAATCGAAATCAATAATAAAAATTGCGAAAAATCAAAACGGAATATCTCACGGTATTTTCAGTCAGTTTTGTGAACATTATTCATACAGCCATGTCACAGAATTTAGTTCCGTTCGGAAGTGGAATTAATTCCGTATTTTGATTCTATAGAAAAAGTAAAACAAAAATTTTTTTTGAAATGAAACCTCTTTTAATTTGCTGTGTGGAATTGTAATTTTAAGAATTTTTACCTTTTCTATAGAAGCAAAATACGGATATAATTCCACTTCCGAACGGAATTAAATTCTGTGACATGGCTGATAGTTTTTGAATAAAAAAAAAACATTAAAAAAACACTTTTGGTCTCTTGAAAAACTTGACATATGGCAACACTGATCACGATAAAATTACCTTGCATAGAAGGGTATCCATTAAAAAAAGGTCTGTGCATGGCTGCGGCAAAAGCGGTTACAGTCATGTTTGTTTATACGAAAACTTGTTTGGGTTTTTTTTTGTTAATTTGCACTTTTATTTCCCCTTAATTGTTTAATTTATTATTATTTGTTAGTTTCCTTATGTAAGGTTTATTTGTTGTTGTTTTTTATAAATCCACTTTGTTATAAACTGTTGTAAAATTAGAAAAAAAAAATTTTTTATAAATTTTGTTATAGAAGATATACATAGGTATAGTATTAAACAATTTTTTGTTTGTTAATTTTTTGGTTAATAATTTGATGTTGCTTGTTCCGTGTTGTAAACCTAACTGATGTATTCGTCGATCTCTGTAGAGGATCGTTGCCTTTCTGTGAAGTAAATGTGTCAGATGAAACAGCAACACAACACAAACACGGTTATACTCTCATTCTCTAGCAACAATAATTTGATACAATGATGTTGGCCATTCTTCTTTGACAGCTACTTGCTGTTTTTACCACTCGAAATTGTTGTTGTCTTAGAGTGCTTAATACTGTTTCATTAACCAATCATGGGCCGTAAATTAACGCTATCTCATTCTTACACAAGCAGAGCATTGAAGTTATGTTCAGTTTCCTATTACGGTACATAGAGGGCGTGATGAAGGAATTGTGTATAACAAAAGAAAAATAGGAAATGAAAAACTATTTTGTAAGATTCGAGTTTATTTTGTGTACTAGCTGTTGGTTGTTTATTTTTCGTGTAACCGTGTTTTATTAATGAATATACCAATTAGTAGTTTCGTATGTCCTTGGTGGCTTTAGCCATATCATGTCGGTTTATTGGCTAATTCCCAGAGACCAGAGTTAATAAATCATACTCTTAATATATTCATTTAATATCTTGTAATTTATGCTGTCCAAGTAACATGTAATAATATTAATTGATGTTTTTGGTTTTCTTTTATAACGGAAATTACAACACAAATTTCTTTATTTTTAATAAGCTTTTAAAGAAAGCTAATGCTAATTTTTGAACACTTATGTACAGTGGTGGTCATATAATTACAACGTTCATCAAAACAGAAACTTAATCAATTTATTTTCTATTTATAAAAAGATAGCAAACATTTTTTTTCACTACTTAATTCTAAGGCTGACCGCTTTTATTTGCGCCCCTCTAAACGGGATCATAAATCTATTAAAATAAAAAAAATTAAAGAAAATCGTTCATGGTGTTGGTCAAATAATTAAAACATTCACCACTGTTTTACTATTCCTAATAAATATAAATTTATCATGTATATTTTGTCGGATAGCCCTTATTTGCTGTCACATAAAGACATCTATTTGGCATACTTTCGACTATATGCCTGCGAAATGGGTATAGCTTTCGAGGCCGCCTCAATGTTTTCCCATAATTCATCTAAATTTTTGTTGTTTTTTTTTTCTTTCAAACTTTTCTCAACTTCGTTCCACAAGTTCTGAATTGGATTGAGATCAGGAGATTGTACTTGCCATTTTAAAATATTTATGTTTTGTTCCTCTAAACAACGCTTCACAAGTCGTAAAGTGAAAACGCACCCCAAACCATTACATTACCACCATCGTAATTGGATGATATTGCTGCTTAATCGGACGCCATACATACCGTTTGCCATTAGATCACCAGCGCCATAATTTTGATTCATTACTCCAAAGTAAGTTTTTCCAAAAACTTATCGGTTTTTTCAAAATATATTTTGCAAACTCGTTGCATGGCGATTCGGCCACGAAGAGAAACTTCATTAAGCCTTCGCCTTTGTTTTAGATGAAACTTCAATCACATGCACTTCAATCTGTATTTGCCTGGAAGTTTTAAATGTATCAACTAGAGAGATTAATTTTATAATTTGATCTTCTCTTTTGTTTGTTTTTCGCTGTTTGGAAGCTCTTGCAACATTTGTAGTTACAACATACGAATTTAAATGATTGATGGCGTTATATACTTTTCCTCTGGAGCAACCAAGCAAATTAGAAATTTGTACCTAATACGGTTTTTGGGTTATTAATAAGTTTTCTTTCTTCTTTGAAACAAGTTGGTGCTGTACTCACTCATACTTAACAATGTAAAACTTAATAATTTTGCATTAAAACACTTTTTTAACGTATTCCACAAAAGTAACGCATTATTTTACAAAATAAATTGTTGATAGAGGAATTAAGAGCGTAAGGCATAAAACAGAAATTTATTGTGGAAAAGTACCATTGAAATTGCAAAAGAAACTTTAAAAATTTTGAATTGGATGAGATTGGGATTATGTTTTAATTATATGGCTACCACTGTATGTACTTGTTACTGGAAAGCAATGAACTTTAATCTCTTTTGTTTGAGTTAAATTAAAACAAACTTTCAGGTTTATGTAAGATAATAATAGATAATTTTGGTACAATATAAATTATAGTTATACAGGCAAATTACGGTATCACGAACGATATGTTGTCAGGTCCATTCACTAAATTGAAAAAGTCGCTATATTGGGCTTTATTCTTTGAATAAGTTTTAAGCGGTGTGATACTAGGAGGCACGACTTTCGTTCAAATTTCTCCATCTTTTGTAATTTTTCCTTGGGTCACTATCAAGGATTAATAAAGTCTTTTTGGGAGATATTTCGGTTCTAAAAATGATATATTTCAATGAAAATAATTTACAAGCAACAATTTACTACGAAACAAGTGCGGGTTTCTTTGCCATTCCATTAAGAAGAAGTTTAATTTTTTCCCTAAAATGCATTAGCTGAAAATAAAATTGTTCTTATATCTTGCCATAACTTTCTTCCTGAACCATTAGTACATATGAATTGAGAATAACATCAGGAGTTGATTTGTGATCAACTATATTTTTTTTGTAAGGTCTCAGCTAAATTAGCTTAGTGTAATAACTTCTCTCCTGATCTAATTAGAAGTCTTACGCCGTATTTATGTGGCTTTGGTTTGTAAACCAATTCAATTAACAGGAATGTGTTTTTCTCTGGTCGAGAAACGAATAACAAAGCTCCTTTTCTATCATGGGATACACAACATTCTTTAGAGATTGACTTTTTTTGAGTCATTCTTAATAGTTTGATTTTGTCTTAACACACGTTGTAAATTTACTTAGGATTTTCGTTATACCACGTTAATAAAAATATTTTGACTTTTTAAATTAGAGTGCTAGACTGGACTTTATACGGACCGGACCCACTTACCATTTGCATTTGTAATTTAAAAATATGAAATCAAACAATGTTCATGGAAGTCAGCTTCGTATATAATATGGCGCGATCTTGTAAAGTAGCTTTCTTATATATGGGATGTTGGAAGCTTCCAGATCTCATAATCTCCAACTCCAGATGATACCTTTTCAGCAGACCTGCAGCAGAATAGTAATACAATAATTCCACAGATCTTTGCGCAATCCGTGGAGCTATTCAATATAATGATTCCTGAAACAGATGTGGCGACAAAATTAAGAACATTGGAAAAAATATTTGTCACTGTTTTTAATAAGTTCCATTAAAAGGTCGCACCATTTCTATGGCGAAAAAAGATTTAAATTATTCCAATTGTACTGTCTTATTAATCGAATGGTTAGATTTAATTGGCTGTCGCACGAATCTTAGCTCATTTGGCTCTGAACATGTTTGCTTCTTCTCATAATAATGCAAAAGATATCACAACAATCAGTATCTCCACCTTTCTACCTGAAACTCTGTCTCAGACCAGCTATTCCATACAAAGCTCAAAATGCCTAAATGAAAGGATCTATTTAGTATATAGTTAGAGGTTGCATTCAATCCCGCCGAGACTTAATCAGTTATTGATGCTATGAGGCAACTAGAAACTTATATATTTTATATAATATTATTATATATAAAATTTCCAATAAGATATTCATGGATGGTCGGAAAATATCTCAAAAAGGGCATAAATTGACATTTTTTCAGGTTTAATTCCATCAGGTTAGTTATACATAACGTGACCAGAGAGTTTTTTTTGTTAAAAAGCTTAATGTTAAGAATGAAAAAGCGGTATTGCGAAGTAAATAAAATTAAAAAGCGGGATTTTTAAAATAATGATTAGTACTTTTCAACTTTTACTTTTTCGTAAAATCATTAATTCATTAAACTAGCAAAATCAAAATCACTGCTGAATATTAAATTACATCCATTTTACAAAAAGGCTTCTAGCGAATTAATATTATAAAAACTGTTAAAAATTACATATTTCTATTTTTGTTTAGAACTTATAAACTTTTCCAAATTCTTGAAACAAAAAACATTGATTTAAAAAAGCCAGTAACAATTTAAACAAAAACATGAATCTGAACATTTTTATACCCTACACCACCATAGTGGGGAGGGTATATTGGATTTGTGCTGATGTTTGTATCGCCCATAAATATTAGTCCTTAAAGTATACCGAAGATCATTAATAAATAGTAGGAAATAGTAAAGGTTTTAATTTAAAAAAATAACCCAAAATAAATCAACTATTGTATTAATTTTACTGTTAATGAGAGTTAATCTGCAGATCGATACAATATCAGACTAAAATATTAAGATGCATTAAATATTTCAAAATAGAATTTGTAATTTTGTACTTGGTTTAAAGGTTCCTTTGATAACATTGCTATTGATCTCTGTAAAGTATCATTAAGTTAATCAATTTCTGAATTTCCCATATGATTCTACGAAAGGCACTCCTTTTTCTTTAAATGAAAAAAAAAGATTATTAATATAATTTCGTTTTAATGAAATCCAAAAATACTTAAGAGATAAACTCTTAAAATGTATTTACATAATATTCAGAGTCTGCATGTGAAGCAGGTGAATAATTGCAATTTAATCGGCAGAGATCCGCATAAATTGAAAATGAAGCAAAACGTGTGTAACCAAACTCAAGCGCCGCCGTTAAAAATGCACTGAACTCTACTAGCAAACAAAATTAACAACAACAATAAAAAAATAAAGATCTTTGAGTGTCCGATTCAAGTATTATTTCATAAGTTCATCAGCATCATTAACAACATCAGTAATATTTATCGAACGTACATAGATCGCAGTGATCAAACTCATCTTCATCATCAGTCTGTCAGCCAGCCAGTTCAACATCATACTAATATATATATACATACAAATGTATGTATGTACGTTTATATGTATGTATGTAGTACATCATTATAATGTTATTAAACGATGAACATGATGATCTATTGTTGATTTTGACAAGAATAATCATAAATAACTATTGAGTGTGTGGGTATGTGTGAAGTGGTCAAGTTTCAAAAGGAAAATAAAAACAAATTAATAAAAACAACAATTAAAACTAAACAAAAGATAAAAGAGAAAAAAACTAGAAAAAAAGAAAAACACCGATCGACAAGTAAAATCAAACATTAAACATCATAAATAATGGATCCAACAACAGGTTGTTTACTGATGATGTGAAAATAACATACTCTAGATGTTTTAGCTCACCAGGACAAGTAGAGGAGAAGAAAAATGAAGACGAAAAAGTGTGTATTTGTACCAGAAGACAAGTCAGGAAAACAAATTAATCTTATTTTTACTGATTTGTATTGTTGTCGTTTTTTTTTTCTTTTTAGTTTTTGTTTCCAAAAATAAAGCAAAAAAGAGGAGTTTAAACTCGATGGGTTCTTTTTTGTGTGATCATTTCAATTTTCAAATTTGTTTTCTTTCTTTTTTTTTGTGTTAAAATTTCTCCATTTCTGATGTTGTGGAAGTTCGCACGCTTCCAGATGGTTTTTGTGCGCTTTATTTTGAAAAAAGAAAATAAACTTTGCTTCAAATTATCTTACTCTGAGTCAGTAACTTTAAAGAGTGTGTTGTTCGTTTCGTTCAATGTCATTAAAATTAACATACATAGGTATAGAACAATAAAATGCACTTTCATAAAATAATAATTTACTGAAAATTGCTGTTACGCTTAGAATAGAAGTATAGCAACCTTAGAGAAACTTTGTTATTATCCCACTACTCTCCTGTTATGTTTCTTGGTCACCGGTACTATCCTGCTATCCTGTAGTTTTAATGAAAATGTCGATTTATCAATCATTCTTAGAAAGGCATGTCTTATTATTAAGTATTTGTTACCCAACATTCATTGTCTTTAGTTTCCAAACGCCGGACCATAACAGACAATATGCTCAGTTGTATCCTATACTCCTCTGTCATTGCACCTTATAACTTGGTTTTTAACAACAACTTTGTATGGGGTATATTGGAATACCATAAAGGTTTTGACATATTCTTTGTTTTAGAAGCTTTAACAATTGTTACAATGAACTGCGGTTACGGTGAATATCTCCCACTATTGAGAGATATTAACAACTGAAATTTTAACGGGCGGTGACATACATATGTCACACATTTAATTAATTACGCGATATAACACGATTGAATTATTTTATGTGGGGATATTTTGATGATAGACCCTATTTGATGGGCATCTGACCAACATAATTTTTAATTTATTATTGTCATATTTTTCCCGAAATCATCCCAGAAAACAAATTATTTCCAAAATAACTTTAGTCCAGTTTATAGACAATTTTGTCACCGAATTTCGATTTTTATTCAATTCTATAAACGAAACAGTTTTCGAGTTATGTTAATATTTATTGCGCCACCTCCTCCATTTTTAAATAACGCTATATTTCGAAAACTAGAACTTATCTTGATAGGCATCTGACCAACATAATTTTTAATTTATTATTGTCATATTTTTCCCGAAATCATCCCAGAAAACAAATTATTTCCAAAATAACTTTAGTCCAGTTTAAAGATAATTTTGATTTCGATATCGAAATTATGATAAAATGTACTAAATTTCTTGCTCGATATCGAATGCCATAATAATGCCAAATAAGAAAATTACGATCAATTTTACTCGATATCGAAAGCGGTAATTTGGCCCCAGTTTTTTTTCGTTTAGCCACTAAGACCGTCTACAGACTGTTTTCCTTGTTTTTGTCCTGGAGCTTTCCAAGAGTATTTTTTCTGAATTGGAACTGAAATTCGTAATTTGCAGATGAAATACATGCTAGAACAAAAATTTATTTCTGCAATTGGAACGTATTTTCAATTTCAGGTATTTAAGGGTTAAGCCGTCAAATTTATGCTGAATACCGATAATATTAAAGGATATATCATCTAAACTGTTGTATACATATGCTTGCAGATCTATATCTGAAAATTATTAAAATCTATTTTTTTTTTGTGAATATTTATATTTTAACTTATTTGAATTGCGGTGGATTTATAGTTATGAAAAACGAATTAATTTCTTTTTACATTTTTAAGACATAAAATAAAAAACTCATATTAAATTAAATAATATTTGTTTTTTTTTTAAATAAAATAAATACAATTAAGAAAGTATAGTCGGTCAAGCCCGGCTATATAACACCCTACACCTGGTATATGTTTAAAAACAATTTTTTGCAGAAATGGGTGCTATATAGGAATTATGACCTATTATGATCGGTCTCATCCAAAACCTTAGCGGCATGTCAATATTATTTATGTCAATTTTTATCACGATATAAACACTTTTAAAATATGGTTAATAATGGACCGATCTGCACAAAATGTGTGCTTAGGCTTCATGTACAACTTGATTGTGGCAAAATTTTTTTGAATACGTGCATTAAACAAACATTTATGAGCAATGAACCCCCATTTCAGGAGGACATTTGTAAGGGGCTAGGTAAAATAATGGACCGCTTCAATAAATAACCGTACTTTAGCCAAACAAATATCATGTACCAAATTTTATCGAAATATGTATTTTGAAAATTGTGATCTGTACTTTGCGCACATGCTTTACATGAACAGCCAACCAGCCAGACGAAGAAATTTTATTAATTTTCATTTGTTTTAATTTTATTAAAAAAGAAATTAAAAACCCCTTAAATACCAGTGACTAATAATGCTCGCTATGAGGTTTCTCAAATGGAATCTGGGCTAATTAAGCAATTTGTTTCCTCTGGATATATTTTTCTGATTTTCATTCAAGTGTGCTCTTTTTCTTAACTTTTCTTGGCTATAAGATAAAGTTAAGTAAAGTGAAATTACCACTCATGAAAATAAATACAATAAACACAACCAGGTTACTTAGCCTGGTTACCCTTGCTATGAGATATACACATTCTCTAGGGATATAAAGACCGATTTGATATTAATTAATATGTGCTGAATTTGTTTGGCACGTAATATGGCTCATCAAATTCAACTAGTCTATCTATATATGTAGGTAGTCGGTGAATATTTGGATTACTTTCCCGGAAGGTGGAAAGACCTTATGTTTTAGATGAAACAGTTCTATGTGCACATACGTTTCAACTTACTTTGGAAAACCTATCAAAGAATAAATACTTTCAAAACACTGTTCCTCCCTTTCCAAAGCTGTTTGATAAACTCGATTTGTATTAATTTTTTTTTCAAAACATTTAACATGCCTTCTGTTTAATGATCAATTTGTTATGTTCTCTGATCGTACCGCCGTCGGTTATATTAAGTCCACACAGTCGTACTCATACGTCATTCATTTGTTTAACTACACAAACATAACAAACATATTACAGCCATCGTAAGAGGAATCTTCCCCTAATGACTTTTTTAAGGTGGGTGTTAAGAAAACATCTGATTTGTATTAAGGACGAATTTTTTTGTTGTAAAAGCAACAAAATCAATACGTTAAACGTTTAGTTTAGTGTAATTTGTTTATATTTTCTTATTTTACTTTATTTAACCGCAATGTGTGCCAACCAAACCAACCAACAACAATTTGTTTGTGCATCTGTTAAGATAAATGATGATTGTTTTATGTTGGGCAGACTTTTAGTCGTCTTTTATTTTATTTAAAACGTTCACAACGTCGGTTTGTCTATAGCCTTTTGGAATGAACACGTACAATTTAAATACATTTTATTATAACGGAACTATTAGCATTCATCTGGTCATATAGAGTCAACAAATGGGTATTATGTAATTATTTAACTTCCATGGTTAACTTGATCCAGGATATAGAGATGTATTTGTGAACATTTGATTTGAATGAATGTTATAATTTTTGGGCACTCGAATTTCATTATCACGTAAGGACAGCACGATTAAACTATGAATTTGCTTTCATAGATTATGGAATCAAACATAAAATATTATTAAAGTATGCTAATTAAATTAATTTTAATTAATTTTTTAAAAACCTTTTTTTTACTTTTTTTTTGGAATTCAATTCTAATTCAATAAAATCAAAAAAAAAGACAAAACTTGATCGTGTAACCCCCAAGTTAAATACATTTTGCCTTTTTTCAGAACATATTTAGATCAGTCAAACTATTGTCTGATTATGCGTTGAAGCTACTTTACTCGTATATGAAAATGTAATAAAATGTTCTAATAAAATACTATTTATATTAATATAATTAAGCTTTTCTTTTAAAAATATGTGGTGTTGACTTTATTTTGACGCTAACAGTATATTGTAATAGTTGTAGGGTTCAAAAAATTTATCTCGACGAATACATAAGTCCTGGTATCTAATAATGGCATTTGTTAGGTCATTCTCTACCTACAGTTAGAGACTTAAGTCTTCATATAAACCCAAAATTTCAATTTTTCGTCAATTAAAGTAATTACCAGAAAAAAATTTTAAATCAAAAAATTCAATTATATTTTAATTACTATACGAATAATCAATAAAAAATCGTTTCCAATAATCAATGGCTTTATTATATAAAGGCTTTGGTACCATAATGCGTTTTGAATAGCTCTTGAATAAACTTTTTTATCCGTAGAATTTTCGATTCTTTCCGGCAATTCAGGCGCTGAATTTCTAAGATTTTTTGCCACTTCTCTTAAAATAAGACTGATAGCTCGCCTGTAGAGTTTCTTTGGGCGTTCTACAGATCCAGTGTTTTTTAACTTTTTTATAATGCACTGAACCGCACAGTGGCATTTCGGCGGAAAAAATAGGGTTTTTCAACTTTCCAATTTCAAAATTTTAATGATTTGGTTTTATAAAGAAATATTTGGATAAGAAAAATTCAACAAGGTTTTTTATGAAAAGTGAAATTTTGTAGTTAAAAAAACTAACAATGAGATTATATTAAAATTATTATCGAAATAAAGAACTTTTTTTGTGTGTAAGTTTATTGCTATGCTTTTGTTTTATTTTTTAGTGAAAATATAGCACTTACTTTTTTATAACAAAAAAAAATATTGAAATTGGAAAAGTAAACTAATTATTATAATTTATCAAAAATTATACTAAAAAATATCAACTTTTCACTTTTTGTGCTTTGCCTTGCTTAGCCCTCTAACTATAAAAAAAATGAAAGGTCCGAGTCTGTACTTTCAAATAAGAAAAAAAAAACAACCGTCCCTTTTAGTAACATCGATTTTAATTTCAAAAGTCACTTCCAATATTTCAAAAAAATGGTCAATAAGACAAAAAATTGGGTATACTTTCAGGCTTTCGGGCATTAAAGCTTGAAACGATTTATAAGTGGAACATTATATTAAATTTCAGTATATGAACTTATATAGTTCATATTAATATGACAAATTTAAATTATATGCGTCGGACACTGAGAAACTGTTCGTACAAAAATATAGTTTGTTTTATATGCCTGTTACTGTGCACAAAGTACTAATGTATGGAAAGGATATAATGGATGCTGCCGTATTACCAATAGGAATGCTTTCAGAGAAAGCCGAGGAAGCCAGAAACATAGATGACAAGAAGTATCGATTGATGTTTTCGAGAAAGTGTGATCGAATTTCCACAAATACAGACTTCTTATAACTTCGGATCCTTACATAAGTAGCATAAGGCGTCATTCGAACAAAATTTCCTTAGAACTAGATCCCATTGTTAAAGATATGGTGCTTGAATAATATCACAAATAAAAACTAACACAATTTTTCGCCTGTTACATATTCAATTAAAACATTGTATATTATATTGGATTTTTATCAAGCTGAAAGGTATAAATAACCTCATTTAGCGTCTCAATATTGGCAACACCATTTTTTTCATTAAAAAGGGTTCATAACTGTATTTTATATCAATTTGTTTCAATGACTTAGGTGTTACAGACTTTAACTTGGCATACTTGACTAGAAAAGCGGCATGCATTTGTGCGATATTTTCGGCGTATTTGAAGGTTAATATCTTTCGCGGAGGGTTGTTGGGGATATTCTTTTGTATGGAGACAACACATGTTTAACTTTTGAATAAAAATTAACATTTTTTAACTTATATGAAATTTTCATGTGATTCTAGACAGGGAAGAAAAACACCTAAAATCTACAACTTTCAATGGGCGTAAAATCTAAAGTAGGCGTGGCATCTCCAATATGTTTAATTTTTTTCATAAGGACAATAATTAAGAAGTGTCCCGTATTTCAAGTCCCTAGGTATAAAAATAAGTCAAGTGGAGTCATATGGGAGGTGGGTGTGGCAGTGGGCGGTTTTCCAAGATTTTTTTCAAAATTTATTAATTTAGTCCAGAGAAGTGTGTCTGCAAAATTTCATTGCTGTACGACCACTCCTATTTTTTCCAAGAAATGTATGGGGCGGTGCCACTGTGAACCGTAGCAAAAGGTTTGTTAAAAAGTTTACTGATTGTGCGGTATGATTTTCCTTTTTTGTGTTCTTGAATAATAAGATTTTTTACATCGATAAAACTTCTTTACGCGTGCTCTTCTTGTTAATTTGTAACAACTTATTTGACTGATAAATTGCTAAAAAGGAATCCAGCATTTATTACCGTTTATTTAATAAAAATAAAATTTTTGCTTTGGAAGAGTAATTCAAATGAAATTGAATAATTGGGTTTAAAAGTTTCTTCTGGTACTCTTTGATTAGTATATATGTAAATGAAATTTTCTGATTGTATGAAGATTTAAGTACCTAACTGTATACATACATATTAAAATTTTCTATCATTTGTTTATTTTATTAATGTTTTTATTACCAAATTCTCTCTTTTTTAAGACAACACCTATTTTTCTGTTTTAATATCATAAATATTAAGAAGAACATAACATTTGTACTTCAAAATCAAAACTAGGTACCTACTAGTAGTGTTTTCCTAATTATTGACAATTTAGTAAATTTAAGTATAATAATTCCAAATAATATTGAGTCAGGATAAAAGAAATTACTTATTTATCTGTAAACACAAATAGAAATTCTTAATGCTGAATTCCATGCACTAAAAGAGGAACCAATTTCTGAATTTCAACGGGGAACTTCTACAAAAACTTCTCCTATTATAATAACACGTCGAAAGAATATTCAGTCAAATAAATTTAAATAAAACAAAAATACGGAATTCTTTGAAAATAAGTACCTGCAAGAGTATATGATGGATGAAATTAACATAATAAACTAAATTGTTTTGACATTGTAATTTAACCTGAATTAATAAAATATGCTAAATTCAGATATTTATTTTTAAAATACTGTAAGTATTGTTTCACACTCAGTTTTAGCTGACCAGTTTTTGTTCAATTCTCTTTTAAACTTGCCATTTCGTTTACAGATGTCAATTAAATTTTCGTACTTTTTAATGCAAATCAACATGCATTAAAGAAAAAAAACAAAAGGAAATAAGAAAATTGACTAGTACTGTCAGGCTCGTACCCCTTTTGTTCTCTTTTCCCTTCTCGTCCAAAAATACCTTGACGAGTCAGAATTGAAGAGAGTGAAAGCGGACTAATTTATTATAAAAATATTACACAAGTTGTATTTAACATTATATGTTTTGTGATTTCTTATTTAAAAACTTAAAATTATGTACAAATTTTGATATGTATTGTACAAGAGACTATATAAACTTGAATTTTTATGTTTCCGATTTTTTGACGATGTTTAAACATTGAAATGACGATTTTTTTCTTTTTTATCGGGATTTTGACGATTACATTGACGGTTACATTACACGAATCAAATAATAAAGATTACACATGGCGCAGGTCCGTTATATTTTACAAAAACTGTGAGAGTAAAATTGAGAGCAAAATTTCTTATTGTGACGTCACAAGTCAAAAATATTTTTATATTTGTTTAACTCTATATACATTTTAATGCAAATAAAAGTTTTAAAATAAAGTGTGCCTTTTTTAATTGTGGAAATATTAAAAAAATTACATAAATTTAAATTTATTTCGATTTCCAAAAGAAAATGAATTAAAAACAAACAATGGCCACAATTTTGCCACCTTGATGAAAAACAAACTTAAAAGTGTCTTATAGAGTCATAAAAGTAGATATGAAATTTAAAATGGGTAACTGAAACGTTTTGCGTGTAAGATACCTTATGTTAGGTTTTCAAAGACTACTGACGAATTTGTGTGTCAAATTAAAAATCTGGAAGCTGTATTCAAATCTTTGAATGGTGAAAATCTCTTGATTTGCAACGAATATTTAAAAAAAGTATATATGTAAATGAGTCAAGTACTATTAATAAGAATATTAAAGTTAAAACACTTTTTCCGATCGGGAATGTTTTTTCAAATAAGAAAACCAAATCAACTCCCAGCGAATGAGATAAAAAAAAAACATAAACGGGAACAAACTAAAATAATAAATTGATAACACAAAAATATAATATATTAAATATATGTTAATTATACGGAAAAAATAACCTGTGACGTCATGCGCAAAGAGAGGCAATTTTGTTTACATTCTTTGCGCAATCTTTATTATTTGATTCATGGTTACATTATTTAAAAGTGATAATGTTTAATAGAAAGAGACCAGATTATATCAATATCTGATAATGATAAAAACTATAAAAATGTTGATATCAAAAAAATCACTTTACCATGTGTAAATCTTTTAAAAGTGTTTATATTGAGATAAAATTTCACACCAGAAATACATATTTATATGCACAGAAGCCATGCTGCTAGATTTCTGAATAACTATTCTTACACACATACTGTGTTTCGGTGTTGACAGACTATAATTTTGTATACTTTCTTGCATATGAAAAAAAATATTGAAAAAAAAAAATAAATCTGATTTTGAAAACTTAATTATGATTATACATTGATATTAGAGATGCCAAACAGGACTGGTTTTTAAAATTCGGGATTTGATAAATAAATTCCGGAATCGGGATTTTTGTGGTTTTTGGATTTTTGTTTCATATTAAAATACAAATTGGTTTATAAATAATAACAACTTATTTTAAAAAAGTTAAAGGTTAAATCAATTAAAGCTTTTTATGCGAGTATAGTAATTTCAAATTCCACAAACTGTAGACACATCAAATAATGCATTTGTGTTTGGCAATCCAATATTAAATTTAATTCTGTGTGGACAAGAAATTGTTCGTCGAGTAAATATTGTTAGATCATATACATAAAGGGTATGTTTTTGGCTATAGTCTTATTTTGTTAGTCATTTAAACTCTATAAGTACATACATATATATTTAAATATGCCTGATTTATTTGGAGTCACAAATTTTAACATGAGTTTATTATTTTATAAAATTTGTAACTCCTCTATATTCTTATGAAAACCGAGTCTTTAGAAGTTATAAAACATATTATTTTTTTAATGTTTCTTTATAGTTTGGTTTGTGGTACCATTGACCAATAAATTTTAGTAAAATTCATGTTCTTCAGATATTTTTTAAGAAATATACATTAGTTTATACTTATAGTCTTATAATGAATAAAATAATTATAATTATTAAAGTTATAATTTTTGTAAATATTTAGATGTTATTTATCAATTATTTATTTTATTATTTAATTGAGTTTATAAATAATTTATTTGTTTAATCTTTAAGGATTATTGTATCCATAGACAAAATTAATAAATATTGGTTAACATCATTGTCCGCCGAAACATACATAAGTTTTTATTGTTATTTATGAATATCAAAATGATCTTTTCATATCAACCACATTGTTAATGATCACTTCCTAATCAATTAATCTTACACTACCTCAGATGCGATCATTCAGTCATAACTTCAAAGCGTATCCTTTTTCACGCTGATATTAGATAACAAATAACACCATTTCTTTAGGAAAATGCCTCTTGAATTCGAGAGCAGTGCGCGTGAATTTGATTAATTATACAATTTCTCGCAACAACTGACTTTTTGTTGATCTACAGAGAAACAAAGAGAAAAACAATAATATAATTTTTTTATACAACGAAAACAATATGATTAAATTGGTAAAAGAAAACAAAAGGTACAAAAGAAAGAGGCCCAATACACACATACAAAAGGCAAAGAATAAAAACATAAGTTAAGAAAATGTGATTAATTAAATGTTCTCCCTCTCTCGTTCTATCAAAAATTAAATACGAAAAGCGGTTCAAAATTACAAAGAGTTTCAGTGTTTGACCCTGATATTTTTCTTGGCGTTAATTTGCAAAATATATTTTTAGTTTGTCAACAAACCAAAAGAAAACACTACCGTTTGGATATGACAGTTTAAAAATGTATTAAAATATCTCCACATGAGCAACCTTGAGCGGCATTTAAGACAATATTTTATTTGAAAAACTTTTCTTAAAACACCCACAAAACTTTACTTTGTTATTCTACTGCTCGGTCAATATAACGCCAAAAATATTGCAAAGGATACATTTTAGAAAAATAGTAGTCAAATCAAACTAAAAGTAACCTTGAATATCCCCCGCTTAGCTTTGGAAACCAACAGGAATTTGTGTCAAATTTTTGTAAATTGCAAAAACAGGTAACCTTCAACTGAAAACTCTAAAATCTATATGATGACAGGACACTACAGGGCAACAACCATTATGTATGTACTTCCTTTTGCTGTATTCACTGTTTGTTTTTATGGCTGTGTGTATGTCTGTGATTTAGTGTGTGAGTCTGTCTGACATTAGTTGAATTGTCAAATTTTGTTATGTGTCAATTATCACTCTGTTTTGTCCTTGATTTTTATTGCTTTATTGCGTATTGATATTCGCAATGTTCCTTCCTATGACGGTTAGTTTGATCGTAAACCATTTTTACTTATTGTTACACTTTTATGTCAAAAAGTCAAAAATAGTACATAGTAGGCAAGGATAAAACGGAAGGATAATGTCAGAGTGCAAAAACATCCAACAGTCCCTTGCAACATAGAATATATACATATACTCAGCCTTAATCTTAGCCATTGTCTATTTGGTTAGAGAAAATCTGTTTGGTTACTTTTATTTCATTCTTTTGATAGACTCATCGACTCATATAACAAGACCTTTGTTTTTCAATGTAGTCATATTGGAATAATATGAAAGTTTTGTCATTTTTCTTGTTGGCATATCAATAGTAATCGCTCGAAAATTCACTTTAAAATTTGCGGATTTTTAAGTCCTGTTTTACACTCTTCAGTTTTAGCTGACCAGTTTTTCTTCAATTCTATTTTTAACTTGAAATTTCATTCACACAAGTCAATTAAATTTTTGTACTTTTTAATGCAAATCAACATGCATGAAAGAAAAAAAAAGGAAATAAGAAAATTTACTAGTACTGTCAAGTTCGTATCCCTTTTATTCTCTCTTCCCCTCTCAACCAAAAATACTTGCCTTGACGAGTCAGAATTGAAGAGTGTGGAAGCGGACTAAGCAACATTTCTTAAAATTCGTGATACTTTCGCCCTTTTAGATTGCTATTAATAATTTGGCCAATAAAATTGCCCAGAAGCTGGAGAGCTTCTCACGACTCTTGAGCTGTTAACTTTACTATCTAAAGGGTCGACCACAGGAAACTGCTCTTGATAAGATTGTAGCCATTTGAGGATCACTTAACTTTCCTAGATATAACAACAACAAATATCTAAAGGATACAAATAAAGCTATTATAAAAGTAACTTTTTATACATACAACATTCTTTCTTTTGGCAACTTTCTTTTCGTGTAACATATTAATGTTAAACATGTCTTTAATTTAACCATCAATTGACTTACAAACGACCTGGCAGGCAGATTATTAAATTGGGCCAGTGGCATTACTGGACGACAAAGGCAGGAACGTTACTGTGAATGGCGAGCGCTACCGTGCGATGATTACACGTTTTTGTCCAAAATGAAAGAGCTGAACTTGGCTGTTATGCGGTTTCAACAAGAAGGTGCCACACAGCACGCTAAACAATGAGTTTATTTGGCCTCCTAGATCGTGCGATTTAACGGAACGGTTAACGCACTAGAAGCTAATATTGAAGAATTTATTAGTGAGATACTGGCCTATATGTTAGAGAGTATGCCCAAATTGGACCCAGGGTATGAATTGGCCAGAATTGAAATCGTCTGGATCCATTCAGGTATATCGTTTATCTACAGACATATCGTTTATCAATTAAGATAAACGATTGCATTATAACACAATTTTCTTAATCGTGAGTTTGCAATATTTGTCTAATTGGTATTACTGTTGAATCCAATATTTTCTGACAGAGCTTCAGGAAGATAATTAGAATATACATATGTATATATTTGTATTAAAATATACATTTTTGCAATGAATTATTTTTGTTTGTTATATATACTGGGTTTGGGTATTATATGGTCGGGCTTGACCGACTATAATTTCTTATTTGTTTCCTTTAAGTTAAACCAATGTATTTTTTAAGTTTCTCTTAATTATCATTTTATAGAGCTTTGAAAACAAAAACAAATGCACTGCATAAAATAAACTGCAAGCCACTTAATTTTTTATATTACTGCCTTAATTTGTTAAGAAGAGTTATGAAAACGAAAACGAAAACAAAATATGAAACTACAGATAAAAAATTTAATTTAACTCTTTCAATTGAAACAAAATATGTAAATATTTAATTTAGCTAAAGAACATTTTTATATGATAAACATTCATTTTAAAATAAATATTTGAAATTCACACAAATTGTTTTACATCTTATTTATTGTATAACAACGTTACACTTCATGCCAAATTAACAAATAATTCTGTGGCTATTTTATAAAAAAAATGTAATACAAATACAAGTAAATAAATAAGAATGTCTGAAAAATTAAAATCAATTAGATTCGCTAAAAATTGTATTATATTTTAAAGAAAATTGTATGCTTAACAAGAAAAAAAATAAAATTTGGTTAACAAGATCAATGTTGAAAATGTTTTAACTCGACATTATCCATAACGACCTTCATTAATTCCCAACTATATAATGTGGTCCCTGTTAATGTCCTTATCACAGCAGTCAGTGGCTATCGCAAATTTGGCTCTTATCACACAATGTTTACTGACAACAATGTAAGAGTTTGACAAATTTGTCAGAGTATGACAGTTGAAAATTGACATGATCAAACAAACACACACAGTTGCTAGTTTTGTGTGTTTCCCAAAAATTAACAACAAGAAGTTGTAGACGGATTTCTGTCATTTCCTTTGATCGCAACCATTTGGTAGTAGACACCAAAAACCAAAATGTTTTCAAAATACGAGTACATGCATCTACAGCATCAGCATTTCTCTTTGAAGTCTTCTACTACATGTGGAGAGTAGAGTAGAGATGTGTGGAACATAAGAAGCAGCAACTGCTTGTTGGTACGACAACATATAGTTTTGGCCATTATAGTCACTGTTGGTGTTCAAAACATCAAAACAGTGGGATAATGTCCTTGTGCCAGCGATCAGTACAAATAATAAAGGTTGGTCTCTTAATAATAATTCGAAGATTGGTTTTTGTTTAATTAGAATAATAGATGCAGAAAAGAGAAGTGAACAAAATACATAGTTCCCTCTTTGATTTTTTATTGATTTACTGAGAAATATTCATCTAGAACCCAACAAAGTATATGGGCAATTTCGTGTCAAGTGACCCAATTTTTAAAATTGATATCTTCCGATTTTGATGCACCAAACAAATTTTCAGCTCTATCTGTCAAGAACTGCCGGAGTTAGAGGGGGTCAAAGTTGGGCATTTTGGTCATACAGGGTTTTTTAAAATGAGTGTAACTTTTCACCTATTGGTCCTAGCAAAAATTGTTCAAAGAACTTTAAATAGCTATTTCTTCAATCATTCCAAAAATATTTTTTTTTAATTTTTAAAAAATTTGTTTTTTAATTTTTTTGTTTTAAATTACTTTTTTTATTTTTTTTTTTTTCAATTTGGGACCTTTTTTTCCTTTAAGGCCTTTATAATCGCTTAATGGGATGCAAGTGGAATATATATTAAAAAAAATTATTTTTTAACTCAAAAATAGGATTTTTCAATATTTGGCACATGTATCATTTTCATTTTCCACCATTTTTTTATTTTTTTTTTTTTTCAAAATGGATTTTTTTTTATTTTTCCTCAAAAGAAACTTTAGACCATTTCCTTTATTAGCTTTGTGGTCACTTAGTAGGAAGAGGCATAACTATAAAAAAAATATTTTAACTCAAAAAACAAAGTTTTTGTATTTTACGATATGCACTAAATTTTTACATTTTTTTATTGGATGTTTTTTGTTTTTTTTGCTCAAAGAAAGCTTAGTTCTTTTCTTTTAAGAGCTTTGTGGTAACTTAATGGGGTATCTATAAAAAAAATTGCAACTCAAAGAAGAAAGTGTTTCAATTTTGTGTATTTGTGTGTAATGCTAGATTTACACGATTGAAATTTTTTTCAAAATTGCTCTTCAAAATGCTTCAAACTCGTGAAAACAGCAAAATTTCTTCAAAATTTATTTATTGAATAACTATCAAATAAATCACTATCAATAATATCACGTGTAAATCTAGCTTAAGTTTTATTAAAATGATAAAAATAAATGCCCTTATTCATAAAACTTACAACAGGTTTATAAGGTCCATACAAAATTTGCTTTATACACCTATTATAAACCTGTTGTAAGTTTTTATGAATAAGGGGGAAAAACTCCAACAAGAGCCTAGAAACGCCCGTGAAATGGTTCTGTGTGAGACCAACCGCTATTAATCTCTACCTGCGATTTTTTTTTTATTGAGCTTTGTCAATTCTACAGGTAGTTTAGAGCGCACGTAATATTGAATGAAATTTTTATTATCAAAGTAACAGGTACCCCTGAGACCCATTTTGAATCAAGTGGAAAGCCATTCTCTGAAATTTTATGACACTTGACTTTAAAATGTGGGTGGAGAGGTAGAAGTTAACAGGTACTTTATTATAATGTTACGTTTAACTTCGTTTTGTTGTAATCTCTTAAACAAAACGAAGCACAGATCATTAGATATGCGAAATATGTATTTCCGACAACTTATTGAAAAAATTCCCAACTTTTTCAAAATGTTTGCTAATTTGTGGATCGTGCAGGAAAATGATGGGAAAGTTGGACACATTACCGCTTATTCCAGATGAGAACAAAATCAATTCTGAAAATGATGACAGTTCTGCAGGAGATGATGGTTGTTTTACCTTTTCAGTAAAACCTATAAGACCTAATAATGAGTGCAGAAATCAGCAGCTGAACCTAGTAACTCCAAGAAAGGATTGGCAAAAAAAGCTAAAAATAAAGGCAATAAATAAGAAAGAAGAAAGATTGGCAATTTCAAAATTTATATATTAATTTTATTAAATTATTTATTATTATTATTCTCATTTAGTATTATAAGTAATAAATAGGAAAAAAAAAGAAAATAGTGCATATGGTAAAATTCAAAAACTTTGTTTTTTGAGTTAAAATATTGTTTTGTAGATATGCCTCTTGCTACTAAGTGACCACAAAGCTCTAAAAGGAAATGGTCTAAAGTTTATTTTGAGGAAAAATAAAAAAAAACTCCATTTTGAAAAAAAAAAAATAATAAAATGGGGGAAAATGAAAATGATACATGTGCCAAATATTGAAAAATCCTATTCTTTAGTTAAAAAATATTTTTTTTGATAGATATCCCACTCGCATCCCATTAGGCGATTATAAAGGCCTTAAAGGAAATTGTATAAGGGCCCAAATTAAAAAAAAATATTTTAGGAATGACTGAAGAAATAGCTATCTAAAGTCCTTTGGACAATTTTTGCTAGGACCAATAGGTGAAAAGTTACACTCATTTTAAAAAAAACCCCTGTATGACCAAATGTCCAATTTTGACCCCCTCTAACTCCGGCAGTTCTTGACTGATAGAGCTGAAAATGTGTCTGGCCTACTATCCAATAGTACTTGTTGCAAATTTCATCCAAATCGGAAGACATCGATTTTAAAAATTGGACACGAAATTGCCATATATTTAAACTCATTTATTTATATAAAAAAAAAACTTTTCTTATTTAGGCCAAAGCACAACAAATATGTAGTTTTAATTTATTTGATGCTGTTTGATCTTACAAAACTCTTGTACGAGTAAACAACATCAAACCAACTTGTGCTATAACAAGTGGTTACGCTTTTCTGAGTAAATTGTTGCCAAATGTGAACGTACCTTTAGTACTATTGTTACCCATGTGAAATTTTTATCAGTTTGAAAACTTAATGCTCTTTATCAAAGTATAGGTATAATAAGAACTATGGAAGAATTTTATGAAAACTCAGTCAGACGGGCTAATATTGTTAAATCGAACGGTATATATTAAGATGGGTGTTAGAATACTAAGTTTGAGGCCCTTATTTATTTTATTTTATTTTATTTATGTCTTTTATTTATTTAAGGATATCACATACAACAAGATATAAATCTTTTTAATTGCAGTATGTGATATTATAGGGATACAATCAATTTACACAATGCAATTAATTGCATGGAATTTTTTCCATTCTCTTTTAAAATTGCTACGTAAAATGTTGTGCATTTATACGATGAAATTTTACGTGCAACAAATCATGCAATTTTTGGACGTTTAATTACACACTCCTCTTTAGTTTTTCATTCGCAACAAAGAAAACGAAATTTTAAAATATAAATATAATATACAAAAAATATGCATATGTATGTATGGACATATGTATATAAAATAATATACATACATATACATAAATACCATATACGAAAATTTTAAAAAATTGAAGATTTAGTACAGAAGAAGTAATTGAAAATGTCAGAATAAGAATAAAACAGAATAAGTAAAACACAAACGAAGGTGAAAGGAAATGTCAAAAAATTGCATGAAAACCAAAAGTTGTGCAACTTTTTCTACCCCTCTTGCTTCTCTCCCCCGTTCACCAACAAACATCAATTGCATGTAATTAATGGCATGAAAAATTGCATCGTGTAAAGGGCCTATTTAAATCATCTTAAACCCATAATATCCTCCATATAATTGTGGTGAGAAACAAAAATTTCTATAAGCCAGACTGTATTCAATAATCTTGATTATCAAGCTTTTACTGTAAGTAAAAATGCATAAGAGTATTAAACAAAATAATTTTAAATACCCTTTGCTCTAAAAAATGTTGCAAGTTAAATGTGAAAAGTGTAAAAAAATCATTTAACAAACAAACACCCTCCCTCATTTGATGATGGGCTCATTTGCATGTCAGTTGGGCATAAAACATGCCACCAACTACTTTGATGCCACGCATTTTGTCTCATGATTATCATAATGATGATTTGCTGATCATTATCATCAACAGTTTTTTTTTTGTTTTATTATTTAAATACATATGTATGTAAATAGCAGACGTTTTGTGTTGGTTTACTTTTACACAGTATTTTTTTCATATAATTTATTTTTCAAAAAGGCAAATTGCATCATTAAGAAAATTAGTTTTCTGTATTTTATAAAAAAAACATGCATTTGGTTTCCTTCGATACCTACACACGAGTATTTAGATTGAAAAGAAAAACTTGCCGCTATTTTTCCTGGAAAATTTTTAAATGGTTTAATTGAAATTAGTTAAGGATTTATATTTAAAACAAAGCACAAATGATTTTTTTTTTGATAATAAATAAACTTAAAGAAATTTGTTTTATTTGTCAAAAAATACCATTTTTAAATTCTGATAAAATAAATTGTTTTGAACTTTTTACATTTTATTTAAAGAGTTAAAACCATTTTATCTATATATATGCAAGAGTAACGTGACTGACTGACTGACTGATTCATTCATCCTCACACAGCCCAAACCGCTAAAGCTAGAAACTTGAAATTCGGGTAATGGGTTCCTTTTACAACATGTAGATCTACTAAGAAGGATTTTTGGAAATTCGGTCGTTAGGGGGGACAAATGGTGCAAAAACGGGTAAAACCAGTACAAATAAATCTAGACATAATATTTTATATGCGTCCGCCTTTAATAAAAACAAGTAAGAGTGCTATATTCGACTATGCCAAATCTTTTATACCCTTCACCTTTGTTGTGGATGCATAATTATATACATACATACATACTATATATATTGGCCCATAATCATAGTCATAGAAAAAGCATACTTTAAGCAAAAGCATGCTTTTGTTTTAAATTCAGAACAAAATTTATATGTTTTTGTTGTTTAAAAGTCTACTTTTATGGGTCATTATATTGTAACGTTTTTACCTATTAAATATTATTACGTTTTTATTAAAAACGGTGGTTTATTTCCTTTAAATAAACCGGATTCTTTTTAATTGCAAAATAAAAGCGTCAAGTAGTTTGAAGAAAATATGTATAACGAGTCTTTATTTATTTAAATGTACACAAACACAATCATCGGCGTAGATAGCCCGGTCTGGGGGTGGCTAAGCCCCTCCCAGAAAAAATTTAGCCACCCCCAGAATTTTTATTCTTTTATTGCAAATTTTGGCAGAAGATATTCTTAATATATTTTGTAAACAAAATAGGAATCTTCGACTGAAACTATTTTTATTAATTATATTTTTTATTACTTTTATTATTAATACAAATTAGTTTAAGTGTTTTACTTTATTTTTTTAATGTTAATTAAATGACTGAATTTATTTTTTTAATTGACAATGTGATGATAAAAACCTGAAATATACTTTAATTTTTTTTTGTTTATTTAGTTTTAAACTTTAATTTAATGTTATATGTATTATAAAAATGTTTAATACTCTTTATTTTTTTTTAATAAAAATAAAAAAGCACAATTTTTTTTACCGTAAAGGGCTAGATACCCCCCCAGGAAAAATGCCTAGCTACGCCGATGAACACAATTAAAAAAAATAAGTGTGCTATATTCGGCTGTGCCGAATCTTACATACCCTCCACCTAAACGTACTAAGAAATACAAAAAATACGCTGGTTATAGAACTAGAATATTCTTGTTCTGTGTTTTCTCTTCAGTCTTAGTGCAAATTTTATTAGCATTTGATATATTGTTTAAAAGACAATTTTACGACCAACATAATTTATGTTAAATATTTTGAAATTTTATCTAATTTCGACCATTTATAATTAATGTAATTACCGATTCTTACTGTAATTTACAGAGTTTGTTTGATTTTCATAATAATCTTGATTGTAATTTAACAATTTATCAAATTAAAAGAACATTTTTTCATATTCACAACAAGTTAAGAAACAGAGTATAACAAAGGATAAGATATAATATGATTCTTTTTTGTTTGAATTTGATCTCAATAACATTATTTACAAAAGATTTATGGGTGGCATAGAAGAAATGGACCAATTATGGACTGATAGCTTCTAAATCCAGTATCCACTAATGTGATTTCTATGTATTTTAGGATTATATTGGTTGAATTTCATCTCAATAGCGTTATTTACAAGAGTTGTATGGTTGGTTGTTATGCTCGAAAGTGGACTTAATTCAGGAGCTATTATTGACTGACAGCTACAAAATCCAGTAGCTTAATTGCTATATAACTGATACTAATATGATTTCTGGATTAAAATTTTTGATCCATATAAAAGTTGGTTCGACATCGATATTTATTAGACATTTTTGTGGGTTTATTTGTTTTTTGGAAATGGTTCTTATATTACGGGCCGATCTTCTTAAATTTTGGAACAGTTATTTTCATGCATATGAGGATATTTCACGTCGAATGTCAACATAATAACGGTATATTTAAGATATATATTAGCATTAACGTGGATTTCGGGAGTGGACCTTTTGTGGAGGATATCGTCAAATATGGACCCATACTCTCAAAATCCAGCAGTTTGATTTAGGCATGTATGTAAATGATCCGTGTAAAATTTTGGATTGGTACCCTTATTTATAAGATATTTATGAGTGTTAAAGTGATTTTCGGAAGAGGAGTTTATAGGGCATACGGTTAAAAATAGACCGAAATTCAAAAGTTTTGGAAGAGGACTTTATATGGGGTCTATGGTCAAACATGGACCGAACAAAAAAAAATTTCGTGTTGCGATTTCTTTTTGCACAAAACTTATTTTTGCTGAATTTTGTCTTGATATCCCAATTTTATAGGCATTTATTTAACATTAAGCCATATTTCGGGAATATATATATTTGTATGGAGGCTATGAGAAATCATGGACCGATTCTTACTATTTTCCGCACACTTTCTTTTTTTATCATAAAAACAACGTATACAAAATTTCATGATATTATCTGCTATATATTTCAAAATATTGCAATAAAATGGACAAAAAATATCAAATTTTTATGGAGGTTGTCTCACATATTGGTCCATAACTCTGGTTGGCCTAAACCGATTTTGCTGATTTTAAATAGCAAACTTCTCGAAAGTCTGACAGAATTATTGAAAATTTGGATCCCGAAGATATCTGGGGACTTCAGAAAATTGATTTCAAAATCCAGACAGACAGACAGACAGACGGGCATGGCTTAATCGACTCCGCTATCTATAAGGATCCAGAATATATATACTTTATAGGGTCGGAAAATTATATTGTGGAAATTACACACGGAATGACAAACTTATATACATATACCTCTCTCATGAAGGTGAAGGGTATAAAAAGAGCCGACAGGTGTCTGGTACTTTTTTGAAATTCGAAATTCAAGTGACCATATGGGGTAAAAATAGTCCCCGTAGAACACTCCGTTAACGCTCCTACATAAATAAACATAGAAATACTATATTAAATGCATCTGACTCATATCAATAAAGACTAGAAATCTTTTTGGTACTTTTTTGAAATTCGAATTCCTATGGCCTAAAAATTGTATTCTTTTTTGGTCCTTTTTTATCAAAATGTATTTTCTCACTAAAAATTCCATGAACTATTTTTTTCAAATAGTACGTATTACGAATAATTACTTTTCACGGATGACAAAAAAGGGACAAAAACGGGGTAAAAGCGGACATTTGATATTATTTATTCAATTTAAAAATAAAAAAACGATCAAATTTTCTTCCATCCACACAAAAAACAATCCAGGGGCCAAATTGCCGCATTCGATATCGAGTAAAATTGATCGTAATTTTCTTATTTGGCATTATTAGGGCATTCGATATCGAGCAAGAAATTTAGTACATTTCATCATAATTTCGATATCGAAATCATTTTTCGATACGATAGCTCATGCGATCACGAACGCGGTAATTTGGCCCCAGAACATGCTATTCATGACTCAAATATAAAGGTGTAAAAAGGGCCAAATTTCAGTACACTTATATTGGTACTTTTTTGAAATTCATTTCTACTATTCTATTCTCGCAAACTATGCATCTGATCATGTTATTATCTTCGGCAAAGTTGTTGTGCTTGAGCCCGGAAAGGTTTCTGAGTTAGAAGGACCACGCCTACATTAACGCCCACTTTTTTAATTAATTACAAAACCTGCCGGGAAGGCCAGACCGCTGGACCGATCTTACTCAAACTTTGACGGGATATAACTAAGACTCCGGCATGACTAAGAATACTTTTTTCGAACGCCTACTTTTTTTCAAAATGAACAAAATCAATAAAAATTACTCAAAATTAATTGAATATTTGTGTAATGCCTTTCTTTCAAATTAATTTTAATTGGTGGCGTAGAAACGCGCGCAGGGTACAAAAATATTTGCAAACAAATAATCAATACATAGATAAAAACTTACCCCCTGGCCCACGATGTCGAACGATAACGTTAGCTTAGATAAGACACAAACTTGATTGTAGAATAAACAAACTTGATTATAACCTATTGTGGGCCGATCATCCAGAAATTTAGTGTCATGATGTCTGTGAATATAAATATTATATGTGTTAAACTTTATCTTGATATAAATACTTTTAAAAGATTTATGGAGGTTAAGTGAATTACGAAGAGATAAAGTTGTACCGTATTATTTGTATACATATGAAATATATTTGCGTTCAATATTAATTGGATACCAACATTTTTGAGAGAGTTATGCCCTTTGAAGTGATTTTCGGAAGCGGGCTTTGTATGGGAGCTACGAGTAATTATGGGCCTATCTGCACGAAATTTGTAGTTGTAAATTGGGTTAATTTACCACTAATTTTTGATGAAATTTGTGTGGATAATTACATAATTCAAACATTTATGATCGGTAAACCCCAATTTCGGGAGGATATTTGTATGGGGGCAAAGTGAAATAATGGACCGATTTCTGAGTCGATCGGTATACTTTAAGGTGGGTGTTGGGCCAATATTTCTGGGCGTTACAAACATCAGCACAAATCCAATATACACTCCCCACTATGGTGGTGTAGCGTATAAAAAGTTTAATTTCTAAAAAATCATTTTGTACTTTGTTTCTTCTCCATATTTTTCCATATTTTTTTCGCTAACGAAGTAGCGGGTTGCATGCTAGTTTCATTATAAATTAAAAAGTCGGGTTTCTTGTTGTCAAATATACATATACATACGAATTTATGCATAGATTATCTCCCAGATGCTGGTAATTCCTTTGGAAATATAGTATGTACAATGTGCATACAGACACGGATCTTTTTCTAGGTTTTGACTTTTTAACTTAAATCTCCATGAATATCAACAAAACAATGTATGTATACCTATGCATACATATCTACATATGTATGTGGTATGAATCTCTCCAGGTAAATAATGCCCACCACCCTTTTACAAACAACTGTTTAGGCTTAAAACTTGAGAAATCTTGAAAAATCACTGTAAAGAAAGACATGACAAACAAAAAATCCTTGTTTAAAACTTTTGACTCTTTCCAAATATTTGGCATAGATTTGTCATAGAAAGATGCTCGAGCTGACATGATTAAATCCATTACCAGAGGATAAACGCATTAAGTAGCTAAAGTGGTCAACAACTGTTTATTGATCAACATTAGTAAACGGGTTAAGGCGTTACTAGCGAACATTTCAACCTCTACTCATATGTACTTGTACATACATTTACATAAATTAACACTTACAAGGAGAGGCAGAGCAAAAACAGAGGTGGAGTTTAAAATATCATCAGCAGCAGGTAAGAAAAAATTAAAATTATTCTACTAAAACCACAGCGCAGCGAATGTGATTAACCCTTCTTTGTTTGATCTCATTTATCTGCCACTAACATGGAATTACAAAAACACTGCTACTCTTACACAGCGTTTTATGGATCATTTAAGAGGCGTTATTTCTTGTGCTTCTGGAAAAACCATTTTAAACATTGCCCTATTGTTTAAATGTAAAATTCATTTATTCAATTTAGATGAAATTCAATATGAACAATAGAAATCTTCCAACAGAAACAATAATCCATTGGTTGGCCACAAATAAAAATGTAGGGATAATTATAAATGTTGATTCTTGTTTCTGGTGTGGCATATGCAAGACTGCTAGAAAGATTTGCATTTTTATTGCCATTCAAAATGCTGCTTCTTTTAGCCACAGTGCTTGTTAATGTGGTTAACCCAACATATTATGGATGTGAATTTTGTTTTTGGTGTCTCTATTCAAGTAAATTTAAGTTAGAATTTAAAAAAAAAATTATGGAAAATGTTGATTTTGTTTAAGATTTTATATATGTACATTAGGGTGGTTTTATTGAATATGGGAAATTTTTTTTTTTGAAATTTGTAAGTGCTCACACTTAGAAAAGTTCTATTTAGTGTTAAAATACAATTGTAAAAGCTTTAGCTCAATCGGACTATGCCTTCCCGTGCCGAAAAAGACCCAAAGTTTTCGAAAATGCACCTATCTAATAAAATTGATAGTTGTTCGGTTATAACTTTTTTTATATCCGCGACTGTATTTCTTCTTTTTACTCTCAGTTTCTAATTTTCAGATTTTTCCATCGCCGGTAAATACATCGTCAGAAGCCATTTCTTCCACTTCCGATTCAGAAGAGAATGAGATATTTTGTAAATTTTCTATTGCAGTGAGAAAAAGAACACATTTTATAGATTCCAATATTTAATTTTTTTTATTAAACTTGGGCAAATATGGTAGAAACTTAGTTTTTGAGTTTTGAGTTTTGCGGCTTCACAGAGGGGTAATCCAATGTTACGCATATTATAAAAAATGTGTTGTATGTACTTGATGGGTTGATGGTAGTTTGCTGCCGGTTATTTGTTGAGATGAATCTCCACTTAAATAAATCTGAGTTTTAGCACGGATATGAACATTGAACAAAGTACTGCCATTTTGACTTAAATATCTTTCTTGTACGAACTGTTCACTTAACACAAAAACCTTTAAATGAATATTTCTCTTAAAGTAACATTACAAGTGCAACTTCAAAATCAAATTGGGGACTCCCCGATTTTTAATTTCTGCTTGAATATTTTAAAGTCAATGTAATTACCTTTCATTTGATAGTAAATTTATTGTAATAAATTATGGCATTTATAACTAAAGCAGAAACATGGCGCTATTTCGTGAAAAACAGGCATTTTTGAAAACTTTGAGGCGCTTTCGGCACGGGAAGGCATAGTCCGATTGAGCTAAAATTTTCGCAATTGTATTTTAACACTAAATTACATAATTCTAGATGTGAGCACCTTTAAAAATCGAAAATGCATTTTGAAAAACCACCCTAATGTACATACATATGTATGTATATTTTAAAATTATATAGAAAATTAAACATTTTTGTAAAAAAAATGATCAGGACATGAAGTTAATAAACTTTATTAACCTCAGCTCAAATAATATTGAATAGATTAGAATCGTGAATAGCGTTTATTTTTATACCCTCCTGAATGAGTGTAAATAAGTTTGTCATTCCGTGTGTAACTACTGAGAAATACTCATCTGAGACCCAACAAAGTATACATATACATATATTCTTGGTCCTTACGACCAATTCTAAGTCGATTGAGCCATGTCCGTCTGTCTGTCTGGCTGTGTAAAACACTATACCGTCCAAAGGACAAAACTAAAATCAACAAAGTTTACAAAAACCCGTTTATAGTTCTCCTAAGTTGTTTTGTATTGAAAATCAGCAAAATCGGTATAGTAGAACCAGAGTTATGGATCAAAATGTAAGACCACCTCCATAAAAATTTGATGTTTTCTTTTCTTCCAATTTTTGTTATACATATTGCAGATATTTCCATGAAAATTTACATACGTTGTTCTTATGACAAAAGAAGAAAGTGTGGGGAAAATAGTAAGAATAGGTCCATGATTTTTCATAGCCCCCATACAAAAATCTTCCCGAAATATTGCTTAATTATACATAAATGCCTAGAAAATTGGAATATCAATACAAATTTCAGCAGGAATAAGATTCATGCAAAAAAAATCGTAAAACGAAACTTTTTTTTTGGTTCGGTCCATGTTTGACCATAGACCCCATATAAAGTCCACTTCAAAAATTCACTTAAATACATATAAAATTGGTATAAATAATTATTATTTTTAGTTGAACTGTTAATTTTTAAGAACAATTATTATTTTTATTTGAACTGTTAACTTTAAATCTTTGATATATCTTTTATTTCGGCTCGAGTTCATTAAATTTAATTTTCATTAAGTTTTTTTTAACTAAAGGTAGGAATTGTTACATGAAAATTATTATTAGAATTTATTGATAATTTTTCGGCTGTTGGGGTATAAATAATGTTAAACGGTTAAAATTTTACATAAATAATCCTTATAGGTAAATAAATTGTTGTACTAAATTTTATAGTAGTCAGCCCATAATTGGTCATATCTCCCATATAAGGACCACATCCGAAAAAGCCATCCTAATATAGATCGTATAAATATCGGTACCGACTTTGCACAGATCATTTATATATATACAAAAATCATCCCACAAAATTTTATGAATTTCGGTCCATTTTTAACCGTATCCCCTATATAAAGTCCTTTTCCGAAAATCACTTTAATACTCATAAATCTCTTATAAATGGCGGTAGCGATCCAAAATTTTACACGGATCATTTACATACAAAAACAAACTGCTGGATTTTGAGAATATCGGTCCATATTTGACTATATCCCCCATATAAGGTCCACTTCCGAAATTCACGTTAATACTAATATATTATTATGTTGTTATTATTACGTTATTATGTTGAAATTCAATGTGAAATATCCTCATATGCATAAAAATCACTGTTCCAAAATTTAAGAAGATCGGCCCATAATTTGTCATAGCCGCGATCCTTACGAATCGCTAACTATCGCCTACGCCTTACAACTAAGCGATGAATACGCGAGCGTACCAAGTAAGTATTTTTTTTTTTTTTCTAAAAACACTTTATGCTGACAGCAATTTTGATGACTTTTACGATGTGAATCGCGCGCCATCGCCTACGCCTTACACCTAAGCGATGAATACGCGAGCACACACAAGTAACGGGAAATATCCTTACAACAATCAAAATATTTTCGTATTCTTTATCGTTTAGAGATCAATGTTTTTTCGGTGCATTTTTTTTCTTGTTGTTTTGTTCAGGTAACGGTAACATAAATATTTGGTTTCAAGAACAATTAGCAAAATTGTCAGTTTGTTAGAGAACGTGATACTCAGAGGTATGGATTTTATACGATTTTATTATTAACATCTTTCAAAACTACTTCGCACAAATTTCTTATCTTTCTTATTTTCTTCCCATTACAGAGTCGCCCCACCATTCGTGAATCGCCTGACCATAGTTTAATGATGACACGCGATTCGCCTAATGATCGCCCGCGAATCGCCGTTGAGTTGGGTATAGTCGCGGCGATTGATCGTGTGCGATCATTAAACTACGGTCAGGCGATTCGCTAAAACGATCGCCTGTGTAACTGTCGCGATTCGCCAGCGAATCAATTAGATTTGGACAATCTAATAATCTGCAAATTTATTTATAAACAAAGCATTAACAAAATATCCTAATTAAAATAAAATAATAAAATATAAAATTTTGAAAAATTTGATAGATTCGCCGTTTTTATGTTAAAAAAAAGAAAATTATAATTCGCACTCTTTCCTGTATTAAAATTAAAATCAAATATCAATAAAATTTGCATTCAATCATGGTGTAACTATACAAGGTGAGTGCAGTAGCACAGCTAAATGACTTTGTTTACAATTTACTTATGTCAAAATGCCTGTTGTTTCTGTATTGTGTCGTGTTTGTTGCTGATTTGCACTCACCTTGTATTTATAACTGCACCATGCGTTCAATCATGTATAAATTTTTAAGCTAAAATCTTAAATCTATTTTCATTCAAATAATTAGAACTATACTAAAGAAAATTTGAATAAATACAAGTCCTCACAAAGCTCTCAAGGTCTAAAATTGTTCTCCTCGAGTGAAAGTAGGAATTTATTGATTTGGACATTATGGTAATAAAACAGGGGTGCAGTCTTAAATCCACGAAAGTTGTATCCCTATCAAAAGTATCAGGCGAACATCAGAGAACCGTTTTGCCATTTTGGAGAAATGAAACCAGCGTAACTATAAAGTTACCTTACTTCTCTGGTGTTATATAAGCAATATACACATAACCAAAATAAAGGCGAATCTATAAACTATTGAATAATTACAGAATTTAAATCTTTCAGATAAGCTTAGTTAAGAGAAGCAAAGGTCTTCAAAACATCATTAAAGTTATTAAATAAACAATTGTTTAATAGCGGTTTCAAAATAAAGAATATCATGAAGATAAAAAACCGAGAGATGGAATTCTTCAACCACTTTTTAGAGTTGAAACAGGTGAAAGGAAATTTAAAGAAAACCATGATATGTATAACTTATATTATTTAATGAATAAGAAAATTATAGTAGAAGAACCGTACACACGACTCAGGACTCGTCAAATGCTTAAATGTCCAAGTATATTGCAAGTTACCCCCGTTTGTGTTGTGTGTGGAGATCACATACTCGTATATGATATGATTCAATGGTAAAACTTGCAGTGGAAAACATACTGTCAATTAATGTGTCTGTATCATACACTCAATGATCAAACTTTCATTAACTCAGAAATCTAAAGCTTCCCCTGTAGAACCACTTACATACTCGTACACTATCAATCATACACGTAGTAACAACTCATTAGCTAAAAATTTATTTTACACCGATTCGAATCATAACATAACATAATGCCCGTTTTTAATTTTATACGTCTGGAATTTTATGAATGGCATTCGCCATCTTAAGAACGAATCCATGTGTTTCCTATGAAATCAATGCCAAAGTGATTTCCGTACCACATTTGATGTCTTTCTATTTATGCTTTGGATTTGGAATAAATAAGAATGAGTAAAACAACATTGATTTTGCAGACAAGTCGTATTGATGTTTATATACGATTATTTTTTATGAGCTACTTTATTTCAAGACTATTTTTTAATTTGAAGATTTGCTTTTAGTATTGTTAATACAGTCCAACACTCTTTAATTAAAACCACATGAATTTACGCATTCTTATGTAAGGGATCCACAGTACACATTCAAGATTACAAAAATATATTATCAACTTAAGACCAGGAAACTAGAGGACCTGTGAGATTTAGATATCGGTATGGTTACTAAGATTAATCCACTTCCCGATACGTTAGACAAGTATCTACAAGTAAAAAACCAGTAAGAAAGTATAGTCGGTCAAGCCCGACCATATAATACCCTAGACCCAATATATAAATTAAAAAGGTTTTCAGAAATGGGCGCTATATGGGAGATATTACCTATTATGGACCGATCATCCAAAAATTTTGTGACATGACTTCCGTGAATATAAATATTAAGTGTGTTAAACTTTATCTCGATATAAATACGTTTAAAAGATTTATGGAGGTTAAAGTGAATTACGAAGAGGGTCCTATAAGAAAGTTTTGACTATTTATGAACTGACTATTATAAAATTAGGTGTCATCCTATTTGTACATAAGAAACTCATTTTTGTTAAATTTTATTCGGATAACAACATTTTTAAGAGATTTATGGTCCTTAAAGTGATTTTCGGAAGTGGGCCTTATATGGGAGCTACGACTAATTATGGACTGATATGGACAAAATTTGTAGATGTGATTTATCTTCATTTGTAACTCATTTGTGGTGAAATTTGTTTGATCGTTAAACTCCTATTTCGGAAGGACATTTGTATGGAGGCCAGGTGAAATAATGGACCGATTTTCACCAGTTTCAATCCCATCCATCCTTGGGCCAAAAATACATCATGTATCAAATTTTATTAAAATTGTGACCTGTACTCTGCCGACAAGCTTTACTTGGACAGCCAGACAGGACGGACGGACATCGTTAAATCGACTCAGGAAGTGATTTTAATGATATTAAGAAAACCAATAAGTTACAAAGAAAACACTACGTTCAATAAAGTTAAATCTGGGCATCTCTAACAAAGACCTCGCAAAAAATACGTAAATGACCAGTGTAAAGCACCGGAAGAAGAATATGTGTGGTTGCTGGTATATGGTTGGTCAAGCCCGACCATATAATACCCTACACCCAGTATATTTGAAAACTGATTTTCAGAAATGACAAAACGACCGCCAGTTAAAAAAGTGTTACCAACTTAAAATTGTGTACATCTAAAAAAACACCCTATATAATTTGAAATAAATCCGTAATTGTTTCTGAATCAATTTATGTATGTATTTGAGCTAATGCACCTGAGGGAATTTGCAAAAAAAAGGGAAATAAATCTGTAATTTCTAAACGTTAAGTCCAATTGCAATAAACGTTTTGAATTTGTATCTCAAAAACCAATCAGGAGCGATGCCAGCGGTCCCCAAAGTGGGGCACCTTGAGTATGTGAGAAATTGAAAACGATCCCAATTTTTCCCTTGTGATTCGATTTGAATAATTATACTATATATGTACATATATATGAAATTTACTACTCAAGTACTAAATTTCTTCGTATTATCTCTTACAGTTTACGAGATATTCGCATATGAAAATTAAATTTTTAATCTGGTTTTTTGCTAATAGTGAATCCAAATTTTTGCCGATTTATATTTTTGTTGAATAATAACACTTTTATATACATAGCTAGTAAAAAAAGTGTTGTTAAACATCATCACAAAGTCTGAAGTTATATGCTTTTAAAATTTGAAAAATATTAAAAATTTGATTTTTGGGCATTTTTCGACATAAAAAAGTACTTCTATTATTACTTTACTTTTCAATAAGACTTGCATATAATGTACATATTTATAATTTTCGGATAGCTAACTTTAAAGGAAATATGGTACGAGTATATAAAAAAATTAAAAAACTTTGTTGCCGAGGGAACCAGAGTCATTCAAAATAAATATAGCTATTTTTATGTAAAATTTAATTTTAGGCCAATTGTTATTAAATGTTGCATTATCGATATCCCAAAATAATAATAATAATTTGATAACACCGCCCCTGGTATAGACAATATGGCGAAATATTTTAAAAAAAATCACTTTTTGAAACTTTTAAAATTTTTTGGGGAATTGTGAGGTATTTTATAACAAATTATGCATAATTTTATTAAAAAATATTTATAAATAAAAAAAGTTTTATTTGAATTTAAATTATTTTTGCTTACACAAAAACTCAAAATAACACATATTTGCATTGTTTTCTAAAAAAGCTCTCTATGAATATCTTGTTATTGTATTTTAAAAAAACTAGACACAATTTCCTATTAATTTTAATTTGTTAATAAAAAAAAAATATAATGGCTATTACAGCTTTCACCCAAGATTTTAATTGATTTATGTATGTTTAGTTAAATGATTTGTTCGATTTAAAATTAGGATTGGCGATAAGCTTTTAAGCGCTAAGTTTGCCTCTTGGTATGGACAGGCCACGGTATTATATAAGATTTTCAATTTGTATTTGTGCGTTTTTTTTTTTTTTGTTTTGTTTGATCGTACGGTGCTAGCATTAGAGATTTGTTTTTGCAAGTTTTAAAGTTGCGATAAAGACACGGTTTCCATGCCAGACGCTAAAAATTTTCATCTTTCTCTGAAACATAAACTTTGCCAACGTCATCGTAGCATGGAAAGTTTATGTCCATAATTATATCTTTAACCTCTTCTATTTAAAATAAGTATACACAGCTTGCCTATATTTGCCTCATATTGCCTATGAGATACTTGCATTTGAAAAAAAAATGGAATTTCTTGTGTAAATAGCAAAATAATAAATAAAAGTATTTAGTTATGAGTAAAATATGTTGCAAAGAGCAAAATATGCACTAACAAATCAATTCAAAAATTCTTAAAATTGTATGAAACGAATTAATAACTAACTCATACATATATGTATGTTTATACGACACATAGCAATAAATATGATATTGCACATTTTTTATTGCCCTGATTATTATCAATTAAGCATACGATATTAAAAGGCAATAATAATATTATTCTTTATTTGAATGAATTCGTAAAAAAACACCGTCTCCTTCGATTCATCAAGAAAAACTATTTTTAAAATTTATTTTTTAGAAACGAAATAAGACATTTTTTGTCGCGTGTTTTATGTTTAAAAAACTCAACATAAATCGGCAAAACGCCAACCATATTAAATTTCGTCAAAATGTTGATCCTTAAATCAACAAAATATCAAGATATTACAATACATGTCATTATTATCAAGTCCTGTCAATAAACATGTACATATGTATGCATGCGCGACTGATCATTGTGCAGCATTATTTAGGTTTGTGTCGCGTAAAATTAAACGTAATGCTAAGGAAATTTGTATTTAAAAATAAAACGTCATAAGAGCAACATTAGTAAAACAAATGTTTTCTCAAAAACTGTTTAATATCACTCATAATAACTAACGAAAATATCCTTATATATATCCTGCTGAGTATTTCTTTGTTGAAAATTCCCCGAATTCTCAAATGGGGAAAAAATTGGCTGAAAACGTACTCGTAGTTTCGAATATTTTCATGTTGTTGAATAAAACTAAAAACAGTGTACTCGTATAGTTTGTTATTTCTGTAAGCAGTATTTACTTGCTTTAATCTTTTACGATGTCGCCCATGGTGCATTGAATGAAATTTCAAATAAACTGAGAGTGGGTGTGTGTGAGTGTACGTATACAAATGAATAATTTAATTTTCGCAATACGGAAACGGATCTATGTAATATAAGTATATAGATGGATTTTTAAAAGCTTTCGAATTTGATTTAAAAAACACATTTAAAAGAAATGTTTTATAATTTCTTTATTTAAGCAATAAGGTCACATTTAAATTTATATAAAAATGTTTTATATATTTATATATATTTAGATCCAATATTTCTCAATGGACAGCTTCTTCAGGGATAAAAAATTTAAAAATTGTAATATCCCTGAGGCAAGTGGCGATTCTCGCAAGCTTGAGCCTAAATATCAAGGTCCATACATTATTGCACGTGTACTCGGATGTGACAGATAATTGATCGCGAATATCCCTGGGTCCCAGATAAAAACCCATAAGTTCAGTATGGGTACTCAATCCTGACAAAATGAGAAGATGACGTAATTCATCACCAGAGTTTATTTTTGAAGACGACGGTGAAGTCCATGCAGGACTGTCAAGTTAATAAATACTTATAAGGAAATACAATACTGACGTGTGACAGATAACGCGAGGAAGGTGGGGAATGAGCAATAATAGGAAGAAGACGGGGTTTTTGAGGAAAAAGAGAAGTGATGCGCAGAGTCTTAAAGAGAAAGAAGCTAATTTTGTGAAAAAGACTTGAATAAAATGGTTATTTTGTTAAATATTAAAGAAAACGTATTTTCATTTTAAATAATCTATTTCGATCGATTTGTGCCATTTGACACAGATTTCTACTTTACATTGGTATCAATAAAACTGAATTTTTCAAACACAAATTATTTCTTATGCCAACTTACTTCTAGCCTTAAATTTACCCAGTCTGTACAAAGCAAAACAAACAACTAATTCCTAATTCCCGAGATTTTTTTCAAATTTACTTCTTTAATTTATTAACTACAGAGAACTTAACATTCAAAAAAATGTTTGGCTACTGTTACCGCTAAGCCACCACTGCCCACAAAATATCCTTTCAAATCAATAAGCGTTACCGCTGAAATACCGCTACTTTTAATGCCCAATCTAGATGCTTTATGTGCTAAATAACCTTGAACACATCCTTCAGACAGTCAAAATTATGAAAGAAACATGTATCAAAATATTTTACGCTACGATACTGTAGAGAGAGAGAGAGAGAGAGAGAGACTTCAACCTTTCCGGTGCCAATTTTTTTAAGCTTATTAATCAATCATATTCATTTACCCTTGAGTCCCATGCACTTGACTCGCATTCGTCAGTCTGGAAATAATACTCATAACCTCGATAAGTTGTCGTATAATCTAAGCTATTGATATTATGTTGGAGTTGAGAGTCTTGATTGATACAGGGATGCCCACGTGAACGTCTGGAGAGTTACTCCTCGGAATCTTCCCGCGGCTGCTTAAATTTTCAGCTGAAAAATAATAGAGGTATTGAACAGTCTCATAGAATTCAATAGCCCTTTTTCATCTATGGTATGTATGAACAGATGAAAGGAACACTTTATACAAAAAAGGCATAAAAATAATATACATACTCGTACATACAGTGGTTGACAGCTTATTTTATGCAGTTTTTGTTTTTTTATTTTTTGTTTTTGTTTTTAAAGCTCCATAAAATCAAAATGAACAGGAACTTAAAAAATATCACGATATTTATTGAACGTGTAGCAGTGCCCTATAACATTTTTTCTTTGAAATGTCACCAATTTCTTTTTTAATATTTATAGTATCACGATATTTATTGAACGTGTAGCATGCAATATTGATGGATCGCGATCCATATCGCAGAATGGCCTAAAATATGAAATCCAGATCGCGGATCGTGGATCTCGTGATAAATATTAAACGTTTAGCATTTTCAGTCAGTATAAAGTGACAAATAAAAGAAATAATATAAAATAAAGTTGAACAAACAAAATAAATAATAAAGAGTAATGGCAGAAGACAGTGAAAGCAAGTGGGTTCTTCAATGAAAAAGCAAGCAAAAACGACCCGCACAGCACAAAAATAACAAACAAAAACTGACGCAATAAATATTGAACATACATACAATATACGCTCGTGATCCATCAATACTTTTAAATGGATCGCGATCCAAATATCACGATATTTATTGAACGTGTTGCAGTGCCCATAGTCTAACAAACATAAAAACATATACATACATATGTATGTACATACGAGTATAAAATAACAAAAAAAATCTAGTTTTTTTTTACGTCACAGCTTTCTTTATGCAGTCAATTTTTAATGTACCGATAGCTCAATGCAGTATTGTTTGTTTTTCATTTTATCTACTTCTATCAATATTTTCTGTTGAATTATGAGTGCGATTTTGTAACGTCAAGTGTCAATTTAAAATAGTTCAAATGAGTCCGCGTACAACGAAATTAGTTTTAAACCATTTCCCAAATGGCCACTCACAGCAAAAAATAGCAGAATTGGTTAACATTAAAGTTGCTCCAAAAGATTGAGCGCTGCATCCGTGAAAAACAAATAAAATTTTCAATGAGCATGATTAGCGACACAGTTTAGAAAAATGAGGGAAACCCCAAAGCTATCAGATTTACAACTGTCCTCCGAAGTTGAAACTGACCTGGACAAACGATGTTGTGTTGAAACTGTTTGTAGTGTCTTGCGCCAACATGATTTTAATGGCTGATATAAACTCGATAAACAGACTGTGCAGGATAAATTTCGCCAAGAAATATGCATTTTGAAATGCGATCATCTTTGCCGTTGAATCTAAGTTCAACATATTCGGTTCAGATGGTATGCCGTATGTTTGGCGAAAACCAAATACAAAACTCAACAAAGAAAACTTAAAGGCAACAGTGAAGCATGGTGGTGGCAGTGACATGGTTTGGTATGTCAGCTGCTGGTACCGTAGACAAGTTTAAGCACCTCAAGATTGTGAAAGCGCAGAGAACCAACGATCCAAAGCACAAACCGGATATTGTGCAAACGTGGCTAATATATAACTGCCAACATTTCATGGCATCGCCACCACAGTCGCAAGACCTGAATTTTATCGAAAATTTATTGTAAAACAGCATAAGGAAACAAAAAAAAGTCTAACAAAAAAAAAAAAAAAAACGATTGCCCTGCTGTCGACAAAATAATCATTTACATATAAACGTGTGTATTTTATTTTTGACATATTTTAGTCGGTAGCCTGCTATGACGTATGTGTTTATTGCTAAATAGTTAATATTTATGTATGTATGTATGTATATGTAAATAATTCGTCACTCTCAATATGATGATGATCAGTCCATATTTGATCGTAGCCCCCATGGTGAAATTAAATACCAGGTGACCGCATTGCTACAACAATTACAACAAGGCAAGAACAACAGGCATTTTTCTATATGAAAAACTTTCGTCACTGTCAAAAAGTTTTTTTTTTATATAACTTTTTGGCATTTTCAAATTCACCATGAATAATCAGCTGGCGCTACGCTATCACCTAGTATTTAAATTCACCTTGGTAGCCCCCATATAAAGTCTACTGCCAAAAATCACTTATGTAAATGCGCATAAATCTCTTATAAATCTCCATAATAGGTGATTCGGTGGTGGGTATACGAGTATAAGAGTCGGCACTCTTAATTGTTTTAGTTTTTCTTTGTTAGACTGTGGCACCATCACAAATATACAACCGTGTATATTTTTCTTTAAAGTACCTTTAACACTCACATTTATTACAACTCTGTTTTATTTAAATTTAAGTTTCAGTTGATTGTTTTTCCATGAATTGTTAACACGCCGTTTCTGAAGATTAGTTAATAAGTTTGTTTTTTAGTAATAGCATTTAATATTGATTAATAAAATAAAGCCAAAAGACTATAAATTGTCTTTTTAATGACACCAATTTATTTTTTAAGTTCCTGTTAGTTTTCTTTTTATGGAGCTTTGAAAATAAAAAATGCACTGCATAAAATAAGCTGTGAGCAACTGTATATTGTTATATTATAGTTTCTACTCCTCTTTTCTCAATACAAACATAACCAATTCTCTTCATTTCATCATTCATCATTTCTTTTAAAATTTCATTTAGGTAATTTATAAAACCGTTTCCATTACTTTTTAAGTGAAAAATAGCTGAACATATGTAAGCATCTTTTGAAATACCGACATACAAATAAATAAATAACTTCAAATTAACGTCTAATAGTCAAGGTTGATTTCTATGTGACAGTTTGAAACCATATCAAAAAGAATAAGGAAGGGTATCATTAGAAACCCTTTAACCAAACTTGACATTATTTTCCATTATCATTATTATGAAAAACTCAAACGAATTTTAAGAATTCCAAATTAAAATTTCCAAAAGTTAAAATGATTTGAGTCAAGGTGATCTTAACTCTTTTATTTTTCAAAAAACTCTAAAAATACCTATTTAACCCTTAAATATGTATGTGTGATAAGTCGAAAAGTCATGCAAATGTTGAAAATAAAACACACAAGTCAAACAGAAATGTCCATAAATTGTCACATACATTCCCCAAACAATGATATTTTATGAGTTTCCGCTAAAAACGCGAGCTCTACATTTAACAACGACTATGTTTATGACCGAATGAGAGAGGAACAGCCATTTCAACGAAGTAACGAACAATGAATTTCGAAGATTGTAGTTTTTTTGTCTGTAGTTTAGTTTAATTTTTATGATCATGATCATGTTTTTCTTACAGCCTTGCTCTAAATATATTTAAAATGTTTCAAAAAATTTAGCTCAACACACAAAATCTATAACATTCTATTGCTTTCTCAGAGTCACTCCTTCTCTCTCATAAATTTTTTTTGTGCGCTTTAAAAAATCATGATCGTCAGTGTTGTATGAAATTCAGCGAATTACCTGCTTGATAACATATCATTCGCTACAAATTCATAGAATAAAGAAAGGTTTTTTGTTCACCAAAATTATTTGTTTGTTTATTTATTTGTTGTATTTCGATCTTTTTCGCCTTTCACACCGTCATAAAGTCATTTCGTATATTTCCTAAAGTCATAACATCATAAATTTTACTTCCTTTTTGTCTGACACTTCTTTGAGTTTCATTATGGTCATTCATTATGATCATGTAAAATGCTGTGATTTCACGGTCACTGATCGTTTCATAGTATCTGCATTTTTTCCCAAATATTTTGTTTTTTTTTTCCTTGCCATTTTCTTTCTGTCCAGCATTCTACATCTTTATTGCCTTTAAAATATTTCGTAGAATTTTTCTTTGCCGTTTTTGTAAATTTTAATTTTAGAAAATTTGTATTTCTGCCTGTCTCACCATTTGCCTGCCTGCATTTATTTTATGACTTGGTCATCATACATCGATCAACATTTTATAATGGTAGAGGCTTAAGAGAAAACTCGCGTTCTCATGTCTTTTTCGAGTTGATTTTTCGCTTTCCTCGTTTACTCATGATCATCGCGCCCATTGTTAAGTCATTGTTAAACGTGAATGCTTGTTATTGTGGTTTTTATTACTCGCTCGTGCGGTTGTAATATTTCACAAAACGGTGGAAGTAGTAATATAACATGTACTTGTATGGCTATTATTATTATTTCATTGTTTTGGTTTTGTTCCTGTGCGGAAATAGAATTGGGAAATTAAAGCAAAGTGTTCATTCGAATACAAATTGCAGTCAAATTTTTTAGGATATTCTGTTATATATGTATATATGTAGGTCAACTTAAGTGAAGACAAATATGACACATAACCTCATCCTTTGCATTTAGTGAACATGGCAACTTCTTGGAAATATGTGTAAGTTTTGCCTGTCTTCTCCCCTAAACAGTTCGAATTTTAAAAAAGTTCCAAAAGTATGTCATTTCTTTTTTATTAAGAAAGTGATTTTTTTAAAGTGATTTTTTACCTTTACTATATGTAATTTCCTTCAGCATACAATTTATAGAGAATTTTTTGTAAGAAATGTCGAGACAACATATTTATTTTATTTATTTTTATTTATTTATTTATTTATTTATTTATTTATTTATTTATTTATTTATTTATTTATTTATTTATTTATTTATTTATTTATTTATTTATTTATTTAATCAATACAGTACAACAAGAACTAGTCTTATCTAATAGTACTGGGGAGATAGTGGCACAATACGATTTTGTAGGTAAAAAAATAAAATAACTTAATACTAATTTTAATAAATAAAAGAAATTTAAATCAAATAAAATTTAGAAAAAAACAAAAATATTAAACGATATTTCAAAAATTACAAAAATTATAATGTTTAACTTAAAGAAGAAGAAAGCAAATAAACATACTAACATCAAATAAATATAAGTTAACACATTAAATATCTAAGAGTTATATATAATTAGTTTATTGTTACCCTAAACGATTAAATATTGCAATTTTAAAATACTTTGCATTGCTAATGGTTTGAATATTAAGGGGAAGTTGGCGCCAAAGATTGATAGCATTGTAGAAAAAATGTCTTTTCGATATATCTTTTTTAATGCGAAAGGTATTTACCCTCTTTCCTCGGTCAGACCTTGAAAAGATTATTCTATTGTATAGGTATTCAGGCTGCTTAGTGTAAATTACTTTATGAAAAAATAATAATGTTCGAAGCTTTAATAGGCCATCAAATGGTATATTACATATTTGTCTAGAGTACTGTGAGATTCTGCTTCGCCTACTGCGGCCAAACACATATCTGGCAATATTATTGTACGTTACATTAAGCCTTTTCATACTTAAAGTATCACAGTTAGTGAATAGTTCACAACCGTACAAGAGCGTTGGCAATAAATATGTTTTAGCAAGTAACATTCGAATATCAAAAGGTGTGTAATGTTGCGATATCCAAAGGTTTCTCAACATCGTATATGTTTTACCACATATAACATTTATGTGATTAGACCAGTCTAATTTCTTGTTAAATATTACTCCTAAATTTTTGGCAGTTGCGTATATTGTGATTATAGAGTCTCCGATCAGAATTGGTGGTAACATAGTTTGCAATGATTCGGTTTTACCAATTATCATAGCTTTAGATGTCTTGGCATTTACGTAGGTATTTAAAATAAACCGTATCCAAATTAGTTTTACTTTATCCATATTATGGCCGCAAAAACCCAAGATCCACACAGGGAGTGGTCTTCGAGGATTTAGTGGTGGCGATGGTGGTTAACAAGAATCCCCTTCCCTATGTTGTTTTACATATAAACACAACATTTTATTTTGATGGCGTAAAAAACTCCACAGGGTTTCAGTGACCTTCGATATGCTTTAATATCACTCTCTCTCTATGAAATATAAAACTTTTTTTTATCACTCTCTCTATCTCTCTCTCTGTTTTTAAAATTCTCTCCTAACATTTTTCCTATGGTTTTCTTGTGTGGTTTTAAAATTTTTGGTCGCTATGGTCGCAGTTTGTAAAGTAATTTTGTGTTTTTCTATTTACTTTGCCCAGTGAGGTGCATGCCCTTGCTTAAGAGCATTTTTAATATCAATGCATTTCAATATGTGTGCATTGATTTCGCAGAAGTCTTATCGTCTCTCCGTATTCAGTGTTCTATTTGCACTTTAGTATGTGCAAATGATCGTAAATATTTTGGGTGATAATTGTTCGTTAATCATCTCACTATAACCTTGACACATTCGTTTCGTGTCCTTTTCTTCGTCACATTGAGATTCATGGCTCGATGTGTTTGTGAGTATGTACCTATTTAGTTTTGTAACCGTATGAAACGAATTGAATTTTCTTTTTATTCTATCAATTTTGCTAAATTTTGCCATGCTGTATTCCGAAACCGATTATTTTGGTTGTGTGTACATTTATTTCTGGGGTTAGCGATTTTTTTCGCTTAGCAGGATAGTTTAACAAAAGTGAATATGTGCATATCGATGGTCTCATGTAGAAAGGCCTTAACTCGCATATTTGAAACTTTACAGGAGAAGGTAAAAACATAAGAGAAACTGTAATATTCAACATGTAAATTTTTTTGTTGTTTGTTTATAAAAGCGTTATTTTTATACTACTGCAATAAATTTTTGTGAGGAGGTGTATTTGCGTTAAATACATTGGAATCGCAAAAAAAACAAATTTCGAAAAAATAGCGAGTTAGGGCCTTTCTACATGAGACAAACGATATATGTATATTGTTGTAAGATTTTTGTTGGTCATTAGTTTTATTTTTGCGCATAATCTTTAATAATAAGGCTAAGGTATTGAAGATCTAGAATACTCAATTATAAATCTACATACAATAGTTTAGATTCCAGAACGGCCTATTTTGTTCGCTGTATTCTTTTCTTATGTGGCCGGGCCGACCATATACTCTACATATATACATATATAGGAGCTATTATGAACCGATCATCCAAAAATGTAGTGGCATGACTTCTTGCATATATATAAATATTTATACCCTACACCACCATAGTGGGGAGGGTATATTGGATTTGTGCTGATGTTTGTAACGCCCAGAAATATTGCTCCAACACCCACCTTAACTCAATACTTCATATTGTATCACTGGTGATACACAATTTTATTATTGGAATATTATTATTTATTATTATGTTATACATTTCCCTACTGCATAGAGTATCACTTGTGATACATATGTATGAAAATTGCATAATATCTACTAAATTATTGTTTTAATTTTTTTTTTAATATTTTTCCTGTAATCAGACGGTAATTTCCCCTTAAAAAACATTTTTTTCGATCAAATATAAAAAGTCATGCAGTGTAGGGTTAAAGTATACCTACACTGCCGGCTGGCTGGCTGGCTGGCTGTCCATGTAAAGCTTGTGCGCAGAGTACAGGTCGCAATTTTGAAGATAGTGCCATATAATTTGGTACATGATAATTGTTCGGCCCAAAGACAGATGGAATTGAAACTGGAGGAAATCGGTCCATTACTTCACCTGGCCCCCATACAAATAAAAGGTTGAATCAGGCAATTATTCAAACAAATTTCACCACAAATGTTAATAAGAATTCCTTAAACATATTGCTTAAATAAAAAAATAGAATTCAACTCATTTTAAAATATATATAATTAAAAGAAAAAAAACAGATATGCAAAAGTCAATATTTATAAAAATTCATAGATAAAAAAAAATTAATTTTTGGTTCAATCAGAAATCGAACTCAGGTTCAAACAAGAAAAAAAAAATAAAAAAAATTATCCCAAACAGGATTTGAACTTGGGTCTAAGATTTACTAGATAACACCACTAGATAGATTTACTAGATAACACCACTAGACCATGGTTAATTTTGAAAATTACTAATAAGAATATTAATTAAATTTTGATGTAGTTTTTAAAATTACATGTAAATGCTATAATAGATCGCGATTTTTTTAGTACATATTTAAATAAATTTACTTATCAAATTTACATGTAGCATTTATGTGAAGATGTTTATAATAAAAATGATATTTTATTTAAATAAAAATATTAAAGTTATAAGAAAATTTAAAAAGGATTTGACTTACGTATTACAGGATCCCACGTCGAAAGATCTTTCGGCTGCCTTCCTGGTGTAGATGAAATTTTTATTCTTCTATACATAATTCAAAAATAATTTTAAAGGTTGTCGGGTATATTACATAGGATTCTATTTTGTTTTAACATTTTATGTTATTAGCCTGTTTATTTTTTCCAATTTTTTTTTTCACTCTATAAAATTTTAATTACGTAAATTGTTTATGTTTTAGGTCTTTTTGACACTTGTTTTGTATAAGTTTTTGTATTTTTATAATTTCACCACTAATGATTTGTATATTGATTTTTGCATTACAATTTAGTTTAAACTTTAAAGTGAAAATAGTGAGAAAAAAAATTTACAAGCAAAAATTAAAATTAATTAAACTCCTTTTAAAGTTAGAAAGAAAGAAAATATAGTGAAAATTTTGTATATAGTTTTAAGTTAAACAATGAAATTTTAGATTTAAGACATGATTTGGTTTAAAGATTTATATTTTAATAAAAAATTAATTATATTAACTATGTTTTGTTGTGTTTTTATTTGGATTTTTATACGCTACACCACCATAATGGGGAGGGTATATTGGATTTGTGCTGATGTTTGTAACTCCAAGAAATATTGGTCCAACACCCACCTTAAAGTATACCGATCGACTCAGAATCACTTTCTGAGTCGATTTAACGATGTCCGTCCGTCTGGCTGGCTGACTGTCTATGTAAAGCTTGTTCGCAGAGTACAGGTCGCAATTTTGAGGATATTGCGATAAAATTTGGTACGTGATATTTTTTCGGCCCAACGATGGAGGGTATTGAAACTGGTGGCAATCGGTCCATTATTTCACCTGGCCCCCATACAAATGTCCTCCAGAAATTGGGGTTTACCGATCATAAATCTTTGAATTATGCAAGTATGCAAACAAATTTCACCACAAATCAGTAATAAATGAATCTAAATCACATCTACAAATTTCGTGAAGATCGGTCCATAATTAGTCGTAGCTCCCATATAAGGCCCACACACAAATATGTTTCGTACATATACATATAATATGGTAGAATTTTATGACGATCGGTCCATAATTAGTCGTAGCTCCCATTTAAGGCCCACTTCCGAAAATCACTTTAAGGACCATAAATCTGTTAAAAATGTTGTTATCCGAATAAAATTTAACAAAAATGAGTTTCTTATGTACAAATAGAATGACACCTAATTTTATAAAAGTCAGTTCATAAATAGTCAAAACTCCCATATAAGACCCTCTTCGTAATTCACTTTAACCTCCATAAATCTTTTAAACGTATTTATATCGAGATAAAGTTTAAAACACTTAATATTTATATTCACGGAAGTCATGGCACTAAATTTTTGGATGATCGGTCCATAATAGGTAATATCTCCTATAAAGCGCCCATATCTGAAAAACTGTTTTATTGATATACTGGGTGTAGGGTATTATATGGTCGGGCTTGACCGACTATACTTTATTACTTGTTTTTCTTTAGATGTGTGCTTGTTCTTTTTGGATATTTTTTTTATTTAGTTATTAACTTTTATATGGAAATTAATTAAACATATTCTTTGTTTTATTTTTATAATTCTTATAAAAATTAAAATTTTAAGCAGTTTTTATTTAGCACACATTTTTTTACAATTTTTTTCACAAAGTTAATAGACATTTTTGTTTTATTTATGGAACTTTTCTTGCACTTTTCTACATATCGTTCTTATCCGAGGATGAAATCTAAAGCTGGGCGGGTTTATGCTCAGGGTTTCCCTCTCCCGTGAAAATTATGTTTCTTTTCGAAGAAAATTTGGTGATGACGTACAGAAAATGTACGTACATATGTGCTGTAAAGAGATTTTTTGTTAATAAACAAAACGATCGTCGATTAATTTTTGCTGCTATATTATTTAAACCTGACTTGTTATATGCTCTGCCGAAAATTTTTATCAAAAGTATGCTAAAAAAAAAACTAGTAAGAGTGCTATATTCGGCTATGCCGAATCTTATATACCCTTCACCTTTATTGTGGATGCATAATTATATTATATACATACATGCATATGTATACATATACAGTGGTTTCTCGGTTTAACGAATTATATATTGTCAGGCCCATTCGTTATATCGAAAAATTCGTTAAATCCGGCAATCTTTTATGTTTGTATATTTTTTTTGCGATATTCAAACGTTTGGTTTTATAAAAAGAGTTTCTTCGTGCACTCTACCATGTAGGCCATTTTGATGCAAAGATCTTCCTAATAGTACTCGCGCTTACAGGTTTTCCAAAAGTTTTTGTAACATTTATAGCTATTTTTACATCATTAGCTCTTACTTCTCTTACCAGGCAAATTACTTCTTGTACCAGGTAAATTTTCTACGGTATTGTGTTTGGTATACTTCCCTTCCAACGATTTTAATTATTTCACGCAGGGATTTACATTTTCTTGGAAAGTCTATTATGATTTGCCATGTCTCAATTGATTGTTTTTCACTTATTTGTTAATTTTTCACTACTTAACATCACAACTTAATATCTTTTAATGATAAATTATGAAACTTGATATTATTTAGAACGGCATTTTACCAGTATATTTTAATTTTAATAAATCAATTAGATTTATATACGCTTTTGTTTTGGTTTTTGTTTCTTTTTTTAATTCAATTCTACTTAAAAAGCTGTATAAAAATTCAATATAATTCTTTAATGTAATATTATTTTTTATATAAAAATTTTTAACCGAAGTTCACTTCAAGTTAAAATATACAATTTATTTGAAAATAAATTGTATACACTGCATTTATTTTTGTATATTTCTGTTATATGTTTTTAACAATTAATTAATCTGGTGTTGACTTTATTTCGACGCTCACAATCTATACAATACAACGGCTGTTAAAAAATCAAGTTAAAATATACAATTTATTTGAAAATAAATTGTATACACTACATTTATTTTTGTATATTTCTGTTATATGTTTTTAACAATTAATTAATCTGGTGTTGACTTTATTTCGACGCTCACAATCTATACAATACAACGGCTGTTAAAAAATCAACAATTTTTTACCATACTAGATACAAATGGCGTTTTCTTTTCTGGCAAAAATGTCACATGTTTTTCCCATTTCGCACCTTTTTTAATTTTTTTTGTGTTCTTTTCTGAAAAATGTCAACACTACTAAAGGTGTGTTCACATTATGTGTATTTGTCATGTGGACTGTCACTTTTTCGCATGTCAAATTTGTACATATAGTCTGAACACCTTCAAACAATATCATGTGTTATTTCTATGTGTGCAATACACGTGACATTTTTTATTTAGAACGAGTTCTATTTTCAAGTGACAAACCATCTGACATCAGCTGTTTTTTATAACAAAAATTTTGTGGCGGCAAAAATTAATTAAAATTTTAATAAATATAATTTATAAATAGTAAAACAAAAATACAAAAAAAAAACTATACAAATTTATTATTGAAAATGGAGAGAAAAATTGAAAAGTAGTTAACAAAAGTAAGTACATATGTATTTTTTTATTGCAATTTTTATAGTTATTATTATGTTGTTAAAGTATGACTGGTGCAAAGAAGCGGTTCTACAGTGATCGAAATGTGGCAAGAGAAGGAATACTTGCATAACCCGCGGAATAAGCTGTTTTAAGATTTTTTATTTTTTGATAGGTTATGTCAAATGTAATTGACATACTAACATTTGAACATGTAAATTATAAACCGTATGTGAAACTCAATTTTTGACATACACATGAAAACACATGTGGATAGAAAAGTGACATTCCACATGACAAATACACACAATGTGAACACACCTTAAAGTGTAGTGTTTTCTTTTCTATAAATGTCACACTATAAATTTAAAAAATTGTGCACCTTTCACACTCTGTATTTTTAGAGGGGGAAAATCGCACGATAAAACAGCTGACATTTGTTTTGTTTATGAATGTGTATTTGTGTTAAGAAACAAAAAAACATTTTCATCATCTGATGATGATGAAATATTTTATATGATTATGGAAAGAAATCCACAACCGCGAGTGAAAGGCTTTGTAGAGAACGTAATTAATGAATACTCTGAGATTGATGTATGTCAAATTTAATACTTCTTATATATGTATGTAATGTATGTTTATATATATAATTTTTATAGTTTAAGAAGAATTTGCGTATTAGTCGGGAAGGTACCATTGGTCCTTTTGAGAGATATTCATTGTCTTATTTCAATCGATCTTACCAGGGAGCTATCTGCTTCTTCTTTAAAAAAAAAAACAAAAACAGCTGTACATGGAAAAAAGTGTTACACTGTTGTGATTTTATGTTCTATTCTGACCATTAAAAATGCGACATCTTTAAAATGTGGGGTAAACATTATAAAAATGTAAAGGTGTAACATTTTATTTCAGAAAAGAAAACACCATAAGTTAACGTTATGCTATGAAGATTTTAAAGTAAAAATATGACTTTATTCGAATATTTTTCAAATTTTGTTAATTTATTTCATATATACATAAACACGTTAATGGCCTAGGGTATACTTAATAACTTTAAAATTGTTTAACCGATTTTCATCTTTTATATCTTATTAGAATGCTAATTTTGTACACATTTCGATTCTTTTACATTAAAATGCTAAAATAATCATTTAAAGGCAAAATTTTTGCAAATACTAAAAAAATGCATATTTTCCCATTGCAAATGATCCTCCAAACTTAAGAGTCAATGCGGCGACAGTTAACGTTATCCTATCATCCTAATGTTTTTCAAAACGTGTTTCTACAATCCACAGAACAACTCTAGGGTTAAGGACGGGCAAAATTCGCAACTTTTTTGAGCACTCTAATGTACATACATATGTATGTATGTATGTATATAAATTACAAATCAAATAGGTTTACAAAATTCAAAATGTACCATTTTTAAATAACTATGTAATATTTATGTAAATTATTGTCTTATTGTAATTCTTAAGGTACGATAAGCATATTAGAAACACTTTATTTGAACTATTAAGATGATAACTTAATGAAAGTTAACACACTAAAGGCCCAACTATAATATGCATATGCTAGCTTAAGCAAACGTGCGAACACATATAAATTGTATGTGGCAAACTATAATGTACTTAACGAAACTTTTCGTTAAGTTTTTCAACTGTCATTTGCTTAAGCAAAAAGCGAAACTGATCGCACATTCTGTACGGAATCAGCTGTTTGTTGTTGCTTGTTTGTGTTTTGAACAAAATGGAGAAAGAAGAAAATATATTTATTTTAAATTTAATAGAAAATGCGGAAAAAAATAAGTGCCTTTACAATAAAAGGGACCCTTTTTATTTTAACAAAAATGTCTTTCTGTCGCGGTTATTTCTCTGACAGAACAAGAGCGTCTTCTTCTTTTACAGTGTAGTTCACTTATTTCTTTTAATGTGCACAACCCTTCAAGCGCTAACTTTAATATTTTTATATTATTAAAATTTTTAAGTTTTTTCTCCATTTTTGCAAACACAATACGAAAATTAACAAAACATATGTAAACGTTTATTATTATTTACAATGTAGTGCTGCCACAGCTGTACATTTTAGTACTTTTGCCGATAAATTTAAAAAAAGGAAAAATTATGCGTTTCTGGTACGAAGTTTTCTTTTAATTATAAAATAATATAATAATATTTATAAAATATAGTCATTTAATGGCTTTTTGTTAAAATAAAAACATTTTTTTTAAACATAAATGAGCAACTGTCGACAAAAAGTTTCAAAGTCATTGTAGCCACCTGAAAGTTAACTCTGAACTGGTTATGCATTTGACAGCCTTTTCGTTAACTTTTGCAATTTGCTTAAGCTTGCTTATGCATATTATAGTTGGGCCTTAACCCCCCGTTGCCACATGCAAGTGCAAGTTCGAAAAACTCAATACAATTACAGTTTTTTACTAACACAATCATATTTTTCGCACTTACAACTCAACTTGCGAGAGAATTTGGTTGTAAGCACTTGCCGTAAGTAGAATGACAAATAATTAAACAGTGCTACCAGTGTTAAAATAAAAGTTATGTTTATAACAAATTTTCGGGGTTTTACAAAAAATTATTAAGAAAAAATAGCAATACTATTACACAACACGTCTTAAATAGTATTTTTAAATATTAATTTCATGCATTTATTAAAAAAAATTCTAAATTATAAAATTTTTTTTTAAAAAAATTTTTCAAAAAAATTTTATTCGAAGTAAAAACTTCAAGTCAAATATATAATTTGTTTTTTACTTCGAATAAAATTTTTTTAAAAATTGTTTAATACTCGCAAGAGGAAAAATTCTCATTTAAAATTTCATTTCGTATTTTTTTTCTTTTGACAATACGGCAATACTGGATCCTTATGAGCTTGAAAATTAACAGAATTTTATGAAAAAATTTTGTTTGAAGTTTCTTTGCTGACGACATTTCAAAAATGATCTTGCACTTGTAATTACTTGCATGTGGCAACGGGGGGTAAGAGTTGAGTTGTTTTTGAATTTAAGTAAAGAAATATTTTTAGTGGAATATATTATTTACAGCAAGATTTTGAAAGTTTAGCATTTTTTTTCAATTTAATTTCTAATAAAAAATATTTATCAGAATATAAAATGTAAAAAGAATGTAAACTAAGATTTTATGGAAATTATAGTTTTAAATTAAAGCGTCATTTGCAGGAGCAACATCAAGATCACAGACTAACACAGATCATAATCTATGATCAAGATGTGCATGCAACAGAATTAAACAATGTAGTACTTACTGTTAGAGAAGAACAATATGTTTTATGTTTATTTATACCAAAAAATACCAATTTTAGTAATAAACTCCATAAATCTATGGGAGGTGTCACGCCCACTATTGATAGTCCGCCCATTCTGGTCCTAAATATTAATATTGATGGTAGAATAACCGTACCATTTACATATATTATTGTATACCATATATTTGATATTTTTTTCATTATCATCATATGGTAGGTGCCACGCCCCCTGTCGCTACTACTCCCATTTTTCCGCAAATATTTAAACAAACAATGGAATTGCTCATGCAAAATTTGAGTACTATAGCTATTGTAGTTTCCCAAGTATTTGATTTTTAAAATTAACTTTGTATGGGAGGTACCACGCACACTTAAAATTTCAAAAAAAAAAGTAGCCTATAGCTCCTTCCAGACATACAGAAATATACTGTGAAAATTTCAAGCAAATCGGTTCAGCCGTTTAGCCGTCTATAGGTCCCAAACTAATAATAATAAACATGCATACAAACACACAATCACTTTTATATATGTAGTATATAGAAGATAGATTTTATTCAATTATTTATTATTATTATTCTTATTTAGTATTACAGTCGAACTTCCCTATAATGAATCTTGACGGGACCAGAAAATCACTTCATTATATAGAAACTTCATTATACAGAAATTATATTTTCTCCCACTTTTTATTTAAAATAATTAGGCATATTAGTTTGGGTTACACTTTTCCATTTTTCTTCCACCGGCAACTGATGTCAAAATTGTTATTGATGTGTCTTTCTTCTTTTTTTTTTTTTTTGTTCTTATTTTCCTCTTTTGGGAATCCCCTCATTATATGTGGCATCTTTCTCGGTACACAGAGTTGCTAGTATGCGTAACAGAAAATTGTTTGAAAAATTAATTATGTATGTATATGGAGACAAAAACGCATGTGAGTCAAATATTACACCTGCAAAATTGCTTCATTGTATAAAAAACTTCATTGTATGGAAATTCAAGGAGATCAAAAACAATGAAATTGGAACGGAAAAAGTTGTGTGTTTGAAATCAATTCATAATAGGGAGAGCTTCATTGTATAGAAGTTCACTATAGAGAAGTTCGACTGTATAAGTAATAAATAGAAAAAAATTAAAATAGTACATATGGTACAAATTGAAACACTTTCTTCTTTGAGTTGTAAATTTTTTTTATATATCTGTATCCCAAATGCATCCCATTAAGTGACCACAAAGCTCTTAAAGGAAATGGTCTAAAGTTTCTTTTGAGGAAAAATAAAAAAAACTCCATTTTGAAAAATTTTAAAATGGGGGAAAATGAAAATGATGCATGTGCCAAATATTGAAAAATCCTATTCTTGAGTTAAAAAATAATTTGCTAGGACCAATAGGTGAAAAGTTACACTTATTTAAAAAAACAACCCTGTATGACCTAAATTAACCAAAATTTCCAACTTTGACCCCCTCTAACTCCGGCACTTCTGGACTGATAGAGATGAAAATTTGTATGTGGCCTACTATCAAATAGTAATAACCTTGGTGCAGATTTCATCCAAATCGGAAGACATCGATTTTTAAAATTGGGTCACTTGACGTGAAATTACCATATACATATGTATGTATAATAAAAATTATAATCTTACTGCCTCTGAATTTTAATACTTCATTGTGAATTATATAATCATATTACATTCAATTTTGTAAGCACCCTGTAAAAGCACATATATGATTTCTAATTTTTGTGCGTTTTGAAATTTCAAAGTCATCTCTATCTAACAAACGAAATAATATTCCCATATTCTTTTTTTTTAAAGTTCGCTATATATACAACGAACCCGGTTTTCTTCTAAGAATTTCAACGGCCACAGCAACCAACAAACACCGAACAACGACGACGACCGACGGAAGAAGAAAATTTGAGAGTGCTTGAGGAGGAAGTAGAGAACAGAAGAAGAGGAAAGAAAAAAAACAGGAAAACACAAGGTGTGTGTAAGTTAAAAAAGGTAGTGGTAGTAAGTTCTAGCGGAAAATTTTTTTTGCTCGTGAAGTGGTGTGGTGAAAATATCGTGGTGAGTATAAAAAATTAGTTTTTAGAAATTCACCACTGATACCGTAATTCCAAATTTTTCAAGATCATTGAATATTTGTCATCCTACAAGTATTCAATGTGCTCTTTTAAAGAAATTTTCTACAGCCTAACTTAAGGATGTCAAAAAATATTTGAGTCAACCTGCAGCCAAAAAATTAAACAAGGTGATCCAATGTAATGTTATGCTTGTTACCAGTGTTGTCAATTCCAAATAGCATATATGAGTATTTTTACTATTAAGCCTAGTACGTCCCGGTTTACATTATGAAATTTTTGTCGCTGCGATTCTTGCTTTGTAGGTGAGAGCGGTGAGTCGTACATGCATATTTTAATATGACTCACCGCTCTCACCTACAAAGCAAGAATCGCAGCGACAAAAATTTCATAATGTAAACCGGGACTACTCTGTTCAAAATTTCAAGTGGAGTGCTGTCAAAATACATGTTAAAAAAATAATATGAAATTTTTATAAAAAGATGTTGCAGAAGTAGTACTCTCTCTCTGTTCATTTTGTGAAAAACGAAATGTATATTGCAACATTATTTTTTTTCACAGCGAAATAATTAAAGTGGCAATTGTTTCACGTCAATAACAGTTGACTGTCATCCCAAAGCTCTTCTGTCGCAACACAATATCTATTACTTGTTGTGCCAAAACATCAAATTCAAATTTTCCGTTTGAAATATTTATTGTTGCTCAACATTTTTCCCAAATGTGAACAGAGTACTAGGCTCGTTGATCTCTTTTTAAAATTTTAAAAAAATTAAAATTACATCTAGTGCAAAAAACATATTTGTTTAGTTTATTTTTTATTTTTGTTAAGTTTTATATTTTTTATAAAAACACTGAACTGTTGAAGACTGTTATAATATTATATTTTTTATGTGAAATTATATCAATAAATAAAAAAGAAAATCTAAATTTGGTGCGATTTTTTTCAAATGGCGCGTTTTTATCTCCATGTTGGTGCGTTTTGAAATTTCAAAGTTGACAACGCTGCCGGGTTAAGTGCATGAAAGTGATGGAAAATGCAATACTATTGTACTATTTTCAGTACTTTTTCACAACAAAAATACCACAGTACCCCCACATCATATTTAGTACTCTTTATTTGTTTTGCTTTATTCCCTGTTTAGAAATCCAGCGTTACTATTTTTATAATCATTGACAACATTGGCTTCAAAACAAGAACATAAGGAAAGCACAAATTCGTTATTCATGTTATTTATTTGATCTGGGATAAGCTAATCTACAAAAGTAAACAGATGCATAAAGAATTAAAGTTGTTTGTGGTACTATTTTGATAATTTTTTTAAATTTATTATGTTTCGTACATTTTTGTAATTCCCATTTCTTGTTTGAGATTTTTTGTGTATCATATGAGTTTGAAAACTTCAAACATATTGCTGAACAATCTATTAATGATATGGCATTAACACTAACAAAATGCAGGCATGCTCATATGTTTATTATCTTAACACACAACAAATAAAAAATTTTGACACATTTATTTTTACATAAAAATTAATTAATTTTTAGTTTGTTGTTATAATAGTTTTTTTCTTATTAAACTGAATTAATTTTATTTTTTAATTATTTTTTAAAGGATTTTTAATTTTATTTTTGAATAAAAGTATACATATGTTTCCTAAAAAGTACCAAAATGTTGAAAAAAGTACTATTTTTGTTGACGGTCAGTACCATTTCAATTTTTCATTTTTCCATCACTGGTGCATGATAATAATTACGCACTACCACATTTCAGAATTCCCTTTCTTCAGCGAAAAGAAATTTTAACCAACAAAAAAATAGAGAAAAATTATATCAATAGAAAGGGAATCTGTTACAACATTTTTATAAAACAAAAAAACTATACAAAAATAGTGAAAATAGAAATCACGTGCAATGGCTGATCAACAAAAACCCAATGACAATGAACTCAACGAATTGTTAGACAGTAAGTACTAAGACATTAAATAAATAAAAAAAGACTTTCAAGTGAGTCCAACGATCACATTAGAAGGTGTATTTAATATTCTTTTTTGTCTGATGCATCTACGAAAAGTGAATGTTTAAAATTATTGAAATTATGTAACTAAAAATTTTAAATTATTTTTTTTAACTAGATGCTCTACAAGACTTTACTAAGAATGATAAAAGCTCAAGTAATGATCCAACAGGAGAAAGTGGAGAGCCAACGGGTGATTCTGAAGAATTCTTTTTGTAAGTTTATAATACATACTTTTAAATGTGATAAATTTGTATGTACTTCTATATTAAAAATTACATTTTTCAGAGAACAGGCCAAATTATTAGCCGAACGCATGAACACATTGTTCGGTGGTCCCGATACTCCCAGTGGTGATGTACCTCCTTTGCCTCAAGATCCTGAACAAATTTTGTCTGGTTTTAAGAAAATGGCCGAAGCCGCTGCCATGACTTTGCAAGGCGAAAACTCAGCCAGCGATGAAGATGTTGCCAAATATTCCGATAGCATAGCCCAAGCCTTGAAAGGTTTGCAAGAGGGCACCGATAATTTGAACGCCCCAGTTTCAGAAACTGATGTCGCTCAAATGTTTGGCGGTTTGAATTTGGAAAATGTAAGTAAATAATAAGTTAAAAAAGGGATAGTTAAAGATTTTAAAATGGTGGGTAGGTTAGGTAGGATCAAAGAGGAAAATATTTAGAAACATTCTATAGTTTAATAAACGGAAAGTTTACTAATTTTGCATTATTTTATAATTTGCGCAATCTTGAACCAACAGAAAACTAAACAAACCACATTTTTCAGATTTCATGCATCACATTATTTGGCGGACTTTTGTTTAACTCTTTTTTATTCTACGATCTTGAAAGATTTTTTCTGATTGGTTTGTAAAACTCTATCGTGTTCTTAAATAATGTTTTTAATAACTTTGAAGAACTCTGGTTTTATGATTTTTCTTCAAAATCCTCTTCAAATATTCTTTGTTTTTTCTGAAAAAATATTCCCGAATGTCGGACATTGACCGAAATCCAATTTTCAAACCAAAAATTCAGTCGAACTTTATAAATTTTACATCATAAATCGAAATTGCTATTTTATTTACACATATCATACGTAAGACATATTTCAATTCTTTACACGGCACAAGGCCGTTGTGTCGATGGTTTAGAATTCAGCATTTTGATTTTTTTATATAGAAAACTTTTTTATTATTACCAATTATGTATATTTACAGGCTGGCGCCGATGATGGCAATATGTTCTTACCTTTCATGGAAGGTATGATGCAATCACTATTGTCGGCTGAAATTCTTTTGCCAAGCATTAAAGAACTTTTGGAAAAGTATCCCAAATACTTGACAGAAAATGGTGATAAAATATCTGCCGAAGACAAAGAACGCTATGAGAAACAATTGGAGTTGTATAAAGTAATTGAAGGACATTTGGAAAGTGAAAATCCCAATGATTCAGCTAAAGAAAAACGTGATAAATTCAAAGTTGTATTAGATGATATGCGCAAATTGCAAGAATATGGTCAACCACCGGAAGAAATTTTAGCCGAAACTGCCGGTGATTTGCCAATGTTAGATCCTGCTGCGGCGGGTGCCGCTGCTGGTAATCCTCAATGCCCCATGATGTAGTAGCTAATGTCAATTTGTCGTTGTTGTAATGTATGCCCAAAATAATTTAATATTTTAAATTAATTTCTAAATGATATTTGTCTTTATTTTTATTTTAATAATGTTTTTCGGTTTATTTTTATCATTATTTGTCTTTTTAAAAAAAATACATTTTTAAGTTATTGTAAAAATGCTATAAAATGCATTTATTTAAAACGATATTTTGAAATGGAATTATTATTTTTGCTATGACAAACGATTTTAAAAAAGAGATAATAAAAAAATATAAATTCTATTTTGTTTTAAATACCTTCCACATAAACGTAATAAGAAATACAAAAACTACACTGGTTATAGTACTAGAATATTCTTATTCTGTGTTTTCTATTCAGTCTTAGTGCAAATTTTATTTGTATTTGATATATTGTTTGAAAGACAATTTTACGACCAACATAATTTATGTTAAATATTTTAAAATTTTGTCTAATTTTCACCATTTTTAATTGATTGAATTACCAATTCTTACCATAATTTACAGAGTTTGATATTCATAATAATCTTGAGTGTAATTTAACAGAGTATAAAAAAGGGGAACAATTCGGTTTTAGTGACTGCTCAAAAAAAAAACTTCATCAAATAGAGCTTTTAGAGGAGATGCCAGCAAAAAAAATTGTTGGCGGGCTCGTAAAGTTGAAATTATATAGGCCTATATCTCGGGAACTACTGGCTGTCTGATAATTTGTAATACATTAAATAAAAGGTATTAAAAATACCTTTCCAACGATATATATCATGATTATAAAATATTGATCGAATATGGGTTAAATCCGAAAAGAATATTTTTTGCCAAGAATTTATTTGTTTTTTGGAAATGGTTCTTATATGGCAGCTATGACAAATTATGGGCCGATCTTAAATTTTGGAACAGTTATTTTCATGCATATGAACGGTATATATAAGATATATATTAGTATTAACGTGAATTTCGAGAGTGGACCTTATGTGGGGGATATTGTCAAATATGGACCGATATTCATAAAATCCAGCAGTTTGATTTATGCATGTATGTAAATGATTGTATGGGAGCTATAAGAAATCATGGACCGATTCTTACTATTTTCCGCACACTTTCTTTTATCATACAAACAACGTATATGGTATTATCTGCAATATATTTCAAAATATTGCAATAAAATGAACAAAAAATATCAAATTTTTATGGCGGTTGTCTCACATATTGGTCCATAACTCTGGTTGGCCTAAACCGATTTGTAAAGGTGAAGGGTATAAAAAATACTTTAAAAGACAACAAATTATGAATATTATTCAAACATGAAATCGTCGTAACTATTAGCAAACAAATTTGATTCCTAAATTCGAATAAATTTGTCAACAATAAAGTCGATTTTTCGAACTTGCTTGCATTGTTGCTATGCACTCATTGGACACCTGATCTCCAATGACACGGTTTTTATTTGAATCGTGCATAATTCATCTAAATCTGATTAAAAGTTTGCTGAATAGTGACAAAAAATAGAATCAAGAATTTAAAAAATATGAAAAAGATGGTTTTAACTTTTTTTATTAATGAACAAATATTTTACTAACAATTAAAAAGAAAATGGCTCGCGCAAGGCATTGCCCTAAAAATTGAGACAAGTTTTTAATAAACTTAGTGAAATTACTAAATTAGTGGGACGGTTCAACATATTGTATAATAAATTATTTATGCGCAAGTCGACACTTTCCCCTAGAAAAGCCAACCTATATAAAGATAATTTAATAACAATTTTGTGTAAGCGAGACCCTATTAAGTACACTGGCGTAATCCGTAAAGAATTTGTCAAAATCTTCCACAAGAACTGTTCAGAGTAGATTGCGGGAAGCATGAAAATATAAAAAAGTGGCCAAATGTATTGTAAAAGGATGAATCTAAAATAAAATTGATGTGTATACGTTAAAAAATCCAGGAGTTATGGTGCACAATCCCTCGTTCTACCTGTTAAAGATTGATGAACACAATTTCCAAAAGATCGTGATATTTGAAATCAATTTGACCTTTTTGAAACCACGCGATTTACAAAATATACGCAAATACAAGTGTTTTTTCAAAGAAAATCAATAATACAATTCTCTTGTAATACTAATATCGATATCAAATAAGCACAAACAACTCTCAAATAAGTATATGGAGATCGCTTGATATCTGGCCATATCAGACATATGTACATATGTAAACTCCTATAAATCTCGTAAAAATATTGTATCATGATAAAATTCCATACAAATAAGTTTTAAGCAACTAATATAAACTTTTTTCATAGAAACATTCGACCTTTTCAAGTTAGATGATTTTTTTACTTTTGTTGAATAAAATGTGCCTTATGCGAAATAAAACGAAAATAATAAAAATATATTTGTCCTTACAATGGCATTACCGAAATAAGCTAGAATTAAATTTAGCCGAATATTTTATCCGTCTTATTCATAAAAAAATCTTATTGTAGGTATTTAGTCTACATTAGTTATTAAACTGTTTTTATCTTATAAACCTCTAATAAGATACCCTATTCATAAACGGTTAATAAAGCAAAATTTACTATTAAGCGATTTTTTCAATTTTGTGGTTGCGTGTTAACAACACTGCATTATTTTAATTGTCAAAATAAATTTAGTGTTGCGTACAATCAAATACCCGATTAGGTAAATAATTTTTGATAGTTAAAAAAAGAAAAATATCACAGTAAATTTGTTGAATTAAGAAAAATTAATAGTATATTGCTTTTGTTGTCCAAAAAAAGTTAAAACTTATTTAAACATGTTGTAAAGATTTTGCTAAACAATATGTTTTGATCAATGACTACAAAAGTATTCAAATACCGAGTTCGTTGTTTTTTTTTTGCGTCACTATGCTGTAATTATTATTTATTTGGAAAATTTTGTAAATTTGTGCTGATAGGTGGTTAGGTGGATAGGTAATTTTGTTAAAATGGAGCAAAAGCTGACAAAAAGAAAAAGGAGTGACAACTGGGTGGAAGAAGACAAGGTAAGTATTAATATTTTAATGAAGGGACATTTTATAATTGCATTTTATCTACGTTCACAGACTTTGCTGAAGGATTTGGTGAAAGAACGAGTTTCCGTGATAGAAAACAAAAATACTGACACCAACTCCAACAGAAACAAAAAGAAAGGCTGGGAAGATCTTCAAGAAAGGTAAAGTGCGCTCATTTTTAAAATACATACATACATATGTACATATACATGTACTAAAGTTTTTAATTTTTGTTGCAGCTTCCACAGCTTATGCCAAGGAGCGTCAAGGACCATACCACAGCTAAAATCACAGTGGACCCTGATGAAAATTCTGGCGAAGAAAGAACACGCGGTGCATAGGCGACAAATTCAGCAAACCGGCGGTGGACCGAAACCAGCTGATATCGTATTAGATGCAAATGACATCAGCGTTTGGCTTCCGCAGGAATTCGTCATCGACAACAATAAATTCGATTCCGATGCCGCTGTGTCCGACCAAAATGTGAGTAGCAATATTTTTAATTTCATGATAAATAAATGTACATGTCTACATATGTTTATTAGATCAGCGACGTACAAACAAAAGAATGTGCGGAAATTCTTGAAATTTTATCAGAGCACGAGTTCGAGGAAAATGGAAGTGTATGTGAAGATGATGATATGGGAAAAGAGCCGCCACAAAAAAATACAAAAAAAAAGAGGTTCCACAGCCTCTTGTGTCCAATTCTATATCCGGTTTCACCATTTGCACAATTTTTTGTACCGTCGTCTTTTTAAACCGATATCTTGCTTTAAATTGGTCGTTTTGCATCAAAAAGGGATCGCGTCTTTTTTTATACCTTTTGGGTCGTCTTGACATCTGATCAATACTATCTGTAATATATTTTGCTTTATTTATTTTTATGTTACAATGCATGCATATTTTATTTAAACATTGCAGAAATTATATTTATTGCATTCATTTCTTTTTTATTCGTGTACTAAAATATATTTAATTTTTTACGCTTTTTGATGTAAACCACAGATATATAACATGTAAACAATAAAATTATTTTCCTTACAAAAAAATAAAATGTCATTTTATTAAACTGTTAAAGTAGGGTATGAGGTACAATAAATTTTTGAAATTTATTAATGGTTAATAACAGCTTCATAACGCTATTAAGTGTTTATGAATACTCTTTTGACGATTTTTGCTTATTAAGCTTTAATAAAGTGTTTATGAATAAGACGGTAAATCTTTTTATATTTATTTAAATTGACCACACGGGTTGAAAATGCAACTCTATTACAAATTCATTGCAAACAGCTTTGCGTTGCATCGGAACTTTCAGAAATTTTACACAACTTTCAATCAATTGATTGAGTTAACTCAGTATTATTTCTAATAAGAATTCCAAATATGTAGAAGAAAAATTTATTTGTATACAATTGATAGAAAAAGGAGAAATATTCGGTTTTCACGTTAAAAAGGGCATATACATATTTATTGTTTTAATAAGTAATTTATGTTGTATTTGTTTCCTGTCAATAACAAAACAATTATTAAAAAAAGTACTTTAAATTGGAAATTATTTAATTATTTAAAGGTAATAATTCTATATACCTAACTGTAAATTATTATTTACTAACAGTTGTATATATGTACATACATATTTTGAATCAAGAAGAATTGATTTTTTTATTAAAACAAATAAAACCCCAAAATTCCCAAGTTTTGAAGAAAATGCCATTTTATTTTTTTAACATTTTTAATTTATGTTTTTAATAAAAAGGTTAGGCAGTGGTGTTGGACCAACAAATTTTTCGCTCCTAAGCTTCACATAAATTGTTCAAGAAGTGATCATCTACATATAGCATTTTTTGAAAGGTTGTCCTATCTACAGTAACTGGACACAACAACTTATAGAAGGATATACACAAAATTTAAGTTGATAATATTCATAATTTACCTCAATATGGGTAGGTACTTAAGATGAACTAATAATTCATACATTTTTCTTTACAAATTTGTATAAGTGTGTAAGCAGTTAAAGAAACGTTTGATCATGGAGGATTCTTCGCCAATGGAAAACATAAACAATTCTCAAGAAAACCATTTCACTTTGACAGATTCCACTGACTTGGATTGGGCTCAAATAGCATATGCTCTTCATTACAAACGTTTACTTTTTATAACCAACTATCAGACTTGGCAGAATTTTTACACTGACAATCCCGAAAATGGCAACATATATATTGACTATAGCCCGGAAGAACTGTGTTATCGCTTTTTGCAGCGTGTATTACCTAATATTAACGAATATGAATTATCTGAAGATGAGTTGCATTTGCTTGATCTATTAGATCTGCATCCATGTTTTCAACGAACCGAAAGTGGATTTGATGTGGTAACACAAATGGGAAATCTCAATTTTCCCTCTAACGAAGCAGCTATAGATATACTTATGACACAAGGTAGTTCTTCGAATGGTACCGACTTTGTTGCCGAACGTGTCAGTTCAAATAATCAAATCTTAATTACTGCCTTCAAAGATCCTAATACTATTCACCACAAATTCAATTTTAACGAAGAGAATGCAGCATTACTTTCAGTGATTTTGAGTGCAGACTATGATTTGCCAAATTGTGAACTTTTAACAATAGAGGAGATACATAAGCGCTTAAAAATTGCCAAGAATCGTTTTGAACTTAATGGACAGCAATTGGAAAATATAAATATCTGTGAAGATGATTTACTTAAGAAATTAAAAACTATAAATGAGCTGAAAGCAGCCATTACAGAACTAGTTGATAAAAGTATGTGCAAATAAATAAAATATTAGGAATACATAGTAGGTGTAGGTATGTATATGTATTTCCGTTTACGTAAAATTCCTAATTTCAGTCTTAATTTACAGCAGAGTAGTTCAGTATAAACAAATATATTAAAGTAACTATATCTTACTAAAATCTTGTTTACGCAAATAATACTTAAATATGTATGCACCTATTAAGAAAAATAATTTTAAATCTTTCTATTTTTATCACATATAATTTCTTATGAAATGTTTTACTAAATCCTGCATTAATAAATACAACTAATATTCTTTTTTTTTACAAATTTTATAATAATGTATTTAAAAATTACATTTTTGAAACTTAAAAAACAAAAGAAATTGTATTATACTCTCCAATAAAAAACTACAAATGGAAACGACGTCTGGAGGCTTCCAGAGCATGACGCTTGTTTGTTATTATCCAGGAATAATCACCAGTTTTACTGTCAAACGTTCCTTCTTGAAGAGAACGTAATTTCAATGTGAAACGGGGACCCATTTCACGCAATTTGACACGCTTTCCTTCCTTGGTGAATTCATAGCGATGATGACGGAAGAATATGTAATCACGTTGATTGTGGAAAGTTACAGCACGACGCCCCTTGAACTCAGGATCATGATGAAATAGAGAACCCAACATACGACCCACTGTCAAACCTAGGCGTGTTGTAAAATTGTTAAGTATAACTTCGGGACGATGTTTGGTAATTTCTTTGTGATCTCTCTTCATATCTGATGTTAACTTTACGTTGGATACTTTGAATAGAGCAGTAGGACCGTTGGGTAAATGTATAACCAATAAACCATTAGGCTTACGTCTATCCTCATTGATAATAACAACATCGGTATATTCTTCGCGTACTGCTGACTTACAAATTTTCTTAACGGATGACTTATTGCGAATTTTCACCAAAGCATTCGGGAAAATTCGTCCTAACTCCAAACCAAATTTACGGGTTTTTGTCACTGGATTATCAGCAAAAGTTATAAGAACTTTGGGTTCATATGATCTTTCGAAATAAGAACTGAAATCATCCAATTGTAACTCTTTACGTAACTCCTCGTTGTCAGAATCATCTAAATTGTCGACGGTGGTTTGATCTTTTTCTCTTAAGCTTTCAATAGTGTGGCCGGGATTGATTGGAACACCGGCTTTGCGTCTGGCTCTACGTTCTTGCATTTTATTTTTATGCTTTTCCTTTTTCATTTTACGGAACAGAGCTGTTCTTTTTTCTTTATTACGCATCAAACTTAACGGATTTATAATAGGCATTCTGACTTGAGGTTCTTTATCATCGTCATCATCTTCATCGTCCTCATCCCCATCAAGTTCAACATTGTCACTCGAATCATCTAAGTTATTTTTATCTATGGATGATATTTTTGTAGCATTTTTACTGGTTGTTGGCTTTTCATCATCCATTTCTTCGTCATCATCAGAGCTATCAGTAACAGGTCCAACTTCACCATTAATCTCTTCTTCATTGTTGTCGGAATCTGCTAACATGGCTTCACCTTGTTTATCACCTTCCTCCTCAAAACTGGAATCACTTTCTGGTTCAATGACTTTTTTCTGTTTTACTTGTTTAGTTTTCATGTTTTTGGCTTTAAAAATTTTAATTGAAACTTTCAAACTGATTTAAAAAAATATATAAATTGTACTTTTTTATTCTGTACTCATGCACGTGTTGTTATTTTTTTCTAACAATATGATTTCACTCGGTATGTTCAGTGTAGGTATAAACAATTTTTTTTTTCAACAGGGTGGCACAAATAAGTAGTGAAATATAAAAGTTACATACAAGAGATGCATGCCGAAAATAAGTACTGACATAAATTCTGCACTTTTTCATATATAAATTCAAACCGTAAACACAAACCTTTTCAACTTTAAAAATTTCAACGTTTTATACAAAAGAGGAAATAAATCTGGCACTTCCAAACCGCTAGTCCTATCGATATAAAATTTATGATTTATATTTATTTGTGAATTTATGTATGAGAGTAGCAAAGGAGTATTTGTGTCTAAATTTTGATGTTGGACCCAATTAACCCTCTAGGACGGGGCTCACAATCACTTCTTTGCATGATGAACGTGCTACTATATGGTGAACTATATGGGCTGGTACGTAATTGGTCCACGTAGACAGGATGTGGGTGTTATGGTAAATGACAAGGATATCACTTACATATCATTTTAACAAGAGGGGCCACATGCCACACAACTGCCGAAACATTGAATTTATTGCAAACCAAATTTCCCGATCGCAGAATTTCAAGAAACTCATTTTTTGGGCCTATTTTGAAGAATAATAGATTAAAGATAAATTAAATTTGTTTTTTTTAATCTATTACGAAACAGTTGTTGTCGTAAAAAGAAAACGACACTCATAATAAGTCAATCAAATCGATTACATGATTATAACTTAAAATACGTCACGTGATGTATGTATGTATCATTAAAAATGTGGCTTATAAATGCTATGCAAATAACTTGGAATATAGAACAATTATCTTAAAATAATGTTGGTGCTGTTGATTCATTCTGGTACATTTTTAACACAAAATTTTTGTTAAATTAGAAACTCGATATAACCGTTGCCAAAGTATTAAAAATTAGTAAAACTAGAAAGCAAACGCTCCGAGGAATTTTTTAGGCATTGGTAATAATCATTTGATTTTATAAGATATCAAATGATTATTGTGAAAAATACTGAAATTACTAAGCGGAAAGAAATATCGATCAATATTTAAAATGTAATGTAATCATTCCTGCGGCATGCCGCAATAATGTCTGTGAAAAGATGATACCGCAGCAACGGAATAAACAATTTCAAATTATGTTTCTGCACAAAAAATTTCTTTCCGCAATCGCGAAACGGAATGAATATTTGACCCTCTCTGATCATCTTCATGGTGGAAGGGACAAAAAATATTTGAAATATTAATGTTTTTTTGGAGTTAAACTATGATGTAGTTAATATTCTTTCACAAAATTTATTTATTCATTTTAATATTTCAATACAATTTCACTATTAAAAATGTTTATTTCTTTATATAATTCCATACATTTAATTAAGTCGTTAATTCTGCTTAATTAATGCTTATTGTACTTATTTTATATATTCAAACAAAGTATGATCAAGATATCAAAAAATTATAATAAAATTAAAAAACAAACGAAATAAACAAAATATTACAAACATTTTATAAACAAAACACAACCATTAGTATGTAAATGTTCAATTAAAAACACATACATATATAAAAATATCAAGATTTTAGAAATCAATTTTACCTAAAAACTAATTTAAGGACAAATATACGAGTATAATCAAAATAAAACAACACCACAAATCTTAAACAGCTAAAAATACATTTTATTTTAAAAAATGTAAAAAGTGAGATTCTTAGAAAATTAAGAAATATAGGGAGGGTAAGAGATAAAGTCGGACTAATATCAAAATAAACCTAACTACGTATTTTATGTTTAAGAAGAGAGCGTCAGATTGAGAATTAGATAGAGATATGTTTTATATATATAACACTAAATAAATGTTTAAGCACATAAATTAAAAACTAAATAATTTTTAAATTACAAAAATTAGAATTAATGAAAATAATACATTTACAAAATAAATACACATTTTGAGCAACTAATTTGTTTTCTTTCTTTTTTTGTTTGTTTGTTGTCTTATTCAGTTCTTATTAAAAATTATGTACATTTTACAAAGTTTTTATATTAGTTGTTATTTTTTGTTCGATTTGTTAACGTTTTATTTATATTATTAATAAATTATTGTTATTTTATGTTTAATATGTATGCATGTATGTTGAATTTGTGTTTAGTTTATTCTTATATTTTTTGAGTACAATTATTGTATTGGTTATAATTTTTGTTTGTTTTATGTTTTAAAATTATGTTTTTTTTCTATTGATTGATTGATTTATATATATTCATAGAATTGACGAATTTTATGATTTTATAAGTAGATTATGAAACAGTAAATTTCTTTTATAAATTATTGCACTCTTAAACTTATATTTAGAGAAAGTCTTGAAAAATTAATACGTTTTGATTTGTTTGCTGCCAAAAAGAACTAATATAGAAGTGAATACTTTAATTCAAACTAGAGTTGTTAATTGCTGAAATTCGATATTATAAATAGAAATATTTATTGCTGAATATTTACTCACTATTTGTTGAACTTGTTTTAAATCTTTGGAAACTTTAATGTAAATGAAATATTTTTGCTCAAATATGTATAATTGAGAAATTTTTTTTAAAATTTCAGTGTTAAGCTGAAAGTGTTTTTCGTGTATATAAATGTACTATACATAGAAGCACAATATAATGATTGGATATACATTATTTATTTTTGTGAATCGTTCATTATCTTTCACAATTATTTAAATAACCTATTTGTTAATAACGAAATCATTTTTTTTTTTTTGAAGATAATCATAAATAATTTTATAGTAACTAGAGCCCCGATTTACGTCTATCCTATTTGCGTCGCTTTTCTAAATGTGGTTTAATACGCTGTGCGTCGTTTTGATTCCGATTTGCGTCGACTTTAAAATTTTGTGTAATCTGTTTTGCATCGTTTTGCTTCCGATTTGCGTTGTTATAAACCATAATTATTGAATATTTTGCCTACTTGCCTATAAAAAGGGGAATTCCCATTTTATTATCATATGAAGTTACGTGCTATTAAATTAATTTTGGTTATGCTTTTATGTATGTATGTATGTATGTAAATAGATTTTTTTCTCCTTAAATATTTTTTATTCCTTGTTTAAAAATATATTTTCAATTATTTCTTTTTAATGATAACAAAGACCTGCTGAAATAAATATAATCAAACGTACCATAAGACGTTTTTTTTAATAAAAACTATGATTTCGCTAGCTAAATTTTTAAATTTTGGACCCATTTAACAAAAAGTCAGTACATTTGTATAGAAAAAATTGATTCGATTTGCGTCGCATTTCCCCGGTCCCTATTAACGACGCAAATCGGGGCTCTAGTGTATCCTATCTTTTTCGCTTTTGATAGATACTTTTTTGACAATAAATGATTTCAGGAAATTTATATCGCTTCTGTAAAATTTATTGTTAACATTGTTACTGAACTACATAATTGACCGAATTAGAACGAACGAATTATTAAAGAGACAACTGATAAAATTTGGCAAATGTTAAATATGTTATTTAATATCTTTTAAATTGTTTTTTATTACATATCTACAGCATATGTACTAAATAACAGAGATTGAAAATTATCATAATAACAATTACATTAAGTTCAGTTAATATTCAATCAATTGAAATACATATTGACCTCCTTTCATCAACTACCCAACTCTACACAACAAGTCTCTTAATTTGAATTGCATTTGCGTAAAATATTGAAACTAAAATTCATTTATACTCATTAAATGAGAAACAATATTAAAATAAACTGTTTAAAACACTTAAACACATACACTATACAAATATCAAAAAATGTGCAAAAATTTAGATTCCTTCTTAAGAATCGATAATTCAAACACTGGCTGCACAGTTCATTCTTAAAAAATATGCTTAAAACTACGAAAATAAAAAATAATAAAAGAAATATACAAAATCAAAAAAGAATGATTGGTTTTGATTACTTACATAATATTTAAAAAATATCATTTCACTAGATTTACTAAAAGGAGGCAAAGAACGCCCTGGTTATGCGTTGATATACCATTGCTGGTAATTTGTTCATTTACTTTAGTACTAACACATGTTTTTATGTACATAAGTATTTATGCATGTACTCGTACTCGTATTTGTCTTTTGTTAAATTCCTTTGTTTTAAATGACTACAACAACAACGATTTCTTGTTAGCCAAGATTATAAACAGGCAATGCATCTTCAATGGCCCCTTGTCGAGCTTGTCTCGCGGCAGCTCCGCCGCCACCAGCAACTCCGGCACTACTACCAGCGGCACCTGTGGCAGGTGCTGAATTACCTCTTGGTGGTCGTGTATAATGTCTATTGTTAACTTGGTACATACGTGGAGGGTACGATATTAATGTCGAGCCCAATGCCATACTCAGAGGAGCTTTATAGCGTCCTGGTAAACTCACAAATACTGTGCCAACTGCTGCCAAATTATCCGATGTGGGTTCTATGGCAATTAACAGCACCTCTGGTAATTGGAAATTTGTTGCGTTGTGATGCTGATGACGTGATCGAGCTCCCGTAGCACTGCGCACAACTCGATTCGAAGACGTAGACGTCGAAGTTGTGGGATGTGGACTATCGGTGTCAAATGAATTGGAAGCTAGGAATACATAGGCAAAAGGGCGCTTGGCTAAATGCAATAATTCTACCACATGCTGACGTCTAGCTCTTCGAATATCAGCTGTCTGTTTTACTTTCCATATTACAACGCAAACGGCCAAAAATAGAAAGAAACATGAGAAAAACACAGAGAAGAAAACAAACAAATCAATATGCAATTGATCCTGACGAAATACCACAGATCCATAACTTGGCTCAGGACCCGAACTAGCTCTCAACGCTATAAAGAATCGTGTAGCGCTCAAGTTATGAGCATGCTGTGGTAGTGTTAGCACTAAACGATTTTTCAAACCAAATAATCTCAACAGCGTATTACAATGATTTAACGTTACATGCGTACTCAAATCTTTGGCATGTTGATCTTTAACAGAGAAACTATGACCACCATGACTCTTGCAATCTTGTATATGTGGCATATAGTAGCTATTGCGCTTATCAGTCATTACAAGTTTAGAAAAGCTGCTGATTGCGCTGCTACTGGAGTTGTCGTACTTTTGTTGAGCCACATTCAAGGGGTGTGAACGTTTCATTTTGGGACCCCAATTGTAACGATTATCTAAATAGATTTCATGATATCCTGTCGTGTCATTTGTGTCCACTATAAATGAGTCATCTTGAGGCGACATGTAAACATCCAATTCGCCTTGGGTGACGTCGATAATGACGCGTATGTCAACGTTCATAAAGCGCGGTTGGATGACAAAAAATACTGTTTGTCCAGGTTTAAGAGCGGCTGGTTTTGCTTTACATTCCTCTGTAAAATAACGTAATATACATACATTATTATAGATATAGTAATTGATGTCAAAAATATAAATTAGTAAGAATACTTGTTTGCTTTACTATCAGACTTAAATATTTAAAATATGCATTATAAGCCAAACCTTACTTGAAACGATTTTCGGCTATTACAAAAAACATCAATACGAGTATGTCCAAATTCGATAAATGTTGAAAAAATAATATGTAATATAATATAACTTTTTAACACTTTTTGCGAATATCAAAAACAGCATAGTATAGTCGAGTAGAACATTAAGAGTTATTATAAAAAAATATTATAATTTTTAATAATCGTTAAAAAAGTTCAGGCAGGGATCGGGTTGAAGTTTGAAAACAACCATTATTATCTCACGGAAATTTAAAAAAAAAATGTTTTTTCAAAACAACAACAAATTTCCCAACATTAAGTTTAAAAGCATACCCTCACTTAGGAATTCAAGGGCAATTCTTGCTAATTTAGATTTTATTCTTATTCCAAAATGCCGAACTAAACTAGATATATCCAATTAGCCACTTTATATGTTGAAAATGGTACGATATTTGGTTTTCCGATCAGTGCTTAAATGAAGAAAAATACAAAGGTTTACAACAATCATTGACCCAAATTCAAAAAGCAAAGGCGGGTTTTGAAAGACACTGGGTAAAAGAACCCTCAGCAATTCCTTTGCAACAAAGGATTAATATATTTGCAGAGCGAGCAATAATTTTTGCAAAATGACGGGAGACAGGTGTTTTCATTACTAAAACATTCTTGGCCACTCCGTGGTACTCTGCCAAATATTTGGTTATAGCCCTCCCTAATATTCATATTCACTAAAACTAAACAAATTGTTACTGATTATGAATAATGGATAGGTTATAAAGGAGAATCCCAGTAAAGATGTTGCATTCCGTATCGTAAATGGGAAAGGGTGTTTAAAACGCTTTTCATTTGATATCTATATTGTCTATAATATTTAAATATAGTGCAATAAATATAAGCAGTGCTGATATTCAGCCGGTTCGGACCGGTTCGCTCGAACCGGTTGTTAAAATTTTAAAAATTTTGCGAACCGGTTGTTGCATATTCACCCTTCTCGTGAATAAAAATTCCATATGAAATTTGTTGGGGTATAATGTGTATTTATCAAGGTGATTAGTCTCGGCAACAAACACAATATTGTTCAGTTGTTCATTGTCCAAACGTACAAACAAATGATTTTATTTTGGTCATACATTGAATTCTTGGATGATGATGTTTTCGATAGCGTTTTCTTCAATCTTTTGAGAAAAAAATAAAGCAATTTTTTTGACTTTTATTTTGCAAAATCAAAACTATTTTTTTATTAAACAAAAGTTTATATCTTTTCCTTCAAGAGGCTTGTGGTCTGTTACTGGAATGCGACTTTAAAATTTTCGCTATTTTTATCAAAATTTGGCAAAAATATAATTTTTTAAGCGAACCGGTTGTTAATTGTTTCGAATATCACCACTGAATATAAGTACTCGTTGTTCTTTTGCTCATAGCTCAACCATTTCTTTTTATAAATTTCTTTTTTCCCGATTCTAAATAGCAAACGCGATATATTGCAGAATATTGACATGCCTATATCTATATATATACGAGTATGAATAAATCGAAAATAAATAGTTCAGGGGTTAAATAACTAGCCATTCGCTTGTTAGAAGCTTTTCATTTTAATGCGGTACACAGTGGCATTTTGGCGGAAAAAATAGGGGTTTTCAACTTTCCTATTTTAACATTTTAATGATTTGGTTTTGTTAAAAAATATTTGGATAATAAATAGTTAACAAGGTTTTTTATGAAAAGTGAAATTGTGTAGTTAAAAAAACTAACAGAAGTCAACGGAAATTTACTCAATGAAATTAGATTAAAATTATTGTCCAAATAAGGAACATTTTTTGTGTGTAAGTTTATAGCTATGGCTTTTGTTTTATTTTTTAGTGAAAACATAGCACTTACTTTTTTATAAAAAAAAAAGAATTATTGAAATTGGAAAAGTAAACTAATTACACTGTCTAACAAATTAAGAGTTTTTGAATGGAACAGAATAGCGACCCCATAATTCTGAAAGAGTATGTTGAGTAGATCATTTTTGTAGAACAAACTTATGATCCAGCACGTCTGAGTTTTTTTTTACAGTGGGTCAAAGTTTTCATTTTTTGGTCGAAGGGAGCATTATACTATATGAATAAAATGTTGTAAGTTAATGTCTGAGAGAATTCTTATGGTCAGAGTTGTATTGTGGAATTGTATGAGGATTATTTTTGTGGAAGATCTTAACCCTCTTGCTTAAAATTTTCACAGTATATTTCTGTATGTCTGGAAGGAGCTATAGGCTACTTTTTTCTCAAATTTTAAGTGGGCGTGGTACCTTCCATACAAAGTTAATTTTAAAAATCAAATACTTAGGAAACTATAATAGCTATAGTACTCAAATTTTGCATGAGCAATTCCATTGTTTGTTTAAATATTTGCGGAAAAAAATGGGAGTAGTAGCGACAGGGGGCGTGGCACCTCCCATATGATAATTAAAAAAAATCAAATATATGGTATACAATAAGATATATGGTACGGTTATTCTACCATCAACATTAAACAAGATTGATCACATCATTATCAGCAAAAAATGGCGTGGCTCACTTTTGGATGTACGTAACAAAAGAGGAGCTGACATCGCAAGCGATCACCATCTGGTTCTTGCAACGCTCCGTCTGAAAATTGCCGCTATTAAAAACAACAACTTAGCACCGGGAAGGAAATTTGACATAAACAGACTCAAAAATAAAGAAGTCGCAAATTCTTTCAACAGTGCACTCAGATCATCACTACATCTGAGTAACAGAAATGAAAACCGTAGTTGGGAAGAAACCAAAAATGTCTTTATTGATGCAGCAGAACAACACGTCGGTTTTAAAAACAGCGCCCGTAAAGAGTGGATTAGTGATGAAACCTGGAAACTCGTAGCAGAAAGAAAAGAGGCAAAAAAGGCAATTAACTCCAGCAGAACACGCTCAGATAAAACAAGGTGTCAACAAATACATAGCGACCTAAACCGGAATGTAAAACGCAGCGCTCGACGAGATAAACGGAATTGGGCCAATAACATAGCTAAAGAAGCACAGGCTTCTGCTGAAACTAATGGCGCTAGAGACCTATACCGCGCTGCAAAGAAATTGACCAACAACACAATATCCACCGGCAAACCAATGAAAGACGACTCTGGGCAACTTGTTACAACTAAAGAACAACAACTAAATCTCTGGGAATCATTTTACTCCAGTATAATAAACAGAAGATTGTCTACAACTGTCCTTCCTGAGCTCAGAAAAGAACAAGCCGGCTTCCGTGCGCACAAATAATGTATCGATCATGTAAATAGCTTAAGGATAATTGTGGAACAGTCAGTAGAATGGAGGTCACCGTTATACCTTACGTTCATTGACTTTGAAAAGGCGTTTGACACCATAAATCACACAGCTATATGGGAAGCATTATTGTGTAAAGGAGTTCCCAACAAATTAATAAATCTTATTAAGGGACTCTACGCTAATGCCACATGTCGCATACTACATGAGAGACAACTCAGTAAGAAAATTTTTGTAGAAAATGGAGTACGTCAAGGTTGTGTCTTATCACCATTACTTTTTAACTGTGTCCTTGACGTCGTTATGAAAAAGGCCACACTCCATAGAAGGGGAATCACGTGGGGTCTGCAAGGTCGATTAGAGGATCTTGATTACGCAGATGATATCTGCTTATTAACACACACATTTTCCGACATGCAAACGAAGCTAACACTAGTTTATGAAACCGCACTATCCGTTGGTCTAAAGATAAATATGGGTAAAACAAAAACAATGCGCATAAACGTAAACAATGAGCAGAGGTTCAACATAAGGAACCATCAACTTGAAGATGTAGAGTCTTTCTGCTACCTAGGAAGTATACTCGACAAAAGTGGTGGCTCAGCCGCAGATATCTCCAGCCGAATAAATAAAGCTTGACAATCGTTTGGGCAATTGTATCCCGTCTGGAATTCATCATATATATCACGGCGTAAAAAACTAAGCCTATTCAACTCAAATGTAAAATCCACCTTGCTATATGGCTGTGAGACGTGGAACGCTGCAACACGAGATATACAAGCCTTACAAGTTTTTATAAACAAATGTCTACGTAAAATTTTACGGGTGTTCTGTTCCTTCATAAATGGTAAAGCGTGTTTCCTCCCCAGTGAGAGAATCCATTGTACGTCGTCTGGTATATTGATATTAGTCCTATTAACAAACCAATTTTTATTAAATTTCATTCCAAGTTCTTGTCTTTGTTTATCCATAAGTTTCTCAAATTTCCTCTCTTGAATGTCTTTTATTTTCGTGTTCATAGATTCCGTTAATACTTTTTCACTTTTCCAAAATTCAATTCCATCTTCCTCTGTTAAGTGAAAATTAATTTGTTCCACTATTCCTTTATCTTCGTCGTTAAGTTCCAAAAGCTTATGTTTATGTCTTAGAAGTAAGTTAAGGATTTTATTATGAAAGTTTTCCATATATTTTGAGAGTGTTTGAGTAATTGTCGATTCTATAAATGTATTTGTATTGAAAATGCTGTGTACGTGTTTGGTAGAGTGCTTAATAAATGTTGGTATAATGGACACAAATCAGATCAAAAGATGAAAAACAATACAGAAGTTACACAAAAGACAGCTTTGGTGGCCCATTGTGAAAGGAAAATCATTCCCCCGATTTTGACAAAGTACAAATTATTGATAGTGAAAACAATTATAAACGCCGTTATATGCTCGAAATGCTTCATATAATCAATACACCGACAAACGATAGGATAAACTACAAAGCCGACACTGAAAGTGTAGCGCAAAGTTATCGTCATTTAATTTTTAAAGGAAAACGAAGGATAGTGCAATAATATAATTAATTTTAAGATCAGTGTAACATTAGACGATGAAGAAGACACTCACTGTTTACGCGCAGAAAATTAAATGTATTTTTTGTTTTTGTTTTTAATGTAAACTTTTTCGGTAATAATTGTTATTGTTGTTTTTGTACATTTTATATTTTTTATTTGTGATTTTGTTTGTGTAAAGCATTTTACTTTTCCATTTTATTTCGTCGTTTCTTGTATTCTTATTATTATTGATATCCATACACTTTTTGATTTTTATTTAGAAAATAAGCTTTGAAAATGCTATACGAAGTGTAGCGAAATATCAGCAATAAAGAATTTTTACATACACTTGACCTCGAGCTCGAACAATTTTATTTCTTGAAAATTATAACTGAAAGGTCGGATAAAAACAACACTAATTTATATTAAGAAAATGTTAAAATTTGTATACATTTGAAACCCTTATCTATATATAAAAGTGAACGTGTGTTTGTTTGGTTGTATATTGTAAATCATAATAATATAATATAATAAGAATTAATTTAAAAGAAAAACTGTAGATTTTAATAACTCTAAACTTTTTATTTCACTACGATACGGGTAGCGAAGCACACCGGGTTTTAGCTAGTAAACTTATATAGTTCATATTAATATGACAAATTTAAATTATATGCGTCGGACACTGCGAAACTGTTCGTACAAAAATATAGTTGGTTTTATATGCCTGTTACTGTGCACAAAGTACTAATGCATGGTAAGGATATAATGGATGCTGCCGTATTACCAATAGGAATGCTTTCAGAGGAAGCCGAGGAAACCAGAAACAAAAATTACAAGAATTATCGATTGATGTTTTCGAGAAAGTGTGATCGAATTTCCACAAATACTGATGTATTCAACAGACTTCTTATAACTTCGGATCCTTACATAAGTAGCATAAGGCGTCATTCGAACAAAATTTCCTTAGAACTAGATCCCATTGTTAAAGATATGGTGCTTGAATAATATTACAAATAAAAACTAACACAATTTTTCGCCTGTTACATATTCAATTAAAACATTGTATATTTTATTGGATTTTTATCAAGCTGAAAGGTATAAATGTAGTAATGTGCATGTTTGTATAGGGTGTACTAGGGTTACGGTGTATATTGCACTATTGTTATGTTTGCAGGAATTTGGGATAACGGTGTATATTTTTTGTGTGTTTTTCTCGATTGTTCTATGTAAATATATTTGTCTCTTTTTAACTCATGTATTCTTAATGTTATTTTTATTATTTTATGTTATACATATAACTTAACGAATGCCATAGTTGATAAGTACCAAATTGTAACAAGAAGAATATATAAGATTGAATGTGAAATTGAACGGACGTGTTTTATTACAAAATCAGAAGTGGGATCGCAAAAGAAAAATCTTATATTTTTTTTACTACGCCTAAAAGAAGAAGTTAAAATTATAACTTGAAGTGAACAATTAATAAGAAAACCAATATGGAAAGTGTTATTGATGAGAATTATACGGCTGCGCAATTACGCTTGTGGCTGCAAAATCTAAATTTGCCTTCAACAGGAACAAAAAATGCGCTACTCTTAAGGCTAAATGCGTTGTCTGTGGAGGAAAGGGGAGACTGTCCAATTATGGCACAAAATATACAGCAACCAGAAATAATTTACAATGAAATCATTCAAATGCAAAACGAGAGTATTAGTTTGGAGCCAACAAACGAGTGTCAGGAGTCAAATGAGTGTCTGGAGATAAACGAGTGTCAGGAGTCAAATGAGTGTCAGAATTCAAACGATGGTGCAAAGCAGCAAGAAAATGAGTGTCCAAGCAAAAGTAAGGATAGGCTAGAATTTTTGAGTGGTGTGATGAAAAGAGAGTTGGAGCTTATTAAGCGTGAAAAGGAGCTGTTGCGAAGAGAAAACGATCTACTTAAGAAAATTTCTGAAAATGAAAATAAACAACAAGAAGAAATGGATAGAATGGAGTCTGATAATGAAAGGCAAATAAATTTAACAAAGAAAGCTCATAAATTGAATCCAAATGTTGACGACAACGGGCCTAGTATTTCTTTTAGTATTCTGAGGGATATAATGCCTGACTATGATGGTGTTTTATCCTCTGAAATGTGGGTAACTCAATTTAAGAATATGAATGAAATTTACAAAGTTAATGAGAATACAATGAGGATGTTGTTAATGTGCAAATTGAAGGGAAGAGCTCAAGTGTGGCTATACTCAAAACCAAATTTTGTGAAGGAGAGCTCAGATAGGATATTAAAGGAAATTATGGAAGTTTTCAGTACAAAGGAAAATAAACTTATTATGAGACGCAATTTCGAGACGCGTAAATGGAAATACGAAGAATCATTTATAGACTATTATAACGAGAAAGTTATGCTGTCTAACAAAGTCGGAGTCGATGAAGAAGAGCTTGTTGATCAAATAATTGAAGGCATACCCGATACTCAGTTGAGAACACAAGCTAATCTACAATGTTTTACTGACAGATCAAAGTTATTACAGGCATTTTCTAGAATTGAACTTAGTCAACCAACTAAAAAAATTCAAGGAAAGGGTGACCAGACCAGTAATAGTGGCGAAAAGAAATTCCGGTGTTACAATTGCAACTCCTTTGGACACTTTGCCTCAGAATGCCAAAAACCAAGACGAGAAGTAGGATCCTGCTATGGGTGTGGAAGCATGGAACACCGAGTTGCTGCTTGTCCCGAGAGGAAGAAGACTGTCAACCAATTGGGTGAAAATGAATATGTAAGGTATTTTAAGTTTTATTTAAATTCCAGTTTTAATTGTGATTTTTCTTTAGAATGCTTGATAGACTCGGGTAGCGCAGTCAGCTTTGTGAGGAGGTCAGATATTTTGAAGTATGTGAATTTAGAGAATATTTTATGTTTTGATGGAAATTTTTATGGAATAAATGGGTCTAAATTGGAGGTTTATGGCAAATTTGAATGTTGTGTGATTATTGATGGAAGGGTAGTGTGTATTGAAATGCTGTTGGTGTCTGATGGGACTACGTCATACCAGTGTGTATTAGGTAGGGATTTTCTGGGCAGGGCGGGTTTCAAGCTGACTGGTTGCGCAAGGGCTAGTGTAGTGCAGGTAAGGGAGGATGGGGAAGGTGATGATGGAATATTGTCCATTGACATAGGGGGTGATGATGATTTTGATTTGACTATTGGGGGTGGTATTGGACATGGTGATAGGGCGAGACTTATTGATATGTTTGATGAATATTATGTACGACCCGAATCGTCCTACTGAACCTAGGGTGCATGATAAGATAAGATTGAAATTGAATGATGATAAATGTTTTAATTGTAACCCAAGAAGACTCTCGTACTCGGAGAAGGTCGAATTACAGAAGCTATTGGATGAATATTTGGAAAGGGGATACATAAGGCCGAGTGATTCAGAGTTCGTTTCACCTATAGTCTTGGTAAGGAAGAAAACAGGGGATTTACGAATGTGTGTGGACTATAGGGTGTTGAATAAGGTGACTGTGAAGGATAACTATCCTATTCCATTGATTGATGATTTGTTGGACAGACTTTCTGGCAAGAGGTATTTTACGAAATTGGATTTAAGGAATGGATTTTTTCATGTTTTTGTGCATCCTGATTCCGTGAAGTACACTTCTTTTGTAACACCTATGGGGCAGTTTGAATTTTTAAGGATGCCATTTGGCTTAAAGAATGCTCCCTCTGTTTTTCAGAGATTTGTGATGAAGGTTTTTGCTGATATGGTGAGGGAAGATAAGCTTATAATATATTTGGATGATATTATGATAGCTACGGTCGGCATTGACGAACATTTCGAAATTCTGAGGGAAGTTTTTTGTCGTTTGGTGGCGAATAAGTTAGACCTGAGAAATGACAAGTGCGAATTTTTACAGACATCGGTGAAATATTTGGGATACACTATTGATGGGAATGGAATTCGAGCAGATGATAAAGGATTGCTTGCTATAAGGAATTTTCCGGTACCAGACAAACAACATTCCGTACAGAGTTTTTGGGATTATGTTCATATTTTCGTAGATTTGTTAAGGATTTCTCAATTATTGCGAAGCCTCTGTCTGATTTGACTAAAAAGGATAGGAAGTTTGTATTTGGAGAGGCTGAACTTAAGTCTTTTGAACTGCTGAAAGAAAAATTTACGGAATCGCCAGTATTGGCGCTATACGACCCTAGAGATGAGACTGAACTTCACTGCGATGCGAGTTCTATTGGCTTCGGAGCTGTTCTGCTACAGAAAAAGAATGTTTCACCCAATTTTTTATTTTTCGAGAAGAACGACAGATACGGAATCCAAATACCACAGTTTTGAACTCGAGACATTGACCATAATTTATGCGTTGAAACGTTTTCGGATATATTTGCAGGGGAAAAAATTTAAGATTGTAACCGACTGCAACTCTTTAACTTTGACATTGAACAGGAGAGAGTTGAACCCGAGAATCGCACGTTGGGCTCTGGAACTTCAGGACTATGAGTACGAACTTGAACATAGATCGGGTAGCAAGATGCAACATGTCGATGCATTGAGTAGAAGTACCAACATAGTGGTAGTTGAGTCTAATACATTTGAGGAAAATTTGATAATATGTCAGAATAGGGATCGTGGGCTGAGGGATTTGAAGGATAAGCTTCAAAGGACCGAACATAATATGTATGAAATGAGGAATGGTGTGCTGTATAGAAAGACTAATGATGGTAATTTGTTGTTCTACGTTCCGGAGGAAATGGAAGAACATGTTTTATATAAATATCACAACGAGATGGGTCATGTAGGTACTGATAAGATGACCGAACTTATTTTAAAGACTTATTGGTTTCCTAAGGTGAGGGCAAAGGCTGCATCTCATGTACTTAATTGTGTGAACTGTATAGTTTATTCCTCTAAACATGGTAAGGAAGAAGGTTTTCTACATGGCATACCGAAATCGAATACACCGTTTGATGTTGTACATATAGACCATTACGGACCAGTGGATAATGGTAGAACTTTGAAACATATTTTTGTTGTAATTGATGCTTGTACCAAGTTCGTTAGATTATACCCGACGAAGACTACTAATACGAAGGAGGCTATTATGGCTCTGAAGGATTATTTCAGATCTTATTCTAGGCCCAGGTGTATAATAAGTGATCGCGGTGCAAGTTTTACGTCCAAAGATTTTGCAGATTTTTTGTCAAGTAACAATGCTGCCCATGTTTTGGTTGCTACTGGTTCTCCTCAAGCAAATGGTCAGGTGGAAAGGGTCAACAGATCGATGTTGGCAAAATTGGTGGATCCTGAAAGGGGAATATTTTGGGATACTGTTCTTGAACAGGTTGAATATACGCTTAATAACACGGTTCATAGGGCTGTTAGGGAACACCCCAGTGTGATGTTATTTGGGACAGGTCAGAGGGGGAAGATAATTGATTCCGTAAGGGAGGCATTGGGGGATACGAATGGTGTTCAGAGGGAGGATCTGGATACGATTCGACAAAGGGCAGCCGAGGGACAGAAGGCGTTACAGGATTACAATGAAACGTATGTTAATAAACGTAGGAAACCCCCAACGGAATATAATGATGGCGACTATGTTATGGTGAAAAACTTTGACTCAACTGCCGGTGTATCTCGAAAGCTAATCCCAAATTTTAAGGGACCCTATAGAATATCTAAAGTTCTTCGAAATGATCGATACCTTCTCGAGGACGTAGATGGATTTCAGCAATCTCGTACGCCTTACAAAGGTGTTTGGTCAGCTTCAAACATGCGCCCATGGTTCAGAGGAGGTGATAGGTCTGGGAGGTTATGTGAGATCAGGTGATCTCATGGTCAGGATGGCCGAGTTGTAGTAATGTGCATGTTTGTATAGGGTGTACTAGGGTTACGGTGTATATTGCACTATTGTTATGTTTGCAGGAATTTGGGATAACGGTGTATATTTTTTGTGTTTTTCTCGATTGTTCTATGTAAATATATTTGTCTCTTTTTAACTCATGTATTCTTAATGTTATTTTTATTATTTTATGTTATACATATAACTTAACGAATGTCATAGTTGATAAGTACCAAATTGTAACAAGAAGAATATATAAGATTGTATGTGAAATTGACGTGTTTTATTACATAAATAACCTCATTTAGCGTCTCAATATTGGCAACACCATTTTTTGTTCATTAAAAAGCATTAAAAAGGGTTCTTAACTGTATTTTATATCAATTTGTTTCAATTACTTAGGTTTTACAGACTTTAACTTGGCATACTTGACTAGAAAAGCGGCGATATTTTCGGTGTATTTGAAGGCTAATATCTTTTGCGGAGGGTTGTAGGGAATATTCTTCTCTTTTGTATGGAGACAACAGTTTTGAATAAAAATTAACATTTTTTTAACTTATATACAATTTTCATATGATTCTAGACAGGGAAGAAAAACACCTAAAATCAAATTCAATGGGCGTAAAATATAAAGTAGGCGTGGCATCCTCAATATGTTTAATTTTTTTCATAAGGAGAACTCAATTAAGAAGTGCCCCTAATTTCAAGTCCCTAGGTCCAAAAATAAAAATTTTGGCAAGTCCAGTTATATGGGAGGTGGGTGTGGCAGTGGGCGGTTTTCCATGATTTTTTCAAAATTTCTAATTTACCCCAGAGAAGTGTTTCTGCAAAATTTTATTGCTGTACGACCACTACTTCTATTTTTTTCCAAGAAATGTGCCACTGTGCGGTCTGTTGTTTATGGAAAGATTATCTGAGATAGTAAATAACTTGCTCTCTAATAGTATAGGAAAGTTCTTCAGTAAAATTTAAATAAAATGTCGTTCTACTTACCTATAGGTTTAGCATCAAAACACATGCGTGATTCGACAGTTATTTGCTTATAACACTGATGACCATCTATTGGATTGCCAGCATACGAATCGCGACATTTCGAGCATTGGACGCTCCAACAAAGATGAGCAGAATTTTTTCCACCGCCGGCCGTACATGTGGCATCACTTTCCGTATTATTGCCACAATTACATTTCTCACCCGTAACAGGGTCACATATATTACCATGGCCGTGGCACTGGCAAGGTCTGCATTCTTTGCGATGATCTTCAGAACCACGAAAATAGCCGACAATGCAAGTGTCACAACGTTCACCGGCAGTATTGTTGGCACAACGCAAACAAGTGGCATTTGCTAAAGGGCCCTCAGGTAGATTTAATTCCAATTCGGCTCGAGTCATATTAAAGAATCCGGGATCAGAATCCTGTGCTATGCAGGAATCAGTGTGTCCATTACAATATTCATGACAAGGAACACATGCTCTACCCTCACGAGGATCACCCACAAACAAAGGTTGACATTTTTCACATTGAGCCCCCATGGTGTTGTTGTGACATTCGATACAGTCGTCTAGCAGATTGGGACCTTTACAATTCGAGTGTCCGTTGCAGAGGCACTGAATGCTGCAATTAGCTCCAACATAGCCGAAATCACATTCACATTTATTGGGTGAGATACAATTGCCACGCACACAGCCTTGCGTACATACGGGGATACAAGTATCATTTTCTGACTTGTAACCTTCACCACACTCACAGCGATAGCCGTTGTTCGTATCTATACATCTTTCCGAAATGGGATGACAATGATGATGGTTATTTGTACATTCATTTTCTATAGGGCATTTTACGTAATTCCAGGTGACCACATCTGCAGGCGTCAGTTGAGAATCATTGCGCAGCGAAGCGTATATTAGGTCACAAGTTGAACCCGATGGATATTCCTGTTTATTTTCCAATGAACCTTCTGTGCAAATGCCATCACCATTAAATCCCTCTCTGGAACACCATCCACAATGGGCATGTTCCAAGCAAGTAGAACATTGTGCATACACATGACACGGCTCGGGACAGTGGTCGGTTTCATTTGTTTCCAGCACTAAACCACATACACCACCTGCACATAAAAGAGGTTGAGTTTGTGGTGAGAGGCACGTGTTGAGCATTGTAGACCATTTACAATCCTTAGGTTGTTCACTGTCCATATGAGTTAAGCAATTTGAACAGTTGTGGTAATGATGACAAGGTTGAGGGCATTGGCCTATAATTCTGTACTGATTTTGTTCTACTAGTTCTTTAGTAATGCATTCTATGGTGCCCAATTCATTTTGGGCCCATTCGCAGTTTTCATTTAGAATGCAGGATTCACAGTGTAGTGTATGACACTGTGGCTGTGGGCACAAATTCAAAAGGCCGACACTAACTTCTTTGGTGCACCAAGTACTATGCCTTTCGCAGTCAACTCCGGCTGGCACACATCTACCTTTAATGCCACACTCATCGCACCACTGGCATACAGGCGTTGTCTCCACATGAGAAGGCCATGATGCCAAACAGGCAGTACAAGTTGAAAAACTGGAACAATTACGTCTCGCCATCCAGGCATCATCACAGGCTGCTCCATGGTTGTACACCAAAGTACCATTACCATTATTGCAGATACTACTATGGCCATGGGAAAAACAGAAAGATGATGTTATAAAATTCGCAGATACTGTACAGAAACTGCAGCCCATATAATGACGACACAGATATTTCCCGGCACTCCATAATTGGCAGATATCGTTTGGCAAGACAATTTTTGTGACATGACTTTGAGCGGCACTACCATCCCAACCACCAATAACGTAGATAGCATTGTTATCATGATCCAGAGAAATATCTTCTGCATACGTAGAGGTCTGTAAACTACCTACAATATGCACATCTTCAGTTAAACGGATCCATTGATTGCAATTATAGACGTAGGCAATTAAAACATCACTGGAGTTATAAGGGAAATTGCGTCCTCCATATATAATCATATACTGATCGGTAGTTACAGCCGAATGAAAGTATCTTGCACGGGGAAGAAGAGATTCTGGTCTATTTAGATCCCTAAAGAGAGGCAATTCTGTCCAAGTCATCTTTTGCAAATGCAAAGCATACAATTTATTTTGTGGCTCCGTGGAGTAACCACCAAATACATACATTATATGTTTTTCACTATGATACACTGTGGTATGCCCGTACAATACTGGCATTCGAACACCCAACGCCAATAACTGCTCCCATCTAAAAGTCTCCAGATTAAATTCCCACAATTCCAACTGTCGTGATTTATTTAAGGTCATACCACCGATTAGAATCAACGACTCTCTTTCATTGTTACGTGTGTAAGTGAGAGTGTGGCCAGCTAATGCGGGAGGCTTGATGCGATGTCCGGTCAAATCAAATTCCGACCATCTTTGATTTTGTATGGAAAACTGCCAAAAATCGGCTAAAATTTCTGGCTCAGGGGCAGAAGACAAGCCGGTTGTAGTAATGCCACCATAAATAAATATCGTTTGTTTTTTAACATAAATCTCAGCCGCATGAAAGTAACGTCCCAAAGGCATTTTATCTTCTGGTGTTGATTCTACCGTCACTTGCATCCAAGTGCCATTTTTTGTATCGAACTGGCGAAAATCGTTGAGCGGTCCATGGGAGGGGGAATAACCGCCAAACATCCACAATGAACCTCTGCGGTCAGCACAGACTGTGTGGCCAAAACGTGGTATAGTTTTACGTAAATGTTCGTAAGACTCCGAAAGCAACATAGTATTGAAAAGTTCTGTTACGGTTATTTGATTCAATTTAATGGCGGTGCCACAATCTTTGCCACCCCATCCCTGGTTGCAAATACATCTACCATAGTCAGTGTCGCAGTAGCCTTGCATACGTTTAGCATTACAATTTCTAGGGCATATTTCAATTTCACATTTCGCGCCCACATACCCAGCTGGACACACACATCTCTGCTGGTCATCGCACATATGGGGATGCAAGCAAGTATTGGCCACACAATTCTTCACTGTATATAAGGCGTTAAAGCCAAAATGTTTCCTTAGACCTCCCCCTTGTTTATAGTACACCGTAACATGACTAGACCTAGCTTCAATAATGTGCGATGAAGTGTAGGGATGGCACACTACCGATATCAATTGATTTTGCTGGGACACCCCAGTTAAATCGGGCAAACTGTCGTATATGTAGACAGCATTATCGTCACAATCCATAGCCAATGAGTTCCATTCAAATTCGACTTGTAGCAAAGACTTTTCGGCTTGTAGAGTTTTAGGTTCTAAAATCCACAAACATTCCTTGACTTCCAATTTTGCACCCCAAGGAGATTTATAGGCCTTATACGATCCAATACCACTGCGGCCTATATCACGTAACATGCCACGGGACTCGCAACGATAATAACACTGGCCGCCATCTTTCGGATCACCATAAAACCCAGGCGAACAACGGTCACATTTAATGCCAACCGTATTGTCCTTGCAAAAACATTCGCCGTTGTTGACATTACATATGCCCAAATCTTGATTACCATGACCATTACATTCACAGGGAGTACAACCAGCCGCCGATGTTGCATTGCCATAACTTCCCTGCCTACAACGTTCACAACGCTCTCCTTCAGTCCACGCCTGGCAAGAATCGCATTTGCCCACCCGTTCATTGCAGGTGGAATGGTTGTGACAACCACAATTAATCGAACAGTCGGCTCCTGTCCAACCCAATTCACAGCGACACACATAATCCGGCGATCCTGAGCAATACCCATGAACACAGGACTCAAAACATGTACGCAAGCAAGTTAATCGACCATCACCAACAAATCCTCGACGACAATGGCAATTATACGAACCATGAGTATTTGTACACTTGGCTTCTTTGTGACAGTCATGCAGACCCAAACCGCATTCATCAACATCTGGGCACTGGGCATAAGCCCATTCGGCATCATGGGCAGATGAGCTATTTAAAGCCAAAGAGCAGTTACCAAAAGGACGACTGAAATCACCTTGCATACATTTACCTTCGATGGGGTTGTCACGGTCAAAACACCAACCACAGCTCAGGGTGCGTAAACAAGTTGTACAGTTGCGATATTGGGCACAGGATTTACACTGCTGTTTGGGTTGCGTTTGCTGATGTATTGGTATAAGAACCGAAGGTCTCGAATGCTGTATACTATTTGTATCCTCTGCCTGGTGAATATTGACTGACTGGTCCAACCATTCACGACACATGCCAAATTGATATTCACTAGTATAGACAGCAAAACTAAAGCAGGCTGATCTTGCTTCGCACCAAACACAACGACCTCTTTCATTTAAACAGTCATGACAGTTCGTCCTCAATCGACATTGTACCGGACATTGTTGTGGCGTACGTACACTGTTCTCAGACTTGCCCAGGCGAGCACAACGCGCTTCCTCAGCCCACCATTCGCATAAATTCGAATCTACACATTCCTCGCACGACACATAATTTGAACAGTTAGCACAGTGACTGGGCTGATTGATTAAATATTCCCACAAAATTGTTGACCCATGCTCTCTTCGTCCCTGTAAACTACAAGCTTCAGTCTCATTAACACTTTTGGCCATACATTGAGACTTAAGCGAACACCAGGCGCAGGCATTGTCAGTTAGACACTGCAAACAGTTTGTGTATTGTGTACAATTCTCACCTGAGTAATAGGGTTCTAAGTATTCAAAAGTAAATGCATTGAGGTTGCCATGAAAGATATGTTGCAATTCCATTTTTGTCTTTTGATAAGTGTTGTAAATATTGTTTAAACCAATTCTGCGACGTGCCTGAAAATCAATAAGGAACGGCTGTTCAGTGCTTGGTATTTCTACATTACTACAATAGGACTGATTCGATGATTGCTTAGTCAATTCCTTTAGAGCATTTAAATCTCGTCCAAGACCAGCTTTTAAGACGGCATTTGAGTAGCTGGTGCAGACTTGTATTTCCGTTGGTTCTTCCTCCCATTGTTTTTGCGGACGCACAAAACCCAACAGTCTGGCAAGCATTTCACCCTCCAATTTCTGCTCGTATTGGGTGGTGGGAGTAGGTGATGAAAAGTCTACCATAGTTGCGTTTACAATAGCCACAAAATCCGGCATTGTTAAGTTAACCGGAAAATGATATTTTATGTAGGTTAGTCCAGGTCTACGATCGTTTTGTGTACACTGCGATGGCAGGCGTATTTCAGTGCCCTGTTCACCCCACCAGCCGGGACTGTGCGAAGGGGTATCTTCTCCACATATGCCATAATTATCATCACGATGATGGCATTTTGCATTTTGTACACACCAGGTGCATTCATTCAAGCCCAGCTTGCTGGCCACCGATAGATAGTTGTACTTACCCTCTGACGTCTTCAACCACTGAGTACCGTGCACTAGACAAGAATGACAATCTCCCAAAGAAGGGCATATTCCCGGGCATCGTGATGTTTGCAAATTACTGGTACAATTAGCACCAATAGTTCGACCATAGCAACTACTATCCGCCGAACACCAACCACATTCGGGATTCGACAAACAGGCTGTGTGTGAATTGTGATAACGACACGCCATCTCTGGATTATAACCAAATATGCCATTTGCTCTAAGCACTTGTGGCAATTCGTAAGCAAATAAATCAGCATTAACATTACCATGGTAACCTCCAACTATGAGTAGAGTATTATTTTTGCGCAATGCCGCAGCATGAGCAAACACTCCTTGCTTTTTCGGGTAAATATTATCCTCAGCAGATACCTCTTGATTGATCCATATGTGACATGATAAATGATACCAATACATTTGATTGTCATAACATATTTCGTCCTTATTGTGGCGATGTGTGTAGCCACCAAAGACAATCATATAATTGCCACTTACAGTTGCTGTATGAAATGCTCGTTCTCTGGGAATATTTGTATCTCGCAAAGCAGTGCGCGGGTATAATATTTCCGTCCAATGTAGTTTATCCAACTGAAAGGCAAATATACGATCCGATAGTTTTGAAAAACGTGCCAGACTGGTCATTATGCCTCCAAATACTATTAAGGAATTTGTAGCCTTATAATACACTGTTGTATGGGCTGCTAGACGTACATCTAACTTCTTTCCACCTCTAGGATGTACCAGTTCCCATTCAGATTCTAGAGCATAGTCAGTGTCAGACTTTGTAATGGACCAACGTATGCGGTATATGCTAAAAGTAAATTGTAAAAATTGTGTAAGTTTTCAATAAGGCTGTAGGAAGTGCGCGCGAAATTTATGTAATTTGTTATTTTCTATATTTTTATGTTTTATTATATATTAATGGAAAATCACCAATTCTATCATTGGAAGATTGGTAGAAAAACGTAATATAATATTTTGTTCAATAATCTGAAAATTTCTGGTAAATGGAACAAACATTACCCGGAAACTTTTTTAAAAGTTTTATTCTATACATGCAGAAATTTAATTTTTATCAACATTGGCTATAGTTTTTTGATTATATTTTGACAACACTTATGTACATATATCAATTTTATTACTATAAAATAAATAACCACTATTTATTAACGAGCTCTCTTTGCTGGTATACCAACAATATACTTACTCTGATGAAAACTCCCCGGTTTGTAAACTGCCCCCGAACAAATATAAATAGTGACCAGCATAAGTTAAAGTATGACGAGCCACTGGTTGAGGTTTCAATTTTGACTGCAAGGCCATTTGCTTCCATTTGCCACCGTTTTCGGTGCGATTGTAAAACCACAAATCATTGAAGAAACTTCCATTTGCCTGCTTGCCCCCAAATATAACAAACCCACCTGGTACAACAGAAGCAGCATGACCATAACGACCATGCGGTTTATGATCGGTTACTTCTTCCAAAATATCCTCTAAGTACTCCGACAATTCTTCATCGGTTGAATTAACATTTACTGTTGTCAAGAGTTGCGAACTACGTGTACCTCGTTGCTGTAAATTGGTTTCAGCCAAAGTGTATAGAATATTGCGAAATATGGAAACGTCACTACTTAGACCCCACAATTTGGCTTCCTCCTTGTTTTTGTGCTGTAAGACAGCTTTTAACAATGTATGATCAATTTTTGGTTGATGATAGTAATGCCGACGATTCTGTAACGCTATGCCCCATTCGTCGACCCATTGACTGGCTTGAAAACGATATATCTAAATGATTTATATTTTTTTTTTAAATTTAAATAAAATTTTAAAAATTCCTTGAAATACCTGTAAAGTACTAATGACATTGTTGAGATCATAACCACCAAACACGTATAGTGCATCTTCTTCTTCAATATACACAGCAGAGTGCGCAGCACGAGACGTCATGCCTTCAGCATCGGTAGCCATCCAGCGCCAATTACCACCGGGTGGATTTTCATGTAAATCACAGAGTCTACCGCTATAACCCTAAAATAATCATTTGTTTATTAAATATTGAGCTAAATAAGTAGGTAGTAGTAGTTTTTTTGTCAGAAATTCGAATTTAACTACTAGAGTTTCTATAAGAAACAAAAATCTAATCATGAAATCAAAAAAAAAGTATGTAGTATGTAAATAGTTAATTTTTATACTTATATTACAATTGTTTGTTTCATTGCCGTGAATTATTACTTCCCATACCATACAGAGTGCCAATAATTAGCTTTGATTAAAATATATGAACACATTTTACTTACCTTTTCACAATGACAAACACCTTTGAGACATTTTCCCCTTCCCTGGGATTCACCGCACTTGTTTGGACAGGCTTCATCCTCGCAATCCGGACCTACCCATTCACCATGGCACACACACTGATGACCTACACATTTGCCATGATTGTGGCAGTTATTTAAACAGTTCGATATGTAATAAGATGCACGAAATCCATCTAAGACATAATTCGTATCACTATACATTAGTATCAGCATCTGGAAATAAAACAACAACGTGTTTCACAACAAAATCATATGCAATTATTCTACACAGGATTTCTTACACTGCCGCTGCGTGCTACCAAACGCTGGGGTTGGGTACGACCACTGAAACTGCCTAGCAGCGTCGAGTTAAAGGAATCGCCATCGTACACATATATATAGTCGTAGGAGCATTCGGTACCCATACTATGAAAAGTCAAGGTGATAAACTGACTGTTATTGCGAGCTTTTATCAGCCATTCACAGTGAGAATCTTGGGTATAGTTAAAGCCGGCTGGCCCATCACTTATTTCACCGTATTCGGCGGTGAAAACTTTACGACTGCGATCACAGGGAGCATGATAATGCATTTGTTGTTGACTGGGTACTAATAATATACGTTCTGCCAGCACTGTTTGTTGTTGCTGTTGAAATTTTAACAATGCTAGCAGGCATATTAAGATTAACAGTTTAATTGATCGCATTTAAAGCGATTATGGATTTGTGAAATTTGTGTTTTAATTAATATATACAATTTGTGTGTTAAACTAGTTTCTTAAACGCCAAAAACAAGTTATTCGAAATCATTTTTTACGTTGTATTTTTGTTTTTCTTTTTTAATTTCTTATTTCTATCGTTAGCGGAGCACCCCTAGGGGCGCTTTTGTGTATAAAATGCTTGAATCGAATTTTTAACACATTAATTTCACTTGACTCTTTCAAGTATTTGGAAAAAACTTCTTATTGTCCAATAACTTTATGTTGTATATAACATTTTATTGCAGTTTATTTAAATTTTTAATATAAAATACAATATTATAAAGTGTATATTTTCTTGTTTACTGGAGAAATGAAAAATTTTTGTGCTTGCTAATAAAAAAAACTCCCTCAACTGTCAAAATTTTTTTTGCATTGGAATTATTGTGAATGAAGGTGAATAGAGTTGTGTTTTCTTAAGTTACATACACAAAAACTGATTTTTTGCAGGCGCTTTATATTTATATATTAAGATTTTGGTAATTGTTTGTAAATTTTGTTCGGCATAAGGTCATAAGGTAACAAATTTTTAAATGAAAAATATAAAAATATTTTGTTTTAAAAATTTTTATTTTATTTTATTCCCAATATTTCGGTCAACTTAGTTGACAAAAGCTTACGACTGGACAACAAACTCAACAGAGTGAAATTTGTTTTTCATTTATTTATTTTAAATAACCCCTGAAGATGGTCAACAAAGTTGACCGAAATATTGGGAATAAAATAAAATAAAAATTTTTAAAACAAAATATTTTTATATTTTTCATTTAAAAATTTGTTGCCTTATGACCTTATGCCGAACAAAATTTACAAACAACAAAACTAAAGGTCAACAATTTACAACGATTTTGGTAATTTGTTACATGTTCCTTTGGGAGCACTAGATTGAACCATGGCCGACTAGCTTTCAGCATGACTCATTCAGGAGTGGTCCCTCCCTTCAATCTAGACTCAGGACTGTACCAATAAAAGATTATTACACACAAAAATACAAACAGAAACTATCATGACTTTACTACCATTCATCGAGATCTCATTACAATAGGAGGTAGATGTTTCTCCAGCCGCCCTTCCCTACCATGGTTACGTCTAAACCGAATATTAACAGTAACCCCATAAAACCGGTCGCAGTTCACCACTTACCTTATCTTTTTCCTACCCCTTAAATAAATAAATTTAAGCCCTCATGATTCTTGCTAAATCTTCATACATAATATAACACATATTTATTAAACATAATACAAAAAAAATACAAAACTATCATATATTATAACGCATTTTAATAATCTATTAGTAATATTCACAATATTCACCCATCAGGCGTTTCTACCTGCCACAGTAAAAGTAATTGCCGTACCTTGAAAACTGTTTCAGTTATTTATTTTATCCTATGATTTGAAAGAGCTCTCTAAAATCAAATATCTAGGATGTGGTGGACAGTAGGTATTATGTATATCTGTATATATTTTTTTTAAACTAAACGTTTCGGATATGATAACTATTGTGACTTATTACTAATAAACTTTTACATTTACTTAAAAATTACACTAAGACCTACACTTAACATTAATTAATGACTTAATTATCTAATTTTTTTTTTTTATTATTATATTAAGATCAGCTTCAATTCTATAGAGGAATATAATGCTATCTATCACTATCCAGTTTTCCTCTTATCTGGACGTTTTCATTCTCTATGTTCTTCCTATTTGTCACTTTTCTATGTTCTGGACGGGTTCTTTTTTTCTGTTTCACCTTCTTTTTTTTAATTTTTTTTTTATTTTTATTAGTTACCTGGTTAATTTCTCTTGAGGGGGGGGGGCTTTTTTGAAGAACCTTTATTGAGTCACTTCCCAGGAAGTTTCCGGTTTCTTATTACTCTGGTCCTGTTCCAGAAAGAAACCAGTCTCAAGCTGTTTATTTAAACAAAAAAAAAACACAAGCATAATCCACCTCTTTAAAAAAAACTAATATGCATATCAGCTAACTTACGTTCTCCTTTTTACTGATAACAATTAACAGGAATATTGAACTTCGTATGCCTTCCCAGCAATTATTATATTTAGCCTAACAAAAAGAAATTATTGTATAAATTAACGTTGAACCAACTAGTTTTCCTATTTATCATTTGCTCACCTTCGTTTCTAATTATTTCGACAACGTTAATCCTTCACTTCACTTTAGTTATTTAAATTTTTGCAACTTATTAATATGTCTTCACTTTTTTTTTTTTTTTATAATTTGTTTTTCTTCTGCGCACTGCCTTATTTAACTATAATCTTCAACGTCCAGAACTGCAATGAACTGAAATACCACAATATGGCTATGGCTGGATTATATTAATCGCGCCTTCCCACAGAGCCATCTTTATTTCAACTTCCCTCTTATCTATATTCCCGAGTATATGTACTCCTATCCTTTTCTACCATAACCTTAATAATTATCCCTTCTTGCCTTCACATTTACTTATTTGGTCCGCCCACTATATAACACTTAAAACATTAACATAAACAGGATATAAATTCATTCATCCGTCCTACTACGTTATGTATGGTAAGCAAAACGAAGTTGATTCACAATAATAAAAAAAAACTACACATTGAACGTTACCCAACACTGAATATCATCTGTTTAGTTTTTCTAGAAACATCGTCAAAAATGCATACCATGCATTGTCCCATTACATATATTTTTAAAATAAATTATTAATTTGTCAATATTTTCAGGCTTGTACGCGGGGCTTAACATTTGGAACACACACAAATAATTAAAAGGTATTCATAAAGGGGGTAGCACGACCGTTGGGTACTTTGGCAGGTGTCTGGATATGAGGACTAGTGCTCGCCCTATGAATTTTCCCTGGCACAACCAGGCAAAATAAATGTTTCTCATAACCCATACATTCGGCACCCTCGAAAACCCACCGCAACAAAACACCGGGTTTCGTGATGACAATTAGAGAGGGACGGTGTGCGTGGACAATTTACTCCCTACGTGGGGAACTCCCACACCCTGAAGTCTCACTAGCCGGGCACATACAGGTATGTATACACAATTACACTGTTCATATTCATTGTTTCATTATTATTATTTCTAGTTGCTTTTATGGGCGGTACAGTGTCGTTGACCATCATTCTTACTGTGAATGTTCAGATAAGTTCCAATTAGTATACACAATTTTAAGGATTTCACTTTGTGGTAAAAATTTTTTTTTCTAGGTACTCTAATTCTATCAACATTCTGGACTATGTCGTAAATTGCACAATTGGGATTCTAAAAGTATGAACATATAAACATCAATGAAAGTATAATCACGGATATAACATGAAAAAAAAATCAGGTACTAAATGCTTATATCTAGACATTTAAAAAAAAACATATTTACATGACAACTACAAAAAAAACTAATCACCGATTAAGTCTAGATTTGTATGAATAGTCATATAAATTGTATGTCTTAAATTCTAATATTGCACATAGTAAAACTTTATCACAGATCCGTTAGTATAGTTGTTGTATTCTATCTTTTAATGTCTTTTGCATGATAAATACCTATAGATTTCCCTTGCATATTTTCAAGTTCGTACATGTTGTTGCCTATCGGTTTAAGTACCCTACACTGTATGAACTTTTTACAAAACTTTGCGTTCCTATTTCTTTCGAAGTCGCTTAAAATGTTATTGCGCCTAAAAACTTCTTGCCCTGGTAAAAATTTAGTATTTCTTGCACGTTTGTTGTACCGTTCAGCACTTTTCTCATACGCCTTATGCATATTCTGCTTAATTTTTTCTCTAATTAATTCGAGTTTATCGTTTGCCCTTAAACCTAGGATATGATGATCTGTTAATGATGATAGTTTTCTCGCCAGCTTATAATCTGATCCGTTAGAGAACATATGAAACCCGAATAAGGCAAAAAATGGAGATATCCCTATTGCGGAATGAATTGAGGTTCTCAAGGCGCACTCTATTTCTGACAAATACATATCCCAATCACGATGATCCTCATTTATATAGGTTCTGATAGCATTTAATACAGATTGGTTAACCCTTTCTGCAGCGTTTGATTGCGGACTGTAAAAAGCTGTTTTCATGTGACGAATCTTATAGGCCTGAATCATGTCTTGAAAAGTTTTTGACACAAATTGTACACCGTTGTCAGAGTGTATTATTTCCGGTACTCCGAATTTGTGGAAAATTTCATTTGTTAAAAATTTGACAACATTTCCTGCGGTAGACTCTCTCATTGCCTTTAAGAAGATAAATTTTGTAAAATGGTCTACAACAATAAATATATAACAGTTTCCGCTTTTTGACCTAGGATATTTACCGAGAAAATCGACGTATAACTTCTGAAATGGTCGATCGGTTACCACTTCCTTACCAATTTCAGGCATTAGATTTTGGTTTACTGATTTGACCTCTTTACAAATCTGACACCTGTTGACATATTCTTTTACCTGAAGAGTCATTCTAGGCCAGTAAAAGAAACGTTTAACTCTTTCTAGGGTTTTAGCTATCCCACCATGAGCAGCTGTAGTTTCATTGTGAGCTTTCTCAATCATCGTTGATGTTAGGTTAGGTGGAATCCACAGTTTCCATGCATATTGTTCTCCTAGTGTTGGATCAACTATAGTTTTCTTGAAAACTTTCCCTTCTACAATTTTTAAGTCGGGAAGGTGATTTTCATTTGCTTTAATATTTTCAATTAGTTCTAAGTACTCTTCGCTATTAAACTCAGTAGTTTCGAAATCTAGTAAGTCTACCACATCTATTTCTTCTATTATACCCATATTCTCTATTGGCGATCTGGAAAGCATATCTGCGACTATATTTTCAGAGCCTTTTCGGTGTTGAATATCAAAATCGTACGCTTGTAATTGGAGTGACCAACGCGCTAGCCTACCACTTATATCTTTAAGCTGCATTAGCCATTTTAGGCTCGCGTGGTCTGTGATGACAGTAAATGGCATCATCTCAACATACGGCCTGAATTTCTTTATTGCCATTATCGCTGCTAAGCATTCCTTCTCAGTTACGCTGTATTTTCGTTGACATGAATTAAACTTCTGCGAATAAAACGCGATAGGATGTTCTTCTTCGCTAGCGTTCATCTGAAATAACACCGCCCCGATACCATACTCCGATGCGTCACACTGAATGTAAAAACGTTTCGTGAAATCCGGATGTCTTAATACTGGAGCGCTGGTTAAAGCCCTTTTTAATTTATTAAACGATTCAATAGCCTCCGGAGTTAATACAAACTTTTTCGACTTTTTTAATGTATCTGTTAGAGGCGTAGCGATTATAGCAAAGTCTTTTATAAACCGCCTGTACCAGCCGGCGGTACCGAGAAAACTTCTTACTTCTCGTGTCGTTTTAGGAATCTTTATATTTCTTATCGCAACAACTTTCTCAGGATCGGTTTTTAGCATCCCTCCTCCAATAATAAATCCTAGATATTTTAATTCTTGAAAGCAAAATTTCGACTTTTTGATACCTATTGTGAGATTAGCTTTCTTTAAACAATTTGCCACTTCTTCCAATAATCGTATGTGCTCTTCAAAAGTACTTGATATTATGAGCAGGTCATCAAGATACATGAAAACATTTTGCTTTATTCGTTGTGGTACTACTTTATCCATTAGTCTGCAAAGGCGTTGGGCCGCATTGCAAAGACCAAATGGCATGACTCTAAACTGGTAGAGTGGTCGTCCAGGTACTGTAAAGGCTGTGTACGGCTTGCTTTCCTCATCCAGTTCAATCTGCCAAAATGCGTATTTTAAGTCAATGCTGCTAATAAAGTAAGTTTCGTCTATTCGACTTATTATTCCATCAATGTTTTGCAATGGGTATGCATCCTTTATTGTAAGGTTGTTTAATTTTCTAGCATCCAGACAAAAGCGATTTTTACCGGGCTTACGTACCACCGTTGTTCGATTGTTCCATGGACTTTCACTGACTTCTATTACGTTTAGCTTAAGCATTGTATCAATTTCGTTATATGTTATTTCCTGTACAGCAGGCGAAATTGGGTAATGTCGGTCTTTAACGGGTACTGCACCTTCAATCAACTTTATTGTATGTTTTTCCAAAGGAGTTACACCTAATCCGTTTTCCTCAAAAGTGTTAAAAAGTTCTATTACCTTGTCTAATTCATCTTGCTGATCGGCGGTTAATATATGCGGCTTCATTCTATATTCTAACTCTCTATTTACTAAATCAGGTTGAACTTTATCAATATTCATCTCATCTATCCTAACCGTCTCTGGTACTAGATCGAATTTTTCCCAAAAATCTATACCTAAATACAATTCCTGTTCCAAATCAGGACAAAGATACAATAACATTGTTTGTTCTTGATCTTTATACTTAATGGATACTTTTGTTTTTCCCAGTATTCTGTGATGTTGACCACTGGCAGTTTTCACACTGGTCAGCATTGGATTAACTAGAATACCCAACTTAGTTATTAATTCCCTACAATTGTTTCCAATGATACTAACGGATGCCCCCGAGTCTAACAATCCTTTCATCTCATGCCCACATATCTCCACTTTCACAAAAATTCTTGGATCTCTATTTCTATCTATTTCATGAATTGCTTCTATTATCCTTTTCCTTATTTTACGACGCTCATTGAATTTATGCCTGATCTTTAAAATCCTCTCTGATACTGTCGCATTTAACGAATTTATCCCGAATATCCTTGTTCTAACTCTATTATAATTTTCCTGTCTCGCCTGTAATGGTAAATAGTGTCTAATCTGAGATATATTTTCCTTACTATTCGTTTTTTTAGACTGATCTAAAACAATTTCCTTTCCATTTTTTTCAAAGTTTATTCCCTTGCAGATGCAGGGTGTTCCTTCTGACGAGAGTCCCCCGTTATACTCACGCCATTCATCGCGTTTTTTTGTTGGCATATTGGACACTTAGGAGTTGTGACGTTTGGCTTTCCGCACTTATAGCAGAACAGAGTTCTTTGTTCTACTGGACATTCCATATATACATGCCCAGCTGTTTTGCAATTCCAACATATTGGAGGTTGTTTTTGTTGTTGAAATTGTTGTTGTCCCATTCGTAAGGCCTCAACTTCCCTTATTTCATGTATTGGACTCACTTCATTATCTGGATAACCATTGCTTTCTAATTGGACTTCATTTATATGTTTACTACTACGAGCTGGTGGTATCACATTTCTCATATCTCTTCTGGGGAAATTACGATCTGCCTCATTGCATTCAATGCGTAATTGTTCTACAGATGAAACAGCTAGTGGATACACAATTCTTGCTAGATGTGAATTTATGTTGCGCTTCATGATTTTTATCATATCATATTCTGGCATTGGTTGCGTAAGTTTTGATCTCAACTTATTCATCTCGTGAAAGAACGCATCAATCGTTTCATTACTTTGTTGTTTTCTTTCTACTAGATCTCTCATTACTTCAAAGTTGGAATGTGGAGTCTGATATTGCGAGAGTAGCGCGAGACGCAGTACAGGCCATTCGGTTAAACCATGAGTACCTATAAAGTACCAATACCAATCTTTGACCGAATCTGATACTAACAAATGAAAATCTCTAACGACTTCTCTATCTGGTATACTATAATGTGTTTTTAGATGCTCCAATCGAAATATAAAATCATCGATACTCATAGTCTTGTTATCAAATACAAGCCCTAATTTATCAATTCGAATCTGCCTAAAATCAAAAGACGAATTTCCATTTGGAGCTGCCCTATTATCCCTATGAGAAAAATTCATATTTACTGATGGTATTGGGTTATTGATAAATTGACTTGAAAATGGATGATATGACGTACGCGATGCATTTATCCCCGGTAAGTATGTGTTTCCATTCCCGGAATTGCCTCTCATTTCACAATTTTCTACTGATGTGTCATTTCTATCTTCCCTCGACACACTAGGCGTCTCAGTCTGGGTAGGAGCAGAATGCGCTCTAGTTAGAACATTAACAGCCTTTGTTAGATCGCCTATAGTTTTTCTAACTTCGGTCATTTCTTCGTGAACCATTTTCCTAACTTTGTCCTCCAGGGATCTCTGGACAACTAACGCTTCATCAGCGACCATTTCCCTAACACCTGGGCCTATGTCACCACTACCCGCGTTTGTCCCAGTTGAGGGTGCCCGAAAACCTGAGTCCGGCGTTTGATTGGAAGTATTTCCATGTATCGAAGCCATAATCGTACCAGATAAATCCGTAAACTGGGAACCTATGTTCATATTTTCATTGGAATTAGCCATACTATCTTTTGGTTTATTTATTCTTCTTTGTTTTGGTTCAGTGTGGATTGACGATCGATTTAAATCAAATTCAGATACCCTACTTCTTTTTCTATTACCTTGACCTGGTTTACTATTGGTTTCAATACTACTATTTCTTTCTGTGTTTTTAGCTTGGTACCTGGATTGGACATTCATCACATCAAAACTCTAATTTTTGATTTCTAATTGCTGGTTAACATATGCATGTAAGTTATAGTGAAGTTTTTATAAAAACGTAAATATTAGAAATAACATTCACCCAAAATAAAAAAATATTAATTGTATCCTAAAGCCTATGGTTTACAATGAATATTGTTAAATAACTAAACTAATGAAATAAATTGAATAATCAAAAAAAATATATAAGTATTTGTATCCTAACCTTAATATTTTCTAAATAATGTTGTTAAATAACTAAACTAAAAAAAATGTACTAAAAAAAAAATACAATCAATACTTTTGCTAAATATATAAATTAAAAAAAAAACAAAAAAAATAATATCTATATAAATTCTAAATTCAAACACCTACAAAATGCAATAAATTACTGATATCGAAGATATACATAAACACAAAAAAAATAATTATCATAAATGAATTTAAAGACTAACGATTTTAATCTAATATTAGGTAAAGTTTCTTAATAATTCTCTGAATACAAGGGGCGGTAAAGATAGGTGGTGGTGCATGCGTTTATACAAATTGGCTCTCTCTATACTGAGAGTTTCTGTATTGAGATCTCTCATTCAATCAAAAAAAATAAAAAAAAACTATTTTCAGACTTGATTACCTATTGCTCTTTTATTAGACATCAATGACCTGGTTGAGAACATTTTAATACAACTGACCTCAAATACTATTATCGAGCGGTTATTAAGATGTTTCCCATCAGGTTGTAATCAAGATCTCTAGTAATTTAAAATATTATTATACATTTTATTCTTAGGTTGACTTTGTGCACTTATAAGGTCATTCCTATTCTTGAACTCTTAGTTTATTAATCACACCTAATTAGTGGTAAATTCTTCTAATTTCAAATATGATTACTATTACTGACCTATACTACTATCTTCCAGAATTATTACCTAGAAAGGCTACAGGTCCTAAATTAGTCTCAGATATGGACTAGAAGAATTTAGCATGTCTATGGACTTATACTCTAGTGAACTATTGTGTTGTGTCTAAATCTTGTTCTTATTTTTCTTTTTTTTTTTTTTTAAATAGGCGTTATATGCCAGTTCTTCTTTCGTTTGGGCGCCATATTGTTACATGTTCCTTTGGGAGCACTAGATTGAACCATGGCCGACTAGCTTTCAGCATGACTCATTCAGGAGTGGTCCCTCCCTTCAATCTAGACTCAGGACTGTACCAATAAAAGATTATTACACACAAAAATACAAACAGAAACTATCATGACTTTACTACCATTCATCGAGATCTCATTACAATAGGAGGTAGATGTTTCTCCAGCCGCCCTTCCCTACCATGGTTACGTCTAAACCGAATATTAACAGTAACCCCATAAAACCGGTCGCAGTTCACCACTTACCTTATCTTTTTCCTACCCCTTAAATAAATAAATTTAAGCCCTCATGATTCTTGCTAAATCTTCATACATAATATAACACATATTTATTAAACATAATACAAAAAAAATACAAAACTATCATATATTATAACGCATTTTAATAATCTATTAGTAATATTCACAATATTCACCCATCAGGCGTTTCTACCTGCCACAGTAAAAGTAATTGCCGTACCTTGAAAACTGTTTCAGTTATTTATTTTATCCTATGATTTGAAAGAGCTCTCTAAAATCAAATATCTAGGATGTGGTGGACAGTAGGTATTATGTATATCTGTATATATTTTTTTTAAACTAAACGTTTCGGATATGATAACTATTGTGACTTATTACTAATAAACTTTTACATTTACTTAAAAATTACACTAAGACCTACACTTAACATTAATTAATGACTTAATTATCTAATTTTTTTTTTTTATTATTATATTAAGATCAGCTTCAATTCTATAAAGGAATATAATGCTATCTATCACTATCCAGTTTTCCTCTTATCTGGACGTTTTCATTCTCTATGTTCTTCCTATTTGTCACTTTTCTATGTTCTGGACGGGTTCTTTTTTTCTGTTTCACCTTCTTTTTTTTAATTTTTTTTTTATTTTTATTAGTTACCTGGTTAATTTCTCTTGAGGGGGGGGGGGGGGCTTTTTTGAAGAACCTTTATTGAGTCACTTCCCAGGAAGTTTCCGGTTTCTTATTACTCTGGTCCTGTTCCAGAAAGAAACCAGTCTCAAGCTGTTTATTTAAACAAAAAAAAACACAAGCATAATCCACCTCTTTAAAAAAAACTAATATGCATATCAGCTAACTTACGTTCTCCTTTTTACTGATAACAATTAACAGGAATATTGAACTTCGTATGCCTTCCCAGCAATTATTATATTTAGCCTAACAAAAAGAAATTATTGTATAAATTAACGTTGAACCAACTAGTTTTCCTATTTATCATTTGCTCACCTTCGTTTCTAATTATTTCGACAACGTTAATCCTTCACTTCACTTTAGTTATTTAAATTTTTGCAACTTATTAATATGTCTTCACTTTTTTTTTTTTTTTTATAATTTGTTTTTCTTCTGCGCACTGCCTTATTTAACTATAATCTTCAACGTCCAGAACTGCAATGAACTGAAATACCACAATATGGCTATGGCTGGATTATATTAATCGCGCCTTCCCACAGAGCCATCTTTATTTCAACTTCCCTCTTATCTATATTCCCGAGTATATGTACTCCTATCCTTTTCTACCATAACCTTAATAATTATCCCTTCTTGCCTTCACATTTACTTATTTGGTCCGCCCACTATATAACACTTAAAACATTAACATAAACAGGATATAAATTCATTCATCCGTCTTACTACGTTATGTATGGTAAGCAAAACGAAGTTGATTCACAATAATAAAAAAAAACTACACATTGAACGTTACCCAACACTGAATATCATCTGTTTAGTTTTTCTAGAAACATCGTCAAAAATGCATACCATGCATTGTCCCATTACATATATTTTTAAAATAAATTATTAATTTGTCAATATTTTCAGGCTTGTACGCGGGGCTTAACATTTGGAACACACACAAATAATTAAAAGGTATTCATAAAGGGGGTAGCACGACCGTTGGGTACTTTGGCAGGTGTCTGGATATGAGGACTAGTGCTCGCCCTATGAATTTTCCCTGGCACAACCAGGCAAAATAAATGTTTCTCATAACCCATACATTCGGCACCCTCGAAAACCCACCGCAACAAAACACCGGGTTTCGTGATGACAATTAGAGAGGGACGGTGTGCGTGGACAATTTACTCCCTACGTGGGGAACTCCCACACCCTGAAGTCTCACTAGCCGGGCACATACAGGTATGTATACACAATTACACTGTTCATATTCATTGTTTCATTATTATTATTTCTAGTTGCTTTTATGGGCGGTACAGTGTCGTTGACCATCATTCTTACTGTGAATGTTCAGATAAGTTCCAATTAGTATACACAATTTTAAGGATTTCACTTTGTGGTAAAAATTTTTTTTTTCTAGGTACTCTAATTCTATCAACATTCTGGACTATGTCGTAAATTGCACAATTGGGATTCTAAAAGTATGAACATATAAACATCAATGAAAGTATAATCACGGATATAACATGAAAAAAAAATCAGGTACTAAATGCTTATATCTAGACATTTAAAAAAAAACATATTTACATGACAACTACAAAAAAAACTAATCACCGATTAAGTCTAGATTTGTATGAATAGTCATATAAATTGTATGTCTTAAATTCTAATATTGCACATAGTAAAACTTTATCACAGATCCGTTAGTATAGTTGTTGTATTCTATCTTTTAATGTCTTTTGCATGATAAATACCTATAGATTTCCCTTGCATATTTTCAAGTTCGTACATGTTGTTGCCTATCGGTTTAAGTACCCTACACTGTATGAACTTTTTACAAAACTTTGCGTTCCTATTTCTTTCGAAGTCGCTTAAAATGTTATTGCGCCTAAAAACTTCTTGCCCTGGTAAAAATTTAGTATTTCTTGCACGTTTGTTGTACCGTTCAGCACTTTTCTCATACGCCTTATGCATATTCTGCTTAATTTTTTCTCTAATTAATTCGAGTTTATCGTTTGCCCTTAAACCTAGGATATGATGATCTGTTAATGATGATAGTTTTCTCGCCAGCTTATAATCTGATCCGTTAGAGAACATATGAAACCCGAATAAGGCAAAAAATGGAGATATCCCTATTGCGGAATGAATTGAGGTTCTCAAGGCGCACTCTATTTCTGACAAATACATATCCCAATCACGATGATCCTCATTTATATAGGTTCTGATAGCATTTAATACAGATTGGTTAACCCTTTCTGCAGCGTTTGATTGCGGACTGTAAAAAGCTGTTTTCATGTGACGAATCTTATAGGCCTGAATCATGTCTTGAAAAGTTTTTGACACAAATTGTACACCGTTGTCAGAGTGTATTATTTCCGGTACTCCGAATTTGTGGAAAATTTCATTTGTTAAAAATTTGACAACATTTCCTGCGGTAGACTCTCTCATTGCCTTTAAGAAGATAAATTTTGTAAAATGGTCTACAACAATAAATATATAACAGTTTCCGCTTTTTGACCTAGGATATTTACCGAGAAAATCGACGTATAACTTCTGAAATGGTCGATCGGTTACCACTTCCTTACCAATTTCAGGCATTAGATTTTGGTTTACTGATTTGACCTCTTTACAAATCTGACACCTGTTGACATATTCTTTTACCTGAAGAGTCATTCTAGGCCAGTAAAAGAAACGTTTAACTCTTTCTAGGGTTTTAGCTATCCCACCATGAGCAGCTGTAGTTTCATTGTGAGCTTTCTCAATCATCGTTGATGTTAGGTTAGGTGGAATCCACAGTTTCCATGCATATTGTTCTCCTAGTGTTGGATCAACTATAGTTTTCTTGAAAACTTTCCCTTCTACAATTTTTAAGTCGGGAAGGTGATTTTCATTTGCTTTAATATTTTCAATTAGTTCTAAGTACTCTTCGCTATTAAACTCAGTAGTTTCGAAATCTAGTAAGTCTACCACATCTATTTCTTCTATTATACCCATATTCTCTATTGGCGATCTGGAAAGCATATCTGCGACTATATTTTCAGAGCCTTTTCGGTGTTGAATATCAAAATCGTACGCTTGTAATTGGAGTGACCAACGCGCTAGCCTACCACTTATATCTTTAAGCTGCATTAGCCATTTTAGGCTCGCGTGGTCTGTGATGACAGTAAATGGCATCATCTCAACATACGGCCTGAATTTCTTTATTGCCATTATCGCTGCTAAGCATTCCTTCTCAGTTACGCTGTATTTTCGTTGACATGAATTAAACTTCTGCGAATAAAACGCGATAGGATGTTCTTCTTCGCTAGCGTTCATCTGAAATAACACCGCCCCGATACCATACTCCGATGCGTCACACTGAATGTAAAAACGTTTCGTGAAATCCGGATGTCTTAATACTGGAGCGCTGGTTAAAGCCCTTTTTAATTTATTAAACGATTCAATAGCCTCCGGAGTTAATACAAACTTTTTCGACTTTTTTAATGTATCTGTTAGAGGCGTAGCGATTATAGCAAAGTCTTTTATAAACCGCCTGTACCAGCCGGCGGTACCGAGAAAACTTCTTACTTCTCGTGTCGTTTTAGGAATCTTTATATTTCTTATCGCAACAACTTTCTCAGGATCGGTTTTTAGCATCCCTCCTCCAATAATAAATCCTAGATATTTTAATTCTTGAAAGCAAAATTTCGACTTTTTGATACCTATTGTGAGATTAGCTTTCTTTAAACAATTTGCCACTTCTTCCAATAATCGTATGTGCTCTTCAAAAGTACTTGATATTATGAGCAGGTCATCAAGATACATGAAAACATTTTGCTTTATTCGTTGTGGTACTACTTTATCCATTAGTCTGCAAAGGCGTTGGGCCGCATTGCAAAGACCAAATGGCATGACTCTAAACTGGTAGAGTGGTCGTCCAGGTACTGTAAAGGCTGTGTACGGCTTGCTTTCCTCATCCAGTTCAATCTGCCAAAATGCGTATTTTAAGTCAATGCTGCTAATAAAGTAAGTTTCGTCTATTCGACTTATTATTCCATCAATGTTTTGCAATGGGTATGCAAAACATACATTCGTCAAAAGACGAATTTCCATTTGGAGCTGCCCTATTATCCCTATGAGAAAAATTCATATTTACTGATGGTATTGGGTTATTGATAAATTGACTTGAAAATGGATGATATGACGTACGCGATGCATTTATCCCCGGTAAGTATGTGTTTCCATTCCCGGAATTGCCTCTCATTTCACAATTTTCTACTGATGTGTCATTTCTATCTTCCCTCGACACACTAGGCGTCTCAGTCTGGGTAGGAGCAGAATGCGCTCTAGTTAGAACATTAACAGCCTTTGTTAGATCGCCTATAGTTTTTCTAACTTCGGTCATTTCTTCGTGAACCATTTTCCTAACTTTGTCCTCCAGGGATCTCTGGACAACTAACGCTTCATCAGCGACCATTTCCCTAACACCTGGGCCTATGTCACCACTACCCGCGTTTGTCCCAGTTGAGGGTGCCCGAAAACCTGAGTCCGGCGTTTGATTGGAAGTATTTCCATGTATCGAAGCCATAATCGTACCAGATAAATCCGTAAACTGGGAACCTATGTTCATATTTTCATTGGAATTAGCCATACTATCTTTTGGTTTATTTATTCTTCTTTGTTTTGGTTCAGTGTGGATTGACGATCGATTTAAATCAAATTCAGATACCCTACTTCTTTTTCTATTACCTTGACCTGGTTTACTATTGGTTTCAATACTACTATTTCTTTCTGTGTTTTTAGCTTGGTACCTGGATTGGACATTCATCACATCAAAACTCTAATTTTTGATTTCTAATTGCTGGTTAACATATGCATGTAAGTTATAGTGAAGTTTTTATAAAAACGTAAATATTAGAAATAACATTCACCCAAAATAAAAAAATATTAATTGTATCCTAAAGCCTATGGTTTACAATGAATATTGTTAAATAACTAAACTAATGAAATAAATTGAATAATCAAAAAAAATATATAAGTATTTGTATCCTAACCTTAATATTTTCTAAATAATGTTGTTAAATAACTAAACTAAAAAAAATGTACTAAAAAAAAAATACAATCAATACTTTTGCTAAATATATAAATTAAAAAAAAAACAAAAAAAATAATATCTATATAAATTCTAAATTCAAACACCTACAAAATGCAATAAATTACTGATATCGAAGATATACATAAACACAAAAAAAATAATTATCATAAATGAATTTAAAGACTAACGATTTTAATCTAATATTAGGTAAAGTTTCTTAATAATTCTCTGAATACAAGGGGCGGTAAAGATAGGTGGTGGTGCATGCGTTTATACAAATTGGCTCTCTCTATACTGAGAGTTTCTGTATTGAGATCTCTCATTCAATCAAAAAAAATAAAAAAAAACTATTTTCAGACTTGATTACCTATTGCTCTTTTATTAGACATCAATGACCTGGTTGAGAACATTTTAATACAACTGACCTCAAATACTATTATCGAGCGGTTATTAAGATGTTTCCCATCAGGTTGTAATCAAGATCTCTAGTAATTTAAAATATTATTATACATTTTATTCTTAGGTTGACTTTATGCACTTATAAGGTCATTCCTATTCTTGAACTCTTAGTTTATTAATCACACCTAATTAGTGGTAAATTCTTCTAATTTCAAATATGATTACTATTACTGACCTATACTACTATCTTCCAGAATTATTACCTAGAAAGGCTACAGGTCCTAAATTAGTCTCAGATATGGACTAGAAGAATTTAGCATGTCTATGGACTTATACTCTAGTGAACTATTGTGTTGTGTCTAAATCTTGTTCTTATTTTTCTTTTTTTTTTTTTTAAATAGGCGTTATACGCCAGTTCTTCTTTCGTTTGGGCGCCATATTGTTACATGTTCCTTTGGGAGCACTAGATTGAACCATGGCCGACTAGCTTTCAGCATGACTCATTCAGGAGTGGTCCCTCCCTTCAATCTAGACTCAGGACTGTACCAATAAAAGATTATTACACACAAAAATACAAACAGAAACTATCATGACTTTACTACCATTCATCGAGATCTCATTACAATAGGAGGTAGATGTTTCTCCAGCCGCCCTTCCCTACCATGGTTACGTCTAAACCGAATATTAACAGTAACCCCATAAAACCGGTCGCAGTTCACCACTTACCTTATCTTTTTCCTACCCCTTAAATAAATAAATTTAAGCCCTCATGATTCTTGCTAAATCTTCATACATAATATAACACATATTTATTAAACATAATACAAAAAAAATACAAAACTATCATATATTATAACGCATTTTAATAATCTATTAGTAATATTCACAATATTCACCCATCAGGCGTTTCTACCTGCCACAGTAAAAGTAATTGCCGTACCTTGAAAACTGTTTCAGTTATTTATTTTATCCTATGATTTGAAAGAGCTCTCTAAAATCAAATATCTAGGATGTGGTGGACAGTAGGTATTATGTATATCTGTATATATTTTTTTTAAACTAAACGTTTCGGATATGATAACTATTGTGACTTATTACTAATAAACTTTTACATTTACTTAAAAATTACACTAAGACCTACACTTAACATTAATTAATGACTTAATTATCTAATTTTTTTTTTTTATTATTATATTAAGATCAGCTTCAATTCTATAGAGGAATATAATGCTATCTATCACTATCCAGTTTTCCTCTTATCTGGACGTTTTCATTCTCTATGTTCTTCCTATTTGTCACTTTTCTATGTTCTGGACGGGTTCTTTTTTTCTGTTTCACCTTCTTTTTTTTAATTTTTTTTTATTTTTATTAGTTACCTGGTTAATTTCTCTTGAGGGGGGGGGGGCTTTTTTGAAGAACCTTTATTGAGTCACTTCCCAGGAAGTTTCCGGTTTCTTATTACTCTGGTCCTGTTCCAGAAAGAAACCAGTCTCAAGCTGTTTATTTAAACAAAAAAAAACACAAGCATAATCCACCTCTTTAAAAAAAACTAATATGCATATCAGCTAACTTACGTTCTCCTTTTTACTGATAACAATTAACAGGAATATTGAACTTCGTATGCCTTCCCAGCAATTATTATATTTAGCCTAACAAAAAGAAATTATTGTATAAATTAACGTTGAACCAACTAGTTTTCCTATTTATCATTTGCTCACCTTCGTTTCTAATTATTTCGACAACGTTAATCCTTCACTTCACTTTAGTTATTTAAATTTTTGCAACTTATTAATATGTCTTCACTTTTTTTTTTTTTTTTATAATTTGTTTTTCTTCTGCGCACTGCCTTATTTAACTATAATCTTCAACGTCCAGAACTGCAATGAACTGAAATACCACAATATGGCTATGGCTGGATTATATTAATCGCGCCTTCCCACAGAGCCATCTTTATTTCAACTTCCCTCTTATCTATATTCCCGAGTATATGTACTCCTATCCTTTTCTACCATAACCTTAATAATTATCCCTTCTTGCCTTCACATTTACTTATTTGGTCCGCCCACTATATAACACTTAAAACATTAACATAAACAGGATATAAATTCATTCATCCGTCTTACTACGTTATGTATGGTAAGCAAAACGAAGTTGATTCACAATAATAAAAAAAAACTACACATTGAACGTTACCCAACACTGAATATCATCTGTTTAGTTTTTCTAGAAACATCGTCAAAAATGCATACCATGCATTGTCCCATTACATATATTTTTAAAATAAATTATTAATTTGTCAATATTTTCAGGCTTGTACGCGGGGCTTAACATTTGGAACACACACAAATAATTAAAAGGTATTCATAAAGGGGGTAGCACGACCGTTGGGTACTTTGGCAGGTGTCTGGATATGAGGACTAGTGCTCGCCCTATGAATTTTCCCTGGCACAACCAGGCAAAATAAATGTTTCTCATAACCCATACATTCGGCACCCTCGAAAACCCACCGCAACAAAACACCGGGTTTCGTGATGACAATTAGAGAGGGACGGTGTGCGTGGACAATTTACTCCCTACGTGGGGAACTCCCACACCCTGAAGTCTCACTAGCCGGGCACATACAGGTATGTATACACAATTACACTGTTCATATTCATTGTTTCATTATTATTATTTCTAGTTGCTTTTATGGGCGGTACAGTGTCGTTGACCATCATTCTTACTGTGAATGTTCAGATAAGTTCCAATTAGTATACACAATTTTAAGGATTTCACTTTGTGGTAAAAATTTTTTTTTTCTAGGTACTCTAATTCTATCAACATTCTGGACTATGTCGTAAATTGCACAATTGGGATTCTAAAAGTATGAACATATAAACATCAATGAAAGTATAATCACGGATATAACATGAAAAAAAAATCAGGTACTAAATGCTTATATCTAGACATTTAAAAAAAAACATATTTACATGACAACTACAAAAAAAACTAATCACCGATTAAGTCTAGATTTGTATGAATAGTCATATAAATTGTATGTCTTAAATTCTAATATTGCACATAGTAAAACTTTATCACAGATCCGTTAGTATAGTTGTTGTATTCTATCTTTTAATGTCTTTTGCATGATAAATACCTATAGATTTCCCTTGCATATTTTCAAGTTCGTACATGTTGTTGCCTATCGGTTTAAGTACCCTACACTGTATGAACTTTTTACAAAACTTTGCGTTCCTATTTCTTTCGAAGTCGCTTAAAATGTTATTGCGCCTAAAAACTTCTTGCCCTGGTAAAAATTTAGTATTTCTTGCACGTTTGTTGTACCGTTCAGCACTTTTCTCATACGCCTTATGCATATTCTGCTTAATTTTTTCTCTAATTAATTCGAGTTTATCGTTTGCCCTTAAACCTAGGATATGATGATCTGTTAATGATGATAGTTTTCTCGCCAGCTTATAATCTGATCCGTTAGAGAACATATGAAACCCGAATAAGGCAAAAAATGGAGATATCCCTATTGCGGAATGAATTGAGGTTCTCAAGGCGCACTCTATTTCTGACAAATACATATCCCAATCACGATGATCCTCATTTATATAGGTTCTGATAGCATTTAATACAGATTGGTTAACCCTTTCTGCAGCGTTTGATTGCGGACTGTAAAAAGCTGTTTTCATGTGACGAATCTTATAGGCCTGAATCATGTCTTGAAAAGTTTTTGACACAAATTGTACACCGTTGTCAGAGTGTATTATTTCCGGTACTCCGAATTTGTGGAAAATTTCATTTGTTAAAAATTTGACAACATTTCCTGCGGTAGACTCTCTCATTGCCTTTAAGAAGATAAATTTTGTAAAATGGTCTACAACAATAAATATATAACAGTTTCCGCTTTTTGACCTAGGATATTTACCGAGAAAATCGACGTATAACTTCTGAAATGGTCGATCGGTTACCACTTCCTTACCAATTTCAGGCATTAGATTTTGGTTTACTGATTTGACCTCTTTACAAATCTGACACCTGTTGACATATTCTTTTACCTGAAGAGTCATTCTAGGCCAGTAAAAGAAACGTTTAACTCTTTCTAGGGTTTTAGCTATCCCACCATGAGCAGCTGTAGTTTCATTGTGAGCTTTCTCAATCATCGTTGATGTTAGGTTAGGTGGAATCCACAGTTTCCATGCATATTGTTCTCCTAGTGTTGGATCAACTATAGTTTTCTTGAAAACTTTCCCTTCTACAATTTTTAAGTCGGGAAGGTGATTTTCATTTGCTTTAATATTTTCAATTAGTTCTAAGTACTCTTCGCTATTAAACTCAGTAGTTTCGAAATCTAGTAAGTCTACCACATCTATTTCTTCTATTATACCCATATTCTCTATTGGCGATCTGGAAAGCATATCTGCGACTATATTTTCAGAGCCTTTTCGGTGTTGAATATCAAAATCGTACGCTTGTAATTGGAGTGACCAACGCGCTAGCCTACCACTTATATCTTTAAGCTGCATTAGCCATTTTAGGCTCGCGTGGTCTGTGATGACAGTAAATGGCATCATCTCAACATACGGCCTGAATTTCTTTATTGCCATTATCGCTGCTAAGCATTCCTTCTCAGTTACGCTGTATTTTCGTTGACATGAATTAAACTTCTGCGAATAAAACGCGATAGGATGTTCTTCTTCGCTAGCGTTCATCTGAAATAACACCGCCCCGATACCATACTCCGATGCGTCACACTGAATGTAAAAACGTTTCGTGAAATCCGGATGTCTTAATACTGGAGCGCTGGTTAAAGCCCTTTTTAATTTATTAAACGATTCAATAGCCTCCGGAGTTAATACAAACTTTTTCGACTTTTTTAATGTATCTGTTAGAGGCGTAGCGATTATAGCAAAGTCTTTTATAAACCGCCTGTACCAGCCGGCGGTACCGAGAAAACTTCTTACTTCTCGTGTCGTTTTAGGAATCTTTATATTTCTTATCGCAACAACTTTCTCAGGATCGGTTTTTAGCATCCCTCCTCCAATAATAAATCCTAGATATTTTAATTCTTGAAAGCAAAATTTCGACTTTTTGATACCTATTGTGAGATTAGCTTTCTTTAAACAATTTGCCACTTCTTCCAATAATCGTATGTGCTCTTCAAAAGTACTTGATATTATGAGCAGGTCATCAAGATACATGAAAACATTTTGCTTTATTCGTTGTGGTACTACTTTATCCATTAGTCTGCAAAGGCGTTGGGCCGCATTGCAAAGACCAAATGGCATGACTCTAAACTGGTAGAGTGGTCGTCCAGGTACTGTAAAGGCTGTGTACGGCTTGCTTTCCTCATCCAGTTCAATCTGCCAAAATGCGTATTTTAAGTCAATGCTGCTAATAAAGTAAGTTTCGTCTATTCGACTTATTATTCCATCAATGTTTTGCAATGGGTATGCATCCTTTATTGTAAGGTTGTTTAATTTTCTAGCATCCAGACAAAAGCGATTTTTACCGGGCTTACGTACCACCGTTGTTCGATTGTTCCATGGACTTTCACTGACTTCTATTACGTTTAGCTTAAGCATTGTATCAATTTCGTTATATGTTATTTCCTGTACAGCAGGCGAAATTGGGTAATGTCGGTCTTTAACGGGTACTGCACCTTCAATCAACTTTATTGTATGTTTTTCCAAAGGAGTTACACCTAATCCGTTTTCCTCAAAAGTGTTAAAAAGTTCTATTACCTTGTCTAATTCATCTTGCTGATCGGCGGTTAATATATGCGGCTTCATTCTATATTCTAACTCTCTATTTACTAAATCAGGTTGAACTTTATCAATATTCATCTCATCTATCCTAACCGTCTCTGGTACTAGATCGAATTTTTCCCAAAAATCTATACCTAAATACAATTCCTGTTCCAAATCAGGACAAAGATACAATAACATTGTTTGTTCTTGATCTTTATACTTAATGGATACTTTTGTTTTTCCCAGTATTCTGTGATGTTGACCACTGGCAGTTTTCACACTGGTCAGCATTGGATTAACTAGAATACCCAACTTAGTTATTAATTCCCTACAATTGTTTCCAATGATACTAACGGATGCCCCCGAGTCTAACAATCCTTTCATCTCATGCCCACATATCTCCACTTTCACAAAAATTCTTGGATCTCTATTTCTATCTATTTCATGAATTGCTTCTATTATCCTTTTCCTTATTTTACGACGCTCATTGAATTTATGCCTGATCTTTAAAATCCTCTCTGATACTGTCGCATTTAACGAATTTATCCCGAATATCCTTGTTCTAACTCTATTATAATTTTCCTGTCTCGCCTGTAATGGTAAATAGTGTCTAATCTGAGATATATTTTCCTTACTATTCGTTTTTTTAGACTGATCTAAAACAATTTCCTTTCCATTTTTTTCAAAGTTTATTCCCTTGCAGATGCAGGGTGTTCCTTCTGACGAGAGTCCCCCGTTATACTCACGCCATTCATCGCGTTTTTTTGTTGGCATATTGGACACTTAGGAGTTGTGACGTTTGGCTTTCCGCACTTATAGCAGAACAGAGTTCTTTGTTCTACTGGACATTCCATATATACATGCCCAGCTGTTTTGCAATTCCAACATATTGGAGGTTGTTTTTGTTGTTGAAATTGTTGTTGTCCCATTCGTAAGGCCTCAACTTCCCTTATTTCATGTATTGGACTCACTTCATTATCTGGATAACCATTGCTTTCTAATTGGACTTCATTTATATGTTTACTACTACGAGCTGGTGGTATCACATTTCTCATATCTCTTCTGGGGAAATTACGATCTGCCTCATTGCATTCAATGCGTAATTGTTCTACGGATGAAACAGCTAGTGGATACACAATTCTTGCTAGATGTGAATTTATGTTGCGCTTCATGATTTTTATCATATCATATTCTGGCATTGGTTGCGTAAGTTTTGATCTCAACTTATTCATCTCGTGAAAGAACGCATCAATCGTTTCATTACTTTGTTGTTTTCTTTCTACTAGATCTCTCATTACTTCAAAGTTGGAATGTGGAGTCTGATATTGCGAGAGTAGCGCGAGACGCAGTACAGGCCATTCGGTTAAACCATGAGTACCTATAAAGTACCAATACCAATCTTTGACCGAATCTGATACTAACAAATGAAAATCTCTAACGACTTCTCTATCTGGTATACTATAATGTGTTTTTAGATGCTCCAATCGAAATATAAAATCATCGATACTCATAGTCTTGTTATCAAATACAAGCCCTAATTTATCAATTCGAATCTGCCTAAAATCAAAAGACGAATTTCCATTTGGAGCTGCCCTATTATCCCTATGAGAAAAATTCATATTTACTGATGGTATTGGGTTATTGATAAATTGACTTGAAAATGGATGATATGACGTACGCGATGCATTTATCCCCGGTAAGTATGTGTTTCCATTCCCGGAATTGCCTCTCATTTCACAATTTTCTACTGATGTGTCATTTCTATCTTCCCTCGACACACTAGGCGTCTCAGTCTGGGTAGGAGCAGAATGCGCTCTAGTTAGAACATTAACAGCCTTTGTTAGATCGCCTATAGTTTTTCTAACTTCGGTCATTTCTTCGTGAACCATTTTCCTAACTTTGTCCTCCAGGGATCTCTGGACAACTAACGCTTCATCAGCGACCATTTCCCTAACACCTGGGCCTATGTCACCACTACCCGCGTTTGTCCCAGTTGAGGGTGCCCGAAAACCTGAGTCCGGCGTTTGATTGGAAGTATTTCCATGTATCGAAGCCATAATCGTACCAGATAAATCCGTAAACTGGGAACCTATGTTCATATTTTCATTGGAATTAGCCATACTATCTTTTGGTTTATTTATTCTTCTTTGTTTTGGTTCAGTGTGGATTGACGATCGATTTAAATCAAATTCAGATACCCTACTTCTTTTTCTATTACCTTGACCTGGTTTACTATTGGTTTCAATACTACTATTTCTTTCTGTGTTTTTAGCTTGGTACCTGGATTGGACATTCATCACATCAAAACTCTAATTTTTGATTTCTAATTGCTGGTTAACATATGCATGTAAGTTATAGTGAAGTTTTTATAAAAACGTAAATATTAGAAATAACATTCACCCAAAATAAAAAAATATTAATTGTATCCTAAAGCCTATGGTTTACAATGAATATTGTTAAATAACTAAACTAATGAAATAAATTGAATAATCAAAAAAAATATATAAGTATTTGTATCCTAACCTTAATATTTTCTAAATAATGTTGTTAAATAACTAAACTAAAAAAAATGTACTAAAAAAAAAATACAATCAATACTTTTGCTAAATATATAAATTAAAAAAAAAACAAAAAAAATAATATCTATATAAATTCTAAATTCAAACACCTACAAAATGCAATAAATTACTGATATCGAAGATATACATAAACACAAAAAAAATAATTATCATAAATGAATTTAAAGACTAACGATTTTAATCTAATATTAGGTAAAGTTTCTTAATAATTCTCTGAATACAAGGGGCGGTAAAGATAGGTGGTGGTGCATGCGTTTATACAAATTGGCTCTCTCTATACTGAGAGTTTCTGTATTGAGATCTCTCATTCAATCAAAAAAAATAAAAAAAAACTATTTTCAGACTTGATTACCTATTGCTCTTTTATTAGACATCAATGACCTGGTTGAGAACATTTTAATACAACTGACCTCAAATACTATTATCGAGCGGTTATTAAGATGTTTCCCATCAGGTTGTAATCAAGATCTCTAGTAATTTAAAATATTATTATACATTTTATTCTTAGGTTGACTTTGTGCACTTATAAGGTCATTCCTATTCTTGAACTCTTAGTTTATTAATCACACCTAATTAGTGGTAAATTCTTCTAATTTCAAATATGATTACTATTACTGACCTATACTACTATCTTCCAGAATTATTACCTAGAAAGGCTACAGGTCCTAAATTAGTCTCAGATATGGACTAGAAGAATTTAGCATGTCTATGGACTTATACTCTAGTGAACTATTGTGTTGTGTCTAAATCTTGTTCTTATTTTTCTTTTTTTTTTTTTTTAAATAGGCGTTATACGCCAGTTCTTCTTTCGTTTGGGCGCCATATTGTTACATGTTCCTTTGGGAGCACTAGATTGAACCATGGCCGACTAGCTTTCAGCATGACTCATTCAGGAGTGGTCCCTCCCTTCAATCTAGACTCAGGACTGTACCAATAAAAGATTATTACACACAAAAATACAAACAGAAACTATCATGACTTTACTACCATTCATCGAGATCTCATTACAATAGGAGGTAGATGTTTCTCCAGCCGCCCTTCCCTACCATGGTTACGTCTAAACCGAATATTAACAGTAACCCCATAAAACCGGTCGCAGTTCACCACTTACCTTATCTTTTTCCTACCCCTTAAATAAATAAATTTAAGCCCTCATGATTCTTGCTAAATCTTCATACATAATATAACACATATTTATTAAACATAATACAAAAAAAATACAAAACTATCATATATTATAACGCATTTTAATAATCTATTAGTAATATTCACAATATTCACCCATCAGGCGTTTCTACCTGCCACAGTAAAAGTAATTGCCGTACCTTGAAAACTGTTTCAGTTATTTATTTTATCCTATGATTTGAAAGAGCTCTCTAAAATCAAATATCTAGGATGTGGTGGACAGTAGGTATTATGTATATCTGTATATATTTTTTTTAAACTAAACGTTTCGGATATGATAACTATTGTGACTTATTACTAATAAACTTTTACATTTACTTAAAAATTACACTAAGACCTACACTTAACATTAATTAATGACTTAATTATCTAATTTTTTTTTTTTATTATTATATTAAGATCAGCTTCAATTCTATAGAGGAATATAATGCTATCTATCACTATCCAGTTTTCCTCTTATCTGGACGTTTTCATTCTCTATGTTCTTCCTATTTGTCACTTTTCTATGTTCTGGACGGGTTCTTTTTTTCTGTTTCACCTTCTTTTTTTTAATTTTTTTTTTATTTTTATTAGTTACCTGGTTAATTTCTCTTGAGGGGGGGGGGGCTTTTTTGAAGAACCTTTATTGAGTCACTTCCCAGGAAGTTTCCGGTTTCTTATTACTCTGGTCCTGTTCCAGAAAGAAACCAGTCTCAAGCTGTTTATTTAAACAAAAAAAAACACAAGCATAATCCACCTCTTTAAAAAAAACTAATATGCATATCAGCTAACTTACGTTCTCCTTTTTACTGATAACAATTAACAGGAATATTGAACTTCGTATGCCTTCCCAGCAATTATTATATTTAGCCTAACAAAAAGAAATTATTGTATAAATTAACGTTGAACCAACTAGTTTTCCTATTTATCATTTGCTCACCTTCGTTTCTAATTATTTCGACAACGTTAATCCTTCACTTCACTTTAGTTATTTAAATTTTTGCAACTTATTAATATGTCTTCACTTTTTTTTTTTTTTTTATAATTTGTTTTTCTTCTGCGCACTGCCTTATTTAACTATAATCTTCAACGTCCAGAACTGCAATGAACTGAAATACCACAATATGGCTATGGCTGGATTATATTAATCGCGCCTTCCCACAGAGCCATCTTTATTTCAACTTCCCTCTTATCTATATTCCCGAGTATATGTACTCCTATCCTTTTCTACCATAACCTTAATAATTATCCCTTCTTGCCTTCACATTTACTTATTTGGTCCGCCCACTATATAACACTTAAAACATTAACATAAACAGGATATAAATTCATTCATCCGTCTTACTACGTTATGTATGGTAAGCAAAACGAAGTTGATTCACAATAATAAAAAAAAACTACACATTGAACGTTACCCAACACTGAATATCATCTGTTTAGTTTTTCTAGAAACATCGTCAAAAATGCATACCATGCATTGTCCCATTACATATATTTTTAAAATAAATTATTAATTTGTCAATATTTTCAGGCTTGTACGCGGGGCTTAACATTTGGAACACACACAAATAATTAAAAGGTATTCATAAAGGGGGTAGCACGACCGTTGGGTACTTTGGCAGGTGTCTGGATATGAGGACTAGTGCTCGCCCTATGAATTTTCCCTGGCACAACCAGGCAAAATAAATGTTTCTCATAACCCATACATTCGGCACCCTCGAAAACCCACCGCAACAAAACACCGGGTTTCGTGATGACAATTAGAGAGGGACGGTGTGCGTGGACAATTTACTCCCTACGTGGGGAACTCCCACACCCTGAAGTCTCACTAGCCGGGCACATACAGGTATGTATACACAATTACACTGTTCATATTCATTGTTTCATTATTATTATTTCTAGTTGCTTTTATGGGCGGTACAGTGTCGTTGACCATCATTCTTACTGTGAATGTTCAGATAAGTTCCAATTAGTATACACAATTTTAAGGATTTCACTTTGTGGTAAAAATTTTTTTTTTCTAGGTACTCTAATTCTATCAACATTCTGGACTATGTCGTAAATTGCACAATTGGGATTCTAAAAGTATGAACATATAAACATCAATGAAAGTATAATCACGGATATAACATGAAAAAAAAATCAGGTACTAAATGCTTATATCTAGACATTTAAAAAAAAACATATTTACATGACAACTACAAAAAAAACTAATCACCGATTAAGTCTAGATTTGTATGAATAGTCATATAAATTGTATGTCTTAAATTCTAATATTGCACATAGTAAAACTTTATCACAGATCCGTTAGTATAGTTGTTGTATTCTATCTTTTAATGTCTTTTGCATGATAAATACCTATAGATTTCCCTTGCATATTTTCAAGTTCGTACATGTTGTTGCCTATCGGTTTAAGTACCCTACACTGTATGAACTTTTTACAAAACTTTGCGTTCCTATTTCTTTCGAAGTCGCTTAAAATGTTATTGCGCCTAAAAACTTCTTGCCCTGGTAAAAATTTAGTATTTCTTGCACGTTTGTTGTACCGTTCAGCACTTTTCTCATACGCCTTATGCATATTCTGCTTAATTTTTTCTCTAATTAATTCGAGTTTATCGTTTGCCCTTAAACCTAGGATATGATGATCTGTTAATGATGATAGTTTTCTCGCCAGCTTATAATCTGATCCGTTAGAGAACATATGAAACCCGAATAAGGCAAAAAATGGAGATATCCCTATTGCGGAATGAATTGAGGTTCTCAAGGCGCACTCTATTTCTGACAAATACATATCCCAATCACGATGATCCTCATTTATATAGGTTCTGATAGCATTTAATACAGATTGGTTAACCCTTTCTGCAGCGTTTGATTGCGGACTGTAAAAAGCTGTTTTCATGTGACGAATCTTATAGGCCTGAATCATGTCTTGAAAAGTTTTTGACACAAATTGTACACCGTTGTCAGAGTGTATTATTTCCGGTACTCCGAATTTGTGGAAAATTTCATTTGTTAAAAATTTGACAACATTTCCTGCGGTAGACTCTCTCATTGCCTTTAAGAAGATAAATTTTGTAAAATGGTCTACAACAATAAATATATAACAGTTTCCGCTTTTTGACCTAGGATATTTACCGAGAAAATCGACGTATAACTTCTGAAATGGTCGATCGGTTACCACTTCCTTACCAATTTCAGGCATTAGATTTTGGTTTACTGATTTGACCTCTTTACAAATCTGACACCTGTTGACATATTCTTTTACCTGAAGAGTCATTCTAGGCCAGTAAAAGAAACGTTTAACTCTTTCTAGGGTTTTAGCTATCCCACCATGAGCAGCTGTAGTTTCATTGTGAGCTTTCTCAATCATCGTTGATGTTAGGTTAGGTGGAATCCACAGTTTCCATGCATATTGTTCTCCTAGTGTTGGATCAACTATAGTTTTCTTGAAAACTTTCCCTTCTACAATTTTTAAGTCGGGAAGGTGATTTTCATTTGCTTTAATATTTTCAATTAGTTCTAAGTACTCTTCGCTATTAAACTCAGTAGTTTCGAAATCTAGTAAGTCTACCACATCTATTTCTTCTATTATACCCATATTCTCTATTGGCGATCTGGAAAGCATATCTGCGACTATATTTTCAGAGCCTTTTCGGTGTTGAATATCAAAATCGTACGCTTGTAATTGGAGTGACCAACGCGCTAGCCTACCACTTATATCTTTAAGCTGCATTAGCCATTTTAGGCTCGCGTGGTCTGTGATGACAGTAAATGGCATCATCTCAACATACGGCCTGAATTTCTTTATTGCCATTATCGCTGCTAAGCATTCCTTCTCAGTTACGCTGTATTTTCGTTGACATGAATTAAACTTCTGCGAATAAAACGCGATAGGATGTTCTTCTTCGCTAGCGTTCATCTGAAATAACACCGCCCCGATACCATACTCCGATGCGTCACACTGAATGTAAAAACGTTTCGTGAAATCCGGATGTCTTAATACTGGAGCGCTGGTTAAAGCCCTTTTTAATTTATTAAACGATTCAATAGCCTCCGGAGTTAATACAAACTTTTTCGACTTTTTTAATGTATCTGTTAGAGGCGTAGCGATTATAGCAAAGTCTTTTATAAACCGCCTGTACCAGCCGGCGGTACCGAGAAAACTTCTTACTTCTCGTGTCGTTTTAGGAATCTTTATATTTCTTATCGCAACAACTTTCTCAGGATCGGTTTTTAGCATCCCTCCTCCAATAATAAATCCTAGATATTTTAATTCTTGAAAGCAAAATTTCGACTTTTTGATACCTATTGTGAGATTAGCTTTCTTTAAACAATTTGCCACTTCTTCCAATAATCGTATGTGCTCTTCAAAAGTACTTGATATTTTGCTTTATTCGTTGTGGTACTACTTTATCCATTAGTCTGCAAAGGCGTTGGGCCGCATTGCAAAGACCAAATGGCATGACTCTAAACTGGTAGAGTGGTCGTCCAGGTACTGTAAAGGCTGTGTACGGCTTGCTTTCCTCATCCAGTTCAATCTGCCAAAATGCGTATTTTAAGTCAATGCTGCTAATAAAGTAAGTTTCGTCTATTCGACTTATTATTCCATCAATGTTTTGCAATGGGTATGCATCCTTTATTGTAAGGTTGTTTAATTTTCTAGCATCCAGACAAAAGCGATTTTTACCGGGCTTACGTACCACCGTTGTTCGATTGTTCCATGGACTTTCACTGACTTCTATTACGTTTAGCTTAAGCATTGTATCAATTTCGTTATATGTTATTTCCTGTACAGCAGGCGAAATTGGGTAATGTCGGTCTTTAACGGGTACTGCACCTTCAATCAACTTTATTGTATGTTTTTCCAAAGGAGTTACACCTAATCCGTTTTCCTCAAAAGTGTTAAAAAGTTCTATTACCTTGTCTAATTCATCTTGCTGATCGGCGGTTAATATATGCGGCTTCATTCTATATTCTAACTCTCTATTTACTAAATCAGGTTGAACTTTATCAATATTCATCTCATCTATCCTAACCGTCTCTGGTACTAGATCGAATTTTTCCCAAAAATCTATACCTAAATACAATTCCTGTTCCAAATCAGGACAAAGATACAATAACATTGTTTGTTCTTGATCTTTATACTTAATGGATACTTTTGTTTTTCCCAGTATTCTGTGATGTTGACCACTGGCAGTTTTCACACTGGTCAGCATTGGATTAACTAGAATACCCAACTTAGTTATTAATTCCCTACAATTGTTTCCAATGATACTAACGGATGCCCCCGAGTCTAACAATCCTTTCATCTCATGCCCACATATCTCCACTTTCACAAAAATTCTTGGATCTCTATTTCTATCTATTTCATGAATTGCTTCTATTATCCTTTTCCTTATTTTACGACGCTCATTGAATTTATGCCTGATCTTTAAAATCCTCTCTGATACTGTCGCATTTAACGAATTTATCCCGAATATCCTTGTTCTAACTCTATTATAATTTTCCTGTCTCGCCTGTAATGGTAAATAGTGTCTAATCTGAGATATATTTTCCTTACTATTCGTTTTTTTAGACTGATCTAAAACAATTTCCTTTCCATTTTTTTCAAAGTTTATTCCCTTGCAGATGCAGGGTGTTCCTTCTGACGAGAGTCCCCCGTTATACTCACGCCATTCATCGCGTTTTTTTGTTGGCATATTGGACACTTAGGAGTTGTGACGTTTGGCTTTCCGCACTTATAGCAGAACAGAGTTCTTTGTTCTACTGGACATTCCATATATACATGCCCAGCTGTTTTGCAATTCCAACATATTGGAGGTTGTTTTTGTTGTTGAAATTGTTGTTGTCCCATTCGTAAGGCCTCAACTTCCCTTATTTCATGTATTGGACTCACTTCATTATCTGGATAACCATTGCTTTCTAATTGGACTTCATTTATATGTTTACTACTACGAGCTGGTGGTATCACATTTCTCATATCTCTTCTGGGGAAATTACGATCTGCCTCATTGCATTCAATGCGTAATTGTTCTACGGATGAAACAGCTAGTGGATACACAATTCTTGCTAGATGTGAATTTATGTTGCGCTTCATGATTTTTATCATATCATATTCTGGCATTGGTTGCGTAAGTTTTGATCTCAACTTATTCATCTCGTGAAAGAACGCATCAATCGTTTCATTACTTTGTTGTTTTCTTTCTACTAGATCTCTCATTACTTCAAAGTTGGAATGTGGAGTCTGATATTGCGAGAGTAGCGCGAGACGCAGTACAGGCCATTCGGTTAAACCATGAGTACCTATAAAGTACCAATACCAATCTTTGACCGAATCTGATACTAACAAATGAAAATCTCTAACGACTTCTCTATCTGGTATACTATAATGTGTTTTTAGATGCTCCAATCGAAATATAAAATCATCGATACTCATAGTCTTGTTATCAAATACAAGCCCTAATTTATCAATTCGAATCTGCCTAAAATCAAAAGACGAATTTCCATTTGGAGCTGCCCTATTATCCCTATGAGAAAAATTCATATTTACTGATGGTATTGGGTTATTGATAAATTGACTTGAAAATGGATGATATGACGTACGCGATGCATTTATCCCCGGTAAGTATGTGTTTCCATTCCCGGAATTGCCTCTCATTTCACAATTTTCTACTGATGTGTCATTTCTATCTTCCCTCGACACACTAGGCGTCTCAGTCTGGGTAGGAGCAGAATGCGCTCTAGTTAGAACATTAACAGCCTTTGTTAGATCGCCTATAGTTTTTCTAACTTCGGTCATTTCTTCGTGAACCATTTTCCTAACTTTGTCCTCCAGGGATCTCTGGACAACTAACGCTTCATCAGCGACCATTTCCCTAACACCTGGGCCTATGTCACCACTACCCGCGTTTGTCCCAGTTGAGGGTGCCCGAAAACCTGAGTCCGGCGTTTGATTGGAAGTATTTCCATGTATCGAAGCCATAATCGTACCAGATAAATCCGTAAACTGGGAACCTATGTTCATATTTTCATTGGAATTAGCCATACTATCTTTTGGTTTATTTATTCTTCTTTGTTTTGGTTCAGTGTGGATTGACGATCGATTTAAATCAAATTCAGATACCCTACTTCTTTTTCTATTACCTTGACCTGGTTTACTATTGGTTTCAATACTACTATTTCTTTCTGTGTTTTTAGCTTGGTACCTGGATTGGACATTCATCACATCAAAACTCTAATTTTTGATTTCTAATTGCTGGTTAACATATGCATGTAAGTTATAGTGAAGTTTTTATAAAAACGTAAATATTAGAAATAACATTCACCCAAAATAAAAAAATATTAATTGTATCCTAAAGCCTATGGTTTACAATGAATATTGTTAAATAACTAAACTAATGAAATAAATTGAATAATCAAAAAAAATATATAAGTATTTGTATCCTAACCTTAATATTTTCTAAATAATGTTGTTAAATAACTAAACTAAAAAAAATGTACTAAAAAAAAAATACAATCAATACTTTTGCTAAATATATAAATTAAAAAAAAAACAAAAAAAATAATATCTATATAAATTCTAAATTCAAACACCTACAAAATGCAATAAATTACTGATATCGAAGATATACATAAACACAAAAAAAATAATTATCATAAATGAATTTAAAGACTAACGATTTTAATCTAATATTAGGTAAAGTTTCTTAATAATTCTCTGAATACAAGGGGCGGTAAAGATAGGTGGTGGTGCATGCGTTTATACAAATTGGCTCTCTCTATACTGAGAGTTTCTGTATTGAGATCTCTCATTCAATCAAAAAAAATAAAAAAAAACTATTTTCAGACTTGATTACCTATTGCTCTTTTATTAGACATCAATGACCTGGTTGAGAACATTTTAATACAACTGACCTCAAATACTATTATCGAGCGGTTATTAAGATGTTTCCCATCAGGTTGTAATCAAGATCTCTAGTAATTTAAAATATTATTATACATTTTATTCTTAGGTTGACTTTGTGCACTTATAAGGTCATTCCTATTCTTGAACTCTTAGTTTATTAATCACACCTAATTAGTGGTAAATTCTTCTAATTTCAAATATGATTACTATTACTGACCTATACTACTATCTTCCAGAATTATTACCTAGAAAGGCTACAGGTCCTAAATTAGTCTCAGATATGGACTAGAAGAATTTAGCATGTCTATGGACTTATACTCTAGTGAACTATTGTGTTGTGTCTAAATCTTGTTCTTATTTTTCTTTTTTTTTTTTTTTAAATAGGCGTTATACGCCAGTTCTTCTTTCGTTTGGGCGCCATATTGTTACATGTTCCTTTGGGAGCACTAGATTGAACCATGGCCGACTAGCTTTCAGCATGACTCATTCAGGAGTGGTCCCTCCCTTCAATCTAGACTCAGGACTGTACCAATAAAAGATTATTACACACAAAAATACAAACAGAAACTATCATGACTTTACTACCATTCATCGAGATCTCATTACAATAGGAGGTAGATGTTTCTCCAGCCGCCCTTCCCTACCATGGTTACGTCTAAACCGAATATTAACAGTAACCCCATAAAACCGGTCGCAGTTCACCACTTACCTTATCTTTTTCCTACCCCTTAAATAAATAAATTTAAGCCCTCATGATTCTTGCTAAATCTTCATACATAATATAACACATATTTATTAAACATAATACAAAAAAAATACAAAACTATCATATATTATAACGCATTTTAATAATCTATTAGTAATATTCACAATATTCACCCATCAGGCGTTTCTACCTGCCACAGTAAAAGTAATTGCCGTACCTTGAAAACTGTTTCAGTTATTTATTTTATCCTATGATTTGAAAGAGCTCTCTAAAATCAAATATCTAGGATGTGGTGGACAGTAGGTATTATGTATATCTGTATATATTTTTTTTAAACTAAACGTTTCGGATATGATAACTATTGTGACTTATTACTAATAAACTTTTACATTTACTTAAAAATTACACTAAGACCTACACTTAACATTAATTAATGACTTAATTATCTAATTTTTTTTTTTTTATTATTATATTAAGATCAGCTTCAATTCTATAGAGGAATATAATGCTATCTATCACTATCCAGTTTTCCTCTTATCTGGACGTTTTCATTCTCTATGTTCTTCCTATTTGTCACTTTTCTATGTTCTGGACGGGTTCTTTTTTTCTGTTTCACCTTCTTTTTTTTAATTTTTTTTTATTTTTATTAGTTACCTGGTTAATTTCTCTTGAGGGGGGGGGCTTTTTTGAAGAACCTTTATTGAGTCACTTCCCAGGAAGTTTCCGGTTTCTTATTACTCTGGTCCTGTTCCAGAAAGAAACCAGTCTCAAGCTGTTTATTTAAACAAAAAAAAACACAAGCATAATCCACCTCTTTAAAAAAAACTAATATGCATATCAGCTAACTTACGTTCTCCTTTTTACTGATAACAATTAGCAGGAATATTGAACTTCGTATGCCTTCCCAGCAATTATTATATTTAGCCTAACAAAAAGAAATTATTGTATAAATTAACGTTGAACCAACTAGTTTTCCTATTTATCATTTGCTCACCTTCGTTTCTAATTATTTCGACAACGTTAATCCTTCACTTCACTTTAGTTATTTAAATTTTTGCAACTTATTAATATGTCTTCACTTTTTTTTTTTTTTTTATAATTTGTTTTTCTTCTGCGCACTGCCTTATTTAACTATAATCTTCAACGTCCAGAACTGCAATGAACTGAAATACCACAATATGGCTATGGCTGGATTATATTAATCGCGCCTTCCCACAGAGCCATCTTTATTTCAACTTCCCTCTTATCTATATTCCCGAGTATATGTACTCCTATCCTTTTCTACCATAACCTTAATAATTATCCCTTCTTGCCTTCACATTTACTTATTTGGTCCGCCCACTATATAACACTTAAAACATTAACATAAACAGGATATAAATTCATTCATCCGTCTTACTACGTTATGTATGGTAAGCAAAACGAAGTTGATTCACAATAATAAAAAAAAACTACACATTGAACGTTACCCAACACTGAATATCATCTGTTTAGTTTTTCTAGAAACATCGTCAAAAATGCATACCATGCATTGTCCCATTACATATATTTTTAAAATAAATTATTAATTTGTCAATATTTTCAGGCTTGTACGCGGGGCTTAACATTTGGAACACACACAAATAATTAAAAGGTATTCATAAAGGGGGTAGCACGACCGTTGGGTACTTTGGCAGGTGTCTGGATATGAGGACTAGTGCTCGCCCTATGAATTTTCCCTGGCACAACCAGGCTAAATAAATGTTTCTCATAACCCATACATTCGGCACCCTCGAAAACCCACCGCAACAAATTATTAAAGCTTTAGGTCTTTTTATAAAATATTTAAATTTTTATTTGTATATATTTATATATACAACAAGAAGGACTTCTGATTGGATCTCCTGCTTCTCCAATTGTTTCAGATATTGTAATGGAGAAGTTATTAGATAGATGTATAGAAAAGTTAAGTATAAAACCAAGAGTAATGACCAAATATGTAGATGATTTATTTTGTAATATTTCAGAACATGCTATTGATAACATGGTAAAGACATTTAATGATTTTAATTCTTATACCTATTAAATTTACAATAGAAAAAGAATATACCTACATAATTCGAAACTTTCATATTTAGATACATTATTATAGAAGAGGAAAGAAAAGAGAAAAGAATAGATTGGTATCAGAAACCAACAGCTTCAGGACGAATAATTAATTATTTTCTAAACATAGTAAACATATTATTATTAATACAGCTAAAAATTTAATTGAAAGGATATTAACTACTAGCTAAAACCCGGTGTGCTTCGCTACCCGTATCGTAATGAAATAGATAAGGGTTTCAAATGTATACATATTTTAACATTTACTTAATATTGTTGCTAGTCAGCGCATTGGTGTCCTAAATATTAATATTGATAGCTGATATAGCTTTCCCTATATATAATTTATCATCATATCTATGGAAGGTGCCACGCCCACTATTGATATGGGTGGACTATCTTATACCATATATCTTATTGTATACCATATACATTTTTGATTTTTTTTAATTATCATCATATGGGAGGTGCCACGCCCACTTAAAATTTCAGAAAAGATGTAGCCTATAGCTCTTTCCAGACATACAGAAATATACTGTGAAAATTTCAAGCAAATCGGTTCAGCCGTTTAGCCGTCTATATATCCCAAACTAATAATAATAAACATACTGTACATACAGACACACAATCACTTTTATATATACATATAGATAAGAGATAAGGAATTTCATAAGAAGAACAATGCAAAGATAAGGAATATATTAGAAGACAATAATTTCCCAGTTCAGCTAAATTATATATTAATAAGACAATATAAAAACAATAGAAGAAACACAATAGAACCGAAAATTTACAAATCAATAACTTATATTTCGGATATATCAGAACGATTGAGGAGATCAAACATTTTCGATACTGATAAATATAGAATGGTTTACAGGACTTATAACACATTAGATAAATTATTTAGTAAAACAAAAGATAAAACAGGAAAATGGAACATGTCAAATACTGTATATAAAATACCTTGTGACGGAAATGATAAAGAAAATTGTAATAAAGTATATCGATGGTCTCATGTAGAAAGGCCCTAACTCACATATTTGAAACTTTACAGGAGGAGGTGTATTTGCGTTAAATGCATTGGAATCGCAAAAAAAAAAAATTCGAAAAAATAGCGAGTTAGAGCCTTTCTACATGAGACCAACGATATATAGGTGCCATGAAAAATAAACTAAAAACCAGAATTGCTGGACATAAATCAGATCAAAGATATAGAGACAATATTACTTTACAAAAAAACTGCGTTATCTTCTCATTGTAGTAAATTAAATCACTATCCAAACTTTGAAAATGTATCGATATCAAACACTGAAAATAACTACAAACGTCGCGACGTTATATCTTAGAGATGTTACAGATAATTAATGTACCTACAACTAAAAGGATCAACTACAAAGCAGATACTGAAAATGTAGCACAGATTTACAGACATTTAAGACATAAAAAATAACACAACTTACAAATATTGTATAATTAGTAATATTTTCTACTTGTTATAAATTGTTTTAATATTTTGTTATGTTAAAGTTTTCATATCCTTTTTTCCTGTGACAAATAATTTTTGAAATTTATAAAATTATAAAAAATTTTTATCCTAAAGAAGCTACTCAAAGAGTAGCGAAATATTGAAATAAAAATTTAAATATTTTATAAAAAAGACCTAAAGCTTTAATAATTACCAATATCTTAATATATATATGATTGTAAAATTATAAAGTATTATAAAGGCTTTTTAGTACAACCTTATAAAGGCAATTTATCTTCGTTAAGTTTATACATAAAATGTATTTACAAAAATAATATTATCACATAAAAATTAAAACTATTTTTAATTAGAAATTATTTTATATATGTATGTATGTAAATACAAATTTCATATACATATGTATATAATTATAAAACTAACAAAAGTAATAAATAAAATAACAATGCAAGTTAATTCAAATTATTATGAGAAGGAAAATAATAATAGTAATAATAACAATAATATAATAATAAAAATTCATTTTAATTATTTCGTTATGTTAATTTGGACATGGCGTTGCACTTGTGCAAATAAGTGTTGGAAGATGTTGCGTCGAGGTGGTGGTGGGCTGTCACAGCTGTAGACATTATCGGTCCGGGCAAAGCAGTTGACACAGTAGTTGTATCTGCGTGCTGTTTTATTGTGCTCGGTGGAATCCATATCCAAAAAACGTCGGCAAACGTCCTAGGGAGTGCTACCTGTAGCACAATTGGCATTATTGAATGGATATTTCCTAGGTGGACGAGCTGATGGATAATGCAGAGCCATTATAGGACATCAACGGCATAAATGACCTAGAGTCAGACTGTTAAGTCTGCTAAATCTTTAGACATGGCAAATATGGGTCTAGAATTTAATACTCCTTCAATTCGAGCTAAGCTTTTGACGGCCGCTTCCCATGTGGGGGGATAAATGACCACTTGAATCCATGAGTGATATATTTTTGAGTAATGTCTTGTGAAACTTAGTTTATGAAGGCAGTGAATTCTTTCGCAAAGCTCGATTAGCACCAACGAAGTTTCGTCCATTGTCTGAAGCGAGTTTATGTGGGAGACCACGACGGCCAATGAATCGGACAAATGTGGCCGGAAGGCAGCGGCAGAAAGACTTTAGCTAGGTTTTAAGTGGACCGCTTTCGTGCCGAAACAAACATATCCTTTTATAATAGAGGATTTTCCTAAAGTTAAACTTTTGAGTTCAAACGTTCCTGTGAAATCAACACCTGTGATGTCAAAAGGAAAGGACGACGATCGGGTGGTAGAGCCGCCATTATTTGCGAGCATGGGTGTTTTTTTTATTATATTCATTTATTAATTATGTATTATACAGTATCTTATCAATATTTTAACTCGAAGCTTAAAACGAGATTATCAAATCTAGCGGTTTGCAACCTCTTGAGCCTATATAAGTTGGTATCAATTTAGCATTAGCATTACGGCTCCTGAAAGTTTTAAACGCGGTAACATTGTAGAGGCTAATGGTGCGACTTTTCTTTTGGAGACATGCAGAAGTGAGAATACTATGAAAGAAGAAGTTTGTATTGTAATGTAGACTGCTGCACAATAGGACAGTTTCGAAGCATCACAGAATCCGTGGATGTGAATGGTGTCACTGGGAGTGAACTAATTTCAACGAGGGACATGTATTTCTTTAATGTGCGAGAGATCGCTTATGATTTTATTCCAGATTCGGAGAGAATCTGTGCTGACACAATCAACCTATTCAATTCTTTTTAGCGAGAGTTGCTGAATGAGATTTTTTTAGAAAATTTAAACCGTAAAGATCTTTGGAAAAAAAGCTAACAAACGGGTGTAAGTAAGAATATCGTTAAGAAAGGCTAGAAAGAGTACGCAATTCACTCCAAATGTAAAAGTTTTGTGTTTTTAATCTTTGACAGCCTCCCGGGCTGATTTTTAGAAAAGAATCCTTTGAAATGGTCTGTCTTTGGGATTTACCAATATCTGATGATACATTTTTTGTATGTCACCACTAAAAACAAATTTGTATAATCTCCAATTTAAAATTATTGTCATTAAATCAGCTTGAAGGTTGGGACCAGTTTGTAGTACGTCGTTCAATTAAAATCCAAACTTAGTTTTCCGTGAAGCATTGAAAACTACTCAGACTTTCATGGATTTGCTTTCTGGTTGCACGACCGCATGGTGAGGAAGATAAAATGAGTTACATTTGTTTTGTGAAAAGTATTCACGAGAAGTTGTTTCTTTTATATGATCGAAATATATTCTGTGAGAACTTCATTATACTGGAAATTCAGTGAGGGATTTGTTTCATTCTAGCATATTGACTTAGACCTGTATATCCTGATGGGCCAAAAAATCTAGGCTCAACGAAATCCTGTTTAAATGGTAATCTAGCCATATATCGCCCATTTGACAACCGCTTGGTGGTTTGCTCACAAAACTTTTCGGAATTTGCTGATTGAATTGTTGATTGGAATTTCTTCCTGCTCCCAAAACATTCGAACCAAATCATCTAAACTAAGTTTTCAGTAGAATTAACGGATGTTAAAAAGGAATATATATGTATGTAGGTTGTGTTTTAACAGGGCCATTTAAGACCCAACAAAAATCAGTTTTTTACGCAGAAGCGGATCCGCAAACATATCGCTTTATGCCATCAAGATTTATATAACGTTCGCTGTCATTGCCAAGAATTAAATAATAAAGGATGAGATATTAAAATTTTGATCGGCTAAATCAATATTAGAAAACTCATTTGGGTTCGGAATTTGGAAAGAAACAGAGGGAATTTTGTTCGTAACATTAGGTAAAACCGCAATAGTTTTATCTATGAGTAATCAAAAATTGCTTTTCCGCGATGCTAAAATCAAATCACAATCTTTTTCAGATATTTGACTTTGACTACCAACACCCACGATTTCGAAATATGATTTCTTCGATCTTCAATCTTTTGCATGACTTTTTATTAAAATTTAAAGTCGTTGGTCTCATTTCAGCTTCATTTACTTCAAGGGATCTACAATTTTGTATTCTCGAATCAGAATTAGAGTTTCGATTTGTTTGTCCATTTTCATTTGGACACGTTTGATTTGTATTATTTCGAGAATTATTTTCAGAGCGTATATGAAGTAAAGTGTGATGTTTTTTTACCACAATGAAGACAAAAATGTTTGTACAATTTTTCTTAGGATTTTTTTTTTGGAAGTGTGAAATACATTTGCAATAATTGTGGTTACAATAATAATGATTTTTAAAGACGAAATCGACACGTTCTTGAATCGAAAGCTTTTATGAATACATTCTTGTGAACACATTCTTAAACATTTTTCATTTGTAGTTAAGTTTTTCTTGAGATGCATACATTTGGACTCGTGGTTGAGTTTAATATTTTTATTGATTCATAATCAATAAGCGAATTTGTTGAATTTTATAGCCGAAATTCGTTCCACTGTTTCACATCTTTTTAGAAGAAAATCACTTAACTCAGACTATTTTGGTAATTCTCTACTGGCATTCAACGATTGTTCCCATTGAGCTAATGTTTCGTGAGGTAATTTTGAATATACTAAATTAACTAATATGGGATCTTAAACCGAAACATCCATTGTTCAATCGTAGCTAAGCTGTCAGCAACTGCACTATGAATTCTTTGTAGAGAATCATTATTTTCTACAGTATCTATTGGAATATTGAAAAGGTTACGTATTTGATTATGAGCTAAAACTCGGTATGAGAACCCCAACTTAAGAGCTTGCCAGGCCAGTCTTAATAACCTCCTAAAAATATTTGAGTATCGCATGGGGGTAACTTAAGGCCAGCACCATTTTTATAAATTGGACAATTTAAAGAGGCTAAATCAGTACTAACGCGAGATTATATGCTATTCTATCTCTTGATATTTTTATCAAATCGAGAAGTTTGAAAACTGTTAACTAATACATGTCAAAACATCACATTTTTTGCAGAATGAGATCAAATTTTTAGCATCAAATACAACACGACTATTAGGAGAAGTCACGGTTCTGATGTGTATTTATTTTGAGTTTTGTAATATAGATTGAGATTGGAAAATTCTCTGTAATTTGGATTGAAGTTGGAGAAATCCTTTGGGAATTGGATTGAAATTAGAGAAATCCTTTGTAATTTGGTAAACTCGTATTTTTTGTATAAAGTTTTTTGAAATGGTCTGTCAGAAATGAAGACTTTAAACAAAAGAAAAAAAGAAATCCTCTGCAATTTGGGTTTAGGAATTACCAGAATGAATGGTGTTAAGAACAAGAGTATGAGAAAAAACATCCTATGTAATTTGGATTTTATTTCTCAATATTTTCTGTAAATTTATAAGACGCAACTATACTTTAAAAATTATGGCTGTTTTCATAAACGCAGTATGCAATGCAACATTTCATTGCATAGAGTTCATAATAGCATTTAGAATATAATTTAAAGACTTTTATCACATAAAATATAAAGATATTGGACTATTAAAGAGAAAATTTTTAAATTATATTTAGGCATGCATGTAAATGATGCGTGTAAAATTGTGGATTGGTACCCTTATTTATAAGAGATTTATGAGTATTAAAGTGAAAAAAGGAAAAGAGCTTTATATGGGGCATACGGTTAAAAATAGGCCGAAATTCACAAAATTTTGTGGGATGATTTTTGTATATATGTGAATGATCTGTGCAAAGTTTTGAGTCGGTACCGATATTTTTACAATATATATAGGGATAAATGTCCTTTTCAGATGTGGTCCTTGTATGGGAGCTATGACCAATTCTGGGCCGACCACCATAAAATTTAGTACAACAATTTATTTGCCTATAAAGATTATTTATGTCAAATTTTAGCCGTACTATTATTTATATCTGTTTTATACGTATTTAGGTGAATTTTGGAAGTGGACTTTACATGGGGTCTATGGTCAAACATGGACCGAACTAAAAAAAAATTTCGTTTTGCGATTTCTCTTTGTATAAAACTTATTTTTTGCTGAATTTTGTCTTGATATTCCAATTTTATAGTCATTTTTTTATCATTAAGCCATATTTCGGGAATATATATATTTGTATGGGGGCTATGAGAAATCATGGACCGATTCTTACTATTTTTCGCACACTTTCTTCTTTTATCATACAAACAACGTATACAAAATTGCATGGTATTATCTGCAATATATTTCAAAATATGGCAATAAAATGGACAAAAAATATCAAATTTTTGTGGAGGTTGTCTCACATATTGGTCCATAACTCTGGTTGGCCTAAACCGATTTTGCTGATTTTAAATAGCAACCTTCTCGAAAGCATTCGTGTTGCGATTTCTACTTGCATAAAACTTATTTTTGCTGAATTTTGTCTTGATATTCCAATTTTATAGGCATTTTTTATCATTAAGCCATATTTCGGGAATATATATATTTGTATGGGGGTTATGAGAAATCATGGACCGATTCTTACTATTTTCCGCACACTTTCTTCTTTTATCATACAAACAACGTATACAAAATTTTATGGTATTATCTCCAATATATTTCAAAATATTGCAATAAAATGGACAAAAAATATCAAATTTTTATGGAGGTTGTCTCACATATTTGTCCATAACACTGGTTGGCCTAAACCGATTTTGCTGATTTTAAATAGCAAACTTCTCGAAAGCATGTCTGACAGAATTATTGAAGATTTGGATCCCGAAGATATCTGGGGACTTCAGAAAATTGATTTCAACATCCAAACAGACAGACAGACGGGCATGGCTTAATCGACTCCGCTATCTATAAGGATCCAGAATATATATACTTTATAGGGTCGGAAAATTATATTGTGGAATAGTATAACTTCAAAAAGTACAAGCGGTGTTATATAGAGAAATCCTTCTTTATTAGCTTAAACTCAAGTTTATGGGGCTAGAGCTTATGGTGTTTTCTTTTCTGAAATAAAATGTTACACCTTTATTATGTACATTTTTATAATGTTTACCCCACATTTTAACGATGTCGCATTTTTATTGTTCAGAATAGAACATAAAATTACAACAGTGTAGCACTTTTTTCATGTACATCTGTTTTAGTTTTTTTTTTGTTTAAAAATGGCACCATCCCGACTAATACGCAAATTCTTTTTAAACTATAAAAATTATATATGTATATAAACATACATTACATATATAAGAAGTAGGAGATATTGTCCTATGAAATTTGACATATGTATGTATGTACATCAACTTCAGAGTATTCATTAAATACGTTCTCTACAAAGACTTTCACTCGCGGATGTGGATATCTTTCCATAATCATATAAAATATTTCATCATCATTAGATGATAAAGATAACTCCCACAAGTCATCCAAAATTTTTTCAGCACATAAAAAATAGTAATATTTTCCATTTTGTATATTTTTTTTTTGTTTCTTAACACAAATACACATTCATAAACAAATCAAATGTCAGCTGTTTTATCGTGCGATTCAGCCCCCTCTAAAAACACAGAGTGTGAAAGGTGCACCATTTTTTAAATTTATAGTGTGACATTTATAGAAAAGAACACACTACACTTCAGCAGTGTTGACATTTTTTCAGAAAAGAACACAAAAAAAATTAAAAAAGGTGCGAAATGGGAAAAACGTGTAACATTTTTGCCAGAAAAGAAAACGCCATTAGTTATTAAGTTATGGCCTTTAACACTTCGGATTCTTTCTTAGCAGGAATCGAAAATAACAGGTCTACTTTAATTTTAATGATTAATTGTCATTATTTAAAACATTTTAGGTTAGTAGTTGAGAGAAACAGAAATTTCGAATAGTAAAAATCAGGTTATAATTTTTATGTTCGACCTTTAAAAATAAATAGCAAATGTTCATTTAATGCAAATGAACGAAGCTTGAATATAAAATTCGCTTTTTTTGGTACTTCTTGCCCAATATCGGCACTGCTTTAGTTCACAATCAACATATTCATTTTACAAATTCTTAAAAATTTATAAAAAATAGGCTATGGCATGGTGAAATTAAATACTAGGTGATAGCGTAGCGCCAGCTGATTATTCATGGTGAATTTGAAAATGCCAAAAAGTTATATAAAAAAAAAACTTTTTGACAGTGACGAAAGTTTTTCATATAGAAAAATGCCTGTTGTTCTTGCCTTGTTGTAATTGTTGTAGCAATGCGGTCACCTGGTATTTAATTTCACCATGGGCTATGGTATGTAAATAAAAGAGAAATAATGTTAACAGTTATAAAGATCAACCACAATTGAAATAGTTTGTTATTTTAAAAACAAAATATAAATCACAATGGACGAGTTATTTTCGGTGTCTGCTTCTTAGTAATCCTAAAAAAATTTGTGTCCTACACGATTCAAAAATGCAATCATATTTTAAAAATAATAGTTGGCATTTTTTCGCATACAAGATCCATTACGGCATTTAAGGCCAGTAGGCGAGTCACTTAAACCCAAATGATTATAAGCCTATCATGCGATTTTTTCTATTAAAACTAATCTAGAGACTGATAGATATATGTACATATGCTGGCCGCGTTCATGGTAATGGAGAGAGTTTTCAATAATAATTTCTGGTTAATTGGATCATTTTCATGCTTGGTTGTAGAATGATCAATTAATGGCCAACGTTGTTCTTAAAATTTTGGAGGTAAGAAATCGAAAATAAATGTATTATGCAAAAGTTTCTTTCTACTATGAATTAAATCAATGAGTCAGCGTTGGCGACTGGAACTGATTGAAGCGGATGATCGTGCTAGGATTTTGTACAAAATCTCGACGTTTCGGGAATCGTGGAATACATAATATTACAGCCACAATAGCGATCCCAGAAAGAATGTCTTGGATCCAACAGACTGCTTAAGGTACAATATTAAAACACGTATCTAAGATGGATATAGTCACATGGACTAGTGCCATCTTAGGAGATACATATAATGCAACTTCCGGTTTGAGTGTGGTGAGGAACGGCAAATACGTTTAGAGCCATCCCTAAATACAGCCGGTAAGCGGCACGTTTTTTTTTACGCTGAACGTTAACGCTGATACCCCATCCCTTAACAAAAGCGGCAACGTTATGTCAAAACGATAAAAACAGGGTTATCAAACAAATAAATAAAACGACCCTGTTTATTGTTGTAACAGCTAGGCCATGGTGCAAGAATATAAGGTGAGTGCAAATCGATAACAAATACAACACAAAACAACAGGCATTTGTGTAAAATAATGTACTACTGTCAAAAATACTTGAAAATGTATTACTTTTGAGATAAGTAAATTGTAAACAAAGTCAGTCAGCTGGGCTACTGCACTCACCTTGTATAGTTACACCATGGTATGCTCCAAGGTGTATTTAAATTCACCTTGGTATGCTCCATACAAAATGTATGAGCATGAGAATTTTTGACGCTTGCCGCCAGTATTTAGGGATGTCTCTTAGTTGTCCACAATTGTGTTTTATACGTACATATTTTTATGCCAGTGGCAACACTAAAATGTCTACTTATAAATAAAATATTTTTTGCCACAAACAGCTTGATTGCAAATCCCCAACGTTTTTAAAAGATATTTTCGTAAATTTTTAACTAAACCTTTTTCTCTCTAATCTACTATTGTTAGTATTGTTGTTAATAATTTGTTTATCTGATTTTTTCATTCAGTTATTTATATTACTAAAAAAACCAAAAATTTGTTTCATCGCCAGTCGCGTAGTTTCTGACAGTAGTTTCAATTGTAATTAGTCTGTATAATGTTCTCAAAATCGCTACATTTTACGTTTAATTACCATCACTGTCTTGGTAGACATTGATTTAACTGACCTTCGTTTGACATTCAACCGTTGAAGATTTGTTCAGAAAATTTTTGTATCCCATTTAAGCGGTAGACCGAACTGCAATTCGTATCCTTAAAGTTAATCAGGAAACAGTTTTTTAAAATGGCTTTAAACAAATTAAGCATTGAAAACTTGGATTTGGCCGGTAAACGGGTGTTAATGAGGTAACTTAATCAGAAAATTACACATATAGTAGTTTTTGAGGACAAGAGATTTTATGCCTAGTTTGATTTTGATGTAACCAAATTTTATTCTTCCTCTAATTTTTTTTAGAGTTGATTTCAATGTTCCAATTAAGGATGGAAAAATCACTAGCAACCAACGTATCGTAGCTGCTTTGGACAGTGTTAAATATGCTTTCTCCAAAAATGCCAAATCAGTTGTGCTGATGTCTCACTTGGGTCGACCCGATGGTAATAAAAACGTCAAATATACCTTGGCCCCAGTTGCCGAAGAATTAAAGAAATTGCTTGGTAAGGACGTTACATTCCTAAATGATTGTGCTGGCGCAGAAGTAGAAGATAAATGCAAAAACCCAGCAGAGGGCAGCGTTATTTTGTTGGAAAATTTGCGTTTCTACGTAGAGGAAGAAGGCAAGGGCGTTGATGCCAGCGGTGCTAAGGTCAAGGCTGACCCAGCCAAGGTTAAAGCTTTCCGTGAAAGTTTGGCTAAGTTGGGTGATGTCTATGTTAACGACGCTTTCGGTACAGCTCATCGTGCCCATAGCTCCATGATGGGCGAAGGTTTCGAAAAACGCGCTGCCGGTTTGTTGCTTAACAAGGAACTCAAGTATTTCTCACAAGCATTGGATAACCCACCAAATCCCTTCTTGGCTATTTTGGGCGGAGCAAAAGTTGCCGATAAAATCCAATTGATTGAAAATCTTTTGGACAAGGTAAACGAAATGATTATTGGAGGTGGCATGGCTTTCACTTTCTTAAAGGTTTTGAACAACATGAAGATTGGTTCATCTTTGTTTGATGAAGAAGGTTCAAAAATCGTACAAAACTTGGTTGAAAAAGCCAAAAAGAACAATGTTCAACTTCATTTGCCAGTCGACTTTGTTTGTGGTGACAAATTTGGTGAAGATGCAGCTGTAAGTGAAGCTACTGTTGAAAGTGGAATTCCCGATGGTCATATGGGTTTGGATGTAGGACCTAAGACCAGAGCAGCTTTTGCTGTTCCAATTGCTCGTGCTAAACTTATTGTTTGGAATGGTCCCCCCGGTGTCTTTGAATTCGCCAACTTTGCCAACGGCACTAAAACCATTATGGATGGTGTTGTAGCCGCCACTAAAACTGGCTGCGTCTCAATTATCGGTGGTGGTGATACCGCATCATGCTGTGCTAAATGGAATACCGAATCATTGGTATCTCACGTCTCCACTGGCGGCGGCGCTTCTTTGGAATTGTTGGAGGGTAAAACATTGCCTGGTGTTGCTGCTTTGAGCAATGCTTAAATACAAGAAAATCTACTATTAAATTATTATTAGGCACAAGTTTAATTGGAAACATATTTCATTGCTCTGCGCAAACAAGCAGTTATAAAACAATGCATAAACAATGTAATATGTACATATGTAATATTATATGTATACCCATTATTTAATTGTTCAATAAATTTTAAATTAAAATATTTCTTTTTATATTTCTAATTAGCAATGTGCTTGGTTAGTAAATTTTATTTGCGAGCAAAATTGGTATTCATTGCCGCTGAAGTTCTTTGAATATTGTTTAAATTTGCTCGGAGACGTGAACCCACAGAAGTTTGATTAGCCATAGCCTTTTTAACTTCCTTATTTAGAAAATCTTTATCAAATTCTCTTGTCGTGTTGCGTTCCTCTTCTTGGGCATAGGCTTCTCGATGTTTGCGTACCACCTCTGTTCGATCCACTTCACGCCAAGCTGCGTTTGACATCATTTCCCTTAATTTCGCATGTTTTTCTTCCTCTGTTAGTTTTCCAGGACGTTGATCAGTGGAGCAGCTGGCTTCTTGTTTTTGTGAAGGATTTCTGGATTTTGAGCGGGATCTTGTATTACGTTTATTTCTATTGCGATACTCTCGCGATTTCGATGGTGATTTTGATTCGCTTCTATTTCTTACTTTACGATCTCTTGAACGAGAACGTACACAATTTGCGGATCTCATTGTTTTTTTGTGTTCTCGGTTTCTAGAAACAGATCTTGATCTTCTACAACCATGCGAAGAGGATGTTTTTTGGGTTGCTTTATAGTTATTATTATCTCGTGATCTTGAAAAAGATCGTGTACCCCAAGTTGGTCTTCTTTCCGTGCAATTTTCTCTTGGAGATTTTGACCTCCTATTTTGATATTTATTAAATCTCGCCTCTCTGTCCCTTGAAACTGATCTGGATCTTCGGTTTTTGTGAAAAAATTGTCTGTTGGAAACGGACCTGGACAGTTTTTTCATACGATATTGTTCTTCATCGGAGTTTTGATTTGTTTCGGAATCATCACTTTTTGACTTATTTTTTTGAGAACGTTTTTTACTTTTTCCGGCTGCTTTGTCAAGTTCCTGTGAAATCTTTTCAAATTTCGAATCTAGCAGTTTATTCAGATTTAATCCAATACTGCAAGCTTCGTCTTTGTCTAATAGACCATTTTTAAGTTTCTTAGCCAATTTAATGTCCAGTTCTGAATCGGAGTCACTATGGGTACTACTGTTTGCAGAAGATGAAGACTTGTTTCTTTTCTTATGCTTCTTTTTTAATTTTTTACTCTTTTTGGATTTTTTTGCTTTTTTGGATACTTTTTTCAGTTTTTCATCACTTTTTAAAATACGATGTAATTCCTTCAGTTTGACTGGGTTTTCAAGAATTTTTCTACGTGATTCCATTTCCCTTTGCTTAATTAACATCAAAGGATCTTCCATTACTTTACGTTGCAGGTCGACTTGCTCAGAATTTTGAAGGTTTTTGTAGGCTCGTATTGAGAATGGCACACACTCGTGTTCTACATGGTTCAATGGCTGTTTCACTCCTACGAGATTTTTCTGTTCTCTTTCCTTTTCCTCTGCCTGTAGAATCTCAAAAGACTTATCAATTTTACGTCCCAACAAATATTCATCTCGATTGATCAACTCTGTAGAGCCTGCAGAGTAAAACAAAAATAACAAAAATCTGTATTACAATATGTTCAAGTCTCTTCATGATTTCGCTTAACTTACTTTTATACATCCAGTCCAGTTTTTTGTCACCTTCATTGCTGCCTCTTAAAACGCCGCTTGCTCTTCCGATGCGTTTCAGTTCTTCACGATTTTTTTCTTCTTCGATTTCTTTACGTAAATCGTTAAGCTTCTTTTCTTCTTGTGTTTTGGCTTGTTCCGCTTTCCAAACTTTTTCTTGGTTTTTCATTGTGTGCGGATGCCATGATTTCTTTAAATTCTATAAGAACGAAGACAATTGTAATTACATATTTTTAAAATGTTTGTAATTGAATTTCAAAATTACCAAATCTCCTCCACCCATTTGTTTTATTTTAATCACAGATTTTAATAACAATATAAAATTTGTATAAAACTCATCCGCTTCATGTGGAATAAACAAAATAAATTAAGCAGCTGATCAAACAGTATCATTCACAATAGTGTTGCCAGAGGTGAGTCTTTAAACAAGCTCCCGTTACCGTTTCAAAACAAGTAATCATTTTGTAATTTTCGAAATTTATTTTATTTTTTATTAAAAGTTTTGATATTGCATATGTAGCTGATTAAAAATTCGGCATAAAATAAATACTTTAGTTAATTAAAAATAAATAATGTGTAATTACATATATAAATATTTGGATTATCATTAAAAAATAATTCGGTTTCTCACCCTGGAATAAATTAGATTTTTAAATAATAAAATTACTATTACCGAATCGAGCAATTATTAAATATTTTTTAAAACTTTGGAGAATGATTTTTTTGCAAAATGATTTCTTTATCAAAAATTGGAAACTGTTCGTTTCAAAACCATATAGATTCATGATTAATAGTATAATCCGAAATAAATCAAAGTGTCTGACAACCGAGAAAATGGCTGGATTTAATAAATTAAGTATTGACAGATTAGATTTGAAAGACAAACGTGTATTGATACGGTAAACAAATACATACATATGTATATTTTAACACAATATCCATTAATCAGATTTTTGTATTTTGGAGATTATACATTATACATTTTGATTATTATATTTGTAGAGTGGACTTTAATGTGCCTCTAAAAGATGGAAAAATTACAAGTAATCAAAGAATTGTATCATCTTTGGACAGCATTAGATATGCTTTAGACAAGCAAGCTAAATCTGTCGTTTTAATGTCTCATCTGGGTAGACCAAATGGTCAGAAAGATGCAACATTTTCATTAAAACCAGTTGCAGAGGAATTAAAGAATTTGTTAAAGAAAGATATAAAATTCTTGGCTGATTGTGTTGGATCGGAAGTGGAAAATATATGTAAAGACCCTCCTAAAGGTAGTGTAATTTTATTAGAAAATCTACGATTTTATGTGGAAGAAGAAGGTAAAGGTATCGATGCTAATGGTACAAAAATAAAGGCTGATAAAAATAAAGTCAAGGAATTTCGCAAAAGTTTAGCCCAACTGGCAGACGTTTATGTTAATGACGCATTTGGTACAGCTCATAGAGCACATAGTTCAATGATGGGTGAAGGCTATAATTATAGAGCTGCTGGTTTTTTACTAAATAAGGAACTGCAATATTTATCACAGGTTTTGCACAACCCGGCGAAACCGTTTTTGGCCATATTAGGTGGTGCTAAGGTATCCGATAAGCTCCGCCTAATCGAAAGTATGCTAAATAAAGTAGATGAATTGATTATAGGAGGTGGAATGGCATTTACATTCCTGAAAGTTATATGTGATATGAATATTGGCAATTCATTATTTGACTCCAAAGGCTCTAAAGTAGTATTGGACATAATGGAAAAAGCTTGCGAAAAAAATGTTCAAATCCACTTACCAACAGATTTCATTTGTGGAATCAAAATTGATAATAATACTCATGTTTGCAATGCTACAACACAATCCGGCATACCAGAGGGTTATATGGGCTTGGATATTGGCATTGAATCAAGAAAACAATTTTCATGTATCATATATACAGCAAAGTTAATTGTTTGGAATGGGTAATTTGTATAAAACATATTGTATGAATCTAATCTTTAATATCTTTAGCTTTCTAGCCCTCCTGGTGTGTTTGAAATTGAAAAGCTTTCGGATGGTTCTAAAGAAATTATGAAAGCTGTAGTTAAAAATACCAAAAATGGAGCAATTTCAATAATTGGTGGTGGTGATACTGTAGCTTGTTGTAAAAAATTCAATGCAATAAACAAGGTATCACATGTATCGACTGGAGGCGGGGCTGCTCTAGAGCTTTTTGAAGGAAAAGAGTTACCAGGTGTACAAGCATTAAGTAATGTTTAAAAAACAATTAATTATAAATTAAATTCATAGAAATTATTTTTGGCTAATGCCGCGTTATCACTATGTCATTTTTGTTGTCAAATTGTCCAAATTGTTGGCAATTGTATGAAAACGGGTTGTCATATGGCGTCATCTATGGCGTCAATCATTATTGCACACATAGATGACGCCATATGGCAACCCGTTTTCATACAATTGCCAACAATTTGGACAATTTGACAACAAAAATGACATAGTGAAAACCAAGCATAATAATAGAAATTATTTTATTATTGCACTAAATATATATAAAATATTTTTAAGGGTTCAACTAAAATATGTATATATGTATTAAGATAAACAGGAACAACACTCACTTATTGCACTAGTGTGAATTTTGGGCTTAAATCTAGTTTACCGACGCAGCTCCAAATGAAAAAAAGTATGTACGGTGATAGAAAATTGAAAAATAAGAAGAAAACAAGTAAGAGTGCTATATTCGGCTGTGCCGAATCTTAAATACCCTTCACCTAAGCGTAATAAGAAATACAGAAACTACACTAGACTAGAATATCCTAATTCTGTGTTTTCTATTCAGTCTCAGTGCAAATTTTATTAGTATTCGATATATTGTTTGAAAGACAATTTTACGACCAACATAATTTATGTTAAATATTTTCAAATGTCTAATTTTTACCATTTTTAATTGATTTAATTACCAATTCTTACCATAATTTACAGAGTCTGTCTGATGTTCATAATAATCTTGAGTGTAACTTAACAAACAGAGTATAAACAAGTAAGAGTGCTATATTCGGCTCTGCCGAATCTTAAATACCCTCCACCTAAGCGTAATAAGAAATACAGAAACTACACTAGACTAGAATATCCTAATTTTGTGTTTTCTATTCAGTCTTAGTGTAAATTTGATTAGTATTTGATATATCGTTTGAAAGACAATTTTACGACCAACATAATTGATGTAAAATATTTTCAAATGTTGTCTAATTTTTACCATTTTTAATTGATTTAATTACCAATTCTTACCATAATTTACAGAGTCTGTCTGATGTCATAATAATCTTCAGTGTAATTTAACAAACAGAGTATAAAAAAGGGGTACATTTCGGTTTTAGTGATTTTGTTAAAAAAAAAAAAACAAATAGGGATTTTAGAAGAGATACCAGCAAAAAAAATTTTTTTTGGCGGCCACGCCTATTTTCGAGGGGGCGGGCCCTTAAAGTTGAAAATATATAGGCCTATATCTCGGGAACTACTGGGTGTCTGATAATTTGTAATACATTAAATAAAAGGTATTAAAAATAGCTTTCCAACGATATATATCATGATTATAAAATATGGACCGAATATGGGCTAAATCCGAAAAGAATATTTTTTGGTCCGAATTTATTTGTTTTTGGAAATGCTTCTATATGGCAGGTATGACAAATTATGGGCCGATCTTCTTAAATTTTGGAACAGTTATTTTCATGCATATGGGGATATTTCACGTAGAATGTCAACGTAATAAGGGTATATTTAAGATATATATTAGTATTACCGTGGATTTCGGTAGTGGACCTTATGTGGGGGATATAGTCAAATATGGACCGATATTCTCAAAATCCAGCAGTTAGATTTAGGCATGTATGTAAATGATCCGTGTAAAATTTTGGATTGGTACCCTTATTTATAAGCGATTTATGAGTATTAAAGGGATTTTCCGAAGAGGGCTTTATATGGGGCATACGGTTAAAAATAGACCGAAATTAACAAAATTGTGTGGAATGATTTTTGTATATATGTACATGATCTGTACAAAGTTTTGAGTCGGTAACGATATTTATACAATATATATAGGGAAAAATGTCTTTTTCAGATGTGGTCCTTGTATGGGAGCTATGACCAGTTGTGGGCCGACCACCATAAAATTTAGTACCACAATTTATTTGCCTATAAAGAGTATTTATCTCAAATTTTAGCCGTTTAACATTATTTATATCTGTTTTATGCGTATTTAAGTGAATTTCGGAAGTGGACTTTATATGGGGTCTATGGTCAAATATGAACCGAACTAAAAAAAATTTCGTTTTGCGATTTCTTTTTGCACAAAACTTAGTTTTGCTGAATTTTGTCTTGATATTCCAATTTTATAGGCATTTATGTATAATTGAGCAATATTTCGGGAAGATTTTTGTATGGGGGCTATGACCATTTCTGGGCCGATCACCATAAAATTTGGTACAATAATTTATTTGTCTATAAAGAGTATTTATGTCAAATTTTAGCCGTTTAACATTATTTATATCTGTTTTATGCGTATTTAAGTGAATTTTGTAAGTGGACTTTATATGGGGTCTATGGTCAAATATGGACCGAACTAAAAAAAAATTTCGGTTTGTGATTTCTTTTTGTATAAAACTTATTTTTGCTGAATTTTGTCTTGATATTCCAATTTTATAGGCATTTATTTATCATTAAGCCATATTTCGGGAATATATATATTTGTATGGGGGCTATGAGAAATCATGGACCGATTCTTACTATTTTCCGCACACTTTCTTCTTTTATAGTACAAACAACGTATACAAAATTTCATGGTATTATCTGCAATATATTTCAAAATATTGCAATAAAATGGACGAAAAATATTAAATTTTTAAAGAGGTGGTCTCACATATTGGTTCATAACTCTGGTTAACCTAAACCGATTTTGCTGATTTTAAATAGCAAACTTCTCGAAAGCACTTCTGACAGAATTATTGAAGGTTTGGATCCCGAACATATCTTGGGACTTCACAAAACTGATTTCAACATCCAGACAGACAGACAGACAGACAGACAGACAGACAGACAGACGGACAGACAGACAGACAGACAGACAGACAGACGGACATGGCTTAATCGACTTCGCTATCTATAAGGATCCAGAATATATATACTTTATAGGGTCGGAAAATTATATTGTGGAAATTTCACACGGAATGACAAACTTATATATACCCTTCTCACGATGGTGAAGGGTATAAAAGGGGTACTTCGGTTTTAGTGATTTTGTTAAAAAAAAAAAAAAACAAATAGGGATTTTAGAAGAGATACCAGCAAAAAAAATTTTTTTTGGCGGCCACACCTATTTTCGAGGGGGCGGGCCCTTAAAGTTGAAAATATATAGGCCTATATATCGGGAACTACTGGGTGTCTGATAATTTGTAATACATTAAATAAAAGGTATTAAAAATACCTTTCCAACGATATATATCATGATTATAAAATATGGACCGAATATGGGTTAAATCCGAAAAGAATATTTTTTGACCCGAATTTATTTGTTTTTTGGAAATGCTTCTATATAACAGGTATGACAAATTATGGGCCGATCTTCTTAAATTTTGGAACAGTTATTTTCATGCATGTGGGGATATTTCACGTAGAATTTCAACGTAATAACGGTATATTTAAGATATATATTAGTATTAACGTGGATTTCGGTAGTGGACCTTATGTGGGGAATATAGTCAAATATGGACCGATATTCTCAAAATCCAGCAGTTAGATTTAGGCATGTATGTAAATGATCCGTGTAAAATTTTGGATTGGTACCCTTATTTATAAGCGATTTATGAGTATTAAAGGGATTTTCCGAAGAGGGCTTTATATGGGGCATACGGTTAAAAATAGACCGAAATTAATAAAATTGTGTGGAATGATTTTTGTATATATGTACATGATCTGTACAAAGTTTTGAGTCGGTAACGATATTTATACAATATATATAGGGAAAAATGTCTTTTTCAGATGTGGTCCTTGTATGGGAGCTATGACCAGTTGTGGGCCGACCACCATAAAATTTAGTACAACAATTTATTTGCCTATAAAGAGTATTTATGTCAAATTTTAGCCGTTTAACATTATTTATATCTGTTTTATGCGTATTTAAGTGAATTTCGGAAGTGGACTTTATATGGGGTCTATCGTCAAACATGGACCGAACTAAAAAAAAATTTCGTTTTGCGATTTCTTTTTGCACAAAACTTAGTTTTGCTGAATTTTGTCTTGATATTCCAATTTTATAGGCATTTATGTATAATTGAGCAATATTTCGGGAAGATTTTTGTATGGGGGCTATGACCATTTCTGGGCCGACCACCATAAAATTTGGTACAATAATTTATTTGCCTATAAAGAGTATTTATGTCAAATTTTAGGCGTTTAACATTATTTATATCTGTTTTATATGTATTTAAGTGAATTTTGTAAGTGGACTTTATATGGGGTCTATGGTCAAATATGGACCGAACTAAAAAAAAATTTCGGTTTGTGATTTCTTTTTGTATAAAACTTATTTTTGCTGAATTTTGTCTTGATATTCCAATTTTATAGGCATTTATTTATCATTAAGCCATATTTCGGGAATATATATATTTGTATGGGGGCTATGAGAAATCATGGACCGATTGTTACTATTTTTCGCACACTTTCTTCTTTTATAGTACAAACAACGTATACAAAATTTCATGGTATTATCTGCAATATATTTCAAAATATTGCAATAAAATAGACGAAAAATATCAAATTTTTATGGAGGTGGTCTCACATATTGGTTCATAACTCTGGTTAACCTAAACCGATTTTGCTGATTTTAAATAGCAAACTTCTCGAAAGCACTTCTGACAGAATTATTGAAGGTTTGGATCCCGAACATATCTTGGGACTTCACAAAACTGATTTCAACATCCAGACAGACAGACAGACAGACAGACAGACGGACAGACAGACAGACAGACAGACGGACATGGCTTAATCGACTTCGCTATCTATAAGGATCCAGAATATATATACTTTATAGGGTCGGAAAATTATATTGTGGAAATTTCACACGGAATGACAAACTTATATATACCCTTCTCACGATGGTGAAGGGTATAAAAGGGGTACTTCGGTTTTAGTGATTTTGTTAAAAAAAAAAAAAAACAAATAGGGATTTTAGAAGAGATACCAGCAAAAAAAATTTTTTTTGGCGGCCACACCTATTTTCGAGGGGGCGGGCCCTTAAAGTTGAAAATATATAGGCCTATATATCGGGAACTACTGGGTGTCTGATAATTTGTAATACATTAAATAAAAGGTATTAAAAATACCTTTCCAACGATATATATCATGATTATAAAATATGGACCGAATATGGGTTAAATCCGAAAAGAATATTTTTTGACCCGAATTTATTTGTTTTTTGGAAATGCTTCTATATAACAGGTATGACAAATTATGGGCCGATCTTCTTAAATTTTGGAACAGTTATTTTCATGCATGTGGGGATATTTCACGTAGAATTTCAACGTAATAACGGTATATTTAAGATATATATTAGTATTAACGTGGATTTCGGTAGTGGACCTTATGTGGGGAATATAGTCAAATATGGACCGATATTCTCAAAATCCAGCAGTTAGATTTAGGCATGTATGTAAATGATCCGTGTAAAATTTTGGATTGGTACCCTTATTTATAAGCGATTTATGAGTATTAAAGGGATTTTCCGAAGAGGGCTTTATATGGGGCATACGGTTAAAAATAGACCGAAATTAATAAAATTGTGTGGAATGATTTTTGTATATATGTACATGATCTGTACAAAGTTTTGAGTCGGTAACGATATTTATACAATATATATAGGGAAAAATGTCTTTTTCAGATGTGGTCCTTGTATGGGAGCTATGACCAGTTGTGGGCCGACCACCATAAAATTTAGTACAACAATTTATTTGCCTATAAAGAGTATTTATGTCAAATTTTAGCCGTTTAACATTATTTATATCTGTTTTATGCGTATTTAAGTGAATTTCGGAAGTGGACTTTATATGGGGTCTATCGTCAAACATGGACCGAACTAAAAAAAAATTTCGTTTTGCGATTTCTTTTTGCACAAAACTTAGTTTTGCTGAATTTTGTCTTGATATTCCAATTTTATAGGCATTTATGTATAATTGAGCAATATTTCGGGAAGATTTTTGTATGGGGGCTATGACCATTTCTGGGCCGACCACCATAAAATTTGGTTCAATAATTTATTTGCCTATAAAGAGTATTTATGTCAAATTTTAGGCGTTTAACATTATTTATATCTGTTTTATATGTATTTAAGTGAATTTTGTAAGTGGACTTTATATGGGGTCTATGGTCAAATATGGACCGAACTAAAAAAAAATTTCGGTTTGTGATTTCTTTTTGTATAAAACTTATTTTTGCTGAATTTTGTCTTGATATTCCAATTTTATAGGCATTTATTTATCATTAAGCCATATTTCGGGAATATATATATTTGTATGGGGGCTATGAGAAATCATGGACCGATTGTTACTATTTTTCGCACACTTTCTTCTTTTATAGTACAAACAACGTATACAAAATTTCATGGTATTATCTGCAATATATTTCAAAATATTGCAATAAAATAGACGAAAAATATCAAATTTTTATGGAGGTGGTCTCACATATTGGTTCATAACTCTGGTTAACCTAAACCGATTTTGCTGATTTTAAATAGCAAACTTCTCGAAAGCACTTCTGACAGAATTATTGAAGGTTTGGATCCCGAACATATCTTGGGACTTCACAAAACTGATTTCAACATCCAGACAGACAGACAGACAGACAGACAGACAGACAGACGGACATGGCTTAATCGACTTCGCTATCTATAAGGATCCAGAATATATATACTTTATAGGGTCGGAAAATTATATTGTGGAAATTTCACACGGAATGACAAACTTATATATACCCTTCTCACGATGGTGAAGGGTATAAAAAGGGGTACTTCGGTTTTAGTGATTTTGTTAAAAAAAAAAAAAAACAAATAGGGATTTTAGAAGAGATACCAGCAAAAAAAATTTTTTTTTGCGGCCACGCCTATTTTCGAGGGGGCGGGCCCTTAAAGTTGAAAATATATAGGCCTATATCTCGGGAACTACTGGGTGTCTGATATTTTGTAATACATTAAATAAAAGGTATTAAAAATACCTTTCCAACGATATATATCATGATTATAAAATATGGACCGAATATGGGTTAAATCCGAAAAGAATATTTTTTGACCCGAATTTATTTGTTTTTTGGAAATGCTTCTATATGGCAGATATGACAAATTATGGGCCGATCTTCTTAAATTTTGGAACAGTTATTTTCATGCATGTGGGGATATTTCACGTAGAATTTCAACGTAATAACGGTATATTTAAGATATATATTAGTATTAACGTAGATTTCGGTAGTGGACCTTATGTGGGGGATATAGTCAAATATGGACTGATGTTCTCAAAATCCAGCAGTTAGATTTAGGCATGTATGTAAATGATCCGTGTAAAATTTTGGATTGGTACCCTTATTTATAAGCGATTTATGAGTATTAAAGGGATTTTCCGAAGAGGGCTTTATATGGGGCGTACGGTTAAAAATAGACCGAAATTAATAAAATTGTGTGGAATGATTTTTGTATATATGTACATGATCTGTACAAAGTTTTGAGTCGGTAGCGATATTTATACAATATATATAGGGAAAAATGTCTTTTTCAGATGTGGTCCTTGTATGGGAGCTATGACCAGTTGTGGGCCGACCACCATAAAATTTAGTACAACAATTTATTTGCCTATAAAGAGTATTTATGTCAAATTTTAGCCGTTTAACATTATTTATATCTGTTTTATGCGTATTTAAGTGAATTTCGGAAGTGGACTTTATATGGGGTCTATCGTCAAACATGGACCGAACTAAAAAAAAATTTCGTTTTGCGATTTCTTTTTGCACAAAACTTAGTTTTGCTGAATTTTGTCTTGATATTCCAATTTTATAGGCATTTATGTATAATTGAGCAATATTTCGGGAAGATTTTTGTATGGGGGCTATGACCATTTCTGGGCCGACCACCATAAAATTTGGTACAATAATTTATTTGCCTATAAAGAGTATTTATGTCAAATTTTAGGCGTTTAACATTATTTATATCTGTTTTATATGTATTTAAGTGAATTTTGTAAGTGGACTTTATATGGGGTCTATGGTCAAATATGGACCGAACTAAAAAAAATTTCGGTTTGTGATTTATTTTTGTATAAAACTTATTTTTGCTGAATTTTGTCTTGATATTCCAATTTTATAGGCATTTATTTATCATTAAGCCATATTTCGGGAATATATATATTTGTATGGGGGCTATGAGAAATCATGGACCGATTGTTACTATTTTCCGCACACTTTCTTCTTTTATAGTACAAACAACGTATACAAAATTTCATGGTATTATCTGCAATATATTTCAAAATATTGCAATAAAATGGACGAAAAATATCAAATTTTTATGGAGGTGGTCTCACATATTGGTTCATAACTCTGGTTAACCTAAACCGATTTTGCTGATTTTAAATAGCAAACTTCTCGAAAGCACTTCTGACAGAATTATTGAAGGTTTGGATCCCGAACATATCTTGGGACTTCACAAAACTGATTTCAACATCCAGACAGACAGACAGACAGACAGACAGACAGACAGACAGACAGACAGACGGACATGGCTTAATCGACTTCGCTATCTATAAGGATCCAGAATATATATACTTTATAGGGTCGGAAAATTATATTGTGGAAATTTCACACGGAATGACAAACTTATATATACCCTTCTCACGATGGTGAAGGGTATAAAAAGGGGTACTTCGGTTTTAGTGATTTTGTTAAAAAAAAAAAAACAAATAGGGATTTTAGAAGAGATACCAGCAAAAAAAATTTTTTTTGGCGGCCACACCTATTTTCGAGGGGGCGGGCCCTTAAAGTTGAAAATATATAGGCCTATATATCGGGAACTACTGGGTGTCTGATAATTTGTAATACATTAAATAAAAGGTATTAAAAATACCTTTCCAACGATATATATCATGATTATAAAATATGGACCGAATATGGGTTAAATCCGAAAAGAATATTTTTTGACCCGAATTTATTTGTTTTTTGGAAATGCTTCTATATAACAGGTATGACAAATTATGGGCCGATCTTCTTAAATTTTGGAACAGTTATTTTCATGCATGTGGGGATATTTCACGTAGAATTTCAACGTAATAACGGTATATTTAAGATATATATTAGTATTAACGTGGATTTCGGTAGTGGACCTTATGTGGGGAATATAGTCAAATATGGACCGATATTCTCAAAATCTAGCAGTTAGATGTAGGCATGTATGTAAATGATCCGTGTAAAATTTTGGATTGGTACCCTTATTTATAATCGATTTATGAGTATTAAAGGGATTTTCCGAAGAGGGCTTTATATGGGGCATACGGTTAAAAATAGACCGAAATTAATAAAATTGTGTGGAATGATTTTTGTATATATGTACATGATCTGTACAAAGTTTTGAGTCGGTAACGATATTTATACAATATATATAGGGAAAAATGTCTTTTTCAGATGTGGTCCTTGTATGGGAGCTATGACCAGTTGTGGGCCGACCACCATAAAATTTAGTACAACAATTTATTTGCCTATAAAGAGTATTTATGTCAAATTTTAGCCGTTTAACATTATTTATATCTGTTTTATGCGTATTTAAGTGAATTTCGGAAGTGGACTTTATATGGGGTCTATCGTCAAACATGGACCGAACTAAAAAAAAATTTCGTTTTGCGATTTCTTTTTGCACAAAACTTAGTTTTGCTGAATTTTGTCTTGATATTCCAATTTTATAGGCATTTATGTATAATTGAGCAATATTTCGGGAAGATTTTTGTATGGGGGCTATGACCATTTCTGGGCCGACCACCATAAAATTTGGTACAATAATTTATTTGCCTATAAAGAGTATTTATGTCAAATTTTAGGCGTTTAACATTATTTATATCTGTTTTATATGTATTTAAGTGAATTTTGTAAGTGGACTTTATATGGGGTCTATGGTCAAATATGGACCGAACTAAAAAAAAATTTCGGTTTGTGATTTCTTTTTGTATAAAACTTATTTTTGCTGAATTTTGTCTTGATATTCCAATTTTATAGGCATTTATTTATCATTAAGCCATATTTCGGGAATATATATATTTGTATGGGGGCTATGAGAAATCATGGACCGATTGTTACTATTTTCCGCACACTTTCTTCTTTTATAGTACAAACAACGTATACAAAATTTCATGGTATTATCTGCAATATATTTCAAAATATTGCAATAAAATGGACGAAAAATATCAAATTTTTATGGAGGTGGTCTCACATATTGGTTCATAACTCTGGTTAACCTAAACCGATTTTGCTGATTTTAAATAGCAAACTTCTCGAAAGCACTTCTGATAGAATTATTGAAGGTTTGGATCCCGAACATATCTTGGGACTTCACAAAACTGATTTCAACATCCAGACAGACAGACAGACAGACAGACAGACAGACAGACAGACAGACAGACAGACAGACAGACGGACATGGCTTAATCGACTTCGCTATCTATAAGGATCCAGAATATATATACTTTATAGGGTCGGAAAATTATATTGTGGAAATTTCACACGGAATGACAAACTTATATATACCCTTCTCACGATGGTGAAGGGTATAAAAAGGGGTACTTCGGTTTTAGTGATTTTGTTAAAAAAAAAAAAAAACAAATAGGGATTTTAGAAGAGATACCAGCAAAAAAATTTTTTTTTGGCGGCCACGCCTATTTTCGAGGGGGCGGGCCCTTAAAGTTGAAAATATATAGGCCTATATCTCGGGAACTACTGGGTGTCTGATATTTTGTAATACATTAAATAAAAGGTATTAAAAATACCTTTCCAACGATATATATCATGATTATAAAATATGGACCGAATATGGGTTAAATCCGAAAAGAATATTTTTTGACCCGAATTTATTTGTTTTTTGGAAATGCTTCTATATGGCAGGTATGACAAATTATGGGCCGATCTTCTTAAATTTTGGAACAGTTATTTTCATGCATGTGGGGATATTTCACGTAGAATTTCAACGTAATAACGGTATATTTAAGATATATATTAGTATTAACGTAGATTTCGGTAGTGGACCTTATGTGGGGGATATAGTCAAATATGGACTGATGTTCTCAAAATCCAGCAGTTAGATTTAGGCATGTATGTAAATGATCCGTGTAAAATTTTGGATTGGTACCCTTATTTATAAGCGATTTATGAGTATTAAAGGGATTTTCCGAAGAGGGCTTTATATGGGGCGTACGGTTAAAAATAGACCGAAATTAATAAAATTGTGTGGAATGATTTTTGTATATATGTACATGATCTGTACAAAGTTTTGAGTCGGTAGCGATATTTATACAATATATATAGGGAAAAATGTCTTTTTCAGATGTGGTCCTTGTATGGGAGCTATGACCAGTTGTGGGCCGACCACCATAAAATTTAGTACAACAATTTATTTGCCTATAAAGAGTATTTATGTAAAATTTTAGCCGTTTAACATTATTTATATCTGTTTTATGCGTATTTAAGTGAATTTCGGAAGTGGACTTTATATGGGGTCTATCGTCAAACATGGACCGAACTAAAAAAAAATTTCGTTTTGCGATTTCTTTTTGCACAAAACTTAGTTTTGCTGAATTTTGTCTTGATATTCCAATTTTATAGGCATTTATGTATAATTGAGCAATATTTCGGGAAGATTTTTGTATGGGGGCTATGACCATTTCTGGGCCGACCACCATAAAATTTGGTACAATAATTTATTTGCCTATAAAGAGTATTTATGTCAAATTTTAGGCGTTTAACATTATTTATATCTGTTTTATATGTATTTAAGTGAATTTTGTAAGTGGACTTTATATGGGGTCTATGGTCAAATATGGACCGAACTAAAAAAAATTTCGGTTTGTGATTTATTTTTGTATAAAACTTATTTTTGCTGAATTTTGTCTTGATATTCCAATTTTATAGGCATTTATTTATCATTAAGCCATATTTCGGGAATATATATATTTGTATGGGGGCTATGAGAAATCATGGACCGATTGTTACTATTTTCCGCACACTTTCTTCTTTTATAGTACAAACAACGTATACAAAATTTCATGGTATTATCTGCAATATATTTCAAAATATTGCAATAAAATGGACGAAAAATATCAAATTTTTATGGAGGTGGTCTCACATATTGGTTCATAACTCTGGTTAACCTAAACCGATTTTGCTGATTTTAAATAGCAAACTTCTCGAAAGCACTTCTGACAGAATTATTGAAGGTTTGGATCCCGAACATATCTTGGGACTTCACAAAACTGATTTCAACATCCAGACAGACAGACAGACAGACAGACAGACAGACAGACAGACAGACAGACAGACAGACGGACATGGCTTAATCGACTTCGCTATCTATAAGGATCCAGAATATATATACTTTATAGGGTCGGAAAATTATATTGTGGAAATTTCACACGGAATGACAAACTTATATATACCCTTCTCACGATGGTGAAGGGTATAAAAAGGGGTACTTCGGTTTTAGTGATTTTGTTAAAAAAAAAAAAAACAAATAGGGATTTTAGAAGAGATACCAGCAAAAAAAATTTTTTTTGGCGGCCACACCTATTTTCGAGGGGGCGGGCCCTTAAAGTTGAAAATATATAGGCCTATATATCGGGAACTACTGGGTGTCTGATAATTTGTAATACATTAAATAAAAGGTATTAAAAATACCTTTCCAACGATATATATCATGATTATAAAATATGGACCGAATATGGGTTAAATCCGAAAAGAATATTTTTTGACCCGAATTTATTTGTTTTTTGGAAATGCTTCTATATAACAGGTATGACAAATTATGGGCCGATCTTCTTAAATTTTGGAACAGTTATTTTCATGCATGTGGGGATATTTCACGTAGAATTTCAACGTAATAACGGTATATTTAAGATATATATTAGTATTAACGTGGATTTCGGTAGTGGACCTTATGTGGGGAATATAGTCAAATATGGACCGATATTCTCAAAATCTAGCAGTTAGATGTAGGCATGTATGTAAATGATCCGTGTAAAATTTTGGATTGGTACCCTTATTTATAATCGATTTATGAGTATTAAAGGGATTTTCCGAAGAGGGCTTTATATGGGGCATACGGTTAAAAATAGACCGAAATTAATAAAATTGTGTGGAATGATTTTTGTATATATGTATTTATGTCAAATTTTAGCCGTTTAACATTATTTATATCTGTTTTATGCGTATTTAAGTGAATTTCGGAAGTGGACTTTATATGGGGTCTATCGTCAAACATGGACCGAACTAAAAAAAAATTTCGTTTTGCGATTTCTTTTTGCACAAAACTTAGTTTTGCTGAATTTTGTCTTGATATTCCAATTTTATAGGCATTTATGTATAATTGAGCAATATTTCGGGAAGATTTTTGTATGGGGGCTATGACCATTTCTGGGCCGACCACCATAAAATTTGGTACAATAATTTATTTGCCTATAAAGAGTATTTATGTCAAATTTTAGGCGTTTAACATTATTTATATCTGTTTTATATGTATTTAAGTGAATTTTGTAAGTGGACTTTATATGGGGTCTATGGTCAAATATGGACCGAACTAAAAAAAAATTTCGGTTTGTGATTTCTTTTTGTATAAAACTTATTTTTGCTGAATTTTGTCTTGATATTCCAATTTTATAGGCATTTATTTATCATTAAGCCATATTTCGGGAATATATATATTTGTATGGGGGCTATGAGAAATCATGGACCGATTGTTACTATTTTCCGCACACTTTCTTCTTTTATAGTACAAACAACGTATACAAAATTTCATGGTATTATCTGCAATATATTTCAAAATATTGCAATAAAATGGACGAAAAATATCAAATTTTTATGGAGGTGGTCTCACATATTGGTTCATAACTCTGGTTAACCTAAACCGATTTTGCTGATTTTAAATAGCAAACTTCTCGAAAGCACTTCTGATAGAATTATTGAAGGTTTGGATCCCGAACATATCTTGGGACTTCACAAAACTGATTTCAACATCCAGACAGACAGACAGACAGACAGACAGACAGACAGACAGACAGACAGACAGACAGACGGACATGGCTTAATCGACTTCGCTATCTATAAGGATCCAGAATATATATACTTTATAGGGTCGGAAAATTATATTGTGGAAATTTCACACGGAATGACAAACTTATATATACCCTTCTCACGATGGTGAAGGGTATAAAAAGGGGTACTTCGGTTTTAGTGATTTTGTTAAAAAAAAAAAAAAACAAATAGGGATTTTAGAAGAGATACCAGCAAAAAAAATTTTTTTTGGCGGCCACGCCTATTTTCGAGGGGGCGGGCCCTTAAAGTTGAAAATATATAGGCCTATATCTCGGGAACTACTGGGTGTCTGATATTTTGTAATACATTAAATAAAAGGTATTAAAAATACCTTTCCAACGATATATATCATGATTATAAAATATGGACCGAATATGGGTTAAATCCGAAAAGAATATTTTTTGACCCGAATTTATTTGTTTTTTGGAAATGCTTCTATATGGCAGGTATGACAAATTATGGGCCGATCTTCTTAAATTTTGGAACAGTTATTTTCATGCATGTGGGGATATTTCACGTAGAATTTCAACGTAATAACGGTATATTTAAGATATATATTAGTATTAACGTAGATTTCGGTAGTGGACCTTATGTGGGGGATATAGTCAAATATGGACTGATGTTCTCAAAATCCAGCAGTTAGATTTAGGCATGTATGTAAATGATCCGTGTAAAATTTTGGATTGGTACCCTTATTTATAAGCGATTTATGAGTATTAAAGGGATTTTCCGAAGAGGGCTTTATATGGGGCGTACGGTTAAAAATAGACCGAAATTAATAAAATTGTGTGGAATGATTTTTGTATATATGTACATGATCTGTACAAAGTTTTGAGTCGGTAGCGATATTTATACAATATATATAGGGAAAAATGTCTTTTTCAGATGTGGTCCTTGTATGGGAGCTATGACCAGTTGTGGGCCGACCACCATAAAATTTAGTACAACAATTTATTTGCCTATAAAGAGTATTTATGTAAAATTTTAGCCGTTTAACATTATTTATATCTGTTTTATGCGTATTTAAGTGAATTTCGGAAGTGGACTTTATATGGGGTCTATCGTCAAACATGGACCGAACTAAAAAAAAATTTCCTTTTGCGATTTCTTTTTGCACAAAACTTAGTTTTGCTGAATTTTGTCTTGATATTCCAATTTTATAGGCATTTATGTATAATTGAGCAATATTTCGGGAAGATTTTTGTATGGGGGCTATGACCATTTCTGGGCCGACCACCATAAAATTTGGTACAATAATTTATTTGCCTATAAAGAGTATTTATGTCAAATTTTAGGCGTTTAACATTATTTATATCTGTTTTATATGTATTTAAGTGAATTTTGTAAGTGGACTTTATATGGGGTCTATGGTCAAATATGGACCGAACTAAAAAAAATTTCGGTTTGTGATTTATTTTTGTATAAAACTTATTTTTGCTGAATTTTGTCTTGATATTCCAATTTTATAGGCATTTATTTATCATTAAGCCATATTTCGGGAATATATATATTTGTATGGGGGCTATGAGAAATCATGGACCGATTGTTACTATTTTCCGCACACTTTCTTCTTTTATAGTACAAACAACGTATACAAAATTTCATGGTATTATCTGCAATATATTTCAAAATATTGCAATAAAATGGACGAAAAATATCAAATTTTTATGGAGGTGGTCTCACATATTGGTTCATAACTCTGGTTAACCTAAACCGATTTTGCTGATTTTAAATAGCAAACTTCTCGAAAGCACTTCTGACAGAATTATTGAAGGTTTGGATCCCGAACATATCTTGGGACTTCACAAAACTGATTTCAACATCCAGACAGACAGACAGACAGACAGACAGACAGACAGACAGACAGACAGACAGACAGACAGACGGACATGGCTTAATCGACTTCGCTATCTATAAGGATCCAGAATATATATACTTTATAGGGTCGGAAAATTATATTGTGGAAATTTCACACGGAATGACAAACTTATATATACCCTTCTCACGATGGTGAAGGGTATAAAAAGGGGTACTTCGGTTTTAGTGATTTTGTTAAAAAAAAAAAAAAACAAATAGGAATTTTAGAAGAGATACCAGCAAAAAAAATTTTTTTTGGCGGCCACACCTATTTTCGAGGGGGCGGGCCCTTAAAGTTGAAAATATATAGGCCTATATATCGGGAACTACTGGGTGTCTGATAATTTGTAATACATTAAATAAAAGGTATTAAAAATACCTTTCCAACGATATATATCATGATTATAAAATATGGACCGAATATGGGTTAAATCCGAAAAGAATATTTTTTGACCCGAATTTATTTGTTTTTTGGAAATGCTTCTATATAACAGGTATGACAAATTATGGGCCGATCTTCTTAAATTTTGGAACAGTTATTTTCATGCATGTGGGGATATTTCACGTAGAATTTCAACGTAATAACGGTATATTTAAGATATATATTAGTATTAACGTGGATTTCGGTAGTGGACCTTATGTGGGGAATATAGTCAAATATGGACCGATATTCTCAAAATCCAGCAGTTAGATTTAGGCATGTATGTAAATGATCCGTGTAAAATTTTGGATTGGTACCCTTATTTATAAGCGATTTATGAGTATTAAAGGGATTTTCCGAAGAGGGCTTTATATGGGGCATACGGTTAAAAATAGACCGAAATTAATAAAATTGTGTGGAATGATTTTTGTATATATGTACATGATCTGTACAAAGTTTTGAGTCGGTAACGATATTTATACAATATATATAGGGAAAAATGTCTTTTTCAGATGTGGTCCTTGTATGGGAGCTATGACCAGTTGTGGGCCGACCACCATAAAATTTAGTACAACAATTTATTTGCCTATAAAGAGTATTTATGTCAAATTTTAGCCGTTTAACATTATTTATATCTGTTTTATGCGTATTTAAGTGAATTTCGGAAGTGGACTTTATATGGGGTCTATCGTCAAACATGGACCGAACTAAAAAAAAATTTCGTTTTGCGATTTCTTTTTGCACAAAACTTAGTTTTGCTGAATTTTGTCTTGATATTCCAATTTTATAGGCATTTATGTATAATTGAGCAATATTTCGGGAAGATTTTTGTATGGGGGCTATGACCATTTCTGGGCCGACCACCATAAAATTTGGTACAATAATTTATTTGCCTATAAAGAGTATTTATGTCAAATTTTAGGCGTTTAACATTATTTATATCTGTTTTATATGTATTTAAGTGAATTTTGTAAGTGGACTTTATATGGGGTCTATGGTCAAATATGGACCGAACTAAAAAAAAATTTCGGTTTGTGATTTCTTTTTGTATAAAACTTATTTTTGCTGAATTTTGTCTTGATATTCCAATTTTATAGGCATTTATTTATCATTAAGCCATATTTCGGGAATATATATATTTGTATGGGGGCTATGAGAAATCATGGACCGATTGTTACTATTTTTCGCACACTTTCTTCTTTTATAGTACAAACAACGTATACAAAATTTCATGGTATTATCTGCAATATATTTCAAAATATTGCAATAAAATAGACGAAAAATATCAAATTTTTATGGAGGTGGTCTCACATATTGGTTCATAACTCTGGTTAACCTAAACCGATTTTGCTGATTTTAAATAGCAAACTTCTCGAAAGCACTTCTGACAGAATTATTGAAGGTTTGGATCCCGAACATATCTTGGGACTTCACAAAACTGATTTCAACATCCAGACAGACAGACAGACAGACAGACAGACAGACAGACGGACATGGCTTAATCGACTTCGCTATCTATAAGGATCCAGAATATATATACTTTATAGGGTCGGAAAATTATATTGTGGAAATTTCACACGGAATGACAAACTTATATATACCCTTCTCACGATGGTGAAGGGTATAAAAAGGGGTACTTCGGTTTTAGTGATTTTGTTAAAAAAAAAAAAAAACAAATAGGGATTTTAGAAGAGATACCAGCAAAAAAAATTTTTTTTGGCGGCCACGCCTATTTTCGAGGGGGCGGGCCCTTAAAGTTGAAAATATATAGGCCTATATCTCGGGAACTACTGGGTGTCTGATATTTTGTAATACACTAAATAAAAGGTATTAAAAATACCTTTCCAACGATATATATCATGATTATAAAATATGGACCGAATATGGGTTAAATCCGAAAAGAATATTTTTTGACCCGAATTTATTTGTTTTTTGGAAATGCTTCTATATGGCAGGTATGACAAATTATGGGCCGATCTTCTTAAATTTTGGAACAGTTATTTTCATGCATGTGGGGATATTTCACGTAGAATTTCAACGTAATAACGGTATATTTAAGATATATATTAGTATTAACGTAGATTTCGGTAGTGGACCTTATGTGGGGGATATAGTCAAATATGGACTGATGTTCTCAAAATCCAGCAGTTAGATTTAGGCATGTATGTAAATGATCCGTGTAAAATTTTGGATTGGTACCCTTATTTATAAGCGATTTATGAGTATTAAAGGGATTTTCCGAAGAGGGCTTTATATGGGGCGTACGGTTAAAAATAGACCGAAATTAATAAAATTGTGTGGAATGATTTTTGTATATATGTACATGATCTGTACAAAGTTTTGAGTCGGTAGCGATATTTATACAATATATATAGGGAAAAATGTCTTTTTCAGATGTGGTCCTTGTATGGGAGCTATGACCAGTTGTGGGCCGACCACCATAAAATTTAGTACAACAATTTATTTGCCTATAAAGAGTATTTATGTCAAATTTTAGCCGTTTAACATTATTTATATCTGTTTTATGCGTATTTAAGTGAATTTCGGAAGTGGACTTTATATGGGGTCTATCGTCAAACATGGACCGAACTAAAAAAAAATTTCGTTTTGCGATTTCTTTTTGCACAAAACTTAGTTTTGCTGAATTTTGTCTTGATATTCCAATTTTATAGGCATTTATGTATAATTGAGCAATATTTCGGGAAGATTTTTGTATGGGGGCTATGACCATTTCTGGGCCGACCACCATAAAATTTGGTACAATAATTTATTTGCCTATAAAGAGTATTTATGTCAAATTTTAGGCGTTTAACATTATTTATATCTGTTTTATATGTATTTAAGTGAATTTTGTAAGTGGACTTTATATGGGGTCTATGGTCAAATATGGACCGAACTAAAAAAAATTTCGGTTTGTGATTTATTTTTGTATAAAACTTATTTTTGCTGAATTTTGTCTTGATATTCCAATTTTATAGGCATTTATTTATCATTAAGCCATATTTCGGGAATATATATATTTGTATGGGGGCTATGAGAAATCATGGACCGATTGTTACTATTTTCCGCACACTTTCTTCTTTTATAGTACAAACAACGTATACAAAATTTCATGGTATTATCTGCAATATATTTCAAAATATTGCAATAAAATGGACGAAAAATATCAAATTTTTATGGAGGTGGTCTCACATATTGGTTCATAACTCTGGTTAACCTAAACCGATTTTGCTGATTTTAAATAGCAAACTTCTCGAAAGCACTTCTGACAGAATTATTGAAGGTTTGGATCCCGAACATATCTTGGGACTTCACAAAACTGATTTCAACATCCAGACAGACAGACAGACAGACAGACAGACAGACAGACAGACAGACAGACAGACAGACGGACATGGCTTAATCGACTTCGCTATCTATAAGGATCCAGAATATATATACTTTATAGGGTCGGAAAATTATATTGTGGAAATTTCACACGGAATGACAAACTTATATATACCCTTCTCACGATGGTGAAGGGTATAAAAAGGGGTACTTCGGTTTTAGTGATTTTGTTAAAAAAAAAAAAAAACAAATAGGGATTTTAGAAGAGATACCAGCAAAAAAAATTTTTTTTGGCGGCCACACCTATTTTCGAGGGGGCGGGCCCTTAAAGTTGAAAATATATAGGCCTATATATCGGGAACTACTGGGTGTCTGATAATTTGTAATACATTAAATAAAAGGTATTAAAAATACCTTTCCAACGATATATATCATGATTATAAAATATGGACCGAATATGGGTTAAATCCGAAAAGAATATTTTTTGACCCGAATTTATTTGTTTTTTGGAAATGCTTCTATATAACAGGTATGACAAATTATGGGCCGATCTTCTTAAATTTTGGAACAGTTATTTTCATGCATGTGGGGATATTTCACGTAGAATTTCAACGTAATAACGGTATATTTAAGATATATATTAGTATTAACGTGGATTTCGGTAGTGGACCTTATGTGGGGAATATAGTCAAATATGGACCGATATTCTCAAAATCTAGCAGTTAGATGTAGGCATGTATGTAAATGATCCGTGTAAAATTTTGGATTGGTACCCTTATTTATAATCGATTTATGAGTATTAAAGGGATTTTCCGAAGAGGGCTTTATATGGGGCATACGGTTAAAAATAGACCGAAATTAATAAAATTGTGTGGAATGATTTTTGTATATATGTACATGATCTGTACAAAGTTTTGAGTCGGTAACGATATTTATACAATATATATAGGGAAAAATGTCTTTTTCAGATGTGGTCCTTGTATGGGAGCTATGACCAGTTGTGGGCCGACCACCATAAAATTTAGTACAACAATTTATTTGCCTATAAAGAGTATTTATGTCAAATTTTAGCCGTTTAACATTATTTATATCTGTTTTATGCGTATTTAAGTGAATTTCGGAAGTGGACTTTATATGGGGTCTATCGTCAAACATGGACCGAACTAAAAAAAAATTTCGTTTTGCGATTTCTTTTTGCACAAAACTTAGTTTTGCTGAATTTTGTCTTGATATTCCAATTTTATAGGCATTTATGTATAATTGAGCAATATTTCGGGAAGATTTTTGTATGGGGGCTATGACCATTTCTGGGCCGACCACCATAAAATTTGGTACAATAATTTATTTGCCTATAAAGAGTATTTATGTCAAATTTTAGGCGTTTAACATTATTTATATCTGTTTTATATGTATTTAAGTGAATTTTGTAAGTGGACTTTATATGGGGTCTATGGTCAAATATGGACCGAACTAAAAAAAAATTTCGGTTTGTGATTTCTTTTTGTATAAAACTTATTTTTGCTGAATTTTGTCTTGATATTCCAATTTTATAGGCATTTATTTATCATTAAGCCATATTTCGGGAATATATATATTTGTATGGGGGCTATGAGAAATCATGGACCGATTGTTACTATTTTCCGCACACTTTCTTCTTTTATAGTACAAACAACGTATACAAAATTTCATGGTATTATCTGCAATATATTTCAAAATATTGCAATAAAATGGACGAAAAATATCAAATTTTTATGGAGGTGGTCTCACATATTGGTTCATAACTCTGGTTAACCTAAACCGATTTTGCTGATTTTAAATAGCAAACTTCTCGAAAGCACTTCTGATAGAATTATTGAAGGTTTGGATCCCGAACATATCTTGGGACTTCACAAAACTGATTTCAACATCCAGACAGACAGACAGACAGACAGACAGACAGACAGACAGACAGACAGACAGACAGACAGACAGACAGACGGACATGGCTTAATCGACTTCGCTATCTATAAGGATCCAGAATATATATACTTTATAGGGTCGGAAAATTATATTGTGGAAATTTCACACGGAATGACAAACTTATATATACCCTTCTCACGATGGTGAAGGGTATAAAAATCAAATAAAAACATTGGCGCAAACGCTTAGTTTTCGAGTTATGGACGTTTTTAGTTTTCATAGAAATATGTAAATTTCCACAAAAGACAAATGTACGTGCGCGAATAAAAGTTGGTTAAAAAAGTATTAGCAGGGTTTAAATAAGACTAGTAAAATGTACCAACAATTTTGATTACTTAAAAGGCACTAAAAAGCACTGTGAGAAATTGTAAAAAGCAAATACCCGCTTTTTAAAAACGGATATTTAATAAAATTTCGGGTATTTGGAAAGCAAAAAAGCACCAAAAAATACCCGAAAAGCGTCAAAATGGCAACGCTGATTATTACCATGGTGTAAATATTCAAGGTGAGTGCAGTAGCACAGCTGACTGACTTTGTTCACAATGTACTAATGGCAAAAGTAATACATTTTCAAGTATTTTTGACAGTAGTACATTATTTTACACAAACAAAATGCCTGTTGTTTCTGTTTTGTGTTGTATTTGTTGTCGATTTGCACTCACCTGTATAGTTGCACCATGCTCTTAGTATTGTTCTAATCACTGGCGAAATAAGTAACGTATGTCTATCGTTATTAGTGCTAGGGAATAAAAACACTCTGTCGGAAATATAGTTCACAAAAACAATTTTTTTATATAAATAAACTAAATTTTTGCGTTCAAATAGTTTTTTAAACATGGCCAATATCTGTGTAAAAACTTTGTTGCCGGCGAACCGAATTTTGGGAGCAACAACAAAAGCAACTGTTTGCAGTCAACGTGGAAAGTAAGTGTCTCCTAACCTTTTGCACTTAAAAATTTTCATCATCCGGTCAGGTTAATTAAATGTCACAAAGTATACTTTGTGTTAAATGTTTAGTTTTACTTAAGCACATGTTGTAAATTGTTTAGATTTATTTCTTATAAAAACTTTTTATTATTTTGCTTTTTGTTTTTATCAAATTTAGAATACACGAACATACATACATATATATGTATGTATGTAAGTATGCCATGTACTTGTGGAGAAAATGTTCTAAAGAGATTTTCCATTAGTATTTTTACTCACAATAATTTTCTGTTGGTTCTGTATTTTTGTCATTCATTGCAAGGTCATATAAAATGCAAAATTGGAAAAAATTAACGCTTTTTGTTACTATACCAATAGTATATGTATATATATATACCCTGCAAATAACGCGACTAGTCCATACATGCATGTAAAGACTAGTCCAAAGAGGAGTAGGAGTACTCCAAATATATGAAAAAAAGGTGGTCCATTTAACATTGCGATGTCCTAGGACTGGGCCATATAACCCATCGGAGTAGTCCCAAAACTACTCCATGGAGTACTCACGAGGGTTAGTTTTAAATAACAACAACAACTCAATATGCAATCGTGTTAACACGAAACCATGTCGTTTAACTACAAACTCTTTTTAACAATGACATGGTCCATGACTGCATTACATTGGACCATGTTGTGAGTAGTCCATATCATCTAAAATGGATCACGTAGTCCAATATTATTTGCAGGGTATATATATACTTGTCTTCATATGTATATGTACACATGTATGTATATTCATCGTACAAACCTAATCAAAAGGGGTTTATTAGTCAAATGTTTAAAATACTTAGACGTTACATATGTACATATGTATTTATTTCGTAAAATTAAAAAAATACTATTTTTTATCTGTAGTGCAGTATTTTATACAAAACTAAAATCTTCATAACATTAAATAAACACATTTAACTTGTTTTGCACAATGAAACGACTTGTAACAAACTTCCTATCTCACTTTAGAATTTTTATATTTTTCACCATAAATAGTAGGTACATATTTAAGATTAATAATAGTGATATAAAATTGTCTCCCTTAGTTTAGGTGTTATAAGCCTATTTAGAAATTTTATAAATGTTGCGGCCGAACTAAATTAAAATTCTTCAATTAATTTTTTTTATAATTAAATCAATACAGTTTTTTTTAAAGGAGAGTGAAATATCGATTTAGAATAGTCATGCATATTATATCAAATATTTGAACATTGTGAAAATACATAAATATGTATTTGTTGCATGTGTTTCTTATGTCTTAATATGTAATCCTCTGCTAAACGATATGTTTACCTTTTTCTGATTTCAAACACATACCTACCTACAATGGTGTAAAATTATTTAGTAATTTTAGAATGTAGATAGGTATTAATTTGAAATAAATGGCAATTTAACTTATGACCAATTTCAGTTATAATTCAACAGCATATTTTATTTTTCATTAAATTCATTCAACCAGCAAATTTAAAGAAAGTTTGAGTTATATATTTTGTAATTTCCACAATACAATTTTCCGAGTCGATTAAGCCATGTCTGTCTGGATGTTGAAATCAATTTTCTGAAGTCCCCAGATATCTTCGGGATCCAAATCTTCAATAATTCTGTCAGACATGCTTTCGAGAAGTTTGCTATTTAAAATCAGCAAAATCGGTTTAGGCCAACCAGAGTTATGGACAAATATGTGAGACAACCTCCATAAAAATTTGATATTTTTTGTCCATTTTATTGCAATATTTTGAAATATATTTTTTCAGATAATACCATGCAATTTTGTATACGTTGTTTGTATGATAAAAGAAGAAAGTGTGCGGAAAATAGTAAGAATCGGTCCATGATTTCTCATAGCCCCCATACAAATATATATATTCCCGAAATATGGCTTAATGATAAAAAATGACTATAAAATTGGAATATCAAGACAAAATTCAGCAAAAATAAGTTTTATACAAAGAGAAATCGCAAACGATTTTTTTTTAGTTCGGTCCATGTTTGACCATAGACCCCATATAAAGTCCACTTCCAAAATTCACTTAAATACGTATAAAACAGATATAATTAATGGTAAATGGCTAAAATTTGACATAAATAATCTTTATAAGCAAATAAATTGTTGTACTAAATTTTATGGTGGTCGGCCCAGAATTAATCATAGCTCCCATACAAGGACCACATCTGAAAAGGACATTTATCCCTATATATATTGTAAAAATATCAGTACCGACTCAAAACTTTGCACAGATCATTAACATATACAAAAATCATCCCATAAATTTTTGTGAATTTCGGTCTATTTTTAACCGTATGCCCCATTAAAGCCCTCTTCCGAAAATCACTTTAATACTCATAAATCTCTTATAAATAAGGGTACCAATCCAAAATTTTACACGGATCATTTACATACATGCCTAAATTAAACTGCTGGATTTTGAGAATATCGGTCCATATCGCACAACTGCATGCCGCTTTTCTAGTCAAGTATGCCAAGTTAAAGTGTGTAACACCTAAGTCATTGAAACAAATTGATATAAAATACAGTTATGAACCCTTTCTAATGAAAAAAATTGTGTTGCCAATATTGAGACGCTAAATGATAAAAATCCAATATAATATACAATGTTTTAATTGAATATGTAACAGGCGAAACATTTTTTTTTTTTTGCTTTTAATTATTTATTGAATCTTCATATATGAAATGACAATAAGTATTCAAATCTTAATACTAAAAAGAAAATAATAAGCCCAGCCAGTGCTAGACAAAAATTTTTATGATACTAAAAAATTTCACATCAACTGATCCAGTCATCTGTTTTGCGCTTGAGTTAAAGCAAGGGTATCCCTCCTTCTCAACCGATTGTGGCCACTAAAGTTAAGGATGTCTCTTGTAAGTGGGTTTGGATGGTGTTCAAGTTTGAGGCGAAAAATTGTGTTAGTTTTTACTTGTAATATTATTCAAGCACCATATCTTTAACAATGGGATCTAGTTCCAAGGAAATTTTGTTCGAATGACGCTTTATGCTACTTATGTATGTAAGGATCCGAAGTTATAAGAACTCTGTTGAATACATCAGTATTTGTGGAAATTCGATCACACTTTCTCGAAAACATCAATCGATACTTTCTGTAATCTTTGTTTCTGGCTTCCTCTGAAAGCATTCCTATTGGTAATACGGCAACATCCATTATATCCTTACCATGCATTAATACTTTGTGCACAGTAACAGGCATATAAAACCAACTATTTTTTCGCCACATGTAATTATTTGTAGAATTATCCTGAATCGATCGATAAGTTCTTCACTGACGCCAGTACCTTGTTTCACTTATAAATCGTTTCAAGCTTTAATGCCTGAAAGCCTGAAAGTATACCCAATTTTTTGTCTTATTGCCCATTTGTATGAAATATTGAAGTGACTTTTGAAATTAAAATCGATGTTACTAAAAGGGACGGTATTTGGCGGTTGGTTTTTTTTTCTTACTTGAAAGTACAGACTCGGACCTTTCATTTTTTTATAGTTAGAGGGCTAAGCAAGGCAAATCACATAGTTTTTTTTTCACCAAAAAGTGAAAAGTTGATATGTATATTTTATTATAATTTTTGATAAATTATAATAATTAGTTTACTTTTCCAATTTCAATATTTTTTTTTTTTATAAAAAAGTAAGTGCTATATTTTCACTAAAAAATAAAACAAAAGCCATAGCTATAAACTTATGCACAAAAAAAGTTCTTTATTTTAACAATTTTAATCTAATTTCTTTGAATAGATTTACGTTGACTTCTGTTAGTTTTTTTAACTACAAAATTTCACTTTTCATAAAAAACCTTGTTGAATTTTTCTTATGCAAATATTTCTTTACAAAACCAAATCATTAAAATTTTGAAATTCGAAAGTTGAAAACCCCTATTTTTTCCGCCGAAATGTCACTGTGCGTCAGTGCAAACATTGCTATTAAAAAACCTAAACGTATAAAATCTGCTATCGCACTATCTCTCGAACTTGCTCTCGAGTTAAATATTCCCATCAAGGTAACCAACACAACCATAAACGAACCTTCCTGGAGATTTCACAACTCTTTAATTGACCTATCCCTTTCCAAATTAAAAATAAATGAACCAATAACTATCAATTTATTAGTCTTTGGGCTGAAAATAACGAACAACTAAAAGGGAAGGTTGGCGTTTCCTCTGCACAGACGGATCAAAATCCCAAAAAACACTACCCGCCTACGCAGTAATCGATAGCGACGGAAATTATATAGCACTAGGCACCCTACACTCTTTCTCATCCATCTTCACGGCAGAAGCCTGGGCAATATTTCAGGCTACTCAATACACAGCTGGAAAGAAAGACAAAACTATAATCTATTCTGACAGTCTATCAGTACTTAATACACTTTACAACCCTTTTAACAACAAATCCAACAAAATAATCCAAATCAGAGACACCCTGATAAAAAATAAAGGAAAAATACGAATTGGGCCACATTGAAATCAAAGGCAAAAAAAAATGGAGATAAAGCAGCGCGATACGCCTCTTATGCCCTAATACTTCTAGACGATTCAACTGAAAAAATCGACTTAAAAAGACTCATTACAAACTCTATAACTGCTAAGATCGGAGATAACCAAATCCAACACCCCACTGCTCTTATATCAACTCGAGTGCCAATCCACTCATATATGCAACGGATGTCGATAAATGCAAAATAAAAACTTTCTCTAGACTCAGACTCGGGCACATAAACTTCTTCCATAGCTACTTACTAAAAAATAATCCTACGCCCAAATGTGCGCTATGCAATGGCTACTTGACAGTACATCACATACTTAATTACTGTTCGATGTTACAAACAACAAGGATTAAGTACTTTAACAACTCATCAGGCACTAAAGGACGTTTTAGTAAAAGTATAAAACTACATGAGTACTGGGCACTGGGAATGTGTAGCAGTTCAGAAAACCAAATTTTTCGATATGCGATATGTATTTAATTTATATGTATTGTATCACCAGTTTTCGACCAAAATATTGCACTATGCACGCTTCCATTGGTTTTTTTGTTCCATTATTTAAAAGTCTATTTAATAATAATATGTATGCATTTATTTATTAATAACAATAATCGTATTTAATATGTTTACATATTAATTCTAAAGAAACAAAATGTTTTCAATATGTAAATACATTTGTATTCATCTATGTACGTCAGAGTATATTTTTATACATTATGTATATGTATTACATATGCATTTTATTTGTTATTAATTTTGTCAATAACAAAAATGTTTTCTTTTGTTTTTCTTATCTTTTGATTTAAAAAAGCTGTTGCAATCTAATTATAGATTATCACTTAAAGCAAACAAATTTTGCAAAATTAATTTTTTTTTATTAATAGTTTATTATTTTATATTTAATTACAAAGTGCTACAGTTAAAAACTAATCGACAACAAAATTTCAAATATTTTCTTTTTTCAAACTTCCACATTTAACTAATTCTAAAGCAAGAATTTTAAACTGAAATTTATTGTTAATTATTATTCCAATAATTTAAAGCTTAAGGTCTTCTTTAAATAAAATCTTTATTCTTGATATTTCGCAACTTCGTTGTGTAGCATCCTAAGGATAAATTTTTTATTTTATAAATTTCAAATTATTTGTCATATGAAAAAGTATATGAAAATGTTTAACATAACAAAATATTAAAATAATTTATAACAAGCAAAAAATATTACTAATTACATAATATGTATTTGTGAGTTTTGTTATTTTTTATGTAAATCTGTGCTACATTTTCAGTATCTGCTTTATAGTTAATTCTTTTAGTTGTAGGTACATTAATTATCTGTAAAATTTTTAACATAAAATGACGTTTGTAGTTATTTTCAGTGTTTAATACTAACTTATACATTTTCAAAGTTTGGATAGTGATTTAATTTACTACAATGAGAAGATAACGCAGTTTTTTTTGTCTCTATATCTTTTACATTGTAAATCAAACCAATGAATTAAATAACAACTTGCCCATAATTCTCATTACCACTTCACAATAGTCAGGTTGATTATTATTGTATGGGAGTGTATTATTTTTATACCCTACACTACCATAGTGGGGAGGGTATATTGGATTTGTGCTGATGTTTGTAACGCCCAGAAATATTGGTCCAACACCCACCTCAAAGTATACCGATTGACTCAGAATCACTTCCTGAGTCGATTTAAAGATGTCCGTCCGTACGTCCGTCTGGCTGGCTGTCCATGTAAAGCTTGTGTGCAGAGTACAGGTCGCAATTTTGAAGATATTTCGATAAAATTTGGTACGTGAAATTTTTTCAGTCCAAGGACGGATGGGATTGAAACTGATGGAAATCGGTCTATTATTTCACCTGGACCCCATACAAATGTCCTCCGAAATTAGGGCTTAAAGATCATAAATGTTTGTGTTTTTTTTTTTAATTATAAAGTATTTATTGCTTAATAAGTACTACAAATAAAAATAAACATAAGAGGTTTAAGGCACATCCCTGATTTGTCAGCATAGTAACAAGGGAAATTTTTCAGCAAGTTAAAATAGGTGTCATAATTATATAGATGTAATAACGATGCTTAAAATGTTATAAAAAAGTTTTATTTTCATAATTTATATTGATTTTTTTGAAAATTTTGAAATAGAAATTATTCTATTTTAACCCATTAAAAACCAAGACCATTAGCAAGTAAAAAATTTTTAATTCATTTATTTATTTAAACTATAGTATACTCAAATAACATGAAAAATATAAAAAAATTAAAAAAAAAATTCAGGAACTTTGTTTTTGGACCTGTACCCAAACGGGTACAATGGCGTAATGAGGGTGCTTAATTTTGTAATGTGTGAAAATTTTTAAAGCATTATTTTTCAACACAAAGTGCAACATCGCATTGCTCACACATCCATCTGATTCGACTAGGACATTTTCGGCAACGTAAAGGATTTTTTATCTTTGTTTCTTTTTAAATAGGGCATTAGACTCTAGTCGACATTTTTTTGTTCTAGTATCACGTACAGTTCCAATAGCTCGAAATCCTTTTTCTTTTAACTTAACGAGTAGATCAATTGAAGTAAAAAAATTGTCGCTAAATACAATATGATCTGAGGAGTTTGGAACATTTTCTAAAAAATCAAGTACAATCCTTGATCCAAGTGGGATTTTTGATTTTTCTGAAGTAACACCTTTAGCTCCGCAGTAGGTATCAAATTGATATAAATAACCACAGCTACTTGTTAGCATCCAATTTTTAAAACCAAATCTTACTGGCTTGCCTCTTATAAATTGTTTGGATGAGTGGCTACCAAAATATCATTGATTCATCAACCGATAGTTTTTCCTGCATATACCCATACTTACAAAAATTGGATGAAAGTAGTTGTGACAGAGGTCTTACTTTAGCCATTTTGTCGGTTACGTCCAAATAGCTATTATCAGCTAAATGAATAAACCTTTTAATTTCTTTGAATCTATTTCGCGACATTTTTTCGGCAACAATCGGAGATCGAGTGTCCTCGCAAAGCTGCCAATACATATCTTCTCTTGGCATAGAGTGATATCCACTGTAGAGTAAAATCGCCAAGAATATTTTAAGATCTTCCGCGTTAAACGAAAAATTGTGCTCGTTAGCTTACGATGCATAAATGCAGGTTTGGTCAACGATTAAATTAACCACTTCCTCATCAAACAGTATTTCAAAACTCTCTACTGGTGATTTTCCATTTAGATCCAAGATCATATTTCGTTCATTGACCAAATAATAATTGGTTTTGCACATTTCAATATCGCATTGACGTTTTGTCCATTTGGGATTTTTTTGGTCAGATTTAGAACGTATTATGGAATGTCGCAGCTGCTCAAGTAGTATATCATCTTCGCTATCGCTGCCACAAAATACTTCCACATTCCCTGGAAGATCATTTGGCATACGATCACCAATAATGTCTTCTGCCACACCTTCCTCTTCATCCGTGTTACAATCGGGATCTGGGGGAATAATCGCAATATCAAATTGATGGTGATCTTCATCATTTTCCAAAAAATTTATTGCACTATTTAAGTTTTTAAAACATTTGCCGTAAAAAGCAGACATTTTGCTTGTTTGATGTTCCATTCGATCGTAGGTAAAAATCTAAAGAAAATGCATACCTTATAAGCCATTGTACTCAATTGGGTACACCGAGTTTGCAACTCACCTAACGTTGTCCAATATAAATGTTTTTTATTTAAAGTTTATAAAATATACACACACAATTGTAAGCTTTACAAAACTATAAAAATTAGCTTCTTGAATAATATATATTTTATACTACGCAGCTAAACTAATACTGGCTTTGCAAATTTGCACACAACTGGTGCAGTAGTACGAAATCTTAACAAAAAATAAAGTAACGGTACTATTTTTTTACACTTTGCTTACAAGTGTTTTTTTAACACAGTATGCTTAGTTCAAAACCAAAATAAACTTTGCCTAATTTCTTTTCGTTTAAAATTTATGCGCATTTGATTATTGCCTTTTTTCTGTACTCAAGCAGGTACAATGGCTGGGAATGGGTTAAAATATATTTTATGATATGGTTTTTTATATTGTACAAGTACCTACTACTATGAATTCATATTTTTAGATCATGGTTTGATGGTGTAAAAATGGGTCCACCCGACGCTATTCTGGGTGTTACCGAAGCTTTCAAACGTGACTCAAACCCAAATCGCATCAATTTGGGAGCTGGTGCCTACCGTGATGACAACGGTAATCCTTGGGTATTGCCCAGTGTTTATAAAGTATGTTTTGTATCTGAAGATGTTGCTATATTATTTTAAGATATTTTAAATTGTTTATATTTATTTTCTTTTAAGGCTGAACAACGTGTTATTTCCAAAAAATTAAACAAGGAATATGCCACCATTTTAGGCATTCCTGAATTTTACAACAAAGCCATTGAACTAGCTTTAGGTAAAGATTCCCAGGTTATACATGAAAAACGCAATGCCACAACACAAGGCATTAGTGGTACTGGTAGTTTACGTATCGGTTCTGCTTTCCTAAGTAAATTCTGGGAAGGTAATCGTGAAATCTATGTACCGAATCCAACATGGGGTAATCATATTCCAATTTTCGAACACGCCGGCATGCCAGTTAAGAAGTATCGTTATTATGATCCCAATACCTGTGGTTTGGACTTTCAAGGATGTTTGGATGATATTAGTGTAGGTATTTAATTTAGTTTGTTTTAATATGTGTATGTATGTATGTAGTGCAATTAGGCATTTTGGAACTTATCAGATCATATAAGACGGAAATTGGTATCAAAAACAATATGATTTTTTTATTACCTTTGGTTTATATAATATGTATTTTAATTTTCTTTAATTTGTATCACATATCTTGCTGAAATTATTTGCTCATGGATTTATTTTGAAAAGAAATCAAATCCTCCCATCACATGCCTATACGCTATTAGAGTATAAACTAAGTTAATAGACTGTAAAATACCGGGAATAACATACGGACTACTATGTTGCTTTTATACTTAAGATATCTTAAAGTACTTCAAATTGTGGTGAATATGTCATGAATTTAATATTAGTGTGTTATTGGAAGAATGTTTTCATTTTCGACAACTCTTTTCTACATTTCTAATAATCACCCTTATTGTGTTTGGCGTTTTTTCGGCGAAAACTAGGCGTTTTTTTTAATGGTACCGTAATTGTCGAAAAACGCCAATGAGTACAACAATTTTCTAATCTTTTACAAAAACCGCCATTAAAACGTTATTGTGTTTGGCGTATTCATCTGTCAAAAGTGCAAAAAATTGTCGTTAAAATATTTGTTCTGGACTTTAATTACGATTTGTGAATTTGCGCCAAAGCTACTAAAATTTATTAAAAAATAATTGAAATGGAAGGAAATAAAATGTAAGTATGCAAAAATATATTGAACTAGGCATGTTCCAGTGAAATAAAAGTAAATTAAGTTTAACTTTTTTACTTTTGTTTTCCTGCAGTAGCTTTCTGTATTTTCTGTAAGTGAATATTTATTTCACATTAAACTTGAAATTTTAGCAACAATCTGCTAATTTTACAGAAAATCAAAAATACATAAGAAGTAAACTTCAATAAAAACTTGATTTTGTTCTAATGTTATGTATGTCTGTCTTTTAGCGTAAAAATTACAACTGCAGCACAATTTGCCAAATTAGTTGAAAAAATGGAGCAAAAGTCTTATTTGGCAAAAGGCTTTAATAAAAGTTTAAAGCCCATAAATATTAAAGAAGAGTGGAACGCGATTTCTGAAGATTTAAATTGTCTTGGTCCACCATCCCGTTCCGGAGAAGGTTGGTTGAAGGTGTGGAGCGATTTTAAATTTAAATTAAAAAAAAACTTGTTCACAATAAAGCAGAAAGTCGTGCCACAGGTGGCGGACCTTTCAAAAAATTTAATTTTTCTGCTGTGGAAGAAGCAGCAATTAATTTATTAGGCATGCGTATGGTTGTCCAACATAAAGACGCATTTGGATTTATTTATTTTTTTATTTATTTAATATTTTTTAATTTTTAAAATATTCTTTAATATTTTTTTATATATTCTTATTCACCAAAAAACTATATTTGAATTTTATTTTTGTTATTTATAAACATTTGATTGACAGTTCTTTAACAGGCTGTTTCATAATCATGTAGTTTAGCGTAATCTATTACATTATTATTCATTTACAAAATTTTGCTTGTCGAAAATTTTACACGGTAGCATGAGATTTAAAATTCGACAGCAACTACGACAGCTGTCGTTTTTCAACTACGCCAAACACAATAAGGGTGAATGTAAACCTTCGATACATAAGTATGTAGATGATATTTTTAAGAGAAAAAATCTATTGTTTTTGTATTAAAGATGTCACACGGACAATGGTTGTTAATAACAGTAAAATCATATGCAAATTCAAGTTTTGCTAAAGTTATTGGATTGTTCGATAATATTTTTATAATTTTTTAATAAATTAATTAATAGACAATCAGACATGTGATGGAAATCGAAAACGAATGAGTTTTAGAAGTCAATTTTTTCTTAATATTTCTGTATTGAAAAACTTTTATCACATAAAATATAAAGATATTGGGCTACTATACAATTATTTTATTTCAGAAAATCCCTGCCAAATCCGTGATTATGTTACATGCCTGTGCTCATAACCCTACTGGTGTCGATCCCACAAAGGAACAATGGTTGGAACTCTCAAAATTGATTAAACAAAAAGACTTGTATCCATTCTTCGATATGGCTTACCAAGGTTTCGCTTCTGGCGATGTAAATCGTGATGCTCAAGCCATACGTATTTTTGAATCCGAAGGCCATCAATACTGTCTATCACAAAGTTTTGCTAAAAATATGGGTCTTTATGGTGAACGTGCTGGCACTTTCACCGTGGCCTGTGCCAACAAAGAGGAAACCGATCGTGTTACATCGCAAATAAAAATCCTAATCCGTGCTTTATACTCTAATCCACCCATTCACGGTGCACGTATTGTAGCTGAAATTTTGAATGATGAACCTTTGCGTGCCGAATGGTTGAAGGATGTAAAAGTGATGGCCGATCGCATTATTGGTGTTCGTGACAAATTGAAGGGCAATTTGATTAAAAATGGCTCCACCAAATCTTGGGATCACATTACCAATCAAATTGGTATGTTCTGTTATACTGGAATGAAACCCGATCAAGTCGAACGATTGTCCAAGGAATTCAGCATTTATTTAACTAAAGATGGTCGCATTTCCATGGCTGGTGTTTCCAGTAAAAATGTAGAATATTTAGCAAAAGCGATGCACGAAGTTACCAAATAAACAAACGAAAATAAAAATTAAAAATATTTGAGCTTCTGAACTTTGCCTGGGTTTTATTTAAGTTTAAGTAAACATTTTAATGTATTTTTAAGACGAATTTGCACTTATTTTCTATAAATCTTTGCACTTACTTCGCTACTATGATGAAGGATTATTGTTAAAACAAATTATGTTTAATAAAAAATATATTTAGAAAAACTGCAACAGTGTTTTTATTTATTAGCTTTTTAATAATATTGATTTTTTAATTTTTATTAAATAAACAAAAATGTTAATGATATACATACATACATATATTAATATTTATATTGTAGAGCGTTACTTTGTAAAGCTAAGTTATGTTAAATGTTATACAATACAATTGCTCTTCTAAATGAACTAAACTTATAGCCTTTTCCTCATCAATAGTTTTGTTTATTTCAATAAAGAGAGCCAATAAGTAAAGAATGTGGATTTATATAAAAAATATAGTAAAATCTAAAATCACGGTTTATTATAACGATATCGTATTTTATCAGAAGGTTCACAATATTCCTTAATTATTAATTTGCACAGAAATATATGGAATACTACAATTATTGCACACACAGAAACCCAGAATAATGTAGGCAGACCACCCAACTGATGACCATGTCTATGTAATGCAATAACATGTTGTTCGTGAGCGGGCGCTAAAAGTAAAGAAATTTGATATTAATTTATTTTATATAAAAAAAATTCAAAACCTACCTTCAGCCACCTCTTTAACATGTAAAGCATCGTGTAACTCCACCATGTGCTGTTTGTCTTCTGTTATATAAAGAATAGCAGTTAATGGTTCTGTAAGCTTAACTGGAAATTGTCGCCGGTTTTGACTGAAATACAAAGTAAGTAAGCATTTTGTTTAAAAACTTCATTTCAAAAATAGTTTTTTGATAAGTAGGTATGTTTTTGGTACATTTTAAAAATATATGCTAGGATCGGATCAGAAAACTGCATGTATTTATTTTCATTAAAAAGTATGTGAAATATTTAATTACTTACGTTAATAAAACCGGTTCATCTACACATCCACCGTCGCAAGCATAATAACTACGATCAGAGCGATCTAATGCAACATTAATCACAGCCTTATTATCCTCAGTCACTGTAATCGTCACATTAACGTGTGTTCGATTGCCATAATTCAACCGGCGAAAATGAAAATCTCGATGCAGATATTTTGGATGCATGTTGCACTCCAAGTGTTGATTGCTAAAACGAAAACTGCCAAAGCTCAGCACCATAGCCTGAATAACGCCCGATGATCCAGCACGTATAAGATTATGGCAGCCTTGTTTTTCTAAGGTAAGCATCCAAGTAGAAACAAGTTTGTTCAATTTCTCCAAAGAGTCCATGGGTAACCACAAGTTATCTGCTTGTAAGGTGTGATATGAATCGTAACAACCTTCGGCATAGGTTAATGCTTTCGCAATGTCCTGTTTCGATGGAGCAGATACAGAAACGAACTCCTCAAATTCGTAACTGCGTGTTTGTGAGAGAACCGCATACATGGTGGAATTAATGCGATCTCCATTCAAACTATTCTCTGCCTTGGAAGTACTTATTGTAAAGCCGGTGGCCCACAGATCAGACCAAACATTTATGTGAGATTGTCGATAGTTGTGTATGGCTGTGCCAGCCGATTCTGATTTGCTTTGTAAGCTTTGTAAGACCTTTGTCATGGCCATAGTGGCTTTTTGTTCAGTTTCTTCTATGGTATTTCTAACTTGTTGCTGTTGTTCTTTCTTTAAAGGTTTCGAGTAGTGAACGGCAATAGGTATTTCCATTTTAATGCTACCGCGTTTTTTCAACTGAATGTTTCGTGACATTTGCGGCTTCACAATTGTTACAACTATTACGATTGAGGCATCATTAGGATTCGGATTGATTGTATCAGTTATAATATCGAATTGTTTCGCGGTTTCCGTGGATCCTAATTGTATATTCCGTGTAGTAGGATTTTGAAAGTGTACTCGTGGTAGTATTATATTTACCTCTTCCATTGTGTTGCGAGTATTGGTAATTTTGATTTCTTGCATAAGGACACTTGGATGTGTACGATGTGCATAGTATGAATAAGAGACGAACATATTTGAAAAGCACTGAAATCTGGAAGTAATTTAAAAATTATAGTATTGCTCTTTAATTATTTTATAAAAATAAATTAGTACTTCTAGCTCAATTTAGTTAAAAATACAAATATTTATTGACTACATGACATTCATGACATGCTTTCAAGTATGCAATAAATTTCTGTATTTCTTCAACAATCAGGCATATACAAAATTGTATGCTAATTAACGAGTAGTTAATTTTGGGTGAGTGAAAATTTCAGTAAGGAAAATTTAGATCGTTAGCATATCGTCACCTTAAATGTCCAAAGACGTAACCCTCATTATAATAATTTTACAGGAGAAGCAAAAAACGTTATAAAATGAAAACTGTTTAATTGAAAATCGCGACTTCTTCACATCTTGTCTTAAGATAGACGACAAACTTCAGGTGATGATATGTACATATCGCGATTTTCAACGTTTTTTGCTTCTCCTGTAAAATTATGACAATGAGGGTTACGTCTTTGGGCATTTTAGGTGACGATATGTATATGTGCATACATAGTTTTTCATTTTGTAGGCTGTTAATTTAATATGCGTTAATTTTTTATGCTTAGGTTTGATGTATTACTGCATTTTCGAATGTATCTATTGTTACATGGGTATTACTTTTACTATTCACAGTATTTGGAAATAACAAGTTCAAACTTTTTATATATACCTATGTATATATTAATTTTAAGCTGGTAACTTACCTCCAAGCAATGCCTGTCAGATATTCAACAACTGTGGCTTCCCTGCCCGCTTCATCGGTTTCTTTTACTGATACCACTGGATGAAATTGTGTAGGCAGTTGCATTGCACGACCATATTTAATATTCATGGGAGCGTCATGAGCTATTTCTAAGCCTATGTAACCATTACCAACATAAGGAATGATGTTACGTTCCTCCGCCAAAGGGGGCACGTGACGTATGTTGGCGTCAAACTCGAAATTTTGTAAGAAAAATGGTGTTAAGCGATCATCCATACATTGAATTAGGGGATCTTCATATATTTATATAAATGTATAGGTATATTGATATTGAATAGTTTCATAATCATTCATTGAACTAATAATTTTAGATTTTAACAAACCTTTCTTTACCGGTGCACTCATAAATAGATATCGAAAGATGGGTGGTAATATGTAAAAGAATATACAAACTCCCAACATTACCGCAAAGAGTCGGCGATAGGAAACAAATAGTTTCCTTGTTACTTCAGTGACATCAAATTTATACTTAGCTGTACGAAACATATTGCTTAATATGATTTTTAATAAATTAAACTATTTATTTTCTTTTTTTAACACCGGTTATCATAACTTCATTGTTTATCGCAGTTTTTTCTATATTTTACAGCTTAGCAAAGTTTTTACTAATACCAACACAAATCCATCATATGGTAGGTGTCATATAAACACGACGTTATTGTGAATTATTCTTAGATAAATATTTAGAAGGAGAAGAAGCAAGTAAACAAAATCTAAAAACCTAACCTAAAATATTCTTGTAAACATATATCAGGAGGGAATATTTTATACGTACATACATACATATGTATGTACATATATAAAATAAAACATAATTTTTTGTAGCAGAATTATTATATTTTAATTAATTACAATGTCTAATGACAAACGCACTGTATATGTGGGTGCTTTATCCGATGAGGTAACAGAAAAACTATTAAATGATGCATTTATACCATTTGGTGATATAGCGGACATACAAATCCCAGTGGATTATGAATCGCAAAAGCATCGAGGTTTTGCTTTTATAGAATACGAATCCGCCGAAGATGCTGCTGCCGCAATTGATAATATGGTGCGTATGTAAATAATTAATTAAAGTACATTTGTGTTGATATGCTAAATATACTCTATTTTATAATAAGAATGATGCTGAACTTTGTGGCCGCACAATACGTGTGAATTTAGCCAAACCGGTGCGCATTAAGGAAGGTAGTTTCAAACCAGTTTGGGCAGATGACGATTGGTTGCAAAAACATGCTGGTGCTACTCTTAATGAAAATAATGATAATGAAGCGGTAATAGCTGAAACAGTGCAAATGGAAACCGAAGAAGCAAAGACGCCGTCTACCGGTCCTGCAGTTATAGAAAAGTCTGAAAAGCGTAACCCTCAGGTGTTCTTTGATATACGTATTGGTGGCAACGATGCAGGCCGTATAGTAATGCTTTTAAGGGCCGACGTTGTACCAAAAACAGCAGAAAATTTTAGAGCTTTGTGTACGAATGAACATGGCTTTGGTTATAAAGGTAGTACATTTCATCGTGTCATACCTGAGTTTGTGAGTACATATACACACATACATATTGTCTTGAGATAGGTACCTGATTGATAATTAAAATATATTTGCAGATGTGCCAGGGCGGAGACTTTACTAATAATAATGGTACTGGTGGCAAATCAATATATGGTAAAAAGTTTTCAGATGAAAATTTTACCTTGAAGCATAATGGGTTTGGGACTTTATCAATGGCCAATTCTGGCCCAAATACAAATGGTTCACAATTTTTCATTTGTACAACAAAGTAAGTATTCTGATGTCAGAATAATCAACATATAGTACAAACTAAAAATATAATACACATTAATATAGTTTATATCAGAAATTAAAAAAAAATTGCTTAATTACCTTTTTATTTTGAACTTACCATAAAATTCGTTCCCGTACTCAAATTGTTTATATATTTTGAGTAGAGGAAAAAATATATCTGTAAAATGTTTTGTTTTGTAGTCTATAAAAGTATTAATTAACTATTATTGAATACACCATGGTTATAAACGTATTATTTAATGATTTATTCTAACAATTTTTTTTGTTATCTACTAATTTCAGAACTGATTGGCTGGATAATAAACACGTTGTGTTTGGGCATGTAATAAGTGGAGCTGATGTGGTACGCAAAATTGAACGCTGCGGCTCAAAAGCTGGTACTCCCTCACAAAAAGTTGTAGTATATTCTTGCGGAGAATTAAAATAAAACTGTAAATGGAACTTAATTTGTCTTAATTTATTTCTACATCTTTTTTTTTGATATTGAACTTTTTGAGGGAATGATTATTTTAGAGCAGGAGTGCCCAAAAGTTGCTTATGTAAGAGCAAACACCAATACATTTAAATAAAAACTATTTTTTATTCAGTATTTTTTGTTGTAAAAGCCAATACATAAAAAGAAACAACACACTTTTTTAAACGGAATCATACGTTAAACAAAAACAAAATCTACATTGACGATCGCAGTCACCAATGTTTACCAGTGTTGTTGAAAGTGTTGTTGCTTTGCGCTTGCGTGTATAGAGTGAAGTACGACAAAAAAAAACAAATAAGGCATAGTTGTTTGTGTATTTCGTATTGCTAGTGCTGAGTGCTGTAATGAGTATACAAAACACACATCCTATAGCTAAGAGTTTTTACAAATACAAAAGAGCACCAAGAGTATAGGGCTTGGGCACTCCTGTTTTAGAGTAAACTCTCAAATAGATGTTTAATAAAATTATCTATATACCTTTATGCCTGACTTAACTGACACGTTTCCCAATATTTCGATATCTTGGACGCCTTACTTTCTATTCAAAAAATCGTTTTCCTCAAGAATATGTTCGGAATTTATTCCACGCTCAAGCAGCTATGGAGCTATACGCTTAATGACTCTAATGGTTAAGTCTAAGTCACTTCCATTCTTACCTTTATTTCAAACACCGCGGTGGTTTCTCACGAACTTCGTGTGATCTAAGATTTAAGCAATAAAATTGTGTTGTGTGAACATCGAAGAAATTTCAAGGAAAAAATTTTATCAATCTTTTCAATAAAAATTGCTTCGTGTAAATTGGAACAAATGAATATCATATATACATTTAAATATCTTTGGTCTTATTTATTTATGTTAAATGTTGCCGACTACTGGTACATGCCGACTTTAGGAGCACTTACTCTGGTAAAATTTATTATGGAAATTCATTTTGTTCTCATTTTCTTAATTCTATTTCTTTATTTTTTTTTGCTGGTTTTTAATAAATGAAGATGATTCTAAGTGTTTTTGCAACTGTTTAGTTTAAGAGATACATACATATAAAATTATCATAACAATTATTTAAGTGCAAATTTATATTTTTCAAAAATATTAAACCCTTTCAAAGACATTTTGGTCTATACCACAAAGTATAACCTTGTATAGTTACACCATGAACATACTTAGTGCGACCAACTGTCCCGGAAAATCCAGGACATGGCCCGGTTTTGGAACCAATGTCCCAATCGCATCATAGTTTATGGAAATTAATTATTTTGAATCATTCATTTTAAAATCATGTGTCTATGCATATTCTCAGCAAACCACCTTTTTCGGAGCGTTCATGCTCTTTATGAGCCCAAAAAACAATCATTATTACTTCGAAAACCTTCAGAAAAGAGCGTCATTACATTCGAAAACGGTCCCAGAAAGAGCTCTTAGATAATGTCAGAAAAGAGTCTTTTATGAGGGTTTTTTGGGCTAAGATAGAGCTCTTACATCATGTCAAAAAAGAGTCATTTCTATTTTAAGTACAACGAATTTAAAGGTCGCATTAATTATTTTTTTTTTAATTGTTTTTACTTAAACAAAAAGGGACTCGTTGCTGCACCGAATTGGAAAGATGTAGAAACAACGATCAAATTTATGGTTGAAAAGAAATGGTTATACAAATAGTGCTGGCTTCTATAAACCTTATTTGAAAATGTTTTATTTAAAATTAACGGTTATAGTATGCAAATACAGCTATTAAACGTAATGATATATGAAATGAAACCATGCGATATATTTTCACCACGGACAAAATGTCAAGATACTTTTGTATTGATCTTATTGGCAAATAAGATTATATTGGTAGAATTCAGTTATATTTCCAATTAAGCAATTTACCCAATGATAAAAAATTGGTATAAAAGCGAACTTTTCCAAAGCGCGGTCTTTTATTTTAACCTCAACACCAGTAAAATATTGTTAAAAACAAGACCAAGTTGATATTACTGCAAGAACTAAAAAATGTTAGAATTGTTATAAATTAGATTTTAAAACCTAAACTTCTATCGATTTCTTTTTCAATTCTTAACCAGTGGAAAATAAACAACAGTTGCCTAAAGGTTTTATAATTTTTAAAAATTTATATTGGTACCTATCCACCGTATTTCCAAATACGCAATTACATATCTAATACATGTTAATACTAACAGATTTGGCACCAATTTCGTAACAAAAATACTTTAAGGAATCAGTAGCGAAACCAAAATTAATAGGGCCAACTTGAAGGAAAATATCCACACCAAATTCCCGATTAAACAGCATTTTAAGAAACCAGGGGCCAAATTACCGCATTGGTGATCGAATCGAAAAATAATTTCGATATCGAAATTATGATAAAATGTACTAAATTTCTTGCTCGATATCGAATGCCATAATCTCAAATAAGAAAATTACGATCAATTTTACTCAATATCGAATGCGGTAATTTGGCCCCAGTACGTCTAGTAAAATTCTGGACACCTCGACGACAAATTTTGTATGCCAAACATTGTGATTTGAGAATGAACAACTCGAATAATATTCATCAGGTTTTATTCATCTTGGATTACATCCGAATGTAACCACAGGAATCAGAACAAAACTCAACATATTAAAATCTTCACAGAGGCATAAACAAAATTATGTTTATCTAACGACAGAATCTGTAACTTTCACTGTTAAATTTTCGTCCCAATATTTGTATACAACAAACCTTATTTCTAAATTAAGTACAAACATTGTTGTAATAATTTATATCATGCGATTTTTTTCTCTTTGAGATATAGTAATCTTTTTGTCACACGTAAATATTGCAGATAATATACATGATTGACGAAATAAGTAAAATAAGGGCAAGCTTTTGTTCCAAAACATCTCGGAACAACATAATTGATTATCTCTTTGTAATACATTTTAGCTGTTGAATCACAATTTTACTTTATTTCCTTTTTTGTATATGCATGCAATTAAAATATCTAATTCTGTGTAGCCTTTTTTTTAACTACATAAAGTTCACGTACCCGCCCGATAGCCGACGAGCCAGAGCCGGATTTTTCTGTATGCTCGAACTTACATAATTAAAATAAAAGGTGTTCCTTTTATCAGTTGTATGCTACATAAAATGAAGTCAACAATGTAGAATTGTTTGACGAGTTTGGTTACATATTGAAATTTATTACCCCAGACAAAATTAGCGAATGGAATAAAAATAATCCTCCTACTAAGCCACGTTCTACTAAACCACATCAACGTTGGGTGGAATGTTTTAAACATTTTCTAAGTAAGAATGTACCGTACACTCGATTCGCGCGAATCATTGAATTTATATTTTGTTTGCCAGCAACATCTGCAAGTGTAGACAAAAGAAAAATCGTAACTCAAGCTAGATACTTTGAAACATGCTATTTCTCAAATATAATTTAAAGTACGAATGCGTTGAATTTTACAATTTTTTGAAAGAAGCAAATTTCATCACAGGATAAATACGATTTTAAACAAAAAGTGACAGAAAATTAGATTCAAATTACTTATAACATTATAATTGTCTAAATTTAACTTGATTAATAAAGTTTTTTTCCCATAAAAAATGTCCCGGTTTTAAGTTGAATGTCCCGGATTTTAGTACTTTTTTTGAAAAATTTCCCGGTTTCGCTCAAAATTGAGGTGGTCACACTAAACATATTATATCAGCCCAATCATGAATAAAAAATCCGCGGGAGTTGTTTCCCTTTTTATTTTTTTAACATTGAATTTGAATAGGAAAAATGAGAAAAGGGAAAAAACTCTCACGAATTTTTATTCATGATTGGGCTGTATATGTATATTCCAAAGGGAAAACAATAGAAAATATCAGAATGGGTTAAAAATTACGAAATATGTATAACAATCTACAGAAGTCAGCTTTTTCGACCTTGACCGAGTGAACTCCGGTAATTTTTTGTGCGTAGAACCAGCTGTTGTTGGATATTTTTCATAGTAATTCTGTTAGATTGCGTTTACCATATAAAAACATTGCAAGCTTATTTAAAGTCCTAATATATCTGTAAAATTTGTATGGGAAATTTTCATTAGTATTTCGTCAAATCATCAACCACAAAAATGTTTTCGTAAACGCACCGCTTCATTCCAACTTTAAAAAATTCTTGTAGAAGCAATAATGTAGTTATGTATGTATATACAAAAGCTAGCAATTTGTTACACATTTTAAAATTGCTAATAATCTGGCATCTTTTTACAATCCAAATGAATAGATATGATCTAGACAGGAAGTTCCAAGTTGCCAAACATCTAATAAGAATGATTAAATGCGATTAACATATCGTTGGCTATTTTATTATATGTAGGTAGGTAAAAAGGCTGGTGTGAGTCATCCTAACATCCTTACCCAGAGTAGGGTGTCCAAACGTAACGCTTTTGGCGTGATTGTCACACTTTTGAAATCTTCCTGGCGTGTCACGCTTTATTTTCAAAAATCACGCCAGATACAATGCTAGAGCTTGACGAGATGGATCAAAATTTTATAATTATGTTTTTTTCTGTTTTTTCAAACAGAAACAATTTCTAAAATGTCGAGTATGCTAGCGTTAAATCTACAGTGATATCACCATGGCACTCACCTTGTTTGTTACACCATGGTCTAATTGGTTCAGTCATGTCAACTTTTTGAAAAAAAATTACACTCATTACTCAGTTCTAAAAACCGCTGTGAATATCAAAATTAATTTTTGTATACAATTTTAGTAATGCAATTAATTTTAAGGTTACTTTTTATATAATAAAAGAAAACTGCATATAAAATAAAAAAGTTTAATGCATAGAAAAATAAAGATTTTGTTGAATAAAGAATTGTGCGAAATATGAAATTGTACCTAATAATCAGGTTGTTGGAGAAAACGCTTCTCCCGTTTTGATGTGTAATTGAAACAAAAAACTAGATGCTTTTGCGATATATATGTATTTCCCAATTAGACTGTCTTAACAAGTGCAATTTTTGGATAATTGCCCTATAAGACAATAATTCTTATTAGCCCAAATGTACAGTAAACTGCAATTTTTAAAATCGCTAAACTTACCACTAAAATTTTGCAACATATTGCTTGCGAACACTTCCAAAAAGTTTTTTTGTACATTTTTGACAAATAAACATTAATGGCTGCCAATCCTCTCGAACGAAGAAGCAGCAGTGGGATTTTTTCCATTTTTTCGAAAAATTTCGCTCCAATTTGCAAGTTTTAACAAATAAAGAAGACATTAAGTGATTAAGAAGTGAATTAAGTAAAAGTTTCTTCAAAGGAACACACACAAAACGTAGGCATTATGTGGCCACAAGCATTGCAAATGACCAGGGACGAATGTCGAGGCATATTACGGAGACTTGGTAGGTTGTCGTTCTTCGTGTGCTGTACATACTGTAAAAAAGTGGTACTGTAGTGTGTTAAGTGAAACGTTAATTTGTTGCGAATGCCATAATTATGGACGAAATGTGGTTATTGAAAATAAAATGCAAACAATTAATTGTTAATTTGAGAAAATATTGTCATACAAATTATGATTTATTGTTCAATATTTTAGAGTTGGAATCATATTCTCAAGTGATAAGTGTGTTTCGCGCTCAGGGAGGTCTTAGTGATGCCAAGGCTAAATTGTTAGAGGAATTGCGTGGTATATTTCATATATCAAATGAACGCCATCGTGCGGAAGCCAGACGTGTGGCCAATGATGAACAATTGGCTACTATAGCCGAAGCGTAAGTTTTCTGGCACTAAGTGAGAATAATTCTTGTTTATCCCAATTAATATACATCATTTAACATTATTTATATTTTAGTATTTCTGGCCCCAATACATGGCAAGAATGGTCCCGTGAAGGCAGACGTCCTTATCCCATGTTGCCACGTGTGACTCCACAGACAGCACTGGCCCTATTAGCCAACAATGTGGCTGAAGATACAGCTAAAGAGAATTCAAAGCTACTTTTCCCTGCGGAAACTGCAGATGCTATTAAAGAAGAGCAGCAACAAATAGAAAATCAAAAATCTTTGGAAGCTATTGTAGAACGCAGTAATTATGTAGTTACAAATGATCCAGTGAGTACCATCTTTTTCTTTTGGCAATAAATCAGTTGCATGTATTATATAAGTGCTAGGAATACATTTTGCAAATTGATTGCGTTCATTTTTAGACTTTTTATATTTAAAGATATAATTAATGCAAAAATAAGCTGTTTCAGAAATATTGTAACAATTTTTTTTTTATAGTCAAAGTTTGTTGCATATAGCTATGTATAAACTTGCAGAGGGAAAAATCATTCACAATAGTTACAAAGTGTTGCTGTTTTACAGAGTCGCATTTGCGTTAGTAAAAATTTTGTTAACGGGCTTTAACAGAGATGTCATATTGCTGCAGTAGTTTTTTAGATAACTTATTTTTCGTTTTTATTTAAATAATTAATTTTCAGAGTTTACTACTGTATTATTAAAAAAATGTGAAGTTTATGATATACTGTAGGAAACTATCAAAATATTTTAAGAAAATAATATTAATCTTTATACATACTAAAAATATACAAACTATTAACCAATGTCATATATGCTCAAGCTTCATGATAGAAATATTTGTTGCAGTCAGGGTTGTCAGATTTTTTTGAGCTTCGTCGCCAAAACGGATGTAAAAAATCGCCAAAATTCGCCAAAATTCGATTTTGTGCAGTTGTTAATTTTTTTTATTATTTAAAAGAAATAAATTTTGTTTACACAAAAAAACCTAGTTCAATTTTTAAGTCAAAAATCGCCAAAAATTTAGAAAAAACCAAAAAAATCGCCAAAAATAATTTTTTTTTAATTTTTGTTGCATTTTTTTTATTTAATTCATTAATTGTTACTTATTAAACAATATTTTAGTAAAACATATACACATTTATATCCGTTTTTGTATTTTTTACTATTTAAAAAATTTTAAAACTATGTTAAAATAGAGTTTTAAATTACATAAAAATGGACATCATATTTAAGAAAAAAGTAAAATTAAGTAGATAAGTCTAAGAGTTCTTAAACTTCATCCTCAGCGATTTCATTACTAGAGTCTTGACTTTCATACATAGTTGAGTTGAATTTTTTTATCATTTCATTAGTCGGTGTAAACGAATTGCAGCATAATTTGTTTACGTTTATATGATTAATTATTCTCAATAGAGCGTCTAAAAGCTCACATTGAATTTTATTACTTAGTCGAGTTTTTGTACAATTCATTATTGAAAATACCCTTTCAACGCACCCATTACTGGTTGGAACTATCAATATAGTAAGAACGGCCAAATATATTTCCTTAAAATGGTACGTACCTGCTGTATCGTGATAATCAAACACTTTTGGCCAAAATTCAAGTAAATTTGTTGGAATTTCGTTATTAAAATAATTATTTCAATTTATGAACGGAAGTTTTTCCTATTGAGTTTCATACACGCCTATTTCTACATTTGGATCCATAAATGGTCTTAATGTTTCTTGAACAACGCCAAATTTAGTTTGAGATAATGTGTTCGCACACTTTGAAATAGAAAATTGTCCAAAAGCTTTATAAAAGTTCATATTTTCTGGTAATCTGCTTATCATCTCTTTTAAAAGTTTTTTTAAATACACAAAACAGTTTTCTTTAAGTACGATTATTTCTACTTCGCTCAATTTCGCATTTCTTAATTCTGTTTCAAACTCTGCTCCAAAATCAATTGCATTTAGAGGCAAAAATTAATTTGAAGAATCAATAGCTGCATGTAAATCATTGAAACATTTTTCATTGTTTTCAGTATTATATAAAACAGAAGGTTTGAAAACTTTTGTTGAAAACATAAGAAGTGTACAGTACATTTTTTCATGCATGCTTCCGGCATCCATGCTGTCCGATTCAAATTCCAAATTCAGATGATTCATTTCGTTGACAATTGGATTTATAAAAACCAAAAAAAGACGATTTTTTCATCACATAATTTATTATAGATGTTTTGGTGAAAATCGCCAAGAAAATCGCCAGTGATACAAAAAATCGCCAAAAAATCGCCATGTCGCCAAACGGAAAATCTCGACGCCAAACACGTTTCAAAATCGCCACGTTTGGCGAGAAATCGCCATATCTGACAGCCCTGGTTGCAGTTATTCTAAAAATATTTTCCTATACAAAATTTCCTGCAGCAACCAGCGGCCAAATTACCGCATTCGACATCGAGTAAAATTGATCGTAATTTTCTTATTTGAGATTATGGCATACGATATCTAGGAAGAAATTTAGTACATTTTATCATAATTTCGATATCGAAATCATTTTTCGAGACGATAGCTCATTCGATCCAACTGCTTTGGAGTATGGTATAACAGCCATTCCTTTACTATTTTGGCAGTATGCTTGGGATCGTTGACTTGCTGAAAGACCCAAGTTCGATCTAAGCATAACTTGTCTACGGTCTGTGCCAAGTTATCTACACCATTGGCTGCCATACATCCCCACACCAATACCGAGCCACCACCATGCTTCACTATGGTCATTACATTTTGCTGATCGAATTCGGAATTTTTCGTTCTCCAAATTTTAACCGGTTTTTTTTTACCGAATATTTCTCATCGATAAACAGTACATTGCTCCAGAAATTATTAGACTGATTTTCGTACTTTTTGGCAAACTCTCGTAGAAAAAAAACAGTAAGTTGCAGAAATCAAAAGGTTTTATTTTGCAGACACTAGGACTTCCACCCACTCTTGCATTATCAACTGATGTAAAGTCATAATTTTCTATCTACTGAAATTAAAAAATTTACGGTATTTTTCCCCTCGCCCGTATTTTTGTTTACCATTGTAAATAATTAATGGACAAGACTAATCAATAAAACGTAGAAGCTACATCAACTGTTAACATCAAAAATAACATAATTGGTTTAAAATATTGGTGTAAGAGTTAGATTTGGAAATTCATGTTATTTTCCAGGAGGCAGAGTTGGTTCCGACATTTCCAAGAAACTAAAATTCACATGTGATCTTCGAAAGATAACAAATACTAATAATAAATACATTTTAGGTGGAGATTTAAATATACATAATTATAGGGGATGTCTAAGAAATGCCATTGTATACGAACAAATTCAGCTAAATCAATTCCAAATAGTTTTCTTATTTACTTATACAGTATCGGACAAAACCTAAGCACCCCCTCAGAACATTTTTTTTAAATGATAATTTTTTTAAGAAAACAAAGTTATTAAAAATTTTTTTTATTTTTTTTATTATTAATATCTTTATTATTGAAAAACACTAACTTAAGGAATTCAGAATTTAAGAAAAAAAAAAGTTAAAATTCAAAAAACAATTTAAGTCGGAAATATAGGTGGATAGATCTGTTCTTAACCAACGTATGTATTTTCAAAAATGTCTACTGTCAAAGTTATTAATGATCTAGGCTCTGATCATTTACCTATTATGTGTAATGAGAAAGTCATTGAAATTGATAATTTGATTAATATTTTACAATGCAATGTAATAAAAAAATGTAGTAGACAAATCTGTTCCTAGAAAAAGATATATGTATCACCAACGGCCAGACCATTACCTAAAAATATTATTATCATGATGGAATGTGTTGAAACTGCAAAAGATTAGTAGTCTTATTCAAAAAATTAAAAAAAAAATTAAAGTAGACTTCAAATGTACTTTAAGAAAATTTTGTAAAGCACACTTCAAACCTACTTTATTGTTTATGAATACAGCAGTTAGAGATACCAGAGACCACGAAGCAGTGTCATATTTAAACAAAAATATTAAAACAGAAATAATAAAATTTAGAAACCATTTATGGAATATCACCTTGTCAAAACTGTACAATGCATCTCCCCCGTTTTAAGGTATTAAGGAAGAAAACTAGTTACATCCTAATATTAAAAAATAATACTAGTGTATACTACACCTAACTTGAAAAAGCTGAACCATTGTGCCTTGGCATATCTAAGTGACAGCACAACTGTCTCCGAGGTCAATGGTGTTGCAAGCCAAATCAGAAATTTAAACGTCACCCCACCCAACACACACTATACTTCTCATGTTAAAGTGGCTGACAGCGTAAAAAATGAAAAAACAATAAATCGCCAGGTGCAGATGGGATAAACAAGAAATATTTTGATAAATGAAAGATTCTTAAGTAAACTTTAATAATCACATACCATACGTCGCGACGTAAACAAAATCAACAAATTAATAAGAATATTGTATAATCTAATAAACAGAAAATCTAATAAATATTGATAACAAGAAACTCATTATTAAATCCATATTTCATCACGTTATGTTGTTGTGAACCAGTCTGGTTTTATAAATATACTCCAGGTAGCACAAAATAAACTTCTCAAGATGATATAAGTATAATTTACCCTGGCATTATTCAACTCGACGTCTACACGATCTTGCTGGCTTCGAACTTGTCCACGAAAGATTAGACAGACTCACCATGAGAAGAAGATGCTTGACCTTTTATCATCGTAATTTTACTAGCAGTATAGTTTTTTTTTATCTTAATCTGCTTCAAATAGGTTTTTGCAAAGGTTTCTCCTTCACATTAAATAATAAAACATACTTGTGAATATGTATATACATACATACATATTTACATTTAAAATGCACAACTACGTAGAAAAGGAGCGTTGCTCCTAAACTCTTTACCTTCTAAGACAAATAAATATATAATTAATATTATCGAATTAAGTAACTAAAAGGACATCCATTTTAAAATCGTTTGAATTTTACACGACGTGTCATTGGTAGTCTATAGGGATGCCAAACGGGACTGGTTTTGTAAATTCCGGGATTTTTTTCATATTAAAATATATTGGTTTATTAATAACAGCTCGACAAAATGAAAACTTTTTTAGAGCCTTATGGCGTTTTCTTTTCTGGCAAAAATGTTACACGTTTTTCCCATTTCGCACCTTTTTTAATTTGTTTGTGTTCTTTTCTGAAAAAATGTCAACACCAGAGACCTGCAACAAGTATGAACGAGCCGACTTATGCTTATTCGCTTTTTATGCAGAGACCTGCAACAAGTATGAACGAGCCGACTTATTCACTAAAGGCCCAACTATAATATGCATATGCTAGCTTAAGCAAATTGCAAAAGTAACCGAAAAGGCTGTCAAATGCATAACCAGTTCAGAGTTAACTTTCAGGTGGCTACAATGACTTTGAAACTTTTTGTCCACAGTTGCTCATTTATGTTAAAAAAAATGTTTTTATTTTAACAAAAAGCCATTAAATGACTTTATTTTATAAATATTATTATATTATTTTATAATTAAAAGAAAACTTCGTACCCGAAACGCATAATTTTTCCTTTTTTTAATTTATCGGCAAATGTACTAAAATGTACAGCTGTGGCAGCACTAAATTGTAAATAATAATAAACGTTTACATATGTTTTGTTAATTTTCGTATTGTGTTTGCAAAAATTATGAAAAAACTTAAAAATTTAAATAATATAAAAATATTAAAGTTAGCGCTTGAAGGCCTGTGCACATTAAAAGAAATAAGTGAACTACACTGTAAAAGAAGAAGACGTCATAGAAATAAACCACGACAGAAAGACATTTTTGTTAAAATAAAAAGTGTCCCTTTTATTATAAAGGCACTTATTTTTTCCACATTTTCTATTAAATTTAAAATAAATGCATTTTCTTCTTTCTCCATTTTGTTAAAAACACAAACAAACAACAAACAGCTGATTCCGTACGGAATATGCGATCAGTTTCGCTTTTTGCTTAAGCAAATGACAGTTGAAAAACTTAACGAAAAGTTTCGTTAAGTACATTATAGTTTGACACATACAATTTATATGTATTCGCAGAGTTGCTTAAGCTAGCATATGCACATTATAGTTGGGCCTTAACGTTGAATTTTAAGAACAATACAAACAAGTATGATTCTTAAGGCCCAACTATAATATGCATAAGCAAGCTTAAGCAAATTGCAAAAGTTAACGAAAAGGCTGTCAAATGCATAACCAGTTCAGCGTTAACTTTTAGGTGGCTACAATGACTTTGAAACCTTTTGTCCACAGTTGCTCATTTATGTTTAAAAAAATGTTTTTATTTTAACAAAAAGCCATTAAATGACTATATTTTATAAATATTATTATATTATTTTATAATTCAAAGAAAACTTCGTACCCGAAACGCATAATTTTTCCTTTTTTTTTAATTTATCGGCAAAAGTACTAAAATGTACAGCTGTGGCAGCACTACATTGTAAATAATAATAAACGTTTACATATGTTTTGTTAATTTTCGTATTGTGTTTGCAAAAATGGAGAAAAAACTTAAAAATTTTAATAATATAAAAATATTAAAGTTAGCGCTTGAAGGGTTGTGCACATTAAAAGAAATAAGTGAACTACACTGTAAAAGAAGAAGACGCTCTTATTCTGTCAGAGAAATAACCGCGACAGAAAGACATTTTTGTTAAAATAAAAAGGGTCCCTTTTATTGTAAAGGCACTTATTTTTTTCCGCATTTTCTATTAAATTTAAAATAAATATATTTTCTTCCATTTTGTTCAAAACACAAACAAACAACAACAATCAGCTGATTCCGTACAGAATGTGCGATCAGTTTCGCTTTTTGCTTAAGCAAATGACAGTTGAAAAACTTAACGAAAAGTTTCGTTTAGTACATTATAGTTTGCCACATACAATTTATATGTGTTCGCACGTTTGCTTACGCTAGCATATGCATATTATAGTTGGGCCTTTATTCACTTTTTATGCACACACAGAAAATTCAGCAACGAGTATAAATCATTTCCAACACATGGTTCGAACTGCAATGTTTGAAAACAAAAATTCTTGTTTATACACAGTTTGTTTTTTGCATGTCGGCTTTGTTGTGCATGATCTGATTGGAATTGAACTAAAAACCCACGAGCCACTTATAAGTAAAAAGCGGCTGGCAGAAAAATATGAAAACATAAAAAATGTGCATTTACTACATATTTAACATGTTAGCATTTTTTTATTTCATCGAAAAGAAAACTTATTTGACAAAGCAATGATAAAATTTGTAATATGTATGTATGTAAGTACGTCATATATTTTTATATTTTAAATACAGCTATGGACATATAAATGGCACATTTTCCCAAGAAGTTTTTCTTCTGCTATAATATCGTAAAAACTATTAATAAACAAAAATTTTAGGTTTTTTCCTAAGGTTTATTATGTATTCTTAAAACTGATATAAACTTAAATTGAAATTTATTTATAAATGAAACAAAAAATCATCATTAAGGAAAATACTACTGAAATGACCTGGACACATAAATGACACAATCTCTATAAAATAGAAAAAAAAATATTTTAGTGTTGAATTTGTTGTTTTTTTGTTTGTAAAAATAATTTACCGTTAATATTTAGTACTGTAGCCTTTATTTCTGATGACAGCTTCTCACCTGCGACCCATACTTTCCACAAGTTTTTGGCATTTTGTTTTGGATATGGCATACCAAGCTTCCTGAGCACCCAACCACAGGTCATCCAAATTTTTATAATTTTTTTTTGCGATTTCAACCTTAACTTTTTTCCAAAGGTTCTCTATTGAATTTAAGTCAGGGCTCTGGGCTGGCCAATCCAAAACGTCAATGTTCTCTGCACAAAACTAATTTTTTACTAGTTTGAAGGAGTGTTTGGGATCATTGTCCTGCATGAATTTTCACTTAATTGGCATGAAATCGAAGGCATACGGTTCCATATGGTTTTTTAAAATATCTAAGTACTGAAACTTGTCCATTTTTCCGTTAATTTTTACAAGGGGACATACGCCATGCCAAGGAAATGCACCCCATATCATGATGCTACATCCACCGTGTTTTACCGTCCTCTGAGTGAACCGATGATTGTATTCTTGTCCTTTTGGACGATGAACAAAGGTTCTACCATCTGATCCTATTCTATTAATTTTTGTTTCGTCACTCCATAACACGTTTTTCCAAATATTAATGGGGGTTTCTTTATGGGTTCGGGCAAAGACTAGTCGCTTTGAAATATTTTTTTTTGATAGAAGTGGATTTTTTCTAGAAATTCGCCCAAACAAATTTGACTCACTTAATCTTCTTCTAACAAGTCTGCTTGATATTTCCAAGTCCATAGATTCATTAATTTCTGATGCTATCTGCCGTTATGACTTGAATGGATCAACTTTCGCCAATCTGACAATAGCTCCATCCGTACGCACATCTGTTTTTCGAGGCCTTGGCTTCCGACTTTTTTCTTCTATCAATACATGGGGATTCTCAACACATGATTTAATTGCATTGTACACTTTATTTTGAGAAATTTTCATTATTTCAGAAATTTCTGCAATTTTCTTTCCATCTTCATGCATTTTCCATATGATCCGCCTTTCCTCAGTTGTGGTATGTTTGCCTGATCCCATTTTTAATAATTTTTTGCACTTTACACTTATTTTTTAATTACGGAAAATATCAAGTTATTTAAACCAAATTGACGTTAGAACTGCCTATACTAAACAAATTGGGCCATTTATATGTCCACTTAAAATCAGCATTCTTTTTGCAAAACATAATAACGGTAAATTATAAGCAGAATATAGTAGAAGATTTGAGCGCTGTTAAGACAAATATTCCAACAACAACAATCATAAGACATAAAACTTCCATTTTTGAAAGTTTTTATTTGGAAAATACCTAAGTTTATGCTCAATATAAGTTTGTGCCATTTATATGTCCATAGCTGTACATACGTAGTTTTATTAAATGTATGTATTTTTTCGAAAAGCCTTACAAATTTTAATATTTCAAAAATATTGTTATAACTTCTTCCCCCCTCAAATGTTAAGAATGAAATCCAAGGTATATAAAAAGTTACAATTTCAGTCTTTATTATTACGACGCTACGACCTTTCCGGCTCCCTGACAAAATATATGTAGTTGCCTCTGGCAATTTCTTCGGAAATAAATTCTGGAGACTGTTCCATTTGAAACTTTAAAGAAATTCAAAGTTAATTTAAAGATCACTAAATTTTACAAAAAACTTTTTATAACACTTCTCTCGGTGTCGACACTGTCGAGTATAAAATTACTTTTGCTACTGAATAAAACACTTGTTCCGCTAACAACACGTTGGCTTTAATGTAAAATGAGCTTCATACATTTAACGACACAGTCAGAACATTCATGTTCGCACAAAACAACAAATGAATAAAACACTTGTTCGGCTAACAACACGTTGGCTTTGATGTAAAATGAGCTTCATACATTTAACGACACAGTCAGAACATTCATGTTCGCACAAAACAACAAATGAATAAAACACTTGTTCGGCTAACAACACGTTGGCTTTGATGTAAAACGAGCTTCATACATTTAACGACACAGTCAGAATATTCATGTTCGCAAAAAACAACAAGTGAATAAAACTGAATGATTGAAACGAACGGTTGCGTAAACGAGCGTTTTGTGCATTTGAACAAAAACGATTAAATCATAAAAATCAATGTTCATGATTAAGTATACTCGAAAATTTAGTACTCGTTGCAGGTCTCTGGTCAACACTGCTAAAGTTGCACCTTTCACACTCTGTATTTTTAGAGGGGGAGAATCGCAGGATAAAACAGCTGACATTTGTTTTGTTTATGAATGTGTATTTGTGCTAAGAAACAATTTCCATTTTAATAAATAAAATTTATTTTAATAAATTTTAATAAATATACATATACTTAGGTATGTATTTCTACTTTTGAGCTATCTGCTTCTGCTGTACATGAAAAAAGTGTTACAATGTTGTGATTTTATGTTCTATTCTGACAATTAAAAATGCGACATCTTTAAAATGTAGGGTAAACATTATAAAAATGTACATAATAAAGGTGTAACATTTTATTAAGAATTATTATTTTTATTTTGAACTGTTAATTTTAAATCTTTGATATTTCTTTATTTAGGCTCGAATTCATTAAATTTAATTTACATTAAATTATTTTTACTGAAGGTAGGAATTGTTACATGAAAATTATTATTAAAAATTTATTGATAATTTTTCTTGGCTTAGGATTCAAACCTGGGTTGTTGGTTGAATTTACATATGTTTCGAGAAACACCACTTTCTCTCATCAGAATTCTTTACGTTCTGACCCTCTGCACCACTGCGGCGCCCGCTAGCCCACAGTCAAACATCAATCCTTTAACCAGTATTACTGGTGGTTCGAAATTTGCTGTAATTATCTTTTTTCATTTATTTTACATGTTGCCTCCTTTTTTCCTTCAGTTTTTTTGTATTCATGCCGAGACTTCCTACCTTCAGTAAAAATAATTTAATGTACATAAATTAAATTTAATGAACTCGAGCCTAAATAAAGAAATATCAAAGGTGTAACATTTTAATTTAGAAAAGAAAACACCATTAGATTTCTTAGTCAGTTTGTATGCATCTGGTATTGGGCTTCAATGCCTATAATTCACTTTTTTGTATCAGCTCCAGTTTTCGAGATACATATTATTAAAAAAAATACATAGTTACGCGATTTATAGTAACGTTTTTAAGAGAGTTATACACTATAAACTGAATAATGCTTAGTTTTCACTATTTAATTTTTGTTGTCAAATTGTCCAAATTGTCGGCATATGATTGCAAACATAGATGACGCTATATGACAACCCGTTTTCATACAATTGCCAACAATTTGGACAATTTGACAACAAAAATGACATAGTGAAAACATAGTGAAAACGCGGCCTAAGCATCCAAATAATATTGAACACAAATATGTTTCGTATACATGAAAATAATATGGTATAATTTTATGATGATCGGTTCATAATTAGTCGTAGCTCCCATATAAGGCTCACTTCCGAAAGTCACTTTAAAAACAATAAATCTCTGAAAAATTTTGATATCCAAATAAAATTCATCAAAAGTTTCATATATACAGAAATGATGACACTAATTTTATAACGGACGGTCCGTAATTAGTCAAAACTCCCATATAAGACCCTATTCGTAATTCACTTTAACCTCCATAAATCTTTTCAAAGTGTTTATATCGAGATAAAGCAGTGATGGAAAATTCAATACTATTGTACTATTTTCAGTACAACAAAAATACCACAGTACCCCCACATCATATTTAGTACACTTTGTTTGTTTTGCTTTGTTCCCTGTTATCATTATCATTGACAAACATTGGCTTTAAAACAAGAACATAAGGAATGCACAAATTCGTTATTCATGTTATGTATTTGATGTGGGATAAGCTAATCTACAAAAGTAAACAGATGCACTTTCTTTCTTGAACCTTTTTTGTTGTTGTTTCTTTTTTGCTGTTTGTTCGTTGAGCAAAATTCCACAGATTATCATTGCATGTATTTGTATCTTTTTCTTATGAGTTGTTGTTGCATTTTGTATTAATAGGACACAGTTCCATACATACTGCAGCATTGCACTTTCTTTCTAACAGTTATTTCCTTTTTTCCCTTCGCACCTTTTTCAATTGTATTTCAAAATTTTCTAATTGTGTTTTAAAATTTTCTAATTGTATTTCAGAATTGCAGATTAAATTATCTGAGATACAAATGGAAAATTCTGAAATACAATTGCAAATTTCTGAAATACAATTAGAAAGTTCTGAAATACAATAAAAAAATGTCTTAAATATATGTATACATGTGAAATATAAATTTCTAAAATATAAATGAAATACAATTAGAAAACTCTGAAATATAATTGGAAATTTCTAACATTCAATTTGAAATTTCTGAAATGCAACTGGAAATGATTTGTGTGTAAGAATAAATATATTTATTTTAAGTATACTTTTAGGGGATTTTCGAATTTATAGTTTGGTATAGTACATAATTTAAAAACTGAGCATGTCGAAGATATTGTAACGAAATGACGATTTAGAAGGTAATCTGGCAACTACAAACAATAAAACATTTTTCGATGCAAATTATTATGCTCATTAAAGAAAATTGTAAAACTTTTACTTTGTTCCCAAATAAAAAAGCGACTTCCAGATAATATTGATCTTATGAAAAAATTGTCACTGTTTTCCATCGAATATGCACAGAAAGCTAAAAACAGACATTGAAGATATCGATGCAACTTTTAGTGAGTAGAATAACTTGCACTTTATATCGAGGAGTAATACGACGTCTTTAGAAAAATGTTGGTATGAAGTTGGACAAAAGAGGGATGCTGGACCCAAAATTTTGCAGAATTAGTAAACTAGGATTATCTTTATTACTACTACCTTATTCCAATGCATCAGTGGAAAGAGCTTTCTCTATGTTTAATGTGGTAAAAAATAAGCTGCGAAACAGAATGAACAGTTGAAAGTATTTTAAGAGTCAAGTACTCGTTAAACAATAAATGTCAAGATTTTATTCCAACACCTGAAATGCTCAAACTTTTCAATTCGAATGATATGTACACAGCTAGTGAAGAAGACTTTGCAACTCTTGAAATTTTTGGAGAAACCTGATTTTAATAAAACTAACCATCCAGATGTTTATATGTACATATATACATAAATTGTATTCCTAATAGTTCACCTTACGTAAGTCCATATAAATGTAAGCGAAGAATAATTCCAATGTTTTTTTAATAAGTAGTAGAGTATATTATATAAGAATGATAGCATGTACCTCAATTCAAATTTAATAGAGATATGAATGATGAAACCAAATTACTACTTAAACTTTTCTGCTTTCCGGGGTTTTAAAAAAAGTGTAGAATCTAGTGGGTTTCTAAATTTTCTAAAAATATGAACAATATTTTAAATATACTTCGAGTAAGTGCATATTTTACAAGTTCATGTGTACTTCTTAACAACAAATCCATTTATGCAGAGGTTTAATATAAATAAAACAGTTTTTCAAAAATGGGCGTTATATGGAATGATTGAGGGTGCTGTAGCTTAATTGGTTAGCGCATTTGATCAATAAGTATGAGTTGGTATTTTTGTAGCCCAGGTTCGATTCCCAGCCGCTGCCTCTCAAACAACATCAGTTTGAGATAATTATTAGTTTTCTTTCTATCCATCATAACTAATTTTATTACAGCGCCCTCCCTCGGTGGTATAGCATTCAAACTCCACCGAAGTAAAATAGTTAAATAAATTCTATAAAATCAACTAATAAAAATAGCATAGTACGAAGAGTACTCGTTTTTTATTCTCTTGAACAGAGAAAAATACCTTATGAGAAAAAAATTGTTCTCTTTAAAGATAAATATTATTTTTTCTCAAGATAATTATTTTTTTCTCGTGAAAGTAATTTTAAATATGAAGAGAACAATTTTTTTTCTGACTCACGAGATTTATATACTGAGCACTCATCCGAGAATTATATCTACTCGTTAGAAATTAATTCTCACTCACGAGTTTAATCATGAGTGTCGTCCATCGTATGTGTATATGCGAGAATGAAATTGCCGTTTGTTCATATGTATATAGCTGTCTTGTCTTGTTATCAATCGGTGGCATATGCAAATTGTGAATATTTTCACTTCGAATGACGATGCGTAGCATTTTGGCAATATTTCTACATTCTTCAACTTGCGGTTGAATAGTTTTTAGAACATCATATGCCGCAAGTTGTATTGTGTGTGCAGCACATCTAACAACAGATAAGACGGATGTGAGCGAAGAATGAATGTTTAGGTAGTCTTCGTCGTCGCTATTGGGTTCCTCATTTGGTTCAGCCTGAATTTCTTCTTGCAATTCTGCCAAGAGCTTAGAAGCTTTTATTACATTGCCACCGTTGTCAGAAGTACAAGCCATAGTCTTTCAAACAGTTCATTATTTCCTCTTTGAGGAACTGTGACTTGTGTCTTTTTCTCAATTGTATCATTCCAATCGTGTTAATAACAATTTTTGAATCTTTGATATATTGAATGTTTATACCAAGAATACTCTTGTCCATACGCGTTGCAACATCAATTTTTAAACATATTATTTTTTTGTTTATACATTTTGAAATGCTTTCCTCTATGTTGTTAGCCACAAAACGCACTTTTTCCACAATATTTTTTTAATTTAATATTGGTCTTATAAATGTCTTCATAAGGACGTATAATTTTTTTAAAAAAACGTTCATCGTCGAATATTCTAAATGGAATACTTTTTACTGTCACAAGACCAACACAACACAACAAGAATTCATTTTTATTCATGGAAATACATATAGTGCTACTTTTTCTTTTCCATTTGACGATGTAGAATGCGCATTTTCTTCATTTTCACCTATATTTTTACTATGAATAAGTTCATAGTGGCGCTTAATATTGCTGGAGTTTTTTCCTTTAAGCTCCTTTTCGCACAATAAACACTTCGACATTTGTCTAGTTTCATCATAACAAACATATTTGTTGTACTCGAAACACTTCTGACGACCCATTTTGTACCAAATGTTTCAAACAAAACATTAAAAGAAACTGATCTATGTCAATTTGATATTGACAATTGACAATTTCCAAAGAGAAGTATTTTTATATTTTTGTCTCCCTCGCGCTCTCTCTCATATTTATCTTTATTTTTAACTTTCGCATTCAAAATACAAAACAAAACTTTCGTGAAAGTTATTTTTATCAGTGTTATCTTTTCTTCTCTTTCGTAAGAGAGAGCAATACTTTTAAAGCATGTATTCAGCACTCATGAAAGATAAAAAATATAACTTTCGTAAATAAAAATTACTTTCACGAGAATTACTTTTTTTGTCTCTGAGCGTGAGTAACAAAACGAGAGATAAAAATGAAAATACCTTTCGCGAAGCGAGATTTTCCGTACTATGAAAAATAGTGCAGAATGCTGCACTAAAACAACCCAGCAAGACATATGAGTCCGAAAATGTTTTTATCATTCTTGTGTGGTACAGCTATGTTTTTTTTTTGTTCAAAGCACAAATAACAAGACAACAACGCTTTGGTACACACATAATTAAGTGGAATTTCTTAATCATACTGCGTGTCGACTCAGGACAGTAACAAGCAAATTTTTTTTCGCTCCGAAAATGCTCTTTTGTTGGACTCTTTTTTGACAACTACATAATGCGCAATTGCAGAGTTGTGATATAAAGCTTTCTTCTACTTTCACCACCTTTACTTCTTTAATCTATCCCCTTTTCAAAGAAAGTAACGCAATTATATATAGGCATATTAGTTGCCTGAGTGTTACTTCTCTTTAAAAAAAATTATGGACCGATCATCCAAAAATTTAGTGATTTTTGACTTCCGTGAATATAAATATTATGTATGTTAAACTTTATCTCGATATAAATACTTTTAATAGATTTATGGATCTTAAATTTAATTACGGAGGGGGTATGGGAGTTTCGACTAATTATGGACCGACCATTATAAAATTAGGTGTCATAATTTCTGTATATGTATATGAAACTTATTTGTGTTGAATTTTATTTGGATACCAAAACTTTTAAGAAATTTATGGTCTTTAAAGTGATTTTCTGAAGTAGGCCTTATATGGGAGCTACGACTAATTATGGACGATATTCACAAAATTTGTTGATGTGATTTACCTTCATTTATTACTCTTTTTTGATGAAATTTGTGTGGATACTTTCATAATTCAAACATTTCTGATCGTTAAACTTCTATTTCGGGAGGACATTTGTATGGGGACCAGGTGAAATAATGGACCGATTTCCACCAGTTTCAATCCCATCCGTCCTTGGGCCGAAAAAATATCACGTACGAAATTGTACTGAAATATCTTCAAAATTGCGACCTGTAACTAGCACACAAGCTATACATGGACAGCCAGCCAGACGGACGGATATCGTTAAATCGACTCAGGGAGTAATTCTTTGGCTCACTTTAAACAGGGAACCAACGAGTTTTGCTACGAAATATGCAACGAGACAGTTTTGACAATGATTGTTAATTGGAACGAAACAGTTTTGCTACGAACTGCAATTTTAGGATATAAAAAAACATAAGAAAGGATATGAACTGATACAATCAGTATATTTATCCTTATAAAGTAGCAAAAGAACTATCAGTATCCATTGTTATCTCATTTTTTAAAATTTTGGAACGAACCAGTTTTGCTTCTTCACCTCCTCATATGTACAAATAATATATATGTATATAGAAAAATATACCCTAATTTGATATATAGTAATACATATGGATGGGTTTTTGTTTTTTATCGTTAAGTGTACTTAACTTAATTGGTAGAAAAGTCAGTTTGTTGCGAGACTATTAAAAATACCTTAAGAAAACATGATTTTTATGGTCGAGTTTTGAAAAAACCACCGAAGTTTGCAAGTTTTGGCTCATACATCACTGCTCCAAACTGTTGAAATCTCCGCCACTATCGACAGACCTGAATGTCATTGAATTTGTGAAATTAGAGCGCAGAGTTTAAAAAACTCATTAAACAACATTAGTCAATTAAGAACGTCTTTAAAAACGGAGTGGAACAAAATATCCTCAGAAGTGTGTGCAAATTTAGTTAATTCTATGCAAAAAGACTACAAAAAGTTATTTCTTCTAAAGGCAATGCTACAACGCACAGTGGGATTTTTTGTGCAATAAGTCATTTTTTCGACACATAAAATTTAAAAATGTAATGATGCAGTTTTGTAGAAAATTGATTCAGTATGAAGAATCCATAAACAGTATTCCAAAAAAACGTTTATTTGTCTTTGAAATAATGAAGTAAAGTCACATGTAAATTTTGGTCCAAAATATTGAAAACTGTTTACGCACTTCTAAAGTGTTTGTACGTAAGATAATTTTATTGCTCTGATTTAAATAGTGATTTTCTTCAAATATAGCCTTTTCTGCGTATTTTAAAAAAAAATTATAAAATTCGCTCATATGGTTTAAAAGATATGATAGAATAAAATTTGTTCTATAATGTGCCGTGATTACAAACTTCCTTGGAAAAAAAAGGTTGCTCGGTCGTGCTCGGTGCTCTCGCTATAATAAAATGAAAGGTAAGACTCCATACTATCATTTAAAAAAAAAATTTAAATAATTAATAATCTTTTATAAAATCATAAAATTGGTTTCCGATTTCATGAAATTTTTAATTTTAAAAAATTACAAAAATATATTGCATAATCTTAGGCACGTGCGTTATAATGACATTAAGTTACAACAATAACTTATTTAGAATAGATTAAAAACAAAACCATATGATTTAACAACAATAAAAATAAAACAATTTGTGAAAATATCGAAGTGGAAAAGATATTATTAAAATGAGTTTATTTTCTATTAATGGTGAAGCAATCAAAATGGGCGTTTCCTCCTTACATGCTCGCATAAAATTTATGGAGTGCATACTTCATATCGCCTACAACAAACCATTTGAAAAATGGTCCGCGCTCAAGGACGAACACAAAAGTCTTAAACTGGAAAACAAACTTCGAATTCAGAAGGCCTTAAAGGAACAGATGGGTATACGAGTGGATGCAGTTCAACAAGGAACTGGGTCTACTAACGATGGAAATACGTCCAGGCGTTTCTTTTCTAACCCCGCACTTGTTGCCGATGTGACTGGTGTAGAGGAGCAACTAATTGATCGATTTCGCATTATACTACAAATAAGAATTTGTGGCAAAAAAGTTAATTCCTTGAAGTTCAAGAATTTTGCTCAAGATACAGCAAAACTTTTTGTTGAAAAATATAGTTGGTATTATATGCCAGTAACTGTACACAAAATACTAATACACGGAAAGGATATCATGGATGCGGCAATACTTCCTATTGGCATGCTTTCTGAAGAAGCCGAAGAAGCCAAAAATAAAGATTATAGAAATTAATCTATAATTTCTCCAGAAAATGTGATAGAGTTGCAACAAATACAGATGTTTTTCATCGACTTCTAGTATCGTCAGATCCTTTTATAAGTAGCATTAGATGTCAACCCCGTAAACAGGTTATGGAACTTGATGATATAGTTACAGAAATGATAGATGATGAATAAAAGTCTATATTTAAATGCATGTATTGAAAATAATTAGTTTTGGTAACGAAACAAAAAGTTGTGGGAAAAAATATAATATGGATTATATGGGCGGTGGGTAGAGGGCGTGGCCAATTTTGATGAAACTTTATATTTTTCTTAATTGAGCTAACCAAAGGCTCTGTGCCAAATTTCAAAAACTTTGGGCCAAAAATTAATTTTGGGTTCTATGGGCGGTGGGTAGTGGGCGTGGCCAATTTTAATGAAACTTTATTTTTTTCTTAATTAAGCTAACCAAAGGCTCTGTGCCAAATTTCAACATTCTACGAGCACTCCTTATATTTTATGCCAAACATTGTATGAACAAATCCCTCTGTGCAACGTACCACTAATATTTCTTAAAAAAAATTAAATATTTTGCTTTTTTCTTATCAATAATTTAAAAATTATCTTTCTTAATAGAAATATACGTTTTGTTCAAAAAGAAAAGAAATAGTATTTTTTTTTTGCAATGTTTCTTAATATAAATGTTTTAGGTATGTCCCATTTTCCGATTGATTTACTGTACATACAAAATTTAAAATATCCAATAAACATTGAAAAATATATTGAATTATTTTAATTTGCTTACAAATTTTCTAGTTTAAAATTCCTGAAATACCACAAAATCCAAAAAAGAATCTTAAACGCAGTAATGAACATCAGAGCAGTGCGGGGAAAAAGCGAACAGTGGGTGAAAGTCCAGCACAACAGGGTTATACACAGGCGGCGCGGAAGAATTATCCACACATTACCGCAAATTCACCACAAACAAACAGTGCATCATCTTCGACGAATGTGAGCAGTGATCGCAAACAAAAGCAAAATGCCTCTGATCAACACTTAGAGAAACAACGATTTTTTCATCGTCAGCATCAACTTACTAAACAAAAAATGGCTAAAAAGGCAGCCGTTGCTGCTGCGGCAGCTAATAATGCGTCAATGGGAGGAGGTACCCCCATAAAAAGACAGGCGACACCGGCTAAAAGCGGTCGAAGAGCTAATCAAAAACTACAACAAGAGCAACAAAAGCAATTGGCAATGAAGCAGTTACATATGGATATGCAACAGCAGCAGCAACAAGTACCAATGCAAATAGATTTAACGGTGCCGGGAGTAGGAGGAACAACAGCTGCTGCAGGAGCAGCCGCCGCAGCAGCAGCAGCTGCAACACAAGCAATGCTGACACAACAACAAATTGATATGCAATTTGTTACATATGCCACACACCATCAACCGCCACAACAAATATTTATGGAAAAAGATATTGAAATGGCACATTCGCAATTAACTGCATTGTCGGGATCGGGAGCACCGACAACCGCATTACCAGTATCCTCTTCAAATCAACACCCACCACCTTCTTTAATAACTCCTTTATCTTCCCCACAAATAGCAGCTTCAAAACGTGATATTTCCAAGAATCTTAATAAGTTACAAATGCAGCAGAACCAACAACTGTCTTTGAATGTTTCAAATATATCTTCGTCTCTTCCTTCGTCAACGGCCATGCCATCGCATGATATACACAAAAGTTTGGGTAACATATTGACATCGTCATCCTCTAGTGATAAACATAAACCAGTCGAAAAAACATTGATCTCTACAACACCGGTTCAGAAATATATTGTAGAGGAACGACAGCCGGGAGTGGCTATGAATTTACCGACAGGCGGAAATACTGGCACAGTGGTCAATATACAAAATCCCCATGGAACAACGTCAACGCCAACCCATATTATACAGGTATCGAATGCAGGCCAGCAGCCGCAAATCATGAGTTTTCCACAAATTTCTGCTGCGGCCACAAAACTGCGTGCTGTTAACACTACACTTATAGCACCGGGTACTAAAATCACTTCAACTCCAACAAAAAAGATTACACCTAACAACAGTGGTGGTTCAAATATAAATGCTGGAGCTTTACATGAATTAGCTAACATTGCTAGTACGCAGAGCCAGGTTCTACATATAGTTGAATCTGGAGGTAACAATAATCCTACAAATGTGTCTCATGCTACTCCTTTACACACACCACCAGCTGTCATTCAAATACATAATACCAGTGGAGGTATCACGGCACCGTCCCCTGATGCTGCGACGGCCTCCACGCAAAGTAAAGTTCTAACTACAAAAATTTTGCCATTGATATTGTCATCGGGCACAGGAAATCAGAGTAATACAAACAGTACTCTGCTCAACAACTCTACTTTGATGATGGCATCATCTCCCACCAGCTCCGTAGGCATTACATCGAACACTTCAACAGCTGGAGGAACTACTATCATAAAGAATTTAACTTCTAGTATGGTATTGAATACTAGCACAGCCAATTTAACACCTGTCACTGTCACAAGCACAAATAATCCGAGTATCTCCACGCTTGGCACTGGAGCTACAGTCTTTCGTAAACCTCCAAATATAATAAAAACTTCTGTGTCAGGTACCACACCCAATAAATCAACTTCACCCTCCTCTGCTCCACACATCATAAGCAATGTTAAATTAACTCCGGTCAGCGTAAGCCCATCCAGTACTGGAACTCATCTCACCACCTCTAGTACCTTCAAAAATGTGCTACCCTCCACCTCGGGAATGGTGCGAACAAGTGTAAAAATATGCCAGTCACCTAATGGTAAAGTCTTTATACATCCAGCCAGTCTAGTTGATGGGACGAAAATGAAACTTAACACTAGCTCTATGTCACAGAAAATTATATCAAGTACTTCCAATGCGAACAGCTCTGCAACAACAAGCAGTGGACAACGTATAGCTATACAAAAGGTACAGATAATACCCGCTCCAATTGGTTCACCAGCAGCTGGAAGCGCTCTACAATCAGCTGGTAATCATATCAATACAAAAACGGGTAAAAGTAATATGATTTTTATGCCCACCTCGGCTTCGAATGTACGACCAGTAACGCTCTCAAAAATGGGCAACAATATATTGCTGAAGTCCTCCGCAAATCAACAAATGACACCCACCTCCCCCACTACAACAATAGCAGCAGCATCAGTCGGTGACAATAATATGGCTAAATCAAATATTGTAGTATTAGGTCCATCACACACTACGCCGGCGAAAGCAGAAATACCACAAAACATTAAAATCGAAAACACTCAACTAATTAACGAAGATACACCCTTGGATATTCTGAATATGCCAATAGTGATGGAGCCAGGCGTTGGTGTTTCGTCGTCATCTTCGGGTGCTGAAGCCGTAACAGTATTACAGAGTAATATAATTGACGCTAGCAATGATAGCTCATCTTCTGCTCTAGCTGCTCCTATCATTTTAGACCAAACACATCTACATCAACCCTCCAAAACGGTTGTACTAAATGTCGACTGGGAAATGAAGTTGGATATCGAACAACAGAATCAATACAACAATAAAAATCTTAAACAAAACAAAAGAACTTTATCGACATCTTCCGCCACGACGACAGCGTCCTCTTCCGGCAACAAACAACCAAGTTCTCCCAGTCCCGGCAGTCATGTAATCAAGCAAAAACGTTTAAATAACGATTACAGAGCAATGGAACTTAAAACAAAAGAATCATCGAATCCTACAATTGTCACATCGGCAACAACAACATCCACTTTAAATCCTGCCAATAATATGATTGTAATCGATGATAGTTTTGATGATGTAATTGTCGAAGAACACGAAGATGATGTATCCTCAATTACATCATTGGATAAGCACCAGCAGCAACAACAGCAATCCGATAATGACATACCAAAAATATTGGATATGCAAATATATCAACAACATGACGGTCACGACAATAGAATTGCTCAAATATCTACAACAACAAATAATAATGACGATGTCGATATCGATGTTAACGACGATGATGACGATGGTGATGATGACAAACATCATTCTAGACAATTTGTATCAACTCAAGAATCAACAAAAACTGAACAATTGCATCGTGAAGAGCATCAGCAACAATTACAGCAAAATGCCGAGTGTGATATTGATGCTGGTTTTAATGAAACAATTGGTAAGTAAGCATTATAATTTCTGTTACCTTAATGCATTATTTTTTGGCAAATTTGATTTACATTTAATAACATTCATTACATTAATTTTTAAAACTTTTGTTGTTTTGGATTAATTTCTAGTTACTGAAATTGACGAAAATACTGCTATAGAATACATCGAAGAAGATGGTTCCAGCTCTAATGTCTCGACAACGACAACAATCACTACCAGTACAATATTGAGTAAGAAAAATAACATGCAACAAAAAACATCAACGAGTATTTCGGCAGGAACATCCACAAAAGCAGCAACTATAGTCTCTAAACAAGAAGATAAAAAATCCAGTAATCCTATTAGCAATAATCATTTAGCGTCGTCTAAGTCTGGTGAACAAATAACGGCGACAACGACAAGTGGCAGTGAGAATTTATCAATTGAACCAACAGCAACAGCTAATGCTACACAAGAAACAACAGCCAACAACAGTGCAACACGACAGGTTGAACTTTAAAAACAGAATATACAATATAAATATTTTATTATCTTGCTACAAGTTTTATGTTTTCAATTTTATTTACATATCTATAAGTTTTAGGTTTCTTTTTAATTAATTTTATTGTAATTATAATAATGTATGTATATAATGTACACTTCATTGTTAATTAGTTTGTTAATTGAATTAATAACATTTTTGAAATGAATAAGTTTTTCGCAAGGAAAGAAACAAAAACATAAACAAAAGAAAAAGAAAAACAACAAACGCACACTTTAATTAAATTAAGAATTCCCTTTTAAACTCATATATATATATATCTGATCCAAGGAGCATAGGGCCTCATACAAAAACTAAAAAATTTATAAATCACACATTGTTGTAAATGCACCCTCTATCTACCTATCCTAACTTATCCATTAATTCTTTCCTTCCCACTATCAAAAACTTTTAATAATGTCTCTGTTTGCAAAAACTAAACAAACAAATTGTATGTAAAAAATTAAAAGTTTGTAAATATTTCTTTAATTATTAATATAGTTTTTTTTTTGCATATTTTTCTTATTTAATTCTATGTGGTAGTGTTAGTTATTTCATTGTGTAGTTATAAAGAATTTTTAACAAAAAAACTTAAAAAAAAAAAAAAAATTAAAAAAACACATATTTACAAAATATTAAATAAAAAACACATTTTAAATATTAAACAAATGTTTAAAGAATACAAAAAAAGAGATTATAGGTTAGTTATTTAAAATGTTTCTTTTAATCTAATTATGTATAAAAAACGTTTTTGCTTTCAGTTCTATATATACTATATACTTTTTTGGTAGTTAATGTAATAATTACTATAAAACACTGTTGGTTGGTTTTAATATAAAAATGTGTAATTAATTTAAATCAACTATGTTTTAATTATTCGTCCACATTCTATTGCAGAGTCTTAATAATAGTTTTTACTACTGCGATTTGGCGTTGTATTACGTCTCCAAATCTGGCTGGTTGAAATGTGTATGGAAACAGTCACAAGAAATTCATTCAGACTTCGCAATGAATGTAGTGTCTTCCAAGCAGAGATATTGGCAATCTAGTGTGGGGAAATGTCGCATAGGGTCAAAATGTAGACAGTCAGGCAGCGAGGAAGGCCATAGGTAGTCATAGGGTCAAATCAGGGCTGGTAAAATACTATAAGAGTGCCCTATGTGGGTTAATGGAGTACGTTCGTTTGTGCCAGGCTAGGTCATTGTGACATATTATTAACGAAATAGCAGATGAGCTTGCGAGGTGAAAGCACCACTGTGCTATTACTACAGGATTGTATTAGAAGAAATCCTACTCAGCACTGACCGGTCATGTGGAAATATAACCGACTAGGGTAACGAGAGTTTTTTGGCCGACATTTAATACTTCAGGTACCAGAGCTCTACTGGGCTATATATATAGATTGTTAGGTAGTCAATTCCACAATGGACTAGAGGATGTTGAGGTCTGCAAGACAGAGGACATATTCGGGTCCATAAGGGGATTAGGATGGCTATATGGTAGTTAATAATTGTATCTTTTAGTTTCTCCTGGGGGGTTATTGTGCATTTCGATTCGAAAGCAAAAGCTTTCGAAATATGATGTAAAAAGTATAAAAGCAAGAAATGTAAAAATTAATCATCATTGGAGTGTCCGAACTAAATCAGATTGCCCCTAAAAATAAAGCTCCCACATTTCTGAGTTAAATCTCTGAGATATCAGTACTATTGAGCATGAGGGCTTTTATCAGTATTAAATATTCTCGTTCCAAAATAAACATCGTTATCATTGTTCTCCGAGACTGTTGGTATATAAGATATCAATACAAAAAACGTTTGTAGATGAATGACCAGGGCAAAGGAACCGCATGCCCATAGTTTCGGTAAAAATGCATCATAACCAAAAAAAATGTATCATAACAAAAGCCAATAATTGATAAATTTCCTATATGGACTGGATTTAAGTTTACTCCTAATCAATGAGCAGTAGTGCTTATGATCTCAAAGAATTTATAGTTATTTGGTAAGGATATTTCCCCCTTTTATGTAAACCGAATGCGAGTAACGTCTTCGATTTCAAAACGAATCGTGTTTTTTACAATTCCTCTTTTTTTAAAATCACTCGATTTACAGAACAGTGTCGGTTGTTTACAAATGAGTCTTTTTCGCAAAAAAAAAAAAAAAGACCGGTTGAAGACACCAATATCCTTGTCCTCATGTTGAACTGGGCCCAAATGTTTCTTATGTTATTCTGCTCAGCGGCAGTTGCGGAGACGACATTTGATTTCAGCCTATCTGCAGCTTTCTTAAAGGCCAGAATTCTCATTTTAAACACATAATCTTCGAGCCTGATAGTTATTAAGAGACTGAAATGTTTGGAAAACCAGTAGGTTCGTTTAGAGCCCTTCGTAAATTTCTATCTAACAGTGACCATAAGTGTTTTTGCTCCATCCCGAAGTGCAATGTAGACGAGTTGCCGAGGTCACTGTACACATCTTAAGTTCATTAATTATCTGTATCTTATTGCTGATATTCTAAATATATGAAAGTATAGATACCAAAAAAACTCAGTTATATGTATACAAAGTAAGGTTTCTATGGCATTTGTATGCCATCTACAGTAATTTTTCTGAAAATTTTTAGAGAATTCGTAAAAGTGTAACTCGTCTAACATCTTTCAAAATCAACTGTTATCGATATAAATTTGAATAAAAGTTGTGTAATGAGTAATTTATCAAACAATAAACTTCAGTTGTGGAAAATTTTCTCTTAGAACTTATAAGTTTTACTACAAAATATCTACAAATATATTTTTTTATAAAATATCTTAAATAAAAGAATATAAATCGCATTAAAATAATATTCACATTATGGATGAAAATGACCAACAACAAAATGATGAAGAGCGAGGTCGTACTTCGTATTATGTGCAAGTTAAAGGCATTGATCCAGATCGCAATGTAAAAAAATTACGAAAATTATTCGGTGTTTCGCACACCATACAAAAACAAACAGCACGACGTTTAAGTGTAAACGATCAAGAGAGAGAAGAGGTGGAACGTAAAAGATTGCAACATTTTAGGGAATTAAGACAACAGCGTATTTCTTCGCTGGGTGCCAATCACAGATATGTCTTGGAAATTATCGCTGATCTCATGGGTACTGACACCGAGGAAATAATAATGGGGGTTGTAGACAATCCTGAATTTGTTGATTTATTAACGGGAATGTTCGAAAATGGCGGATCAAGGACGTGTATGATTAGTTATGCCCCAATGCAGGGTTATCCTTCTGAGTCAGGACGTTATGTTGAAAGTATGAAAAGAAAAACTGTCCAACGTACCATAGTTCTACGTAGTGAAAATGTGGAGTTATACGGAAAATGGGTAGTGGTATATCGAAACAACAATAAAAAGAACGTGGACAATCGTACTGTATCCGAAGATGTTGCCATGTTTTGCTGGAATGCTGCAAAGAAAGATATGTGTTTATATGTGATAAAAACTTTTGTAGATCGTATACTAACCAGATCTTTAGAAGTTGTTTCGGAATTTGGTGTCGCCGAAATGGAACAAAGAAATAAATTTTTTCACACGCTTAATATGTTTAATATATTTTTAAGATCTTCTGAAGCTACATCCTCGTCAAGAGTTATCTTTGACGTTTCTCAAGAACTTTTCAAAGGCTTCCTTTTAGTGAAATTTCAAATAGAAAACAGTTCGAAAGATGTTAATCGTGTTCGTTTAGTTGAACGTTATTTTGGACAATGGATGCGACAAATCCAAGGAATATTAGTGGAGGGAAAACAAATTTTAAGAGATTCTGCAGATGTTGGTCCTCTCCAAATGTTAGTAAATTGGCGGCGAATGTTGGCCCGTTATACGTCAATTAAGGAATTTGTATCATCACAAGCCTTTAATAATCACAAGGCATGTTTGACTTTGTCAAGATCCTCGAAACTGTTAAAGGTTGTTATAATTTATTTATAAAATATGTTGTGTATATACATACATATGTACTTATGTAATTTGAATGTTATTTTTTAAGAAATTGGCCGAAATTGACAATCAGGTAACATTGGTTTTAAACGAGGCAACAGATAATGTTCGTTATATAACATCACTGCAAAAATTTTGGGATCCTTTATACAGGTAAATAATATATGTACATAATTAGGAAATGTAGTCAAGTCAGTCAAGTCAAGTATGAATGGATCTTAATAAAGTTTTAATATAATCTTTTCATTTGTTTCTTAACTCAAAGATCTTCGCCAGATGGCATCATTAGCAGTTTGCCTGGTCTTATGGTGGCCATACGCAATGTATCTAAAACTGCCCATTATTTTAATACACCCACAAACGTTACCGGTCTTTTCGTCAAGATATCAAACCAATTAACCATAGTCAGTAAACATTACCTAACCGATAATGGTCACGCAAATCTGTGGAAACTAGCACCAAATGATGTTATAGAAAAAATCGAATTGTGTCGCAATGTCATGCAAAGTTATAAGGAACAATATTTTAGCACTTGTCATGATATGGCCGAATCAAATGAAAAGCCTTGGGTCGTATCCTCTGTTTATATATTTACCTGTTTAGAGAAATTTTTAGAACGGTTGGACAAGGTCAGTGGTAGATAGTACATTTTTTACATCTTCCTTTACATTTCTTTAACCTCAGATAAAAACAATTTTCAATGTGGAGATTACTTATTCGGTTTTAGATCGCATTCGTATTAGTGGCATGGAGAAATTTAATGCCATTATTAAGGGTGCTAGAGCTATGATCAGTTCAAAAGCCTATGATCCTTTAAATTATCGTGTGGATTTCTTCGACAAAGATTATACAAATTTTATTAAGGAATGTGAAAAGGCGGAAGTCGGCATGCAGCAGTTTGTTAAGCAACAGATTGCCGATGTCCCTATAACTGAATCGGTTATTTTAATTTTACAACGCTTTGAACGTTTAAATTTGGAATGTTTGTGTTTAGATCGTCGCTATTTGGAGGTGGCTGAAATGTTGGAACGTGAAATGTTTTTGCTAAAGGATGTGTAAGTTTTTTCTTAATATTTATTTAAAGTTTAACAAAACTACTAAAATGTATTTCAGATACAATGAAGAACGTGGCAATCCTTTCATAGCGCGCAATATGCCACCGGTAGCAGGTCGTATAATGTGGATACGTTCAATCTTTCAAAAAATCGATGAACCCATGAAGGTTTTGAGGAAACGACCCTGTGTGTTGGCTCACAAAAAAGCCCAAAAAACTGTTCGCTATTACAATTATATGAACGGCATTATATGTCACTACGAAATGACTTACCACAAGGCCTGGTTCGATTATTGCGAAGAAGTGCGATGTCTACTGAATGCTCCAATACTTGTTTGCAAGAAACAATCAGCTGAATATATAGTAAATCTAGACCCGTCAATTAGACAACTGATCAAAGAAACCGAATGGATGTGGAAATTGAAATTAGAAGTACCAAATATAGCAGCTGTGTTAACATACTGCAAAGAACGTATTTTGAAACCAGCCGAGGCACTGAAATATGCCATGCAACGTTTGGATAACTTGCGCTTAAATATTACACCGGTTTTTATTAATATAATGCGATTTCGTTTGCAAGAAATTTCGTTACTTTTGAAACCCGCATTATCAACGGTAACCTGGTTATGCGAAAATCTAGAAGATTTCGTTGAAACTGTTGAAAGGGTACGTTTAAGGGTCTGCTTTATTATTATATGTGAATCTTGGAGTCGAAGAGAGAAGCTGGCACTCTTGATATATTTAAAAATAAATATCTCCATTAGTAGTCTGAAGAATTTAAAATGTTTTTAACCGAAAGCTATCAAAGCTTATCGAGACTTTTGGTTAGAAATAATGTTTGTATATTTTTAACCGGATATTGCTTAAACTTTTAGATAATTTTCCAGCCAATACTACCTACATATGTATATGGTTTAAATGATGTGGAACTATTTATATTTACCTTTTAAATTATTTTATATTTAGAAAATCGAAGATGTATCGCTCTTTTATAAAACCATTCTCAACATTGATGACATCCGGATAACAAAAGAAATGGCTTCACTGCACAATTATCTTTATATGTACGTTCCACCAACACCTGTTACATCCGAGAAATTCTACGAAAATTGCAATAATTTACGCATGGAAATTGAAAAGGAATTGGAAAAGAAATCTGTATGCATGGAACGAGCAGTTATCGATTTGTGTAATATGTTTGTGGAACTGCTGAATTTTGGACCGACCGATTCAAAGGGAAGGCGAGTATTTCAATTGCCCCTTGACAAAATCAATGATACTAATTATCGTGCCGAAGGACAAATGCCCATTGATAAATGGGATTGGATACAATTTCAGAAAATTTATCGCACAATTTATTTGGTACCGGAAGATATACTCAAGACGTTACAGTTCAAAAATTATGAAAACATACGCTATGAATTGCATCATTTGCGCAATGATTGCATGGATTTGTTTTCATTTTATAACTCGAAAATGATATCGGCCTTAGTGGGATGTTCGAAGAGATCTTTGGATTATGTGCGTCACAATATTTTGAGGTAAGAAGTGTTAAGAGTTTTAGAATAGGTATTTAATTGAGCTTGGAAATTAATAAGTAATTTAATTTAAGAACTAATTGGCGCACAGATCCCCAACCGCCGATTTTGTATACCGAATTAGATATTGATTTAGAAAGCGGCTGTCGCATTGAGCCCAATATGGAAGTTATGCAAACTGATTTCCATCGTGCTGTTTTGAATTGCACGGAAATAAATTATTTCGTGACTACGTGGGGTAAACAAGCCAAAACACATGAACGACGTTTAAGACGTGTTACAGTGGGTAAGATTTTTTAATGTGAATAAAGATTTGATTTCTTAACTTATTAAAAATGTTTAATAACTATAAGACAATTTTCCGAAAAAGTAATGTTTTGTTTAAATAAAACAAAAGTTTGCATTGTACATAGTTTATTATTATCGGGAATAATACTAGCTCCTCTCTTTTATCAGATGAAAATCGTTATGAACGCAACTATTTTCGCTATGTTATCGAACATAAAGATATTATGAGAGCTGTTCAAAATCTCGCTAACGGTTTAATGATGTTTAAACAGGATATAGACGATTATCTTAAATATATTTTCGATAAACATAAATATTTATGGGTTGCCAATCGTGACAAGATTATACAAGAATTTGTTAATACGAATCCTTTAACTGTAGACATACGCGATAAATTCATTTATTACGATAATATAACCAGCGTATTAGAGGAAGGTAAAAAAAGGCATTGCATTGGACCAATTCAATTAAGAATGGGTAAGTTAAAGGTGTACTGAAAAATGTGATAGTTATTACACTTTTAAACTTTTACCATTTACTGGCTGCAGAAAAAGCTTTTGACAAGTTTGTGGAAGAATCGAAAAAATGGAAAACATTATGTGGCCAATTGTTAAGTGCTCAATATAAAAAACAATTAGATGAGATGGTGGACTTTATTTGCGAACAAGAAAATATTTTGTCCAAGCCCATCAATGATTTGGATGATGTGCGTTTGGCTATGTTGTGTTTGGAGAAAATACGTGATAATTTTATACAGTAATTTTTTTTTTTTTTTGAAAATTTTTGTTAAAAAGAATATAATTTCAAAATGTTTTCTTCAGAATGGACATGAATTTGGGTGTTATAACAGATGCGTATGCATTATTTTCTCAGTTTAATATTTATGTGCCTCAAGATGACTATGATAAAGTGGATAGTTTGCAGTTATCCTTCAACAAAATGCTGGAAAATGTAAATTTTATAAAATACTACACTTCTTACATATGTTTTATAACGTCCCCTTTTACAGGCGAAAAAAGTATCAGATCGCATATCGCAAATGGAGGGTCCTTTGCTTAATGAACTCAATGATGGTATTGCGCTGTTTGTTCAAGAATTTGATCAATTTAATGCTGACTTCGAAGTCAATGGTCCTATGGTTGAGGGTATTTCAGCCAAGGAAGCCAGTGATCGCGTGTTTCTGTTCCAAAATCGTTTTGATGAATTGTGGCGCAAATATGAAATGTATAACAGTGGTGAGAAATTATTCGGTCTACACATTACCGAGTATCCTCTGTTGCATCAGCGTAAACGTGAATTCAACTATTTGAATCGTTTGTATTCTTTGTACATACAAGTATTGAAAACAATATCCGATTACTACGAAATGTCTTGGGCCGAGGTGGATATTGAAAAGATCAGTTCTGAACTGGTTGATTTTCAAGTTAGATGTCGCAAATTACCAAAAGGCATGCAAACGTGGCCAGCTTTCATTGATTTAAAAACAAAAATTGATGATTTCAATGAAACATGTCCTTTGCTGGAGCTAATGACCAATAAGGCGATGAAAGAACGCCATTGGGTGCGTTTAAATGCTCTACTTAAGTCTGATTTCGATTCCACCAGTATTAAATTTACTTTGGGTAAACTTTTGGAAGCTCCCATTCTGAAGCATAAAGAAGATGTGGAAGACATTTGTGTGGGCGCTAGCAAGGAATTGGATATTGAGGCAAAACTGAAACAAGTTATAGCAGATTGGTCATTGGTCAACGTACAACTGGGCATGTTCAAAACACGTGGTGAATTAGTTTTGAAAGGTGCTGAAACCTTGGAAATTATTGCTTCCTTAGAAGACAGTATAATGGTTATGAATTCATTGTCATCAAATCGCTATAATGCTCCCTTTAAGAAAGAAATCCAATTGTGGCTTAGTAAATTAGTTAATACCGGTGAAATTCTAGAGAAATGGTTAATTGTACAGAATTTATGGATCTATCTGGAGGCGGTATTTGTGGGCGGTGATATAGCTAAACAATTGCCATTGGAAGCAAAGCGATTTAGCAACATTGATAAGAATTATGTTAAGATAATGTATAGAGCTCGTGAAATACCTAATGCTGTGGAATGCTGCACGGGTGATGAAAGTTTGGCTAATGCTTTGAATTGGCTGTTAGAGCAATTGGAGACATGTCAGAAATCATTGACGGGTTATTTGGAATCGAAACGTTTATTGTTTCCCCGGTTTTTCTTCGTATCAGATCCGGTACTATTGGAAATATTGGGACAAGCCTCAGATCCTACATCTATACAACCCCATTTGTTGAGTATTTTTGATGCTGTAGCGTATGTAAGTAAAAATATGCGTTATATATGTAAATGTATTACGGAAAAATACCTTTATTCGAAAGTTAATAACGTGTATCCCACTATGTATATTTTTTTTTCTCAAAAACTATTGTCAAACAAAAAAGTAAAGTTACACTATGTTCAACAGCAGTGTAAAATATCTTGCCAGATTCAAAAGAGTAGGTTTTAAAATGTACTACTTTCAGTCATCGGAAAATTTGGATATCACGAAATTATATGTCAATTTAAACTTAACGGTTTGTAACGTCTGGTGTCAACATACAGCATGTTTATCAACATACAACATAATTATTAACATTCGCATTAGTAAAAGTTTCTATTTACAAACATTGTTGGTAACAAACTATTAACAAAGTTGTGGAGTATGACAACATTGAGTTTTAAAGGCTACAGAAGAGAATATTCTATTATCTTAGTCCCGAACCATCCAGAGACTACAAGAAATGATATTTTTTAAATATTATTGATACACACTTTTGTTGGTTTATGCATGTATACACAGTTGCAAATAGAAATAATTTCGTTGACAATGTTGGCATTGCCAGTTCTGACAATAAAAAGTGTTTGAAAATTACAATCTTACAATAGCAAAAAATGTGTTCACATGAACATTTTAGTATCTTAGCCCCGAACCTTCCAGAAATTATGTTTGCTGTATAAAAATACTAACCGGGCCACTCAAGATAGTTCCCAAACTGTAATTTATGTACGTGTTAAAGTAAAGTGTAAAAGAGTAGTAAAATACAGAGTGTTTATTTACATAAATTGTTTTGTGTACATTTGAATAAATCGAGACTTGTTATATTTTCTTTAATTTACTTGACGCTTTTATTTTGCAATTAAAAGGAGTCCGATTTGTTTAAAGGTAATAAACCACCGTTTTTAACAATAGGTAAAAATTATTTAGATACCAAAAAACTTTTCCGATTGCTGACAATATATATATTTTTGTTAAACTCAAAAGTGTCACATATAGAAGCACATAGGGAAAATGCCGAGCATTATCCTTCACTTCATTTGGAAAATAATCATTTTTTATTTTCTGAAAATCTTAAAATATGTATGTAAGTATGTATGTCTCCCATATGTTTTAGGTCGATTTTCAAGAAAAAACGAACGATGTCATTGTAATTCTAAATTCAGCAAATCATGAACAAATCCAATTGGAAAATCCTGTTCAATGTACTGGTAGCGTTGAAACCTGGTTGAATCGTTTGCTAAAAGAAATGCAGGATACCATGCGCACAATATTGGCGGGAATGGCAGTGAGTTTAAATGATCCAGAGTTTAATTTTGCCGAAGAGTTTCCCTCGTTTTGTGGTCAAGCCGGCATAATTGGTGTACAATTATATTGGACCAAAGATGCAGAATATGCGCTTAGAAAATGTCGTTCCGACAAGACAATTATGAAACGAACAAATATAAAATTTTTAAATCTGTTAAATCATTTTATTGATTTGACCGTAAAAGATTTGACGGCTTTAGATCGAATACGTTTCGAAACTATGGTGACCATACATGTCCATCAGAGGTAATAAATTACACAGTTTAATAGAAATAAGAAATATAACAGAATTACCTTCCAACATTTTAGAGATATTTTTGATGATCTATGTCAAATGCGCATAAGAACAGCAAGTGATTTTGAATGGCAAAAACAAGCCCGTTTTTATTATAATGAAGACAATGATGATGTTATAGTTGGTATAACTGATGTTAACTTTATATACCAAAATGAATATTTGGGTGTTACAGAACGATTGGCTATAACACCCTTAACCGATCGTTGTTATATTACATTGGCTCAAGCTATAGGTAAATATTCTAAACTATAATGTGTGTATGTAGTGGTCCCAAAAGCAGTATCCAAACGCAATAATTGATTAATAGGTATGTCTATGGGTGGTGCTCCGGCAGGACCAGCCGGTACCGGTAAAACAGAGACTACTAAAGATATGGGTCGTGCTTTGGGCAAACTAGTCGTGGTGTTTAATTGCTCGGATCAAATGGATTTTAGAGGCCTAGGTCGTATCTACAAAGGCTTAGCACAGTCCGGTTCATGGGGTTGTTTTGATGAATTTAATCGCATTGAGCTGCCAGTGTTATCTGTAGCAGCTCAACAGATTTAGTGAGTCAACAGTTTTATTAAAGCATTTTCAAAATAACAAATTATTTATTGCAGCATTGTCCTGACAGCTCGTCGGGAGAAACGCACTTCGTTCATATTTAGTGATGGTGATTTGGTTACTTTGAATCCGGAATTTGGTCTTTTTATAACCATGAATCCCGGATATGCTGGTCGTCAAGAACTACCAGAAAACTTAAAAATCATGTTCCGTTCAGTAGCAATGATGGTGCCAGATCGTGCTATTATTATACGTGTTAAATTGGCCAGTTGTGGCTTCAAAGATAATTTGGTGTTGTCCCGTAAATTTTTTACCCTTTATAAACTATGTGAAGAGCAGTTATCCAAACAAGTTCATTACGATTTTGGTCTTCGAAACATTCTCTCAGTGTTGCGTACTTTAGGCGCCCAAAAACGTGCAAATCCCACTGATACCGAAGAGACTATAGTTATGAGGGTTTTAAGAGACATGAACGTCTCTAAATTAATAGATGAGGATGAGGGACTATTTCTTTCCCTAATAGAAGACATGTTTCCGGGTATTAAACTTACCACTAATACATACAAGGATTTACAGAGAGCTTTAGTGAAAATAACCGAAGAATTGGGATACGTTAATAACCCTGAATGGAACTTAAAAGTGGTACAGCTATATGAAACCTCTTTGGTTAGGCATGGTTTAATGTTAATGGGTCCCACGGGATCGGGCAAAACCAGTTGTACAGTTGCCATGCTAAAATGTTTTACAGAAATGGGTCGTCCTCACAAGGAGATGAGAATGAATCCCAAAGCCATAACAGCACCTCAAATGTTTGGTCGTCTTGATGTAGCCACCAATGATTGGACTGATGGTATTTTTTCCACCTTATGGAGACGTTCACTTAAAGTGCCCAAACATCAAAACACCTGGATTGTTTTAGACGGTCCAGTTGATGCTGTCTGGATTGAAAATCTAAATTCCGTCTTGGATGACAATAAGACATTAACATTGGCCAATGGTGATCGTATTAAAATGGCAGAAAATTCAAAGTTGGTATTCGAACCGGATAATGTGGATAATGCATCACCGGCCACTGTTTCGAGGGTGGGTATGACGTTTATGAGTTCATCAGTATTGAAGTGGAATATTTATATGGAAGGTAAGAATATTTATGTCTATGAAAGTTTCTAAATACCATTTTTTGAGATTCATAACTCACATAATATGTTAAATATTTTTTTAATTAAAATTCTCCTATCGCGGTGATATGCACATCCACTAAAATATAACTTATAACTTTCAAAATATTAGATTGCACTCATCCCTATTATTAGCGTAAAAAGGGCTATTATTCTTGAAGTTGTTGCTGTTGTTGTAACAGCAGTAATTGCTAAGTTGACAGCCCTTGGACGAGTGATCTCGGGTAGAACCTGCTGTCTGTGTTGAGTAAGAGTCGATGCTTTCAAATTAAAGATGGTAAATTTAGCTTCTGGCATCCTTTTTTGTATTTCGTGAATTCAGGTTGATTATTGTGCAAATCTATTCGGAAGGGTAATCATTCCAAAATATTTGCATTACAATCGAATTACATATAATAAGATTAGGAAAATTTTGAAAAATAAGGATATAACTTTTTTATAAAAATTCATATAAAATTATCAAAGTTTTCAGGATGAGTTCATAAGTGAACTAACCTTTAATATGGTAAGGTTACGTTTCGACATTCTGTTTAAAATGTGCCAAAGGCTGTTTCTCCATTGAGGTACCAATTATATGCAGAGGGCGGCCTCCTAGTACGATATTCACAAGTTATGTTATTGCTGCCGTATAAAGGATAACAATACATTTTAAACATTTTCTGTTAAATGTGGGTCTATGACTCTCTAATGACATGGTGTGATTCGTGTTAACAAGTCTGGGCGAGTTGTGTGATGTCTGTGCAATAGGCTTTTTTAAACCGATTCCTAAGCAGAATGTTACAAGTTTTCTGGTAAAATACAAAAATCTACGAACGATCGTCTACGAACCATAACATGCCTAATATGGTAATTTAGAGCCCATCGTCACATAACCAGAAATGCCATCATTAAATGTAACCTTTAAAACAACCGAAGAAGATGTCGTTTTAGCCATATGAGGTGTCCACAACTACATATGTAGATGTCAAATGCGCTGAATATATGAAGTGGTTAAGCGAGATGAAGACGCTTGCATATTGTGGATTAATGTTCCTTATATTTTGTATATTAAAGCAACAATATTTTAATTGAGAATAATTTCAGGAAATTAAAATTAAAGTTGGGTCTCATATACATACAAATGTGTTTTCTGATTCAATATTTGACAAGATATCATTAATTTCTTATGGGAAATAAAACTTAATCTATATTTTTCTACATATTTACATATGTATATAAATTAATTTTGAAAAATGACCAGGCTCCTTAGGTATTTCTAATGTTAAATTCTTTAATAGTCAAGAAATCAATAGAAAATAATTAAAATAGAGCATCGTCAAATTTGTAATAAAAATTATTTAAAGTAAAGGTCTCTCAAGTTAAATTTTCGCAATAAAAAAATAACTCTACTTGATAATTCCAGCATGGGTTCGACGACAACCAGCTTTTGAACAAGATATATTTCGAAAATCTTTTGCGGCAATATATGACGAGGCCCATACTTTTCTACAAACTAAACTTGTAGTCAAAATGCGGATCTTGGAGGCAATTTATATAAAACAAATATTAGAAATACTTGACGGTTTGTTAGCTGATTGTAGCAATAGATCTGAAAAATACTTGGAACGTACATTTCTTTTTGCTATGATGTGGACTTTGGGTGCGGTGTTGGAAATTAATGAACGCGACAAACTAGAAGAGTTTTTACTTAAACATCCATCTAAAATGAGTAAGTAAATGGCATGGATAATCGCAATTTAATAATATAAGTTGAACACATTGTAAAGAATGGCCAAAAAAGCTGCCAACCGAGACCATATTTGAATACTATGTAGATGATAGTGGCAATTGGCAGCATTGGAATACGCGTGTAGAAAGTTTTATATATCCTGAAGACAATATACCTGAATTTGCTTCGATTTTAGTGCCTAATGTGGATAATGTCCGAACTGCATTTCTAATGCACAATATTTCCAAACAACGCAAACAGGTATTGTTAATTGGGGAACAGGGTACGGCTAAGACGGTCATGATTAAGGGTTATATGTCAAACTATGATCCTGAGGTGCACTTGTCTAAATCTTTTAATTTTTCATCGGCCACTACGCCCAACATGTATCAGGTGTGTAAAATAAGCTTGACGTTGAGGGAAACATACATAATTAAATTAAAATTTGTTCAGCGTATTATAGAATCATATGTGGAAAAACGTGTAGGGACAACCTATGGCCCTCCTGGTCAAAGGTCCATGACTATATTCATAGACGATATCAATATGCCAATCATAAATGCCTGGGGCGACCAAATTACTAATGAAATTGTGCGCCAAATGATTGAGCAACATGGTTTCTATTCTTTGGAGAAACCAGGTAAATTGAATATGTAAATAACTTTTTTGTTTCTTTTTTTACCTCAATATTGTTTTCTTTAAAGGCGACTTTTCTACCATTTTGGATATACAAATATTAGCTGCTATGATACACCCAGGAGGAGGTCGTAACGATATACCACATCGCTTGAAACGTCATATGTCGATATTTAATTGTACTTTACCCAGTAACAATTCCATGGATCAAATTTTCAGTCAGATTGGCACCGGTTACTTTTGTTTGGCCCGTTTTACTGAGGAAGTGGTAAATGTTGTTCCCCTTTTAGTACCTTTGACACGCATTTTCTGGCAAAATATTAAAGTGAAAATGTTGCCCACACCTTCGAATTTCCACTATGTATTCAATTTGCGAGATTTATCCCGCATTTGGGAAGGTATTTTGAAAGTGGCGCCAGAGGAATGTGAAACAGTGTTAGATATTTTAAAATTGTGGCGTCACGAGTGCACACGTGTCATTGCCGATCGTTTCACGGATTATAAAGATACCATATGGTTTATAGATCGCATGAAGAAAGATGCTAAAGCACATTTAGCTGAATATTGGGAAGAATTCCCAGAGGATGAAACATTCTTTGTAGATTTTCTAAGAGATCCACCAGATGCCGGAGAAGATGATGAAGATGTTTCACTGGAACCCCCGAAGATTTATGAAGAAATTCCAAGGTAGATATGACTTGCTGGGCGATTATAACAATAATTTTACATTTAAACTAAAAACTACAAACTAATTTTCTAATTTTAAAGAAAATTAGAAAGAAATTACTAATGTTTTAAAAAATAAAACGACATACATACACACACATTTTTATACAAAATAGTATGAAAAATTTTCAAATTTTAAACCTTTTCCAGTATTCTTAAGTTTCGTTTTATAAAATAAGGTCATAAATTAATGATTTTTATAAATATTACTTGAACTTTTTTATAGCATGGACACTGTTAAAAATCGCATATTTTGGTATATGAGCCAATTCAATGAATATGTTCGAGGTTTTCATTTGGACATGGTTTTCTTTCACGATGCTTTAGTTCATTTGATGATCGTATCACGTATTATCAGTATGCCAAGGTAAAAGTAAAATTTGTATTTAATTAAATAAAATTCATATAACATCACGATTTTTCTAGGGGCAATGCTTTGTTGGTGGGTGTGGGTGGTTCCGGCAAACAAAGTTTAACCCGCTTGGCCTCTTTTATAGCAGGCTATAAGTTTTTCCAAATAACACTGACTCGAGCCTATAATACCGGTAATTTAGTAGACGATTTAAAGTATTTATATCGTACCGCGGGTTTGGAAGGTCAGGGCGTAACGTTTATCTTCACCGATAATGAAATCAAAGATGAGGGTTTCTTGGAATACATAAATAACATATTAAGTTCTGGTGAAATAGCTAATCTATTTGCCAAAGATGAAATGGGTAAGAAACATCTTCAGCTTAAATGATTCGAATGCAAATCCTTTAAGAATTTTGTAAATACAAATAAAATAATCTAAAATTTGTATTTCAGATGAAATTTATAACGAAATTATACCCATAATGAAAAAAGTGCAACCTAGAAGGCCACCCACTCAAGATAATCTTTATGATTTCTTTATATCCAGGGCTCGTTCGAACCTGCATGTCGCTCTGTGTTTTTCGCCAGTAAATTGTTTTTCTTTTGTTTAAAATTCCAACGAATGTAATACATAAATTTTTTTGTTTTTGTTAGATTGGTGAAAAGTTTCGGGCACGTTCTTTGAAATTTCCGGGTTTAATATCTGGTTGTGTAATTGATTGGTTCCAAAAGTGGCCTGAAGATGCACGAGTGGCTGTATCGCGCCATTATCTACAGAATTTTGAAGTTATCTGTTCGGCGGAGGTCAAAGAACAAGTCATCGAAATTATGAGTTGGATACATGAAACTGTTTCCGAAGCGTGCATTTCCTATTTTGATAGATTCCGTAGAACTACCTTTGTAACTCCTAAGTCTTTGATATCATTTTTGGAGAGTTATAAAAAGCTCTACAAGGATAAGCAGGTCAATATTGTGGTGTTATCTGAAAGAATGTCTTCTGGTTTGGACAAACTAGATGAAGCGGGAGCGTCAGTGTCAGTGTTGAAAAAAGAATTAGTGGAAATGAATAAGGTGATTGTAGTGGCTACAGAGGAAGCCGAGGTGGTATTACAAACCGTTGCTGAGTCTACAGCAGCTGCAGAAATAATTAAAACCCAAGTGGCGGAAAAAAAAGCCCAAGCTGGAGAATTAGTTAAACTGATATCCGCCGACAAAGAAGTGGCTGAAGCAAAGTTGGAGAAAGCTAGACCGGCTTTGGAAGAAGCTGAAGCAGCTTTAAAGGTTACTTCATTTAAAAATTGTAACTGTTCTATTTATAGTTTTTCTTTTAGACTATTAAAGCTGCTGATATTGCCACGGTCCGTAAGTTGGGTAAACCACCCTATTTGATTACTTTGATCATGGATTGTGTGTGTATATTGTTCCGTAAGCGCATAAAATCGGTTAAACCCGATATAGAAAAACAATTTTTACAGAGTTCTTGGGAAGAGTCTCTTAAAGTAATGTCAGACACCAGTTTCCTACGAAAAATTGTGGAATATCCCACAGATGTTATAAACGCAGAAATGGTAGACTTAATGTTCCCCTATTTTAATTATAGGTAAGTAGAGCAAGTGCAGAAATTTATTGATTCTGTACTATATATAGAATTTTCTGTACAGTCTTTATACTTTCGAAGCCGCTAAAGTGGCTTGTGGTAATGTGGCCGGTTTATTATCTTGGACCATAGCAATGGCTAAATACTTTGAAGTCAATAAAGAAGTATTACCCCTTAAGGCTAATTTGGCTATACAAGCGGCCAAATACGCCAAAGCTTCCAGTGATTTACAGGAAGCCGAAGACCTATTTGCGGCCAAAGAACGAGAGCTAGCAAAAGTGCAGCAACAATTTGACGAAGCAATTGCTAAGAAAAATGTTGTCCTTTCAGAGGCTAAAAAATGCCAAGACAAAATGGATGCTGCTACGGCTCTAATTAGTGGTTTGGCTGGAGAGAAAATACGATGGACTGAGCAAATCGCTCAATTTAAAAGTGAAACAGAGCGTTTGGTCGGCGACTCTATTTTATTGACTGCATTTTTATCCTATACTGGACCTTTCAATCAAGAGTTTCGTAATGACCTACAAGGAAAATGGTTAAAACAAATTGTTGAACGTTTAATACCCATATCAATGAACTTAAGTATCATAGAAAGTTTAACCGATCGCACTCAAATTGGAGAATGGAATCTGCAGGGCTTACCCACCGATGAATTATCAATACAAAATGGAATTATAGCCACCAAAGCAGTGAGATTTCCTTTGCTTATCGATCCTCAGTCGCAGGGTAAAGCTTGGATTAAGAATAAAGAAAAGGAGAATAGTTTGATTGTCACCAATTTGTCACATCGTTATTTTCGCACCCATATAGAGGATGCCGTTAGCATGGGAATACCTGTAATCATTGAAGATGTTGGAGAAGAATTGGATCCTTGTTTGGACAATGTGTTGGATCGCAACCTCTTGAAAGTGGGTACTACGTTTAAAATCAAACTAGGTGACAAAGAAATTGACTATAATGCTGCTTTCCGTTGTTATATAACCACCAAATTACCCAATCCTTCATACACACCTGAAGTATCAGCGCGCACTTCCATAATTGATTTTACTGTAACCATGAAAGGCTTAGAAGATCAGTTGCTGGGCAGAGTTATTCTAACGGAGCGCAAGGAACTCGAAGAAGAACGTACAAATCTGGTGGAAACTGTAACGGGAAATATGAAGAAAATGAAGGAGTTGGAAGCTAATTTACTGCACAAGCTGTCAACAACCGAGGGCAGTCTGCTGGATGATGTTACCGTTATAGAGGTACTGAATACCAGTAAAAATACGGCCATAGAAGTTAATGAAAAATTGGAAATTGCCAAAATGACCGAAGCTAAAATTAATGTAGCGCGTGAGGAATATCGACCCGTGGCTACACGTGGAAGCGTTTTGTATTTTTTGGTTTGCACTATGGCTAAAGTGAATATGATGTATCAGACGTCTTTGGTCCAGTTTCTAGATCGTTTTGATGCCAGTATGCATGAGTCGGCTAAAACACATATAACTCAAAAACGCATCAAACGTATAATTGCTTATTTAACTTTTGAGATTTATAGATACAAATCGCGAGGACTTTATGAGAAAGATAAATTTTTATTTGTCTTATTAATGGCACTAAACATAGATCGTCAAATGGATTTGGTGAGCTATGAAGAATTTCAAAACTTTATTAAGGGCGGAGCTGCCTTAAATCTGAATGATTGTCCTCCGGTACCATTTAAATGGATTACTGATGAAACTTGGTTGAATTTGGTACAATTGTCGAATTTGAGTCCATTTGTTCATATTTTGAATAAGGTTTCGAACAATGAACGAGCATGGTTCCACTGGTACAAGAAAGAGTGTCCTGAGAATGAAACTATACCAGATGGCTATAATACATTGGATCCTTTTCGAAAACTTTTATTGGTGCGTTCTTGGTGCACAGATCGTACTTTATCACAAAGTCGTAAATATATCGCCAGTTCTTTAGGAGAACGTTTTGCCGAGCCAGTTATTTTGAGTTTTGATGCTCTATTGATGGAAAGCAAACCTCTTATACCCATAGTTTGTTTTCTTTCCATGGGTTCTGATCCCTCATCGAACATCGAAGCTTTGGCCAAAAAAAATGAACTTAAATGTTATCCCATTTCAATGGGCCAAGGCCAGGAAATTCATGCTCGTAAGTTAGTTGCCACATGTTTAGAAGAAGGTGGCTGGGTTTTGTTACAAAACTGTCACTTGGGTTTGGAATATATGCACGAACTTACTTTGCTGCTACTCGATCTAGAAAGGGTTGAGCAATCAACTTATAGTCCTAATTTTAGGGTTTGGATTACAACAGAGCCACATGAGAGATTTTCCATAACTCTGTTGCAAATGTCTTTGAAATTTACCAATGAACCACCGGCTGGCATAAGAGCAGGTCTCAAGAGAACCTATAGTAATTTATCTCAAGATTTCTTGGATTACTCACAATCGGGGTATTATCATCCCTTGGTGTTTGCCATATCATTCTTACATTCAGTGGTTCAAGAACGTCGTAAATTCGGTCCGTTGGGCTGGAATATCCCGTATGAATTTAATTCTGCCGATTGGTATGCCAGTTGTTTGTTCGTACAAAACCATTTAGATGATTTGGAACCGGGCAAGGGCATTAGTTGGAATACTGTACGTTATATGTTGGGTGAGGTTCAGTATGGTGGTCGAGTAACCGATGATTACGACAAACGTTTGCTAAATACATTTGGACGTGTCTGGTTCCATGATAATCTGTTTGCCGAAACTTTTGAATTCTTTAAAGGCTACAAAGTTCTGTGCTTCAAAGAACAGGAAATTTATTTGGCTGCCATAGAAGAATTACCCAACATTGATCCTCCTCAAGTGTACGGTTTTCATTCAAATGCCGAAATCACTTATCAAACAAATACAACCAGATCTATTTTGGATACGGTTATATCAATACAGCCTAAGGGTAATTTTAAATGTATTTTTTTTATTATGTTATAAAATTATAAAAAAAAAATTCCTTTTAGAATCTTCGAGTGGCGGGGGGGAAACTCGTGAAGATAAGGTAGCTCGCCAGGCCAGAGAAATGCAAAGTAAAGCTCCTGCACCTTATGATCTATTTGAGGTCAAAGAACGTTTAAAAGCCATGGGTGCTCTGAGTTCAATGAATATTTTCCTACGGCAAGAAATTGATCGTATGCAAAAGGTACACATTTTCTTTTAAATTTAGTCAAAATTTTACACCAGGCAAATAAATTTGGAAGTATGTATGTAGTTCAATGCTAGTAAACTAGTGAATGCTAGTTTCATATCCACAGTACGTTACAATTTATATACTTTCGTTTAATTGTGTTCTAAAACATTATTTTGCATTTCACTTCTTATCGAAAATCACATTTGTATTATGTATGTATGTATGTACATTAGGCCGGCTCGATTTGTGGGGAGGCAAAAACGAATTCTACTACCCCCAACTGTTTTGAAAAATCCCTACGGGACAAAAGTCAACAGTTGGGGGTAGTAGAATTCGTTTTAGAGGTATGGTTCCTTCGGCATAGTTTCTTATATGATTTTCACTGAGCCATGGGCGATTATTAAATCGACCCGCCCTAATGTACATACATATGTACATATGTATGCACTTATTTCATGTAATTTTTAATCCTGTGATATTTATTTAATTTTCTTTTAGATCATAATATTGGTTAGATCCACCCTTAAAGACCTTCTTTTGGCTATTGAGGGCACCATTATTATGAGTGAACAGTTAAGAGATGCTTTGGATAACATATTCAATGCCCGTGTGCCAGGGGTTTGGCTAAGAGGTAGTTGGGCTTCATCAACGCTGGGTTTTTGGTTTACCGAGCTGCTGGAAAGAAATGCGCAATTTCATTCCTGGTGTTTTGGTGTAAGTACTCATGTTTACACACACTCATGTTTACAATTAGTTTACCATTGTTTATCATTTAGTGTCGACCTGTGGTATTTTGGATGTCGGGATTTTTTAATCCTCAAGGATTTCTGACAGCCATGAAACAGGAAGTGGCACGTGCCCACAATGGTTGGGCTTTAGATCAGGTTTCAATGACGAACGAAGTTTTGAAAATAGGTAGTGAGGAGTGTAAGAAACCACCTAAAGAGGGCGTTTATGTTCACGGTCTTTATTTGGATGGTGCTGGTTGGGATCGTAAAACAGCACGTTTAATAGAATCAACTAATAAAGTGTTGTATGTTTTAATGCCAGTTGTACATATATCGGCTATAAATTCCACAGCCCCCAAGAGTCCAAAGCTATATACGGTATGTTTAGTTTTTTTGTTTAACGAGTTTGATTGCAGCACTGTTTTATTTATTATAGTGCCCTGTTTATAAGAAAATGAATCGCACTGATTTAAACTACATTTCACCGTTATGGTTAAATACGATTAAAAATCCCGATCATTGGATTGTACGAGGAGTTGCCTTATTGTGTGATATTAAATAGGAATTTGTTGATTTTTATAAATTTAATTTCTTTTTTATATGAATTTAATTTTTTAAATTGTTTACTAAAATAAATCTAAACTTGTTTCACATTAAGATATTTAGAAACCATTTACTTGTCTAATATTAGATAGGTCAAATGAATGTTCTATAGAAATGTCGTCATACCCCTAGAATTCGACTGGATTATCCCGCTTTGCAACTACATATGAGTTGTTCAGTGGATAAAGGGAATGAGTCCATTTTTGGCGGTTTTGAGATTTAGCGTGGATACACTTCCTTTAATGACTAACAATGTATGGTAAAAATTTAGTTTTCAAATTGCAACGGAAAACCCCTTTTAAAGACAAAACATTTTTTTGTACGAAACACAAAATTTTTATTTTCAGTGGAAAAAAGCAATAAGTCCACGCTTGCATTTATATTGCATTAATCACTCGTTAACTTTGCTTTTAATCACTCTTATTGATTTCTATTTCTTGCCTCTCCTCGAGCTTTCGCTACCTGTCAATTTTTTGTGTTCTTTAAATTTTTGTTGTACTTACAAAATAGATATATCAAAACTGTCTTAAGTTTACTCAAATTAGTTCAAAGTACTGATATGAAAGCTAAGTCGATTGAAATTAAATTTTTAGTAAGCGGACATACCTACTTACCAAATGACGCCGATTTCGCCATTATTGAGTCTAACGCAAAAATAATCAGCACATTTATTTTCCAAATAATTGGATAAATATAATCGCAACATGCAAAAGAAAGGAACAGTTTTTAAAATGAACCATTTTGAATTTTTCTCTACCAAATCTTTGGAAAATAACGTTTGCAATCGCAAAACCAATACCGTGCGAAAACCGGTAAACTGGCTCCAATGAGGTGGATCAAACTAGAGAGATTGAAACCATGGGTAATAAAATATAAAAATAATTTCGTTGAAAATTTTAGATTTGAAAATATAAACATAAGAAAGATTATTATTTTAGTTATTTTTTTTTTAAAAAAGAAGAAATTTTTTATATTTTTTTAAGTTCATTAAAAATAAAACTGTGCGAATGCACTGAGCTAAAAAACAAATTATCTGTAGGCTTTTTTGCAAAATTATAAAAAATGTACTCTTTCCAAAATATACTAATATTTTTTCTTTTTATTTCCGAACGAATGCTCAAAGTCAAAACATAATTAATTTGCATTTTTACGCTATCGATTTTAACAACAGAAAATTTGGTGGACAAAATTTTTCCTTTTTCCACTGAAACTCTTATCAATAAAAACGTATGTATCATATGAACACATACACAAATTGTAAAAGAAGCCCTAATAATTAATTTTGCAATCTTAGTTTTGTTGTAACAACTAGTTTCATAGTCAACGTCAACTGTACTGTAGTTTTTCTCCATTTGAAATTTTTGGACTCATTCCCTTTATCCACTGAACGATTAATATATTTTTGATAATTATGAAAATATATAAAAACGCAAAACTTTGTTCATTAAATGATTATTTAATCATTTAATCAATATAAATTGCCTTTTCGTAAAAAAATTACCAAAATGTGTTTTTTTTTTTTTTGTTAATAACTAACAAACACAAACTGCGAAACTTTTGGCTTATCTGCAGAAAATAATAAAAAAAATACCTTGAACATTATGCTCTAAATAATTATAAAATATGGAAATAAACATTTTTGTTTTCAGTAATTGGGTTTATTGAAATCAACAGCAATAATTTTATAATTGTATTGTTTGATCGCCTTTAAATTGTTTAAATTTTTTCTGTTACTTTTTTTTTAAATAAAGAAATACTGAAATATAATGAACATTTAAGTTTTTTGTATCTAAAACCCGAACAACTCGATAACCGGGTTTCTAAAGTCTGATTTTTAAATACAATATTTAAAAGATTTATTTAGAGTCTCTAATTAATCTAGAATTGATTAATTATATTACTCAATTTGTGCCTAATTTACTAAAACCTTAAACCATAAAACTATTTTTAGGACTCATCAAATTTACAAAAAGTCTTTTATGTTTTACAAAATAGCATTTACAAGGAAACTACAAGCTGAATACACTTTTCTCTTAATTTTTTATTTTATTTTACATTTAAATTAAATTAGGCTCACTTTAGTAATCAACCTTCTTAACCTTATAAATATTTTAATATTTTACACTATTAGTTATCGGTATTTTATTTTGTGTAGAAAAATATTAGGGTTTCATAAAAGTACGATTAGTAATAAAACGTTTGAGAGTTACCCTGCCTTTACACATGCAAGTACTTGCACGCAAGTGCCGTGTACGTATTATATACGAAAACTTATTCGAAAAACTCGACTAGCTCTGCAAGTGAAAAAATGTGAGTGTATTAGTAAAAAAGTGTGAATGTATTGACTTTTTCGAAGTTGTACTTGCATGTGTAAATGCCGGGTTAAGTATGATGAAAACAATAATATCGAAATTCAGTACAATTTATAAAAATATTTATTTTATTAACTATACAAAATATTTAATAATTTCACTGGGAATGAGGTGTGAGTTGCGATGAAATTAACGACCCAAAGTATTGCCTCGTCCCCAAATACCAGCTGCAGCGGCAGCACCACCTGGTCTTTGTTCGGCTCTTGAGGCTGGTGGTACGCCAAAGTAACTTATGCCACCACTAATATCGGGTACATATTGTTTGCTTAAATAGACAAAGAAGAAAATTAATATAAAAATGTTACGAGTCAGACATTTAAAGCTAAGAATACTTACAGTAAGAAAGGCGTTTCCAGGAAAGCATTGCCGCCTAATTCTTGAGGATATTGGAATTTGAGAAAATAATAAAAGTGACCAATGAAAATTCCAATAAGAGAAGATATCGAACTGTAAAATAAAGTAAATATAAAAATTTATTAAACAAAAATAAAAGTTTTTTTAAGAAAAACATTCCTTTAGCAGGACGGATTATTAAGAAAATATTATTTTATGAGTTTATTTATTTTTTTATTTTATATTTTATAATTTTTGTTACAATATTATATTTTTAGTTTTTATATCATACATAAAACTCAAGATAAATCAAATCAATAATACTCACCCTTGGAAAACCAACTCCATACCAGCTAAAACCCACGGTAAATAAATGGCTTTAAAACGACTGCCAAACCAAAAGTTTACAATCACTTCTTTATTTAGCTGACACCATATGTAGGTGACGGCAACCACTAGCAGATCCATAAGGTAGGCTACATTGAATAGCAAACCTCCAGCAATAGCTAAGGAAGCTACAACCAATTGCAAGAATAGATAATCGGCCGGACTTCGACCAAATTGATCCTTTTCCAAGCGGGCACTATACTGTGTGATAAAATAGCAATTGATGAGAAAATGTAAACCCGTTGAAGGTGTCAGCGGGTAAACAAAGAGACTTGTAATACATCTCCATAGATGCAATCTTGTTAGAACTAGTTCTCTTGATAAATACATTTGATAATGAGGCAATATGCCAAAGCGAGCCAATAGGCTCAGGGTCACTGTTGCCGTCAGCCAGTATCTTGTGAATCTGGGCAGTTGTTTATACCATTGACCGGCATCTGCCATTTTGTTTTTCTATGTTTGCACTAGTTTTATTTCTATAAATTAATTTATATTTTTTCAACAATAATCAATATTTGTTGATGGTGAACTTGTTTAATTTTTAATCGTTCCAGTAATCTAGGTCTAGTATAATGAAATTAAAGTTATTTGTATGCTTTTGACAGTTCTCAAATAAAAACATTACGTGGTCTTCTGACAAATTGAAAGAGTGCGGAAAGCAGTGATGATGATTCAGCGATTTTCTCGTATAATTTAGATATATTTATATACAAACTTTTAACAGGGCGGTCTTTTACTGTATATTTAGCTAAGCCAAGAACCTTTATAAAATATGACGCCATCTTTTGTATGTATGATATACATAGTTAGTTGTAAACGAATTTTTTGAAAATAGAAATCAAAAATTCCCATATTTTTTTTCTAAAAAAGTTCGCATAAATAGAACCGGTGTTGTTTTAAAACACGACAACACACACACCACACACGCACACAAAAAGGACAACGCCGCACTGAGGACGTGTGCGGAGCCGGACCGGCGACGGATGACCGACCGACACACACACGCTCTAGAGACGACAGGAGACAGAGTTGTGGAAAAAGAGCCGCTGACTGACTGACGAAATGGAGAAAGAAGGAGACGGACGGAAAAATTTTTTCTGTCATGTGGTGAAAAAATCGTGGTGAGTAAAAAATCGTGGTGAGTTTAAAAAATCGTGGTGAGTATAAAAAATCGTGGTGAGTTTTTAGAAATTCACCACAAATTCCGTTATTCCAAATTTTTCAAGGTCATTGAAAATTTGTCATCCTAAAAGCAGGCAATGGATTTGCGGTTTACAGTTTTACGGGTGGTTGCTGAATTAGCTAACAAATAAGAAATTCACCACAAATACCGTTTTTCGAAAATTTTCATAGAATTTGTCATCCAAAAAAATGTGTTCTTTTTTACAGAGTGGTTGGGTTGCAATGCTAAATAAAGAAAAAAAGTGGCAAAAATAATTTACAAAAAAACAAATGATGGAGGTTTTCTTTCACTGGTCATTTTAAACCTCGTGCCGCCTTCCATAACGAATAGTCAGATTGTGGGGTACTATCAAGACCCTCCAAGCAAGATTTAAGTGAAGCCATTCTTTGGGTTTCTAAGAAATTTCTTAGTATATCTCTGCATACCCGTAGCCTAGCTTTCAGTTCAGGAGACCTGTGGATTTGCCACTCTCTTCTAACTCTTCTTTTTTCTGACAGGAGATGATCGAGTTCAGCGAAATAAGTTCTATTTGTCCCACTTCTGCACTCAACGTCGTATGTGGAGGCATGATGTACAGCTCTTCGTATGTCCTCAGTAAACTTGCCAATCGACCCATCAATATCCTCGGTAGTTCTCCACACTACATTTTCCGTGCAGTGGGAACTTAAATACTTTTTATACTTTATCCAACTTACTCTGGTTTTAGATATGTCCTGAAATGGAGAGCCATTCCCTTGAAGGAAACGCATTGAAATAATAGAAGGAGAGTGATCTGAAGACAAGTCTAATGAAGGCTCCACTTGTATCGATTCTACAGGGATATTTTTTACTACTCCGAAGTCAATAACATCGGGAATCTTCCTTCGGTCCGTCGGCCAGTAGGTGGGATGCCCGCTTGAGAGTACATCTAATCCCATTTTGGCAATGGTGTTGAAGAGTTCACGACCCTTCGGGGTCACCAGACGTGAACCCCAAAAAGTGTGTTTGGCGTTAAAGTCACCAGCAACTAAAAATCTAGCACCAAGGGAATTGAAGAAGCTGTAGTATTGGCGTTCTTTTATTGAAAATCGAGGCGGCGAATAAATTGATGATAAAACAAAATTGTATTGACAGAATTCAATACAAATGTTTGTTGCTTGTAGGTAATCCTCACATATGTTGTTCATTAAATAATGTTTTATTCTGTTCTTTATAAGAATTGCCGAACCTCCACATGCTCTTCCGCGTGGATCTTTAGTTTCATATAACACGTAGCCATTAATTTTGATGTACGCTGTCGCCGTCAAGTGAGTTTCAGCAATTATCATGACATCAATCTGCTTATCCATCAGGAAGTGTTCCAGTTCGTTTTTATGATGGCGGAGGCCGTTCGCATTCCAAAAACAAATTTTTAAACAAATCATTTCTTTAAAATGGCTTGTAAGATAGTGGATTGCATTTTCAGCATTTCCTGCATCATGGATGTCATAGTGGTCGTAAAAGTGTTCATGGTTTGGACAAGTGTCTGCAATGTAGTCTCTAGAGTGTTAATATTAGGCTCGTAATATTGTGATTTAGGTGCCTGCTCCAAACCTGGCATATTAGATTTAACCACGTTAGCATAAGAAACTTGTCTAGAACTAGGCGCGTTTACATGACTAGTGGACCGTAACAATTGCGGGAAATTGTCACTCGATGCCAAAATAGGCTGTTGACGATGATCAGGTAATACTGACGTCTTGTTGGTGCTTATGCCTTTCAAATGAGTGTAAATTGGACAACCTCTATAATTTGCGGTATGATTACCTCCGCAGTTACTGCATTTTTTGATTTTTGAATCAGTTTTCGACTTATCACATTGAGCAGTTGCATGTAGCTCCCCACACGCAACACAAACTGTCGGCAATTTACAATACGCCTTGGTGTGACCAAATTCTTGACAGTTGAGACACTGGACGGGTCCCTGACGCTTATGTGGTTCTTCCACGGTGATTCTACGATGCAGAAGGTACATCAGATTGTAGATGGGATGGGACTCGTTTTTCTTTAATACGACATCTCCAGGTTCCAATTCCACCCTGAACATAGGCTGTGGAGTCTTTTCACGGTTTCTAATATTCGTTATGCTCTTAATTTTGAAGCCTTTTTCCATTAAGCTAGTCTTTATCTCGGCAGGATCAACATCTGGGTCTATACCCTTTAGAACGACTTGGAGTCCTTTTGCGCTTTTCAGCTGGTAGGTATAGAAATCCCTACTTTCCCTCTCCAACTGGTTGGACAATTTACGAAAATCATCCTCCTTTTTCACTTGTATTTTGGTTTCGCTGATATTTCCATGTTTAATTGATGTTACGCTAAACATATTTGCACCTATTACCGAAACAATTCCTTTTACCAATTTACTGGAAGTGGGCTCTCTCAGATAAATTGGTGGGGGCTTAAACGTCTTCTTAGGAAGTTCTGGCTCATCCGTCTGGAGGAGAGCAAACCTATTTTGATCATTACTCACAGTCTTAGAAGCTTTTGCATTTGATGACACTTGAGCAGACTTCGGGCTCCTCTGTCGCTTGAGAACGGTGATGTACTTATCCATACCTACTTGTTTTTTGGGTTTCACTGCACTATTTGGTGAAGATGATGTTTTCTCATCTGTTGAAATCACTATATTGGGAGAACAGGAACGACGCCGTTCTACGGCTCTTGTAGTGAGAAAATTCTCCAGAGATTTTTTTATAGATTCTTCCTCAGAGAGCCATTTAGTTTTTCTCGACGAGCTAAGCTCTTTCTCAGAATTACATCTGAGAGGAACACTCATACAGTTTTTATACGATTTTTAATGTTTTTTTTTTTATGTATTTTAACCTATTACGAGTTATTTTTTTCACTTTTTGTTTAATTTCAACCTATTACAATTTTTCACCTATTACGATTTTTTCACCGAAAATTCAGCCGCACTAAAATTAACACGTCCGAACAGTTCGAATTTGTATCGCTTAAAAATGGTTAAAAATGGCAAAATTATAACGGATTAAATGGGACATCGCGATTAAAAATAAGTAAGTAAGATTTGTAAGTAGCCGGTCGACAATTTTCTATTAATTATACCCTTCACCTTCATGAGAAGGGTATATATAAGTTTGTCATTCCGTGTGTAATTTCCACAATAAAATTTTCCGACCCTATAAAGTATATATATTCTGGATCCTTATAGATAGAAGAGTCGATTAAGCCATGTCCGTCTGTCTGTCTGTCTGTCTGTCTGTTGAAATCAGTTTTTTGAAGTCCCCAGATATATTCGAGATCCAAATCTTGAATAATTCTGTCAGAAATGCCTTCGAGAAGTTTGCTATTTAAAATCAGCAAAATCGGTTTAGGCCAACCAGAGTTATTGACAAATATGTGAGTCAACCTCCATAAAAATTTGATATTTTTTGTCCATATATGTATATATATATAAAGTCCACTTCCAAAATTCACCTAAATACGTATAAAACAGATATAAATAATGTTTAACGGCTATAATTTGACATAAATACTCTTTATAGGCAAATAAATTATTGTACTAAATTTTATGGTGGTCGGCCCAGAACTGGTCATAGCTCTCATACAAGGACCACATCTGAAAAATACATTTTTCCCTATATATATTGTATAAATATCGGTACCGACTCAAAAGTTTGCACAGATCATTTACATATATACAAAAATCATCCCACAAAATTTTGTGAATTTCGGTCTATTTTCAGTCCTCTTCAGAAAATCACTTTAATACTCACAAATCTCTTATAAATAAGGGTACCAATCCAAAATTTTACACGGATCATTTACATACATGCCTAAATCAAACTGCTGGATTTTGAGAATATCGGTCCATATTTGACTATATCCCCCCATAAGGTCCACTACCGAAATCAACGTTAATACTAATATATCTCTTAAATATACCGTTATTATGTTAACCCATTTCCAAAAAAACAAATAAATTCGGGTCAAAAAATATTCTTTTCGGATTTAACCTTTTATCCTTTTATTTAATGTATTACATACATTATATGTATTACATAATTTGTTAATAAATAAAAAAAAAAAAAAAAACAAATTATCAGACACCCAGTAGTTCCCGAGATATAGGCCTATATATTTTCAATTTTACGGGCCCGTCCCCTCGAAAATAGGCGTGACCGCCAACAATTTTTTTGCTGGTATCTCCTCTAAAAGCCCTATTTGATTTTGTTTTTTATTTTATTTTTTTTTTTGAGCAAAATCACTAAAACCGAATTGTACCCCTATTTTATACTCTGTTTGTTAAGTTACACTCAAGATTTATTATGAACATCAGACAAACTATGTAAATTATGGTAAGAATTGATAATTAAATCAATTAAAAATGGTGAAAATTAGACAAAATTTCAAAATATTTAACATAAATTATGTTGGTCGTAAAATTGTCTTTCAAACAATATATCAAATACTAATAAAATTTGCACCAAGACTGAATAGAAACCACAGAATAAGGATATTCTAGTCCTATAACTAGTGTAGTTTTTGTATTTCTTATTACGTTTAGATGGAGGGTATTTAAGATTCGGCACAGCCGAATATAGCACTCTTACTTGTTTTTAATTTAATTTGTGTGTAATTTAAGAGTGGGTTTACACGCTGCGATTTGTCGCCGCGACTCTGCTGACATTCTCTTTTGGTGTCCCTTCTAAATTCATCGTCTGTTCATATGATGAAATATTTGTTGCACCATTCTTGCGACATTTTGACATTAAATTTTTCATTTCTCCTATTTCGCTCATTCACAGATGTGTTGCCATATATGACCTAGTTACATTACATTACATTAGAGGTATTCATATTTCTGATATTTCACTATCCTATATACCTATAGAATGAAATTTCATCGTGACAACACTGCTGGCAAATGAAATAAAAATAATGCAAGAGAAAAGAAGAAATGACAAATTTGTCGCTTCGTTTCATGAAATCTGCGACACTAGATACCCCGTACTCTCTACTACGTTCATATTTTATCTATAAACTCGAGTCGCAGGAGAAAAGTCGCAGCGTGTAAACTCCCTCTAAATGAAGTTTTTGCTAGGTTGTGCTTAAGGTTTGCTTGTATCGCTTTATAATTTAATTTGTATATATAATTTGTAATTTACATTACTTTTTTATGTAAACATTGTGAAAGTCGTGTAAAAAAATAAATTAATTTTTAAATATATTCCTAAAATTTTCAAATATTGGGTTATATGATGTAACCAGGGGCCAAATTACCGCATTCGATATCGGGTAAAATTAATCGTAATTTTCTTATTTGAGATTATGGCATTCGATATCGAGCAAGAAATTTAGTACATTTTATCATAATTTCGATATCGAAATCATTTTTCGATACAATAGCTCATTCGATCACGAATGCGGTAATTTGGCCCCAAAAAAATACAAATTTAAAGGTTAAATGTCAATGATAAAAATTATAATGTGTTTTTTTCTAAACTAAATAATTAAACAAAATACATTCATACATTTATACATAATATTCAAAGTCTTTTTCAACTGAAAGTCATCTACGACTTTTAACTTTTTCGTCTTTAAAAGAAAATATTTCATTTTATAAATAAATAAATAAAAACTGCCAACAATTAGTGGATATCAAAGAAAGTGTTTCTTTTTCTCCTTTCACTATTTTTTTGCAGTCTTTGTTTTATCAAAATAAATAAAAATGTTGCCATTTTGGTTGGTAACCTCCAAATGTCAACCATTAAACGTACTATAAGAGCAATTGTACGATGAAAAGAAACTGCACAATATTTACAAACATATTTTTTTCTCCTCTAATGCAACAAACGAAAAAATAAAAAGACCAGAAATAAACATTAAATGAAAGAATTTAGCCGGAAAGGCCAGTCATTTAGCCAACAAAAAATTTAAAAAAGTACTAAAGTACAACTACTACAAACACAGATACAGCATACTAATACCTAGAAGTAGGGTGCCACACGATAAATATGAAGTTTACACTCAAAAAATTTTGTTTTTCAAAACCACTTTTTTGAGTAAACAATTTTCAGTAAAAACTTATTTGAAGCAAGAAATTAATTAACAAACAAGTAAGAAAGTATAGTCGGTCAATCCCGACCATATAATACCTTACACCCAGTATATGTATAAAACAGTTTTTCAGAAATGTGCGCTATATGGGAGATATGACCTATTATGGGCCAATCATCCAAAAATTTAGTGTCATGATTTCTGTGAATATAAATATTGTGTATGTTAAACTTTATCTCGATATAAATATTTTAAAAGATTTATGGAGGTTAAAGTTTATTACGGTGATGGTCTTATATGGGAGTTTCGACTAATTACGGACCGACCATTATAAAATTAGGTGTCGTCATTTCTGTATATTATTTGTGTCGAATTTTATTTGATTACCAACATTCTTAAGAAATTTATAATCGTAAAGTAATTTTCGAAAGTGGGCCTTATATGGGAACTACGACTAATTATGGATCGATCACAATAAAATTGTACCGTATTGTTTGTATACATATGAGATATTGTTGTATTAAATATTATTTGAATACCGACATTTATGAGTGAGTAATGCTTTTTAAAGTGATTTTCGGAAGTGGGCCTTATATTGGAGCCACGACTAATTATGGACCTATCTACACAAAATTTGTAGATGTGATTTGGCTTCATTTATCACTCATTCGTGCTGAAATTTATTTGGTTCCTTACATAATTCACACATTTATGATCGGTAAACCCCAATTTCGGGAGGAATTTTGTATGGGGGCCAGATGAAATAATGGATTTCTACCAGTTTCAATCCCATCCGTTCTTTGGCCGAAAAAATATCACTTACCAAATTTTATCAAAATATCTTCAAAATTGCGACCTGTACTCTGCGCACAAGCTTTACAAAGACAGCCAGCCAGCCAGACGGACGGACGGACACCGTTAAATCGACTCAGAAAGTGATTATGAGTCGATCGGTATACTTTAAGGTGTGTGTTAGACCAATATTTCACACATTGCTGCTTCCAAGTGGGAACCAACCAACCAACTGGCGCCACATAGGATATGAACTTAGAAGGAGTATTTACAAGTGGGAAATATGCCTATTTCAGTTTTTACAAAAATTTTGCCATTAAATATGTAATTATTTTTGCATTTTAGTTAAAAGAATTGAAATGTGTACAAAATTAGCATATAATATAAAAGATGAAAATCCGTTAAAAATTTTTAACGTTATTAATTATTCCCCAGACCTTTAATGTTTCAGACCACTTGAATAAGAAATGTAAGGAAAAAATTAAAAAATTTTGAGAAAAATTCAAACAAAATCTTATTTTTACTTTAACTATACATATACATACGTATTTACTTGTATATGAGTCTTTATCTTCGTAGAATAACGTTTACCTATTATCTAGTATGGTAAAAAATTTTAGACTTTTTTAAGGCCGTTTCAAAACTCTATTTTCAATATGTTAAACATTTTGTATTGGATATATTGGGGAACAAAAATATAAAAAATTATGTCAATTATATCGCGATATTAATTTGGCGGATTTTGGGAAAAAACTATTTTTGCCATATTTTAATTTACAATAACAGCTCAAAAATCTAAATTAACCCTTAAACGCGCTTGGGTCCAAAATAAAAGTGAATTATGCAAAACAAAGTTTGTTCAGTTTACCACGAAGACCAAACTAAATTTTACAGGGAAATTACCATTGACATACACTGTGACTGCTTGGATATAGCACTATTTTCACTAGCATCTGGACTTGATCTAGTTTTTACTGATGTCATTGGTGTGGTGTGGTCTTATCAATATTAAATCATTGGATTTTACTTGAGGACTTAAATCAACCAAAAGCTAGTTCTCTAGGTTACAAAGGCTACTTAGTTTGTACTTTTAATCCAAAATGCAATTTTTTACTGGTCTGTCTGGGCATAAAAAGCACGTTCTACTTTTTTTGTTTAATCTACCGGAAACTGCTGTAATTAATAGTTTTGTAAAAACTAAACATTAATATTAGCTGTCTGATGATATAAATAATTTATTTTGAGTGTATTGTATGCAATTCGTAAATAATCATGCATATATGTATGCACGTGTGTAAATGTGTACGAGTATGCATGAGTATTTACCCAGCATACCATTCTAGGATCGCTCCGAAAAAGGAGTCAGAAAAGAGTCCAACAAAAGAGCATTTTCGGAGCGAAAGAAAAATTTGCTTGTTACTGTCCTGAGTCGGCACGCAGTATGACTCAGAAATTCCAGTTAATTATGTGTGTACCAAAGCATTGTTGTCCTGTTATTTGTGATTTGAGCAAGAAAAAAAAACATAGCTGTACCACACAAGAATGATAAAAACAAGATTACACAGAGCCCAAAAAAAAAAACTCATAAAAGACTCTTTTCTAACATTATCTAAGAGTCTTTAAGAGCCCAAAAACCCTCATAAAAGACTTTTTTCTGACATTATCTAAGAGCTCTTTCTGACGGACCATTTTCGAATGTAATGACCCTCTTTTCTGAAGGTTTTCGGAGCAATTATGATTGTTTTTTGGGCTCATAAAGAGCGTTAGCGCTCCGAAAAAGGTGTCAGAAAAGATTATTTTCTGACTCATATGGCTTGCTGGGTACGAATTGCATACAATACGCTCAAACATAAATTATGAGTCTTGCAAAAGGATCAAAATCAGCAAATATTCAAATAATATAATGAAAAGCTTTAGGGTATTAAAGTAAAAGACAAGTCCTTTTTTTAATAAAGAATCGAAAAAGTATAGAACAAGTAGAATGATACACTCGAAAAATTGCTGTGATGATAAAACCCACATTCACAAATGAAACAAGCTAATAAGGTGGTTTTAATTTACATATATACATACGTACATACATATGTAAATAAAAAATATATAAAACATGTAAAGCATACATACATATGTACGTCAATATCTTTTAATACCACAACTACATTGTATGTATGTACATTGTCATAAGTATTTATATCGCGAGCATATGTATTTATGAACATATGTAACTGTAAGAGAAACCTCCAGCTTAATAGCGCATGCTCCAGCTCCATCATTAGTTCCCCTTTATTTTGCACAAAACACGCCCCCGTTTGCTTATATATTTATGTTAATTTTTCTCTTTTTTGGTTGTCTTTCTTCTTCTCTTTCTGACTTTCTTAAGTTATTGTATCTCCATTTACCTAGACTCCATTGAATTTTCATTTACAATATGTCTTCAACGCCCCTATTCCCCATTTCTTTGCAATATGTTCATGTGTCATCATCCTAAATGACGTTTGTCATTTGAAAGCCAGTGTTGATTTCCTTTTATTTTCGATGCTGCTGCTCGTTCATTTCGGTTCTTTATTTTTGCTCTGTAAATACTTATAAATGTGTGATGTGCATTAGAGTTACCAATTTATTAAAGATTTTAAAGAACTTTGTATGTACATATTTTATTAGCATAATTCGTTCAATATCTGAGACAAATGGTTTCAATACCATAGTTACTGTTTTGATTGATATCGTATTTGTTGCGGTAGATTCCATCTGATTCTGTTAATTTCAAAAGATTTACCAATTCCGTTTTTTGGATTTTAAATTGGCAAAATTTTGTATATTTTTGTTGTAGGTATGTATTTGTATATTTTGTTTTCAATTTCATTCGGAATGGAATTGTATTACAGGGAAATGCATATATAAATTTTATGTTTAATCTGTGGGTTGTGGTAAAGTGGCCAGGTTATTTTCCAGGACCTTTTCCTTGAAGTCTATATATTGGATTAAAGCAGATCTTTGTAACGTCATAAAATATTATTACAACACACATCTGAAGATGTTTCTGCCAAAATATTTTCCCCATTCATTGATATTAGACATTTTGGCAGACCACATCCATCAGCGTCTACATATTTCCTATATTGGGCGTCTCGATGGTTTGCTTTAACCTCAGAGATAAAAAATATAAAATGCAACATTAAAATTGTCTGCACAATATCTGTCTCGTGAATCCACTTGGACGTCATATATTTTCCGGAGACCCAAATTCCCAAATATCATTTACCTTGTCTTAATGGCGTCAATATCATACCCAAGAATACCAAATAGATTTTCAACATGATCGTAAAGCCTTTTGGTCGTATCCTTTTTCTAGTAGATGGCTGCTGATTAATCTAATTCGAGGTCATGTGATTATGAGTGTCTAAAGTTTGGGCAAAGAATATGGAAAACTGTAAACGTGCTATTAAAAAATGATGTTATTTACAACAAAATTTGTTTTCAAAAATAAAATTTTATTATCAGATTGTTGTTTATTAAAAAATATTTTCACGTTCTTCAATTATCAAGTAGTATTAAAAATCTTACCTAAAAAATTGAATCAACGTTAACTAATTTGCAAATATTGTAAATAAGACTAAATATTTGTTGTGTCTTGCCCAAAATAAAATAAGTTTTTGTTAATAAATAAACCAGTTCAAAAATATTTTATTTAGTGGTTACGTCTTTTTCGAGAAATATTTGCCAGGTGAATAGGTTTTATTCTTATTGACGATTAGTGATTTGAGGGAAAATAGGTATGTATATAGTGGAAGGTTTATAGAAAGATAATATTTTTATACCTTACACCGCCATAGTGGATTTGTGCTGATGTTTGTAATGCCCCAAAGTATACCGATCGACTCAGAACTCACTTTTTGGGTCGATTAAACGATGCCCGTCCGTCTGGCTGGCTCCATGTAAACCTTGCGCGCAGAGTAAAGGTTGAAATTTTTAAGATATTTCGATAAAATTTAGCATGAGGTCATTACTTCCCCTAGCCCCCATACAAATGTCATCACGAACTATCGGTGAGAAATGTTGTACATAATTTGTATATGAAGCTTAATCATACCCACAAGTTTTGTGCAGATCGGTCTATAATTGACCATAGCTCCCATATAAGGCTCACTTCCGAAAATCACTTTAAAGTGCATAACTCCTTAAAAATGTTGGTATTCAAATAATATTCAACACAAATATGTGTCATATATACACAAATCATTCGGCCTAATTTTATGATCATCGGTCTATAATTAGTCATAGCTCCCATATAAGGCCAACTTCCGGAAGTCACTTCAATGACCATAAATCTCTTCAAAAATTCGATAAAAATAAGTTTCATATATGCCGAAATCATGACACAAAATTTTACAACGGTCGGTCCATAGCTAGTTGAAGCTCCCATATAAGACCCCCTTCAAAATTCAATTTAACATCCATAAATCTTTTAAAATTGTTTATATCGATATAAAATTTAACACACAAAATATTTCTCGTATTTGCACAGAAGTTATGCCAATAAATTTTGAATGATTTATTCATTGCTTCATTATAGCGCCAATTTCTGAAAAACTACTTTTGCTTATACTTATATTAGGTGTAGGTTACTATATGGTCGAGTTTATCAAACTATGCTGTTTACTCAACGAAGACTCACAATAAACTGACTTTTAAGTAGCGCGGTTAGTATATTTATACACTAACATCATTTCTTGGTGTCTCTGCATGGTTCACAGCTAAGATAATAGATAAATATTTTTATTTTCTATTATATCCAATTAAATCCCTTAAAACTTAATGTTGTCATACTTCACAACTATGTTAATAACAGCGTGTTATCAACAGTGCTTGTAGAATTTTCCACTAATTCCGTAACAATACGCAATTTAAATTGAGATCAGAATTTTATTTTACATGTTTTTATTTTATATTTAAAGTTTTTCAATAGTTTATTTTGCGCATACGTTAAAACACTTTTTGCCATATTCAATTGACTGCCAGTTGATCTTACGGCTAGGGGAATAGCTCTTAATGCAGCCATTAGACCGGATTACATTGGAGTATGGAACCGAGGGAGTTTCGGAGATGCAACCAAAATTATCTGTCTTGGACATCACCGGCCAATATTGATTATTATATGCCTAGACCCTTCTTCGACAGGGTTTTTTATGTGTCGATTATTTATGGAAGAACTGATTGGAAACAATCCCTCTGTCTGAGATTTCAGCCATGAGTAGGGTAGCGAACTGTCGACTGATTTATAGTGATCGCCTGGCCTCCCTTAAACTTCTTTCCGGTATTTATATAACATCTGATTTGGTCCTAAAATGGCGAGTATCTGTGAACGAGAAGGCGAGGCATTCTTCAATTGGACTCTTCTGGATATCGAAACACCAGAATATTCCAGGAAGCTTCGGAGGAAACTTAAATGGAATTTCGCTTTTCCCATGCAATCATTTGGTTTATGATGAACACTAAAATTGTGCAGCACCGAAATGGTTCCTTGAAAACACGTGTGCAACAATCAGGTCCATATGGTCCAATTATGGTTGTTGCAGAAGTTGTAAACATTTGTAAACTTTTAACCATTTGTAAAAACTGAAAACGAAATTATCTGGACGATCTTTTCCTTCACGACTTTAAGCTAACAGACAACATCCAAATATCTTTAATATTATTTAAACCTTAATGCAGTTGGCAACTCTTAGTGTGTATTTTGTTTTGTATTATGTATGTATGTACATGTTCATATACATATGCGTATTTTTATGTGTATGTATTTCATTATTTCTCTATTTACATTTGTACTTCATACTTATAATTTTTATGCTGCTTTTTTTCTTTTACTCTTTGAAATATGAATGGATGTGTGGATGTAATGGATTTTGTACTTTTTTGGTTTTAGATTTTATATGCAAACATTTCATTATCCTTTTCAGCGAAAATGCATTTTATATTGCTGGATGTATGAGTTGGATTGTGTGATTTGTGTTCTTTTGTTTGGATTCTGTTTCTCTTGCTGGCAGTTGGAGGTTTCGAATTTTTGCAGTCACATTAAAATTCCTGCAGATTTAATGATTACTTTATAGTTAAATATTGTGTATAATCCTTTCAGTCTTATTTATTTTTGTTGTAGTTATTTTATATTACGTACATTTGTACTTCAGCATGTATTGTTGATGTGTTGAATTGTTGCCTACTGTTGTACCACTTGTGGTGTTTTAAATGTTTAATTTTCCCAGTTGGTTTCACGTCATATTTTGTGTTTTAAGCATTTCTTTGCAAGGGGTCCTGTCCAAGGATTTGAGTTTTGTATATGTACTTTCAGAAACCCTTAAGTCGTTATTGTAATAAATATGCATACTGTGGCTAGAAAAAAGAACAATTGTATTGAATTTAAGAAAATATGAATTAAGAAAACCAAAACGCAATAACACTTTTAATGAAATTTTCAAAGAATCTCAAAACACAAATGGTAGTTTGAAGATAAGCATAAGCTTTTCAATTTATAAGAGCTGATTATCAGAAATAGTCACCTTTTGCCAAAGAAATTTCTTGATGTCATGTTCACATGGCAACAGCCGAATATGAACCAATGTAAATTAATTTCTTTTGTGTCACTGACTTTATTGTATTGAAGTTTAAAGTATATTTAGAACAGTTTAAGATTTAAAATAAGTTTCACTTTTAGAAATTAAGAAAACAATAAATATCACAGCAGTGTTTTTATGCACAAAATAAAATTTGTATTTAACATTTCAATCAAATTTTATATTCACACATATAATATTGAATATTTAATTGACTTAAGGTACGGTCACACATGGCAAATATTTAGTCAAAAAAACTTAACCACTTGTTTTAGCACAAATTTGTTTGACGTTGTTTACTCTTACACTCAAAAAATTCTGTACGTAAAATTAACTGAAATTGTAATATAAAATAAATGAATATTCAGTTAAAAACCGGTCTACTTATTATTCATTTAATTTTAACGAAAAGTTCATTTAATTTTAAATGTCAAAAATTCAACTCCGAATTCCGTAAAATCAAAAGAATTTTCAGTTATTTTATGTATCAAAAATTAACCACAAATTCCGTAAAATCAAAAGAATGTTCAGTTATTTTATGTATTTTAGTTATTAACTAAAATAAAATAACTGATAATAACTTGAAAAAATTTTCTAAGGGTCGGTCTATACATAGTCATAGCTTCCGTATAATATCTACATACCTATACAGTCGCACAGTAAAGTATACATACATACTCCCCTGAAAAACGGGGTTTTGGGTTATCTATGAACAAGAAAGTTCATTTCAAACAAATTCAATCGAACAACAAACAATAAAATTTGACCAACAAATTTTTTTCCACACAATATTTATTAACAAAAATTCATTTTTCAAACACAGAAAAGTATACATACTTTAAATAAAAAAAATTATTTGGGCAGAAGTAAATAAAAAACAACAAAACCGCCATGTGTTACCGTCTTGGTAATATATTGATTATTATGTTGACTTCGTTTTTGGATCGTCATGTTTTTGAGAGGTTTTTGACTGCAAATACCTGAAACTTACTTTCTTCGGTGAAAAAAATATTATTCCAAAAGATTTTATGCCTCTATATATTTTTTTCTTTTTACGTAGTAATGTAATCGTACTCGCGTCCCATTTTACACGAAGCAATTCTTTAAGCTAAGCGTTCACCTTTTAGACATCGGGGTGAGGGAAAGATAAGCCGAGTACATACTTGATTTTACTAGCAATCAGCGTTACCGTTGTGACCCTTGATGCCTTTGCTACTTTTGATGCCCCTTTTTTAGTTCCCTTTTGTATCATATTAAATCTATTCATGCTACTCATTGACGCTTTTTAAACATTTTACTATTTAAACAACACTAATATAAAATCGCTAATACAATACCATGATGTAATAAAAAGCTGGGAGCGGTAGGCCCAGCTGATTACACTGTTTTGGTAGGAACAAATGTCAAATTGGAAAATTAAAAAATAGATATAACGAAAATATTTATTAAATTTTATATAAATTCGGTGCACAATACATATTTACTTTACCTCTCAGCTTCAGCTGAAGTTTTTTTTTGAAGTTAACACTGCTAAAAATAAACTTTCTAACAGACTTAAAGTAAAAACTTGCGATTCCATGTTTTCGTCTCTTAATTTGTTCGAAAAGGAGCTAGAAGAATGCACTCCGAGTTAAGATTTAATAACGAAATATGGAATAAATATTTCGAAAGAGTATTTTTTTCGAAATCTTAATTTATTTTATCATAAGTAAAGGTATGAATTTGAAAAGTTTGCTCGAGATATGCACAAAATGTACAAGTTAATTTTTTCCGGTTTTTAAAAGAATATTGTGCATATCTCGAGCAAATTTTTGAAATTCATACCTTTACTTAATTGTGAAGAAAAGCGAAACGCTTTCATCGATTTTCATGATTTATGTCTCATTTTGTTCATAGGTTATGCGACTTTACGTGAAAGTAATAGGACTTGACACTTTTTTTTACCGTTTTGGATTTTTTATGAATTAAAAATAAAAAAAATTCAATTTTTTAGGCAAAAAATTGTTTTTTTCTTTATACATTTATTTATAACTGCGAAACTGTTGAGTATATAGAAAAACGTTATATGTAAAAAAACACTAAAGGTGACAATTTCCCCCATAACTTCAAATCGATATATCTCGATTCCTAGACGTGACCCAGCTAAACGCCGGGACACGTATAACTTCTTTTTTACATATGTAATTAGACACTATAACGGATATGTTGTACCTGCTGGCCCAAATCGAAATTATTATTAGCTGAAGGTGGTCAAATTCCATGAACCTTTCCAGGTGGATGAAGACCTCAACATATGTAAAACAAAATGGGCTTAAGTCCAGTATTTGAACACAAAGAAATTCCCTGAATCTTTCCAGGGGTTCAAAAGAGAATCTTATGAATGAAGAATAATAGAAAATGTTGGAGTAATAGAAGGTAGAGAAATGTGCTTATATAATACTAAGGGATACGATACATGATAATTGAATAAAATTAAAGGGTTATATGTTTTTATGGTTTTATATATTTGTTATTTGAGTATGAATTAGATCACACAATTTACAAATAAAATAGTATAACTTCGATTTGGTAAGGAATATCGTTAACAGCGTACAAGGACAAACCAAACCTTTTAAATGTAAATAAATGCGGGCTCCAAACTCTAATGTTCAATTAAAAATACCTATTTTTTCTTTTTTTGAGATGATCCTTACCCAACATTTGCATTCGATTGAATACTATAGAACAAATTATTCTTTTTTAGGTATTATAATTCCCACAACCTTTTGAGTATTAAACTAACGTGTATCACTGAAAAATGCTTCATCATCCTTCAGAATCAAAATTTAAATTCTTTGGCTACCGACTTAAAACTTTATGTTTATCTGCCTTTTCCAATAAATCTAATGGCGGATAGATGGGAATGGGATAATTTAAACAAACTACAAAAGCCATTGTATAGAAGCATGAAATGCCACATTACCAAACATCATCTTGAGCTGTACCATCTCAGAGCAGTCATTGTATGGAACAAAAAATGAAATGAAGAAAAAAAAGAACAGAAATAAATGAAAACGACCACCTGCAAACAGAACCGAAAAAAGGAGCAAATCAAGTAAATTACAGCACAAATATGTACAGAAGAACGCACATGTTACACAAGCATTCAAACATGCAATAAATGGAAACGGGTTAAATAAAAGATGGAACTTTTGATACACAAACATACGAAACACACACAAACACAGAGATTTAATAATGGGTGCTGCTACTGCTGCCGTCGCCGATGGTGTTGATGGTTAGAAGAACCCAAATAAATCAACAACAACAACTATACTGATGATGATGAAGGCGATAATGGCTGTTAATACGACATATGATGCAATTTATAGACGAAGAACAATTTTTGAAAAATCTGAAACACCCCTTAATTGTGAAAAACAAAGAAGGAGCGTGAGAGATTCAGAGAGTGAAAGAGAGAAAGAGACTGTAATATGAGTAAATTAGGGTGTTGTTTTGTAAAAATACTCTGATACAGTGATTGACGTTTGGCTTTTGTAACTGTTTTCAATTCAATCGACAATCCTCTCCCATTCATTTTTGTTGCAGTTTTTTGTTTTGTTTCTCAGAAATAACTGTAGTTTGCGAGAGCACGTGCACGTGAGAGATTCTCTGGGGAAATTGTATACAGAGTCAAGCGCACTAAAATTGACGTAAATTTTCGCACCGAAAACTTACCGTCGGTAGTGAGTGTTGAAAGCAAAAAAAGTAAAACCTAAAACAAAAACAAAGTAACACTTTCTTTATTTAAAAATGGCGCCTATAAATTATGAGTGCATATTAAAATAATTGTGATGAGGATGATAAGAATGATGAAATGTGTGCGAGCAGATGCTTTGTTGGAGACAGCGACTTAACACACCCACGACCGCGTTTCTTTTTTTTTCGTTCCTCATTAAGACGTGATCGCCTTTCTTTGCGCTCTTTAAAATATTAATTTTTAATGACATTTTGTGTTTGTTGTTTTTGCTGGTAGATAAAATAAAATGCAACACATATCATCGCCATTCCCCATATTTGTTTGCTAAATTTGTTTTTTGTTTTGGAATTTAATCAATGTTGTTTTTCGTTGGCCTTTCCTCAAGTTATTTCTCTCTCTGTATATTTGTGTACAGACATGTTCAAATACAATCGTATATTCATATATAAAATACCTTTATTGCATTAATTTACATTTACGGCATTTCTTCTGTCATAATTCAAATATTTGCATTTCAAAATTGACATTGTCGTTACGTGGTTGAAATTAACGGTAAATATCGTCAATGTAAACTTATATATTATTTTTACTGTTTCATTGTGCTCCTGGCTCCTGTTTTTACAACAACTTATATAAAAGAAAACAACAACAAAAATATGTTATATGTGCAAAAGTTTTAAATGTGTTTTTGTTTATCTTTTCTTTATGTCAGGCATATCGTGTTCCAAATAATTACAAATTATTTAATCAACAAAAACAACGATTCAAAGTGTTTAAACTGTATATTCGTACCAATCTGTGTATTTTAAATCGAAAACGTTTTTATGTTTTAATAAAGATACCTATGTACATACATAAATATGTAAATGAATATTTTAATATAAAATTAAGTCAACATTAAATGAATCATAATTTGAAAAATTGAAATTGTTTAATTTACACATACTTACATACATAATAAATTGTAAACATAAACATTTACGAAAGGATTACATTTGAACGGATTATTTACGAAAGTTTTAATTTGCTTTAATACCGACAAATAAAAGGACTTTATTACGAGGGTGAGTATAATTTTTGTAATTATTTTGTTTACATACACACATATGTATGTAAAATAATTTAGTTATTATTGTCGCAATTAAATTGTAAAGTAATTTTTTGCTACCAAAGTTCCATACCTATAAATATGTAAATTGATATTTGAAATATTTATAAGAATTTAAAACTCTTTGAAATTCATTTGCAAAATATCCTTCTACAAGCCAATTATAATTACAATTTATATGCGGACTGCTATTATTCCTAAGGGCTCACACATGGCAAATATTTACTTAAAAAAGCCAAACCACTAATTTTAGCACAAATTTATTTGACGATGTTTTATCTTACGAGTGTTTTGTAGGAGAAAACAGCATCAACGAAAATAATATAAAAGAAAACTAAACTTCTATTGTGATTTGTCTGTGGCGAGAAAAGTTTTCAAAAAAAAAAACACAATAATTAAAACAAATTTTAAATTCAGAACATTTTCTAAAATAACTAGTTCTATAACGAATGTAATCATATTGACTTTATAGGTCTATTTTGTAATTACTGCCTTGGAACTAGTGATGTCTCACTTAGTTCTGGCACCAGTTCTGCGAACGGCTATTGTGATTCTAAAAATACTTCCACAGAATTTTTAAATTTTGATACTACATATGTAGATATTTGGGAAATTAATCTTTTTCTAAAACCTTTTCAATGAAATTATCATTATGTATACCTACTTACTTATGGTGTTTTCTTTTCTGAAATAAAATGTTACACAGTTATTATGTACATTTTTATAATGTTTACCCCACATTTTAAAGATGTCACATTTTTAATGGTCAGAATAGAACATAAAATGACAACAGTGTAACACCTTTTTTTCATGTACAGCTGTTTTTGTTTTTTTTTTGTTAAAAAAGAAGAAGCAGATAGCTCCCTGGTAAGATCGCTTGAAGTAAGACAATGAATATTTATCAAAAACACCAATGGCACCTTCCCGACTAATACGCAAATTCTTAAAGTATAAAAATTATATATATAGACATACATTACATATATACATAAGAAGTAGGAAATTTGACATACATCAACTTCAGAGTATTCATAATTACGTTCTCTACAAAGCCTTTCACTTTTCCATAATCATATAAAATATTTTATCATCATCAGATAATGAAGATGAATTCAACAAGTCATTTCATTTTTTCCATTTTGTATATTTTTTTTGTTTCTTAACACAAATACACATTCATAAACAAAACAAATGTCAGTTGTAGCGAAGCCAACTTAGCCCTTTTCGGGCTAGATTTAGCCGGATTTTAGTCACTCAAAACGCAAAAAAAAGATAATTGGATGTGGTTTTATATGGATTATTTTCCATTTAGCCTTTTTTTCAAAAATGTTTACGCGTTTTGAGTCTCAAAAGTTGGCATCACTGGTCAGCTGTTTTATCGTGCGATTCTCCCCCTCTAAAAATTCAGAGTGTGAAAGGTGCACCATTTTTTTAATTTATAGTGTGACATTTATAGAAAAGAACACACTACACTTTAGCAGTGTTGATATTTTTTCAGAAAAGAACACAAAAAAATTAAAAAAGATGCGAAATGGGAAAAACGTGTAACATTTTTGCCAGAAAAGAAAACGCCATTAGAGTCCTTTAAATGATCTCATAAAATTCCTTATCTGCTACATGAAACTAGTTTCTAACTTTTTGAAACTATCTGGCAGAAGAACTAGTTTTAGTTCTCTTCCTAAGGCCGCGTTTTCACTATGTCATTTTTGTTGTCAAATTGTCCAAATTGTTGGCAATTGTATGAAAACGGGTTGTCATATGTTTGCAAGCATGATTGCAATCATTAGAATATCTGTTTGTTTTCAAAGCTTTTATTTAAAAATTTCAAATTAAAAACTTCGTTTAAAGAACTGATTCCACCAGTTCTGGAGATAACAACTATAATCAAAAATCAAATACGAGTACTAGCCATATGCTTGCGTTCTAGAACTGATACCTATGTTCCTGTGAGTATTACTTTTGCAACTTATTTTTAATTTTCGAAAACTTTATTATTCCGATCGTTAATTATCGTTACCATAATAACATTAAATGCCGTTTTCGAAATAATCTAAATTCGCGTTACTGTTTTCTTTTAACCGCTTCTATAAATATTTTAATTTATAACTTATAACTTTAAAAGTGGAGTATCAGAGAATTTTATCTGACATTGAAAGCAATTTTGATAGAAAATGGATTATCTACTAACAGTCCTGCAGTGTTTTCCTATTTATTATTCAAAAATGCCGATTTCTTCCAGTTATTTAAAAAAAGGCTTTTATTGTTTTAACATCTTGTTGAAGGGCGATTTTAAATATTATTCTTTTGAATTTTTGATAATTTTTAGTTGGGCTCGAGTTCATTAAATTTAATTTTCATTAAATCATTATTTTTACTAAAGGTATAATATATATAATAAATATAATAATTTAATGAAAATTAAATTTAATGAACTCGAGCCCAACTAGAAATGATCAAAAATTGAAAAATTAACAGTTCAAATAAAAATAATAATTGTTCCTATTATTCTTTTGGATTAAATACAAAATTTATAATTCATTGTATTGTTATTAAGCATATTAGTACTCGTAAAGACACTATTAAAAGTTCTAAATTAAGAAGTTAAAATTTATACATTTTAAAGAAGATTTTGATTTGAGTCAAATAATCAACGTTCTTCCTCAAAATTTGGAAATATTTATAATTATTTTTAATCAAAGTTATTTTTTAATATTATAGCTGGATTTCAAATTCAAAATACAAAAACGTTTATATAAAAAAAAGCTAGATATGCCCTACATACATAAAAACATGTATTTAACAAGTTATTAAGTCGAAAATATTCACAAATATGCTTGTTCGGATTTAGAAATTGGAAAAATCATGCAATTGCATGTTTCCAGTTTCCTTGCTTATTATATACATATGGGCAATTTCACGTCAAGTGACCCAATTTTTAAAATTGATGTCTTCCGGTAGGCCAGATACAAATTTTTAGCTCTATCAGTCAAGAACTGCCGGAGTTAGAGGGGGTCTAAGTTGGACATTTTGGTCCATTTTGGTCATACAGGGTTTTTTTAAAATGAGTGTAACTTTTCACCTATTGGTCTATTTCTTCAATCATTCCAAAAATATTTATTTTTTTTAATTTTTAAAAATTTATTTTTTAAAATTTTTTTTTTTCTCAAAAGAAAGCTTATACAATTTACTTTAAGGCCTTTATAATCACTTAATGGGATGCGAGGTGGATATCTATTAAACAAATTATTTTTTAACTCAAGAATAGGGTTTTTCAATATTTGGCACATGTATCATTTTCATTTACATTTGTCTCTGGCCTACTATCCAATATTACTAACCTTGGTGCAAATTTCATCCAAATCGGAAGACATCGATTTTTAAAATTGGGTCACTTGACGTGAAATTCACCATATATATTTATAAGATTATTACTATATGGGAGCTATGACCGATTATGGGCTGATCATCATAAAGATCGTTACGATGATTTATACATAGTGTATATATATGTCGATTATTTGAGTCGACTTTTAACTTGATAATGATGTTTATAAGAGATTTAGTTAATTTTCGGAAGTGGACTTTATATGAAATGCGCATTTAATGATTTTCGGAAACGGAAGGGCTGTGTTCAAATATGAACCGATTGTTATAAAATTCGGTACGATGATTTCTATGTATATGTGGATTATTTGTGTAGAATTTCCACTTGATAGTGACTTTTATAGGAAACTAGCTAAACCCGGTGTGCTTCGCTACCCCCCCCCCTCGTCATAAAATAAAATAAAACGTATTTATATATTAACAAACATTTATTTATTTAATTTTAATGTATTTATTGCAATGCTTTAGGCGAGACCATGCCCCTTTGTCCACTTACATAGTCAAGAATTTATTATTTCGAATATCCTATTGTGAAAATTTAATGATGATCGGTCCAGTAGTTAAGACTATATTACGATTTTTAATTTTCTTAAAAAGGGACGTGATCCCACCCACTTTTCTCCTGGTACGTATTCCTAATTATGCCAATACCATATGTACCAAATATCACCGACGAACGTCAAAAAATGCCCAAAATATGGCGGGTTAAATTTGTGGGTTATATGGGCGGTGCCACCCCCGTTTGTACAATCGAAATTTCATATAGCCTATTATTCCTTCCAGAGTCACAGTAACATGCTGTGAAAATTTCATCAAAATCGGCTCAGCCGTTTTGGAGTCTATACGTTACATACATACATACATACATACATACATACATACATACATTCAATTTTATATATATAGATTTATTAGCATTTAAGTTATTTTAGCATTAAGTTATTGAATTCCGTTAGGAAGTGGAATTAATTCCGTTTTTGATTCCATAGAAAAAGTAAAACGAAAATTTTTTCGGAATGAAACCACTTTTAATTTGCTATGTGGAATTGTAATTTTAAGCATTCCTTGGTTTTATTCCGAAAAAAATTGTTCGTTTTATTTTTTCTATAGTTTTTAAAAGAAAAAATTACACCACTCAATTTCTTGTGCTCAACGAATAATCGGAGAAAGCGATGTAGAAATTATTAAAATACAAAAATTCAACATTTAATGCAGTTATTTTTCAAATGCTAAAATCATGACTGGAAATTGTAAGAAGTGGGAAAAACATTAACTTTTTAAGGGAAAATTGTTCCAAGTGGTAAACAGACTACCGTCTGTTTGACGAATTGATTGGAAAAAGTAAATTTACATTATAATAAGGTTCGATAATGACTGACAAATAAAAATAGAGAATGATTCTTTATTCGCAATGCTTAGTTTGCCATAAGAATACCAAGTAATAGTTAAACAATAGTTAGTATTTTAGTTTACCAATGGTTAACTAATGACCGAGAATTCGGCCATAAATGAAACAGAAGCACGTTCGATTGTCAAAGAAATAAAACAAGATCCGTTTAAAACAGCAAAATAAAATATCATTCAAATCTTGCACTGGAAAAGATGTTTGGCTGAATACTGTCGGTAATACATTACTATGGGAGAACTCCCAGACAGAAGCCCATTCATAACACCTAAAAATAAAAATCGTAGAGAAAATTTCGGCAAAAAGTTTTACTTAAAACAAAGAATTTCATGTAATTTGGCAGTAAATCCTCTAAAAAAATGTTTCATTGAAAGTTTACATTATTTGAAGGTTTTGTTTACTAACGAAAGCAAGTTATACTTCTTGCATTGTTCACACGGTAAGCAATTTATGTAGCGTAAACCAAATTTAGAACTTAACCATAATAATACAAAAGCCATAGTTAAACACGGAGATGACTCTGTCATTATTGCTAGAGACATGTGAAACAATTTGGCAGTAATTTGGCTTTTACAGATTTAAAAAATATCAATTAGTCGACGAGTTATAGCCAAAAAACCATATAAACAATATGCTGAAAATCGGCATTTGACTGCAAAGTTCGAAGGTCGTTTACAAACGCCGCGATACGGGTCTTCTAATTTAGCCTCTATTTTCACTACTTACTCTCAGAATCGACCTAACTTTTGCTAACCTGAATTTGTTCCACAGTGTAATATGTTGTGTTATTATGATTGGAGCGTTCGTGTTAAATATTGATTTTATAAAGCTTTGAAAACATTTTTGGCATTACCCTCGCATAAAAGTATGCCAAAAATCTTGCTGTTAAGCAGCACATTTTATTTCAATATATACTTATTGTATATAAAATAGAAACTTTTAAACAGACATAAGGAAGATTAAAATCATTTAAACATTTTTTATACCTATACAACTTCCTTCTATCCACCACCATCAAATGGCAATATTTGTATAGCTTTTAATCATTGCTCATAATCTCACTGGCAAAATACACACATAAGTACTTACATTGAAATCATTGAACTGTATCTACACATTCTCCATCCAGCCAGCCAAAAGAATAACATTCGCACCAACAATAATTAAATAGTTTCGTAATAAACTTTCTCATTTATACTGTAAATGCTATGACAACTCAAGAAGCACCCTCATCTTTTGTTTCCATTGATTTGGTCTTGCTCTGAAATCATTATGCTAATAAGGAATTGGTTATTTACTTATATATATTACTTAAATAATAATGAAATATTACGAAACAAATATTTATAACAAAACAATGCAGCAGTATTCCATATCAACTGGGCTAAATAAATGGCAGAATTATTGACTGACTCCCTGGATGGATGGCATACGCACATAAATATGTATTAACTACTTGTACTTGCAACAGCATTATTAAATTGTTGATTTTACGCGCTAATGCACTCTCAGCTCACATGCAAAGGAATCATAGAGATTTTCCTCTGCTGCGGAAAAAAAAAACTAAACGGGTGATGATTGTAATATGATGGCTATAAAAAAATGCGATGTTCATATAAAGTACAAAAAAAATATGAATGAATGAATGTGTTTAGGAAAAGGAGTAGAATGTTACCACTGCACATTGTTGTTGGTTTTTTTGTATACAAGTTACGGCGTAAAAAGACGGAAACCATTTTGCCTGGCGGGTAAAAATCATGCCAAGAGGGTGCACATGCCCGTCGTTGTTGGTTTTTTATTTTTATGTTTCCTTTTGCATTGTTTTTAGAATATCTACTCCATCCGTAGAATCGTTATAAATGATACATATGTATAGAATATTTAATGATGGCCTGTTTGCTGACCTTTCTCTCTTTGAAATAGTGTTTACATGGCATGTACTCGTACATATATCTATGTATGTGTGTGTCATCCTCAACAAGAGAACGATTTTAGACTAGACTCAGCCTGCATTTCGTAAAGTAAAGTATAAAGAACTGATACATACAGACGTATTGCTTTAGGGTTGTTTATTGCATTTAAAATGTAGGACCTATGAAAGCCACCACCACCATCTTTTTATTATTTGAATTTATTCATATTTTGTTTTTGTCCTGCTGGTTTTAAATAGTTTGGTAGACAAGAGTTATGATATGTACAACCTTTGGTTCTATATCAAAAAAATCAATTTGGAGTTTTAACTTTTATTATATGTTAATTAATTAGACACAAAAAATATGAACTCTTAGCAATACAAATATGCTCTTAAAATTTAAAAATAGGCTTTAAAGAATTTTCTTTAACTTTTTATTTATTTATTATATTGTTCGGCCTAATAATAAATATTAATATATTAAACTGAAATTGAAACTGATTGCTCTCTAGCAAGGGCCTGGCGAAGAAATCAGCTTCATCTTTTCGGGATGGTAGATCGGCTCTACGAAGTCTTGACATCGGGGTGGTAGTTCAGCTCTACGAAGTCTTGATCCCGTTTGACTTTCCGCGAAAAGTCTAGCATACGTGTTAGGGTGGATTTGTAGTTCTATAATATATTTTTCACGGACGCTCCTAAACTCATCCTTAATGAATGGTATGTACTTGTAATTGTTATGTTGTGAAATGCATAAATAATGAACTATTATATCTGAACGAAACGCAATAAAAATAATACCAGTAATAGTGTTCTATCTGCTTGTGCCGTATCTTATATGACCTTCACTTAACGTTTTCTTTTGTTTTAATTTTGGGTTAAAAAATATTTTTCTGAAAATTTGCAGATCGCCAGTTCAAATTTCTAAAATAGCGTCATTGGAAAAGTATTGATATCTATGTTGATATTTATGTACATATGTATATATTCGGCTTTGCCGAATCTTAAATACCCTCCAGCTAAATAAAATAGGAAATACAAAAACTACACTGGTTACAGGACTAGAAAACTGTGTTTTTAATTCAGTCTTAGCGCAAATTTTATTAGTATTTTATATATTGTTTGAAAGACATTTATAATTGATGTAATTAATTACAGAGTTTGCTGATTTTCATAATAATCTTGAGTGTAATTTAACAATTTATAAAATTTTTGATATTTCTTTATTTAGGCTCGAGTTCATTAAATTTACATTAAATTATTTTTACTGAAGGTAGGAATTGTTACATGAAAATTATTATTAAAATTTATTGATAATATTTCTTGGCTTAGGTTTCGAACCTGGGTTGTTGGTTGAATTTACATATGTTTCGAGAAACACCACTTTCTCTCATCAGAATTCTTTACGTTCTCACCCTCTGCACCACTGCGGCGCCCGCCGCATAATAATAATTTTCATGTAACAATTCCTACCTTCAGTAAAAATAATTTAATGTAAATTAAATTTAATGAACTCGAGCCTAAATAAAGAAATATAAATGATTTAAAAATTAACAGTTCAAATAAAAAATAATAATTCTTAATTTATAAAATTAAAAAAAAAAACATTTTTTCATGTTCACCACAAATTAAGAAACGGTGTATAAAATAGGGTAAGATTATAAGGTGAGGCTTCTTTTGGTTGAATTTAATATCAATAACAAGAGTTTTATGGGTGGCATAGTAGTGGACAAATTATGGACTGATAGTTTCTAAATCTACCCAGCATACCATTTTAGGAGCGCTCCGAAAAAGGAGTCAGAAAAGAGTCCAACAAAAGAGCATTTTCGGAGCGCTCCGAAAAAAGGAGTCAGAAAATAGTCTAACTAAAGAGCATTTTCGGAGCGAAAGAAAAATTTGCTTGTTACTGTCCTGAGTCGGCACGCAGTATGACTCAGAAATTCCACTTAATTATGTGTGTACCAAAGCGTTGTTGTCTTGTTGTTTGTGCTTTGAACAAAAAAAAAAACATAGCTGTACCACACAAGAATGATAAAAACAAGATTACACAGAGCCCAAGAAAAACCTCATAAAAGACTCTTTTCCGACATTATCTAAGAGCTCTTTAAGAGCCCAAAAAAACCCTCATAAAAGACTCTTTTCTGACATTATCTAAGAGCTCTTTCTGACGGACCATTTTCGAATGTAATGACCCTCTTTTCTGAAGGTTTTCGGAACAATTATGATTGTTTTTTGGGCTCATAAAGAGCGTTAACGCTCCGAAAAAGGTGTCAGAAAAGACTCTTTTCGGACTCATATGGCTTGCTGGGTAGTATCCACTAACGTGATTTCAATGTACGAGTATAATATGTTTATTTTGGTTGAATTTCATCTCAATAAAGTTATTTACAAGAGTTGTATGGTTGGTTGTTATACTCGGAAGTGAAATTAAAATTAATTAATTAACTTTCGTTGATCCTGCAAATGTTTTCTTTGTTTCAGAGAAAAAATATGATAAAACGAATACAATACATAACTAAAAAATTAGTTGATTTATATAATTTTTTGAGGTGATTCTTTAGTTTGTAGAATTTTATCTTTGATTTTAACTATTTAAAATTGGTTGAAATACCTAATTTATTAGTTAATTTAAAGAAAAGATTTGGTATATCATATAATTAATTAAATTAAAATTTGATATATAATATAATTGTTTCGCTGATTTTACCACTTTTTAATTCGTAAAATTGAAGAAAAAATTCTTCAAATTATAAAATTTATTCTATGAACGACGATTGGAAAATTCCTTGATTCAAATAATTTATTATCTGATTATACAAAAATTATATTCTTGAAATCATAGAAAATATTGTTCAATTTAACCAATTGATTCAGTGTTTAATAGAACCTGCCACTGAAAAAAAATCCAGTAAAATAAATTGAAAAAAAAAAAATATTTTTATATATCGTTTTTAAATTTATTTATTTGAATCTATAAGTAATTACAAGTAGGTGTATCTTATCATTTGCTTATAAAGAAGTATTTTAATTTATTTTAGATAATATATGTATATATATGTCATATTTTTTATTATTTGTATATGTGTTTGTGTATAGTAAGAATATAAAATGATATACTTAAAAAAATAGATACATACAGTTTACATTAAATTACGATTATTTCTTATCATAAAAGTCAAAAATTATAGTTCAAATGAAGAACAAATACATAATGTTAATTAAAAGGTATTTTTAATTTTATAACGGTTTTTTATTAGGTAACATTATTAAATTTAAAGGAGGAAAATTTACATCACACACATCAATTATTTCATATACATCAGTATTGCTATTATTTTTAAGGTCAACAACGTAACAGTCTAAATGCGAATCTATTTGAAGATTTTGGAACTCCTGACAAACTAATAATTGTTTTGTGTTATTTTTTTCTATAAGTATGTATTTAATTTGAAATACCGATATTTCGTTTTGACTACTTAAAGTTGGGAGAATATTTCCCACTTTGTAACTTAACCGAACTCGATAAGTGCTTCACGCCAACGCCAATTCAATTCCACTACCAAAAGCTTAATAACGGGAAAATAATATTACAATTGTAAAAATCAAAGAATGAATTTGTTGATTTGAGTAATTCTTTATATGCAATGAGGAAGATCAATGAATTGTTTATTTGCTATATAGTTTTTTTCCACTACCTAACGGGACAATAATATCACAATTGTAAAAATTAAAGAATGAATTTGTTAATTTGAGTAATTCTTTATATGCAATGAGGAAGATCAATGAATTGTTTCTTTGTGTTGATAGTGTTAGTCCCAGCATACCATTTTAGGAGCGCTCCGAAAAAGGAGTCAGAAAAGAGTCCATCAAAAGAGCATTTTCGGAGCGCTCCGAATAAAGGAGTCAGAAAAGAGTCCAACTAAAGAGCATTTTCGGAGCGAAAGAAAAATTTGCTTGTTACTGTCCTGAGTCGTCACGCAGTATGACTCAGAAATTCCACTTAATTATGTGTGTACCAAAGCGTTGTTCTCCTGCTATTTGTGCTTTGAACAAAAAAAAAAACATAGCTGTACCACACAAGAATGATAAAAACAAGATTACACAGAGCCCAAGAAAAACCTCATAAAAGACTCTTTTCCGACATTATCTAAGAGCTCTTTAAGAGCCCAAGAAAAACCTCATAAAAGACTCTTTTCCGACATTATCTAAGAGCTCTTTAAGAGCCCAAAAAAACCCTCATAAAAGACTCTTTTCTGGCATTATCTAAGAGCTCTTTAAGAGCCCAAAAAAACCCTCATAAAAGACTCTTTTCTGACATTATCTAAGAGCTCTTTCTGACGGACCATTTTCGAATGTAATGACCCTCTTTTCTGAAGGTTTTCGGAGCAATTATGATTGTTTTTTGGGCTCATAAAGAGCGTTAACGCTCCGAAAAAGGTGTCAGAAAAGACTCTTTTCGGACTCATATGGCTTGCTGGGGTGCTAGTGGATATGTGTTGATAGTGTGTGTATAAAAGTTTCTCTGCGACTGCTGTAAATGATTTTGTGTTGAACTTGTTGTTACTCAAACCATAGACATAAAATACGTAGACGATAAAAGGTTTTGTTGTTGTTGTTTTTGTTTTATACAAGTCACAAGTCCATAAATGATTCACAAATCTTTTTCTTTTTAAATTCTTTATATTAACTCGTACTCTCTGTCTGTCTGTCTGTCTGTGGCAAAAGATTTAGATCGATTTTTAACCCTTTTCCCGTGATCCAATCAGGCTGAAACTTGGCATGCAAACTCGTGGCGACGATCAAGGGGAACTATCAGGTCCCTAGGGGCACGGAGTATGGTACCTCCCATACAAATCACAAATTTTATCTATATTTTAAATTATTCAAGAAATAACTACTTTTTTCCTCATTTCATAGAAAACTTTTGCAGAATAAATGAAACTGCTATTTGGAAAAATCATATAATCTCAATTGTTCAAATCAAAGAATGATGTTCTTTGATTTTTTTTTTTTAATTCGAAATATCAGAGAAAAGTTTATATCATATTAAGAATTTTTGCCCAAAGAATTGTAATTCTTTGATTTCACCAATTCCTTTTTTTCTGTGTATGATCTCTGGATTAAAATTTCTGATTTGTATAAAGTTGGTTCAATATCGACGTTTATTAGACATTTTTGTGGGTTAAATTGTTTTGCGGAAATAGTCCTTATATGACAGCTATGACAAATCATAAGCCGATCGTTTTAAATTTCGGAACAGAGAATTTTATGCATATGATGATATCTCACATTTCAATAAAGTAATGGTATATTTATACATATTAGTATTAACGTGAATTTCGGAAATGTACCTTATAATGGGGATATGGTAAAATATAGACCGATATTCCCAAAATCCAGCAGTTTGATTTTGGCATATATGTAAATGCTTCGAGTACAAGTTTAAATAGGTAACGTTATTTATATTGAAATGATTTTTGGAAGAGGACAAATGTGGACCGAAATTCACAAAATTCTGTAGTATGATTTTTGTGTATACAAATTTAAATGATGTATGTAAAGTTTTGAGTCGGTACCAATATTTTCAAGTTATATATATATATATAGGGATTAATGACTTTTTCGGATGTGGTCCTTATATGGGAGCTATGACCAATTATGGACCAACCACCATCAAATTTTGTGCAACAATTTATATACCTCTAAGGATTTTTTGTGCCAAATTTTAACCTGGTAAAAATATTGCTACCATTTATACGTATTTAAGTGAATTTTGAGGTCCATGGTCAAACATGGACCGAACAAAACAAAATTTCGTGTTGCAATCAGGGACCGACATAATTGCAAGCAATTTATCAAAGGAAAACCGCTGCGTTTCGGTTACAAAGTGTGGTGTTTAAATACTCCTGAAGGGTATTTGATAAATTGTCCCGCGTCAAAACATTCCAGTGTGTGATCGCTTCGATGGATAGCAGTTTTCAGTTTTATAACTACTTCGTAATGAATTTGTGCAGAAATCCAGCTTAAATCAAACTAGAAAAGTAAAAATGATTTATCTTAAGGCACATGATACTGATTAATACGATTGTCTAAAGTGCAAAAAGATTAAATTAACACACAAACATACATACATACATACATACATACATACATACATACTCGTATATGTATTTCCGAGGGCCGCAAGTTGTTCCTTACATTTTTTTTATTTAAACTTTTTACTGTCATGTTATTGTTACTTTTTGATTATTTACAAAAATACAAACTTTTTGTAACCATTATTTATTTATACATTCGTAACCAGTGTTAAACGTTAAAGGATGTTTGAAACAATATTTCAAGCATTTCGTTTTTCCTCATTTCAACATGCACTGATTTAAATTCAAGTGCGCAAATAATGTTTCACATCATAACCTACAATTACGTTTTTTTGTTTTTTGTTTGCTACAAGGGGTAAATGGTCGGCCTTTCGTCTGGTAATGTTCACATATTGCTCTATTTTTGTATTTTTAGATGCCGTTTTATAACTTCCACTCGTATAATTGGAATTTGCTCCTTTTTTAAGTTTGTGTTTTTTTTGTTAGTTATCGAGTAGAGATGATAGGTTGTATTATTGCACTATATTTGTTGATGGTACTTTCGTAAAAGTTTAAAGGTACTTTTTGAATATTATGTTTTTTGGTGTCAGAAGTGGGATTCCAAAAAAAAAAAAAACAATCATGAAGTTTGAAGAGCTGAAAGTGGAGCAACTCAAGATAGAATTGAGTAAATTGGAGCTACCGACCAAAAACGTAACAATTAGATAATGCAATTTTTGTAGAAAAATTTGATTGATATTTGTACTAATCAAAAACTTATAGCCGAAATCACTTGTATACACAATGTGTTACTTTCTCATTCGTATATAACAAGTACAAAAATTACTAGTACAACCAAGTGTGCATTAGTCCTATCTTTCCCTCACCCCGTTGTCTAAGAGGTAATCAAATTTTCTGAAAGAATTGCGTCGTCTAAATTGGGACTAAGAAATGAGAGATTGAAATACTTTATTTATTTGTGGCACTTTGATAACAGTTCAATGGTAGCTTTTGGAGTTGATGGGTTACAAATGTAAACTTTGAAATAATTATATTTCTTTATACCGAAATTTACAAAATATTTGAAAAGTCTTTAATGTAAATTCTGAAAGAATATAGTATGAAAGCTTTTTTAAAATCCAGCTTTATTTTACACAGAATTACATACATATACCTATATAGCTAACTTGAGTTTTAACAAGTAAAAGTTTATATTCGGCTGTGTCGAATCTTATATACCCACCACCAATATACCTTTAGTGTGATTAATTGATACTTGAAACTAATTTGTGTGTCGGTAAGGATTTTTATATGAGTTATTTTATTTTTCGGATCCCTCAAATGGAATCTATCACCTATTATGAGGCAATCGTCTTAAAATATTGTTAGGTTTTTACTTTTTAAAAACGGTGGTTTATTTAGTTTAAATAATTCGAATATTTTTTAATTGCAAAATAAAAGCGCCAAGTAGTTTGAAGAAAATATAACGAAGGTTTATTAATTTAAATGTATGTACACATTTTACATTTTAAAACAACACTCTGTCGTTTACTAGATTTTTACGGTTTAAGAACACACTTAAATTATCATAAGGTATCAACACCACAGTGGGGAGGGTATATTGGATTTGTGCTGATGTTTGTAACGCCCAGAAATATTGGTCCAACACCCATCTTAAAGTATACCGAACGACTCAGAATCACTTTCTGAGTCGATTTAACGATGCCCGTCTGTCCGTCCTTCCGTCCGGCTGTCCTTGTAAAGCTTGTGCGCAGAGTACAGGTCGCAATTTTAAGGCCCACTTCCGAATATCACTTTAATATAATATAACTTTAATATAACTCTCTCAAAAATGTTGGTATCCAAATAATATTTAATACAAATATATTTCATATGTCTAAAAATAATACGGTCCAATTTTATTATGATTGGTCCATAATTAGTCGTAGCTCCCATATAAGGCCTACTTCCGAAAATCACTTTAAAGAGCATAACTCGCTTAAAAATGTTGGTATTCAAATAAAATTTGGCACAAATAAGTTTCTTATATATAGAAATAATAACACATAATTTTATAATGGTCGGTCCATAATTATTCGAAACTCCCATATAAGACCCTCTCCGTAATTCAATTTAAGTTCCATAAATCTTTTAAAAATATTTATATCGAGATAAAGTTTAACATACATAATACTTATATTCACAGACATCAAGATACTAAACTTTTGGATGATCGGTCCACAATAGGTTATATCTGCCATATAACGCCCATTCTGGGTATAGGGTATTATATGGTCGGGCTTGACCGACTATACTTTCTTACTTGTATTTTATAAGCCTTAGCAGAAAAGTACTTTCTTAAACTTTAACAACCCTGTTACCAAGTGTTTAGTACTATTGAAATATACACGCCAAAGTACAAATGAAAAAAAAATCAGTACAGCTGTCCTTTTTTTTCTAAAGCCAATACTATTGTTCATCTTGCGTTGTTTTTATCCTGGTACGAGTATGTATAGAGGTAGTAAACGTTTAGCGATCGTTTTGAGCATGTTCACATTTTTATTTCTATTTGTGCGATTCTCTTATTAAAAGTCATGTGTGTTTGTGTAACCACTATTGAGTTACTGTCGAAAGGCGTTTATTGGTACTCCTACCTTTGTTGTTGTTGCTTCGGTATGTGTTGGTTTTGATTTGTTCTTGTGTGGAAGTGTTTAGTTTCCTTCTTCCTTTTTTGTAGCTTTCATCAAATATCCTACTCCAAATTATGGTTTACATACATAGTACCTTTTTTGTATTGTTGAATGGCATGTAAATATTTATTCAACTTGGTCGTGTATTGTAGTCCTGATGGCTGGTTGAATGAATGAATGTACGAGTATTTTTATGTCCATATAAGAGTTTGTTTAGTTTATTGATTAGATTTATTTTTTTTTTTCAAGAGTTCTTGTTTTTAGATTTTGTTTGTGTTTTCATAATTAGTCTATGTTTATATGTCACGCACCCATGGGAAATTCGAGTACCATTTTAGTATTGGATGTACGAGTAGGTAGTTGGAATTGTGTCTTATAATTTTGGGTATTTAATTATATATTAGAAAAAGTTTTATATTACGTATTTATATGTATTTACTTTGTAAAAACATAGTAACGTAAGATGACATTGTGAACAACACTTTTAATACTTTCTCAGCCGCCTATTTGTTATAAAGGGTGTCCCAACTAGAACGCAATTTTTAAATTTTAAATAAAACACAGATGTTTCAAAAAAAAAAAAATCGTGAAACTTTATTATATCGTAAAGTATACAGAATGAGGTTATGTATGGAACACTATATCGTGCAGATGGCTGCAGCGGCTTTGCTGGCACACACGCGATCATTTAATGAAATTTTCAATGACCTTTTTGCATAAATGCTGCGGTATTTCATTAATGCAGCGTCCACTTTCCTCGTTTATTCGCGTAAACCATTGACTTCAAAAAACCCCAAAGAAAAAAAATCTAAAGGTGTTAAATCGCACGATATAGGCAGCCAATTCTGGTCTCCAAAACACGACCGGGAAATGACTGATGCATTTTCTCTGGCAGTATGACATGTGGCGCCGTCTTGTTAAAACCACATGCCCTCCACATTCATTTCTTCAATTCTAGGCAAGAAAAAACTGGTTATCATTTCACGATACCGAACACCATTGACACCATTGCGTTCTAGTTGGGACACCCTTTAAATAATTAATAGCAATAGTTACAGTGACACTTTCAATTATAAAGGTAAACACAGAATATCCTCTCAATTCTTTTTAAATCAAATAAAATAATAAATAAAATAAGCTATACCTGTTATTGTTAGTTCGATTAGTTTTATATTTTCATTTAATTCTATTCCCGAGTTTGACATTTAGTTCAGCTTTTCAGGATGTTTAAAGATAGTGGAGTCGATATAGTGACGACCATCTTTCTGTTGAAATCATCTTTCCGGAGCCTCGAGGGCCATCTATCTCTGAATTATATCATAAAACCTTCATATAACCTAGTAATATACTGTTAGCGTTAAATTAAAGTTGACAGCACATATTATTAAATATAAATAATATTATATTAGAAAATTATAATATTTTAATATATTTATGTAGTTATTATAGTGGCTGCTCAATCATTCTCCAAAAATTTCATAGTCTGCAGTCCCCAGATCTTCAATTGAATCCAATTGATCACCTGTGGGAATATCTTGACAAAAAAATTTGGCAAAGAAACGTTTTTTGCAAGGATAACAAGTAATACAAGAGGAATGGAAGACAGTTTCGCCTGGTTTCACTAAAAATCTCGTTGATTTTTTCTCTAGAAGATCGTCAGCTGCGATAAAAGCAAAATAACTACAAACGAAATATTAACAAGTAAGAGTGCTATATTCGGCTGTGCCGAATCTTAAATACCCTTCACCTAAGCGTAATAAGAAATACAGAAACTACACTAGACTAGAATATCCTAATTCTGTGTTTTCTATTCAGTCTTAGTGCAAATTTTATTAGTATGTATTTGATATATTGTTTGAAAGACAATTTTACGACCAACATAATTTATGTTAAATATTGTAAAATTTTATTTAATTTTCACCATTTTTAATTGATTTAATTACCAATTCTTACCATAATTTACAGAGTTTGTCTGATGTTCATAATAATCTTGAGTGTAACTTAACAAACAGAGTATAAACAAGTAAGAGTGCTATATTCGGCTGTGCCGAATCTTAAATACCCTTCACCTAAGCGTAGTAAGAAATACAGAAACTACACTAGACTAGAATATCCTAATTCTGTGTTTTCTATTCAGTCTTAGTGCAAATTTTATTAGTATTTGATATATTGTTTGAAAGACAATTTTACGACCAACATAATTTATGTTAAATATTTTCAAATGTTGTCTAATTTTTACCATTTTTAATTGATTTAATTACCAATTCTTACCATAATTTACAGAGTCTGTCTGATGTTCATAATAATCTTCAGTGTAATTTAACAAACAGAGTATAAAAAAGGGGTACAATTCGGTTTTAGTGATTTTGTTAAAAAAAAAAAAAACAAATAGGGATTTTAGAAGAGATACCAGCAAAAAAATTTTTTTTTGGCGGCCACGCCTATTTTCGAGGGGGCGGGCCCTTAAAGTTGAAAATATATAGGCCTATATCTCGGGAACTACTGGGTGTCTGATAATTTGTAATACATTAAATAAAAGGTATTAAAAATAGCTTTCCAACGATATATATCATGATTATAAAATATGGACCGAATATGGGTTAAATCCGAAAAGAATATTTTTTGACCCGAATTTATTTGTTTTTGGAAATGCTTCTATATGACAGGTATGACAAATTATGGGCCGATCTTCTTAAATTTTGGAACAGTTATTTTCATGCATATAGGGATATTTCACGTAGAATTTCAACGTAATAACGGTATATTTAAGATATATATTAGTATTAACGTGGATTTCGGTAGTGGACCTTAAGTGGGGGATATAGTCAAATGTGGACCGTTCTTCTTAAAATAAAGCAGTTAAATTTTGGCTTGTATGTCAATGATCCGTGTAAAATTTTGGATTGGTACCCTTATTTATAAGCGATTTATGAGTGTTAAAGTGATTTTCGGAAGAGGGCTTTATATGGGGCATACGGTTAAAAATAGACCGAAATTAACAAAATTGTGTGGAATGATTTTTGCATATATGTATATGATCTGTACAAAGTTTTGAGTCGGTAACGATATTTATACATTATATATAGGGAAAAATGTCTTTTTCAGATGTGGTCCTTGTATGGGAGCTATGACCAGTTGTGGGCCGATCACCATAAAATTTAGTACAATAATTTATTTGCCTATAAAGAGTATTTATGTAAAATTTTACCCGTTTAACATTATTTATATCTGTTTTATATGTATTTAAGTGAATTTTGGAAGTGGACTTTATATGGGGTCTATGGTCAAATATGGACCGAACTAAAAAAAATTTCGTTTTGCGATTTATTTTTGCACAAAACTTAGTTTTGCTGAATTTTGTCTTGATATTCCAATTTTATAGGCATTTATGTATAATTGAGCAATATTTCGGGAAGATTTTTGTATGGGGGCTATGACCATTTCTGGGCCGACCACCATAAAATTTGGTACAATAATTTATTTGCCTATAAGGAGTATTTATGTCAAATTTTAGCCGTTTAACATTATTTATATCTGTTTTATACGTATTTAAGTGAATTTTGGAAATATGGGGTCTATGATCAAACATGGACCGAATTAAAAAAAATTTCGTTTTGAGATTTCTTTTTGCATAAAACTTATTTTTGTTGAATTTTGTCTTGATATTCCAATTTTATAGGCATTTATTTATCATTAAGCCATATTTCGGGAATATATATATTTGTATGGGGGCTATGAGAAATCATGGACCGATTCTTACTATTTTCCGCACACTTTCTTCTTTTATAGTACAAACAACGTATACAAAATTTCATGGTATTATCTGCAATAGTTTTCAAAATATTGCAATAAAATGGATGAAAAATATCAAATTTTTATGGAGGTGGTCTCACATATTGGTTCATAACTCTGGTTAACCTAAACCGATTTTGCTGATTTTAAATAGCAAACTTCTCGAAAGCACTTCTGACAGAATTATTGAAGGTTTGGATCCCGAGTATATCTGGGGACTTCAAAAAACTGATTTCAACAGACAGACAGACAGACGGACATGGCTTAATCGACTTCGCTATCTATAAGGATCCAGAATATATATACTTTATATGGTCGGAAAATTTTTTTGTGGAAATTACACACGGAATGACAAACTTATATATACCCTTCTCACGATGGTGAAGGGTATAAAAACAGTGGTTTACATAATTTTAATATTACTGTTTACTTTATTTTGACGCCAAAAATTCGGTCAAATTTAATTATTTTTTATATTCCTTATTTTTCTAGTTTTTATTAATGATTTATATTTTGCTTAAGTTACTCATGAATAAATATAATAAAACATTTGTTTAAACAATATTAAGTGTCTACTTTATATTCACGCTCACTGTATGTATATATTTTAAGCCTCTATTAAGTCCTTAATGATTTTCTGTAGAGATCGGTAGAATAATTTCAGTGTGGACTTGGTGAACGATCATTAGAGGATCTGTTATAAAATACAAGTATTTTTGGTCAGAAATTGATTTTTATTCGAAAATTTAAAAAAAAGAATGAGAATATATTTCGATACTTTTTAAATGATCGTAAAATAGTTGAACATTTTTATATCCTCCAGCACCATAAGTGGTGAATGACGGTATATATAAGTTTGTCATTTCGTGTGCAACATTGAAAAATACTCATCTGAGACCCAACAAAGTATATATATTCCTGGTAGTTACGAAATTATAAGTCCATTGAGCCATGTCCGTCTGTCTACCTGTCTGTCTCTGTAAAACACTCTCACGTTCAAAGGACACAACCGAAATCAACAAAGTTCAAAGAAAACCGCTTATAGTTCTCCTAAGCAGATTGGCATTGAAAATAACAAATGTAAGACAATGATTTATATTTTGCTTAAGTTACTCATGAATAAATATAATAAAACATTTGTTTAAACAATATTAAGTGTCTACTTTATATTCACGCTCACTGTATGTATATATTTTAAGCCTCTATTAAGTCCTTAATGATTTTCTGTAGAGATCGGTAGAATAATTTCAGTGTGGACTTGGTGAACGATCATTAGAGGATCTGTTATAAAATACAAGTATTTTTGGTCAGAAATTGATTTTTATTCGAAAATTTAAAAAAAAGAATGAGAATATATTTCGATACTTTTTAAATGATCGTAAAATAGTTGAACATTTTTATATCCTCCAGCACCATAAGTGGTGAATGACGGTATATATAAGTTTGTCATTTCGTGTGCAACATTGAAAAATACTCATCTGAGACCCAACAAAGTATATATATTCCTGGTAGTTACGAAATTATAAGTCCATTGAGCCATGTCCGTCTGTCTACCTGTCTGTCTCTGTAAAACACTCTCACGTTCAAAGGACACAACCGAAATCAACAAAGTTCAAAGAAAACCGCTTATAGTTCTCCTAAGCAGATTGGCATTGAAAATAACAAATGTAAGACAACCTCCATACAAAATTGATATTTTTAAAAAATTTTCTTGTTATATTTTTAAAAATATTACAGATAATACCATGAAATTTTGTATACGTTCTTTATGATCAAAGAAGAAAGTGTGAGGAAATTAGTAAGAATCGGTCCATGATTTCTTATAGCCCCCATACAAAAATCTTCCCGAAATATTGCTCAATTATACATAAATGCCTATAAAATTGGAATACCAATACAAAATTCAGCTGGAATAAGTTCCATGCAAAAAGAAATCGCAAATCGGTCCATGTATGACCATAGACCCCATATAAAGTCCACATACAAAATTCACTTAAATATATATAAAAATTATATAAATATTGCTAAACAGCTAAAATTTGACAAAAATAGTCCTTATAGGTAAATAAATTGTTGTACTAAATTTTATGGTGATCGGCCCACAATTGGTCGTAGCTCCCATATAAGGACCACATCCGAAAAAGCCATTAATCTTTATATATCTCGTATAAATATCGGTACCAAAATTTTATGAATTTCGGTCCATTTTTAACCGTATCCCCCATATAAAGCCCTCTTTGGAAAATCATTTTAATATTCATAAATCTCTTATTAAAATTTTACACGGATCAGTTACATACATGCCAAAATCAAACTGCTGGATTTTGAAAATATCGGTCCATATTTGACAATATCTCCCACATAAGGTCCACTCTCAAAATCCACGTTAATACTAATATATGTATGTATATCTTAATTATACCGTTATTATGTTGAAATTCGACGTGAGATATCCTCATATGCATAAAAATCACTCTTCCAAAATTTAAGAAGATCGGCTCATGATTTGTCATAGCTGACATATAAGAACCATTTCCAAAAAACAAATAAACCCACAAAAAGGTATAATAAATATCGATATCGAATTAACTTTTATATAGATCAGTAATTTTAATCCAGAAATCATACTACTATCGGTTATACGGCAATTATGCTACTGGAATTTGTATTGGCAATAGCTCCCGAATAAAGTCCACTTCCGAGCATACTAAACAACCATACAACTCTTGTAAATAACGTTGTTGAGATGAAATTCAACCAAAATAAACCTCAAATACGTAGAAACCACATTAGTGGATTTAAAAGCTATCAGTCCATAGCTGGTCCACTTTGTAAATAATATTATTGAGATCAAATTCAAACAGAAAAGGCTATGATACCTTTTTATACTCTGTTTTATATTCTGTTTCTTAACTTGTTGTGAATATAGAAAAATGTTCTTTTTATTTTATATATTGTTAAATTACACTCAAGAATTTTATAAAAATTAGACAAACTCTGTACATTATGGTGAGAATTGGTAGTTACATCAATTTTAAGTGGTAAAAATTAGATAAAATTTCAAAACATTTTCAAAATAAAATCACATTAGTGAATTACGACCAACAGGTAATATTGTCTTTCAAACAACATATAAAATACTAATAAAATTTGCACTAAAACTGAATGGAAAACAGAGAATTAGGATATACTAGGCCTATAACGAGTATAGTTTCTGTATTTTTTTTATTACGTTTAGGTGGAGGGTATTAAAGATTCGGCACAGCCGAATATATCACTATAACTTGTTTCTTGTAAAATGTTCTTAATTTAAAACTAAAAATTGATTCAGAAACATTTATTAAAGAAAATTAAAAACTTACAATTAACATTTATAAATTAAATTTATTGCCAACAATATAAAGAACCCTTTTTATATTTCAACAATAAAGGATTTCTATGTTGGGAATTTAAAATTATTATCGACTTGTAAAATCAATATTATTTTCTTATTCTATTAAAAATTTTAAGCCAAAATACATAAATAAATCCAATTATAATGCCACAAATGTTTGTTTAAAATAAATCGAACAATTGTAAGGACAATGGCAGTAGTAGTAGTACACTGAGTGCAGTGCGTACTTATTGTCAGGAAAACAACAAAATAAAAAGTACTAAAAAAGGAAGAGTAAAATACAAGGGTTAAGTATTGAAGACAAAAGGTCACTTAGTGTTCGCTGCATAATAAAAGGAAAACAGACAAAATACTAGATGAGAAAGTTTAACATCTTATTTTGTTTTTTTTTTACAAAGATTTTATTTGTAAAGCGGAAATCACACATACAATGAAAACGAATTTCTCATGCTATCACTCAAAGATCAAGTATTGCCGCTGAGTTAAAAACAGTGTGTAAAGAATAGCGTAGTTGCTATTGTACATCTTCAAATAAGTTGGTTAAACAAATCAACAGAATCATTTGTGGTTGCGCGAAATACGCCTTTGAACGCAGTCAATGAAATGGAAAGTGGTAGTCCGACAGCCAGCTCGTCAGTCAGTCAACCAGCCAGCATGAATTAAACCACTCGTTCATTCATGTTGATGTTTTACATTCATACGTTCACTCACTCACACATTTTCACAGCCGCAAGAAGACGTCCAACAGTTTAACAATCTGTCAAATTGTTAGAAATACGAGTATGTATGTAAGTTCATTGAATTGTCAAAAGTGTCATGCGTTCATACTTGCAATAAAATCTTAACGTTTTGACAGTACCAAACCAAAGCAAGAAGCTTATTTTACCACTTGGAAAGCCATTTAATTTTTTTTCCATTTGCTAACCTTGATTTGAGCACGTCCTTGCATGCGGGTGTTTAAATATTTATATTCATTGAAGTTCATTCAGACATATACAGTTCTTTGTAATGCATTCACTATATGTACATACATATGTACATATGTATACATAGCTACATGTACGAGTATAATGCCAAAGAAAAATCTTAGAGTCAAGTCAGGATTCGAAAGGAGTTTATTCATATAACAAATCTGATATCCACAACCGAAAAACCAGATTTCGCCTATCAAGGGGTTTTCAACAAAAACTTAGTTTTCCAACAGCTGCATATTGAAAGTATGTACAAGAAAGTTTTCCAACATTTTACTTGTTGTAAATTGAGCAATTGTTTATATGCTGAATATGCTAAATTGTTGGTGTGCTATTTTCGAAAATTCTGCTCTAAATGCAGTTATAGTGTATGGATCACTTTATCGAGAGATACGTTATCCACTTTGGCGTAATATTGTTGATATGGATATCACTGTCAAAAGGACATAGCCACCGAAACACTGAATATTTTGCGAACCTAATTTTCCGCTCGCATAATTTCAGGAAATTCACAAGTTAATTGCCCACTGAGAAGTTTTAATACCACTGGAGCCAATCGAATTCATTACAGACCTAACACTAAAAATCCATGACGTGATGAACGAAATGGAGCCACAATTTTTACAAAATGTGATTGAAAATTTTGATAAAACAATCGACATCTGTATGCATCTGTATGCGTTTTTGTTGTGGATATCTGTCCGATATAATTTTTCATTTCTAATTCGTCTTACCTTATTCTTTGCAATACAATAACAATTTGAATAATTTTTAGAGAATACTATGGTTGAACTTTTTATATTTATTATTAGAGAAGATTTTTTCATTATTTTGGCTTGACTTCATTTAATTTAATTCCCGAATTCTATTTCTCAATAAATAGTGAGTTAAATAGATGATGTTTACAAGTAGATCTTGGACAATATACATTGCTGAAGACGCCCTTGGCAGGGTAGAAAATGCATTCCAGTGTGTCATTTGTCTAGAAAAATATAACTTTACAATGGGTATTCTTCGAGTTATTAATTATAAAATTAACTCAAGCCAAAATAATGAAAAAATCTTCTCTAATAATTTGAATAATTTTTATTCAAGTTCTTTGATTTTTAAAAACAAAGTTATGAATTATAATGAATTCTTTCAATATGACAAAATTTTAGTTGTAACCATTATCTGAGTGTTTCCAAAAATTAATCTACATATTTGAATAAATTTTATTATTGTACCAAATAGGGGCTGTCGTGGGTTCATAGGTTATCTTCATATCATAGGCTTCTTAAAACTTATTTTGATCATCACACGGACATAGATTAATCGTCGTTTCCTTCATATAAGGATCCAGAATATATATATTTTATAGGGTATAACTTATATCGTAAAAACTTAAGCATAATGACAAACTTGACATGAAGGTTGTAATAATATCAAAATGATTTCATTCTTTAAATGTCTTTAGTTGACTGCCTGGTTTCTTAACCTAAAGATGTGACGGTTTCTTTTCTTTATTCACATTAAATCTGTTTGAGTTTTCATATATTTTTTCGTGCTTCGCCATTGTTTGGCTTTTAAATTTTTAATTGGAAAAATTTTTTATTTCATATTTATTTACTTTCTTGCATAGACTCGTCTCTTACCATGTCCCTGGAGGCTGTTAAATTACAAAAAAGAGAGAAAAACATGGGTAGAGAGAGAGAGAAGTCTTGTGTGAATGTAAATGGATGTGTCTAAAGTTAAACATTTCTTTGTTTGTCTATTTGTTTGAATCATGTGTAAACTCCATTCAGTAGTTCGCTCGGTGGTGTCTTTCAGGATTGTGAGTTATTGCTCCTGTTTCAGTTTCTTTTTTATGTTCCTCTTTAGTATGTATGAATAGAAGACAACATTTTATCATGTAATACGTTGTGACACTTTAATTGTTTATTTACTTGCAACTCTCCCTGTTGGTTTTAGCTTGACTACGAAAGTATCAAGGATTGTAATGTAAAATCGTTGAAACGCCTGTCAGTTTGTTTAAATGCCTGCTCGTCTGCCTGTTGGTTTATTTGACAATGATAATGATGGATTCTTCATCATTTGTTTGATTAGGTTTTGCGGTTAGTAGTCAAAATAATTTTATTGTACTTAACACAATGGCTTTAAATTTAAAGTAAATTTAATAAAGTGAATTTAATGGAATGTACATAAATTAGGTCTTTCGATTTCGTACTTAAAGACTCTTATTAAATTTTAGTGATTGGTTCGAAATTTTACAAATATTTTAAATTTTTTCATGTTATCTTTAGCTGTGCCGAAACCTACCATCAATTTAGTTTTCCAACTCTTTTTTAATAATTATTGTGATTAAATTTATAATCCACAAATGAACACAAATGAACGTTGTAGTTTTATGTGTATTTGTAGCTTTAAATAACGATACTTTAAGGTACCGAGCGTTATTTATTATCATGAACTTTAATTCGTTATGTAACAAGCAACCAAAAAGTCCCAACCTCAACTGCTTACATCCAAATTATTTATCTAACCCTCTGGCCCACGATGTCGAACGATAACGTTCGCTTAGATAAGACTTAAGACACAAAATTTTTATCGTATCTATTTTTACTCAATCAAGCTTGTATATTCCACAATCAAGTTTGTGTCTTAAGTCTTATCTAAGCGAACGTTATCGTTCGACATCGTGGGCCAGGGGGTACGTATTTGAATACTGACAAAATTAGCTAATCCCTAAATCACCTAGTATTGTTTTAAAAAAATGTTTTATTATACGAGTATATACTACAAGTACAAATTTAAAACAAAATATATTGCATAATTCATATGTAACTTGAGCAAAATATAACTCATTAACAAAAACTAGGAAGATAAAGAACATAAAAACAAGTAAAAAAGTATAGTCGGTTAAGACTGACCTTTTACCCAGTATATGTCTGATACAGTTTTTCAGAAATGGGCGCTAAATGGAAGATATAACCTATTATGGACCGATCATCCAAAAATTTAGTGCCATGACTTCTGTGAATATAAATATTATGCGTGTTAACCTTTATCTCGATCTAAATACTTTTAAAAGATTTATGGAGGTTAAACTGAATTACGCAGAGGGTCTTATATGAAAGTTTCTACTAATTATGGACCGATCATCATAAAATTTAGTCGAGTGATTTTTGTATATATAAAACATATTCGAGTTGAATATTATTTGAGTACCGACATTTTTAAGAGATTTATGCTCTATAAAGGGATTTTCGGAAGTGGGCTTTATATGTATACTAGCTAAACCCTGTGTGCTTCGCTACCCCCTCGCAAAACGCGCAAAGATATACACATTAAATTTCTTATGTGCACCTTCCACACAGACCCCAATCACCCCTGAAAATTTCATTGAAATCGGGCAAACCGTCTAGGAGGAGTATGCAAACAGGAAGTTTTGCCACTTAATTTTATATATATAGATATACATATGAAATATATTTGTGTTTAATATTATTCTGATATTGATATTTAAGCGATTTTCGGAAGTGGGAGTTACGATCAATTATGCACCAATCTGCACAAAATTTAAATATCACTCATTTATGGCGAAATTTGTGTGGATACTTGCACAATTCAAATACTTATGATCGTTAACTGCCTATTACGGGAAGACATTTATATGTGGGCTAGGTGAAATAATGGACCGATTTCCATCAGTTTGAAGCCTATTCGTCCTTGGGGCGAAAAAAAAATATTATGTAAAAAATTTTATCGAAATATATTTAAAATTGCGACCTGTACTTTGTGCACAGCAAGCCAGCTAGACGGACGGTCACCGTTAAATCGACAAAGGAAGTGATTCCGACTTTAAGGTGGGTGTTGGACCAATATTTATGGGAGCTACAAACATCAGCGCAAATTCAGAGTACCCTCCCCACTATTGTGGAGTGGTATAATGACTGATTAAAGTATTAGTTGTAGAACTTTTTCCTAGAATATGTATGAGTTTGCTCCGTAAAGATTCCTTAGAACTAGTGACAATTTCTCACAAAAATAATTAATTAATGAAATGGTTGCAGAAATCTGCAACGTTTTGTTAGAACCAGTACAGAGCGGGACAATTTCAAACAAAAATCCTTGATCACAAATTCGTAATGAAAAGAGTACTAGATATACTTATACTCGTACATGGATTCCAGAACTAATACAGTTTCTCCGTTGATTTTTTATTTAGCTTTTATTTCTTACAAAGAATGGTTTCCATTTAACAGTGTTGAAAGAATGCTGGTGTTATTTAAATAATTACTTAAACTATTTTAAATATGTATTTATTTAAAACCCAATTAACCTTTTTCTCATACATTTTACATCAAAGCATACATTTTCTGCAAAAGTAAATATTTTGAAAAGTTATTTGCATAAATATTTATTATTCGAAGAAAAACAACTTAATCTTAGCCTAAGTATTATATTTTGTGTGCTATTAGAGAAAACTGAATATTAGTATTTGTATTCCAAGATCTTAATTAATTTCGTTTACATTACAAAATGAATAATTTGAGGTTCCTTCGAAAAAATAACATACATACATACTCGTACATACGAGTATATTTTCTAGTTAAACACACTTAAATAAATTGATACAAAAATCATTTTGTTATGTAAATAATTGAAAATGTTCTTACTTTTATTTGTACAATATCAAAACAAAATATTTCTTTCAACCCCCAAAACTGGCAATACTACGGGCAAATATTGAGAATTAAGAAAACATTAGTTCAAAACAGCAAACGCATACAAGACAATTTGAACTTTGAATAAAATAAAACCCACTAAATCCTCTGCACAAACAGATAATAAACTCATCACTGCAGCCATTTATTTTCCAAGTTGGTACAGGAGTTTCGTTGAGGAGTAGAGTGCTAAAGGTAGTTGAAATTATATGGATGTGGTGGAAGTGTTATTGCAGCAGCTGTCAAGTGGGTAGTTAGAACAAATTATTTGTTCAATTGCTGTTAAATGTTTGAAATTTTATTTACAACTTATTAAAATGTTTACCAAACAAGGTAAATATTTAATAAGATGCTGTAAAATAATGATACAATATAAAAATTAGACAAGTAATTGAAAAATAAGGGAAGATATCCAGCGGTAATTCTCTCTCTCTCTCTCGTTGCTTATTAATGTAGTAATTTTGGAAATATAATCGAAGGATGCACGAATATATGTATACATATATATTTCACAAGGTTAAATTTTCGCAAATAAACCGACACTTCATTAATAAGAATATTTTAGATAATCACGATAATAAACGCAAGCAATATTCTTAAAGATTTAGAAGTAACCGTCTAACTAACTTTAAACAAACACAAACAAATCAAGATAATTACATTTTATTATGAAACGAGCTCTGTTTCTTTGCATTAAAATAAAATTGTTAGAGTATCCTTTGGTAACTTTCTGCCTGGCACACTTGTTGTATATCGTGAACAAACGCTTTATCTGTTAGCATTTTTCCATAGAGACCAGTTTTATAGCATTTATAATATCACCAGAAGTTAGATAATGATTTTTTGAAGAAATCTTACGCCGTATATTTTTTTATCACTTGCAATTAATCAATACCAAATGAGTTTGAAATTGTTTAAAATTCCTATATAAAGTTATGTTAAAAATGTTGCCATAAGATATGTATATATGTACATATATCGAATTTTCGTTAAAGTAAGTTTGTGGTTAAGTTTTATTATTATTGAACAAATTTTAAAAATAGTACCATGGAGGTCTAAAAAGTACATTTTATTAATATAGTTGGTACGAAAACAAAAACCCATTTTCTATCACTGTGCTGTATTATAAGTTTGTGTGAAACCCATTTAGATTTACGAGTTCCAATTAGACACGCAAAACACAGAACCCAAAAAAAGCCATAGCAAGACTATTATAATATATAAGAACATCCGTAGAAACTTCAAAATACTTTTGGCAGTAGAAAAATTCGTGAAAGATGAACTCGAACAAAACTTCATAGCAGCTGATCTACAATGCTAATTTGAGCCCCTTTAATTTTTCATTTAAAGAATACTGCACTGCACGCTCACATTATTTATTGATTATTTACATCACAGAAGGGAAATAAAATAAACTGAAATCTAAGGGTACACTACGTTGTCTAACCAATTTACGAAATTAACCCACTTTATCTATGATCTTTTGAAAAAAACTGAAACAGTTCCATTACGTACCATGGCTGCATAGTTTCAAAGAATAAAAAACAACAACAACAACAATTTGCCATACTTACAAGTGTGTCACATACTGGGTTCATTAAAAGTATGAATGTGTGTGAGTTTAAATGAGTGGATGTGTTAAAAATTTCTTTACAGTCCGTTAGTTACTGCCCTTTAGGGTAATTTGTTTCAAGTGCTCAATTCGCTGCTTAAATTCCATTTATTTATTTCTTTATTTATTTACGTACCGCTTTAGCTTTTGTTGTTTTTTACTTTTTTGTTGTTGTTTGCTAGTGTTTTGTCGTATTTCTTTAAAGAAAGTTATCGCTAAAAACGATCTGCATTTCACGAGTAGTTTTTTTGTTTGTTTGATTGTTCCTTAAATAAATGTATTTTGTATGCGCATTTGAAACAATGATTAGATGGTATTTTTTTTACTGTTGTTGTTGTTGGTGTTTTTCAGTTTAAAGCCGTCTGAGGGACAGACTTGCTAAATACTTTTAAGTTGAAAACCCACCCGCTTTTGTACAAAATTTTCAACGCTTTTTTTTTCACTCCTGCCGGAATGACGTGATTTCAGGCAATTACTCAATGTGCGCTTTTTTTATTACGATCTACATTGTCTGCAGTTTTAAGTTTCTTAACAAATTAATCAAATTGAACAACTACACGTACGTACTACACTGTAAATAGACAATATAAATTTAGTGCAAGTTAAAGTTTAAAAGTTTTAATTTTTAGTTGCTGTTTTTGAAAAGTTATTTATGCCCAGCATACCATTTTAGGAGCGCTCCGAAAAAGGAGTCAGAAAAGAGTCCAACAAAAGAGCATTTTCGGAGCGCTCCGAAAAAAGGAGTCAGAAAAGAGTCCAACTAAAGAGCATTTTCGGAGCGAAAGAAAAATTTGCTTGTTACTGTCCTGAGTCTCAGTATGACTAAGAAATTCCACTTAATTATGTGTGTAGCAAAGCGTTGTTGTCTTGTTACTTGTGCTTTGAACAAAAAAAACAAGCTGTACCACACAAGAATGATAAAAACAGAGCCCAAGAAAAACCTCATAAAAGACTCTTTTCTGACATTATCTAAGAGCTCTTTAAGAGCCCAAAAAACCCTCATAAAGGACTCTTTTCTGACATTATCTAAGAGCTCTTTCTGACGGACCATTTTCGAACGTAATGACGCTCTTTTCTGAAGGTTTTCGGAGCAATTATGATTGTTTTTTGGGCTCATAAAGAGCGTTAACGCTCCGAAAAAGGTGTCAGAAAAGACTCTTTTTGGACTCATATGGCTTGCTGGGTGTATGTGTGAGGAAGGGGGAATATTTTGAAATCGCTTTTTAAAACACTGCTGTTACTAACAAGTATTTTTAATATAATAAAAATAATAAAATACATTTAAGATATGTAGTTGAAAGTGTGTTAAGGATTAGTCAAATATTTTTCTAATCAACTTAATGTCATACGAAATCATTCAAACAATTTTTTTTATAACCTCCAAAACGTCTCAAAAAAGGCAGCTGTATGGTTTTTCTTACATCACCACCCTCCAATTTGCCACCTTAAATATATTTTGTTAAATTGAAATCTGCTCTTTACACACTAAGCACGCGTTCTTTATTGTCCTTGAGCTAAAAATCTAAAGAAAACTCTTTGCACATGTTTATCTAATTGCTACACATGGTGATACACCTCCAAAAATTCAACCAAAATATGAAAATAATAGAGCACGATCCTTAAAGTAACTCACAATGTGTGTAAGTAACATAATGATCTTCATCTACAACATAACTACTATTTAAGATTTAATTATAAAAAAATCTTTATAAGAAATTTGCACAAAAAATTTTAAATGAAAGGAACAACCACTCTTCTTCAAACACAGACACATACTCGCTTATACTACATATGTATGTAGTATGATCCTTCCGGTTAGAATTGTCAATATCAGTATTAATGTAGCAGGACAAAAGCAGCACATCTAGTTAAACAGGAAGCAATGTGTATTTCTTGTACTGTGAATGTGAGTTGAGATACATACTACATTTGCAGATGAAGAGCACACGCCTTGACTTGATTTTCTTTCTTTCATAATAATTGGAATAGAGAGTAAAGTAAATTAAATTGTGTTATGTCTAAAAACCCACAATGCAGCTGTCAACCACCGCGAAATATTAAACAATAATTGCAGCATAATGCACATGCTCATGCTCGTACTTATAAACATAAACATGTTCTTAATAAATTACAATAGAAATATAAAGAAATCGACTTGAAGGAGTTGCCCTCAAGTCCTTAAAGATCATATAAATTTAAATGATCATTTGTGCTAAACTGATTTTTAAACATACACTCAACAAAAAATCTGTGAACTAGAGTAGAGAATAAAATATGTGTTTTTATTTTCAATAGTACTCGTAATATGAGTATGAAATGTTTAGAAATTGAAAAATTGATGTTGAAAAAATCAAATTAATACAAATTCAAATCAAGAAATCGAAATTAGTATTGAGAAGTTACAAATTTAAATTCTGAATATTAAAAATATACGAGTTGACGTTGAGAAATCGAATTTAATATAAAAAAAAAATAAAATGAAATCCATTTTACATGTTCAATATTTATCGCGTCAGTATTTATGTTATTTTTGTGCTGTGCGGGTCGTTTATCAATGTTGCGAGAAAACCAAAAGAAAGCCTGTTTAGCTATTTTGCTTGCTTTTGTCAATTGTTTTACTTTTCTTTGTTTAATTTTTTCCACTGCGTATTTTATATTATTTATTTTTTTATTTGTTACTTTTTACTGACGTATCATGATTTAATATCATGAAAATGCTACACGTTCAATATTTATCACGAGATCCACGATCCGCGATCTGGATTTCATATTTTAGGTCATTCTGCGTAATGGATCGCGATCCATCAATATTGCATGTTACACCTTCAATAAATATCGTGATACTAGAGCCCTAAGAGCTTTAGGATTTGATTTAAATATATAATAATAAATAATTATTATTTATTTATTTATCTTCGTTTGAGTCGATAAAACGATCTTTATACACTAGAGCCCCGACTTGCGTCTTCCCGATTTGCGTCATTTCGATTTGCGTCGCTTTTTAAAAACTGGAAAAATTCGATTTGTGTCGTTGCAATTTGAACTTGCGTCGGTTCGATTTGCATCGTTTTGGTTTCGATTTGAGTCGCTAAAAACGGTTAAACGGTTGACTGCATCATTGTGGATTACTATTTTATTTTATACTGAGCATAAACCGGCCGGCCGACCTGTACGTTAAGAAGTTTTCAAATTGCATGAAATAAATAATTTTTTTTTAAAAATTAACAAAAAATATTTTTGAAATGATTGAAGAAATAGCTATCTAAAGTCCATTGGACAATTTTTGCTAGGACCAATAGGTGAAAAGTTACACTCATTTTAAAAAAACCCTGTATGACCAAAATTTACCAAAATTTCCAATTTTGAACCCCTCTAACTCCGGCACTTCTAGACTGATAGAGCTGAAAATTTGTGTTTGGCCTACTATCCAATAGTACTAACCTTGGTACAAATTTCATCCAAATCCATTTTAAACATTGGGTCACTTGACGAGAAATTCACCATATACAAGTGTAGCTAAGAACAACTGTCCGCTTATGGTAAGAATTTAGTGCGTGATTTGCCAAAATAATTTAAGGACAAAAAAATGAGTCAAAGTAAAATGAAAGTAATAAGTTTGGAATTAAAATTGGCACCTACAACATTAAGAAAAATTTGCAACAGATACAGTGATAAAGTAAATCGATTAGAAATTAGAAATTGTTACACTAATCCAATCTAAACAAGATTCTAAAGCAATACATCCCCTATTAGTTAAGATGGAGTCCCTTCTTTCAATTTGGATACATGATCAAAATAAGCAAAGAATGCCAGTGATTTAATAAAAAATAAACTCTTTCTATTTACACCGACCTTAAGAAAAATACTGCATCTAGTAGTAACAGAAATTCTGCTGATTTCATAGCCAGGAATGGTTGGTTTAATTGCGGCATTCAAACGAGAGTCAGCCAGTGCAGATTCAGTAGCTGAAGAAAAGTTTAAGCTTGAGCTGAAAGCCATAATTGAAAAAGGAGAATATTCTGCTGAGCAGATTTTGAATGGCGATGGAAACAATTGCCGTCAAAAACTTACTTGTCAAAAAATGAGAAAGCATGCCCTGGATATAAAGCCGCGAATGATTGGCCGAAAAGCAGAAGGAGATTTTTCTTAAATAAAGTAAGACCATCGAATCAAATGGATATAAATAGGTACAAGTGTTGTTGATTTAGATTTATCATCTAAAGAGAGCTCAATGTAAACTAAATAAAATACAATTTTTAATGCATCTACCTTCTATGAAAATTAATTTGCAATCATCGCAAGGTAGCGCTTGCCATTTACAGTAACGATACTGCTTTTGTCGTCTGGCGGAAACAGCTGCGTTATTTTGCTCTGTCCGTACTCTACGTATGCCTGTTGATGGAATAATGTTCAATAATAATGTCAATTTGGTGCGAAATTTAGTCACAACCCAGCATACCATTCTAGGAGCACTCCGAAAAAGGAGTCAGAAAAGAGTCCAACAAAAGAGCATTTTCGGAGCGCTCCGAAAAAAGGAGTCAGAAAAGAGTCCAACTAAAGAGCATTTTCGGAGCGAAAGAAAAATTAGCTTGTTACTGTTCTGAGTCGGCACGCAGTATGACTCAGAAATTCCACTTAATTATGTGTGTATCAAAGCGTTGTTGTCCTGTTTTTTGTGTTTAAAAAAAAAAAAAAAAAAAAAAACATAGCTGTACCACACCAGAATAATAAAAACAAGATTACACAGAGCCCAAGAAAAACCTCATAAAAGACTCTTTTCTGGCATTATCTAAGAGCTCTTTAAGAGCCCAAAAAAAACCTCATAAAAGACTCTTTTCAGACATTATCTAAGAGCTCTTTCTGACGGTCCATTTTCGAATGTAATGACCCTCTTTTCTGAAGGTTTTCGGAGCAATTATGATTGTTTTTTGGGCTCATAAAGAGCGTTAACGCTCCGAAAAAGGTGCCAGAAAACACCCTTTTCGAACTCATAAGGCTTGCTGGGAAGATTCCGAATAGCCGCCTCAGATGGTCGAACAAAATGACCACAAAAACGATGCACTTTCTTAACCGAGCATGAATTTTGATAACATGTTATAGGAGAAAAGCTGAGCTGTCAAAAACAGTCTTGCCAAAAAGAAAGTTGCTTAAAAGAAAAAACTTAAAATTTACAGCAAAAAATTTTATTTTTTATTCTTTATTTATTAAAATTATTTATGTTTTCCCAAGGTTTAGCTGAACACCTCTTGAAAGTGGCTGGGCAATTGGAAGAGATTATTAAACTTTCTGAGCCAAAACCAAATCGTTTAGTTTTTGATACTAAGAACAATTTAACAAATAATATGAAAAGAATATTATTTATTGAATTATAAAGGAATTCCTACCAGTAGAGGAGAAAGGAGTTTACAAGTGTATGATTAGTTTGTATCTCGCCGAAACTAAGTATTTACGATGTTTTTAGAACCTTGCCATATTATTTATGACAATTGGAAGTATATTGCAATACACAGCTTTCTGCATCTACGAGTATATAAATACATACCTTAAGGAAAATTGGAATTGTAGGGAAAATTAGGAGAATAGCTAAGTGTTGTTTTGACGTAAACACCCAAATATTAACCCTTTCATGCCCACTGTTGCCTATAGGTAACATTCAAAAAATGTGTTTACAATTCCGTTATTTTTTAATTTTTTTTTTGGTTTAATTCTTAATATTACAAATGAGGATGGAGACAGCAGCACAATGATTTTGTAGAGAATAGTAAAATTAGACATGAAGAACCCAAAAAGCCGATTAAATATTTTACCTCATTATTTGACGACGATATAGTTCAAATGATTTGTGATTAGTCGAGCTTATATACATTACAAAAGGATGAAACTGAACAATAGTTTGAAGTCCACAAACAAGGAAACAGTCTTATCTCGCAAGTGAAGTCGCCCAGTATCACTTCCTTTAACGGAAGAAGCTAACTCGTCGCCTTCGCCAGCTGTATCATCAACATCCCCATCAAGTTCTTCTATAAGATTCGACCAAATTGGTCACTGGATTGAATAGAGAGTAAAAGGACGCTGCAGAATATGTAAGACAGGGATTTCTCGTTCTAAATGCTCCATATGTCATATATATTTGTGTTCAAATCCACAAAAGAATTGTTTCGTTTTATACCATACATAAAAAATATCAATAATAATAAAAAACTCTCTAATAATAATATGTCTTGTATTAAGAATTTACAAGTTTTGCCTTATTGGCAACATTTCATCACGGGTAAACTAAAATCCGTACGGCCCTGAAACTGATATAGATTTATATTTAGGACTAGACAATCTGGCATATATCGGGCATGAAAGGGTTAATATAGATTTCTCAATTTCAATTGGTTTTTTTAACTTAGTTTTTCGAAAACATTTTTATTTCTTAATATAACTACCTGAAACTTCAGTACACTTATCCACACACTTTGCTAGCAATTCTATCCCTTCCAAATAGAGGTTTACAACTGTAATTGCATCTTCATCTGAGGCAAAACGCTTGCCAGCTAAGAATTTTTTAAGATCTGGGAACAGATAAAAGTCACTGGGAGCTAAATCAGGAGAATAAAGTGGGTGGTAAAGCAACTCGTACTTTAATTCGTTGATTTTAGCCATTGTTAAAACCCTCTTGTGCGCTGGTGCGTTGTCTTGATGAACAATTATTTTTTTGTGTTGTAAGCCACAATTTTTACATTTAATTGATCCAAAATGTTGCAATATTACTCTGAATTTATTGTTTTACCCTTTTGCAGATAGTCAATCAATAAAATACCTTTGAGGTCCCAAAAAACCGTTGCCATAACCTTACCAGCCAATTGAATTGTTTTTGTCTTTTTTGGAACACTTCCTTCAGCTTCAGTCCATTGCTTGGATTGTTCTTTTGTGTTTGGAGTATAGTGGTGAATCCAGTTTGAGAAATTTTCATTATTTTGGTCGACTTTTAACAAATGCGGCACCCATCTTGCAAAAAGCTTTTTCATCTGTAGTTCTTCATGCAAAATTAAATGGACTCGATCATTTAAGATGCCCATGATATTATTTATTTCACGTACTTTTATTCTTAGAACACTTATAGTAATAGTCACCTAATTGCCCCTGGTGACATTTTTATGAGATTTAAAGCATTTAAACCCATCAGAATATTCACCTCAAAGACATTTCATTTATTTCGAGATATACAAAAAAATATAGTGTCAGTTTTCACTATGTAGACAGCAGAACCGGCATAAGCTTCGTCTAATATGTAGGATCTCTTCCAGACAGTCCGAGAGAACTTAATCACCGATAATCACTGCTTTCCGTACATGGCCCGTTTCCCTTGACCTGGACAAAGCTGACTCGTAAACTCGTCGATGGCTAGTAAGTGTACCTATAGAATATGTGCTTCTTTTGGCTTCGATAATTCCAAGTGATGGTCATATTTGAACCAAGTAACAATAATAACAATAATCATAACAGTAATAATTAGTTTAGAATGTGCAACAACAACAAATTTGATTCTTGGCCAAATATTTGACGCAAAAGACGTAACCACTAAATAAAATATATTTGAACTCGTTTAGTTATTAAAAAAGACTTTGTTTATTTAGGACAGAACACGATAAATATTTAGTTTGATTTTGCAAAACTCTTGTAAGAGTAAACAACGTTAAACAAGTTTGTGTTTACGCTTTTCTGAGTAAATATTTGCCAAGTGTAACCGTACCTTTACAAATAAAAATTCATAGTTATAAGTTTGTGTGACTCAAATTTTTAAATGTTAATTTTCTGAGTGTAGCTAACAAAAAAAAAAAAAAATCGCAAGTGCTTTTTACACATTTCAATGTTATCTATCGTCTTTCCCCTTTTACCTTAATACGACTGGCTGACAGTTTTCGTTTGCTGCTCAAAACACTATTGTTGTGATGCAAAAAGGACATGTGCTGGTAAATTCTTAAGAGACCCTTTTGAATAGGAGGCGTGGAGTTTTCTCAATTAACCAAAGGAACATTAAAAAGACAGTTGCTTAAATCTTTGCTACTACAGAAATACAAATAAATAAAACGGCGAACAAAGAAAAACTTCTTACTCTTCTTGTTTTGCAAGTTTTGATTTTGCTCCTACAATTCCTCACTTTTAGTTTCATTATAAAAACCGCTACCGGAAACGTGTGTTCCTTTTAGTTTGCATTGCTATTCTTGAGGGTTTGTTGACATCACAAAGTACTCGTACATCGTTTAAAAGTCGGCTGCACATGCTGATGAACAGGAGCAGGAACATTATGTTAATCTCTGCTTTACTTTCACGTTGTAATATAAAACTTTTTCTGTTGGCTTCTTTACTGGCTTTTGTTAAAGTGATGGATGGATTTATGGTTGATTGTTGGTTGTTTTTTTGTACATTTTGGCTCGTGTTCTATTTCCGGTTGATTATTTTAATTACACAAACTATAATGAAAAACCGTGAAATGAAAGCGAAATGCTTTTTTTTTTTTGTCGTATTGTTTATATTAAATGTGGTCCATGCATATGTTAGGTGTTTTAAAACCGAAAATCTTTTGTTTACATATTTTAAATGGTTTTAGCATGTCAGTTTTATAAGGATAAGTTTCCTGTCAGTTGTGTCAGACAACAAATGGAATGTACTGCTTACACAATAAAATGTTCTACATGTAAAAGAACAATACTTGGTTAAAAATAGTTAAGACTCGTGCCAATTTTATTTAATTTTAAAGGATTTTCTGATCTTATATATTTTATTAAAGTACTTTAATAAAGATCTAATTTATCATTGAAATCTGTCTTAGTTTGCATGTATGGAAAGAATGAAATATTATTTAGAATTATTTTTATGGGGATGTTTTAGGCAAACATCGATTACTGTAATTATTAAGGAGTTTCCTTCAGGATTATTGTACTTCAAAAGCCTTCATAGAAAAGATTTGTAATCGTTTCTTCTTGAGTTTGACCCAATGTAAATATTGGTTCAGAGTAGAAGAGGATTTAATAGATTTCTGTATGTGTTCACAAGTTCTTCTATGCTGCTCTTCTGAGGACTCACTATAGTTCTCAGAGCAAAATATTACTGGATGCTTTAAGCCTTCTTTGCAATGCTGATTTATCATCTCTTAGATTGTTTAAATATCAATTCCTTAGTCTTCGATTGCTATTAATAAATGTATTTGACCGCCTTGTAAGAGTTTGTTTTCCTTAATTCTTCTATATTCTGACAAACTTACGATTCAAAATCATTCATTTTCTTTATAAAATATCTCAGTTAATTATGTCTGGTAATAATTCTTACATTCTTGATTCGTATTTTATTTGATAAATCAATTTGTTTCTCACATTTCTAAATACAAAGTCATGTCCGGGAAAAATATCATCACATTCGGCGTCTGCTTCGGTTCATGTCAGTTTATCCGCAATAGAGCCACAAATTAATAATTTCAATACGAACTTAATTCACTAACATTATAATTATGAATTAAAAGATGTTATTCTTTAGATTCATTGAAAGCTTGAAGTTTTAATTGAATGAATTCCATCAGGAATTATGAATTAATGTTTATATTTATTCATAATAGAATTTATTCTGATTATTATTATTATTCATTCAATCTTTAAATGTTAAAATTTTTTGCACTTTAAATCTGATCCAAATTGAATAAAAATATTTTTTCTACCTATACAATCAATTAAAAGTATAATAAATACTTGATTCAGTAAAACTTTTGGAACGTTTGTCTAGTTTGTATGAAAATCACTCAAAAAATATTTAAAAACTGAGTCATTTTTATACAAATACATATTTTAGTTTTACCAGTTTTACTAAAAATAATTCTAAAAAACATTTTATAAAGAAATGGGTTTGAATTTAAGAAGAAAAAAATAGCCATGTAAAGGATTTGGATTAAATAAAGTCTGAAAGGTATACATTTAATACGTTTGAAGTACTAAAGGCATGCTCACACTTGGCAAATATTTGACGAAAAAGACGTAACCAGTAAATAAAATATATTTGAACTCGTTTTTTTATTAAAAAACACTTCGTTTATTTAGAACAGGACACAACAAATATTTAGTTTTATTTTATTTGATGCTGTTTGATTTTGCAAAACTCTTGTAAGAGTAAAGAACGTCAAACAAATTTGTGCTAAAACAAGTGGTTACGTTTCTTTTTCAGTAAATATTTGCCAAGTGTAACCGTACCTTAAGAAATGCAGACTTTGTAATAAATTGTAATACTGGAAAATCCTTTAATAAAATAAATAAGTGATTAATAATTAATTACTATAAACCTTAGATCCGCAATGTCCCCGTTTACACAGGGAAACATTTGGAAGCGAAACATTTTGTTTTTGTAGAGAGGGACGGGTGGGAAGAGAATATGAAATTTGTTTCCCGTGCTCGGATACATGCTTTGTGCTTGCGTTCTTATTGTGTACATTACCAAATCAAATACAGCAGAAATTAAAAAAAAACAACACTGCAATTAGATAAATGTCAAAAAAAAACAAATATAAACTGGAATGTTTCCGACAACAATGTTTTCCTGTATGACCGCGAAGGAAAATACAAAAGAGAATTCCAGATGTTTCCCTTCCAAATGTTTCCCTGTGTAAACGGTGACAATATCGTTAGTCCCAATTTAGACGACGCAATTCTTTCAGAAAAGTTGTTCTTGTACTTGTTACATAAGAATGAGAAAAAAACACGTATGTATATACAAATGTGTGTCTACTCTCACTCAAATAAAAGTATGAGTGATTTAAGTAATAAAATTGTGCTTTGTAAAAATCAAAGAAATATTAAGGAAATAATTTTATAAATTTTTCCAATAAGAATTGAGTCATCTAAATTGGGACTTTCCAGATCCAATGCGAGTTGTTTATTGAGAGCCTGTGATAACAGCTGACCACCTTAGAACTTATATTCATTCATGTGACAAATATTTTGATATCTCTTCTAAATATCGGTCTCGTAGATATAAGTTTTGTTACTTCAGCTATTGCATTACAGCGGCACTTCTGAAATAATATCATTTCTGATATCTTTTATTTAAAAATAGAGCAACAATAAAATAATCGAAAAACATGTAACTGTTTTGGTACATCGTACTCAATATACATAAATCACTTTGTTCCCACGTTTGTAGACTTTTTGACACATTTACAATATGTATGTACATACAATTACATATTTATATTTCCTGTTTGTGAAGAAAAATATCAGCCGTGAAAAAATGAACTTCCGGCTAATAAACCTTTAAAACACTATGATTAGAGAAATTATGATTTGTTAATAAAGGGTTGTTGCAAACACAAAAGTTGCACCTACAAAAATGTTAACAATTCATTACATTCATAAGGCTAATAATAGTTCTGAAACAGCAAATAACAAGTCAAACGCTAAAGTGTGCACTCAAACAACCCAACAACAAAATGAATTATTATTAACAATATTGCTTTGTGATAAAAAAAAAAATAAAGTTAACAAGTTGTATGAGAATGAAGTTAACATTTGTTTATGGCATCAAAACTAAATGCTGGTGCGTGTTTGTCTGGTTTATGATCGTCCTTAAAATGAGTGACTGTATGATACAAGCATGTATGTATGTATGTTTGCATGTATTTAGATGCAACCCCCTCGCGGTTAAGCCTATTATTTTTATGACATTGTTAGTCGTGTGACCACCCAAACCAACCTCTCTCTACTTCGCACCCAAATAAAAAAGACGAAAACGTTTAAAACTAGTAAACAACCCAATCATTGAAAGTGTAACCGTTTAATGTATAATTTTTTTGGTTTTTTTTTAACTTTTAATATTCATGTTTGTTGAACTTCCTTCTGTTTGTCGGTTTTGAGAAAAAAAACACACACATACACATACACAATTATAATTGTAACAAATTGAACGACGCTCTTAGTCACGCGTCTTAATTGGCCTTCTTCCTGTGTATTACACGTCCTTATTTCCCAATTCTAATAGACAAGGGGAGATTCTAACGATTCCTCTTTATTTATTTTGGGCTAATAGCTTTTGTATTATTATCTACTTGTTTTTCTGGTGTTTTATTTATTTATATTTGCTTGTTTGTCATATTTCTTACAATATTATGATTTATTGACTTTTACTTCATTTCCGGTTATTTTTTGCTATTTCAATGTAAGTGTTTGTATATTTGTATTATTATTACGACATTTTTATTTATTAAAGTGTCATAAACGTCCACTGCTTAGAAACTTTTCATACCAATATTGAGAGAAGGAAATGAAAATGTCTTGTAAACATGTTGAAAACATACTAAATATTAATATGAAAATTATTATATGCTGGTAGTGTAAGTACTTACAATAATACATATTTTTGTGTTAACAAGGATAATGTTTATAATTCAAGTTATGAAAAATAATGTATTTACATATTTGGAATCTTTATAGTAAGCTCAATGTTCTAACAGTGCTTTAGGTTAGAAAAGTTTCACACATTTCCGATACACTCATATGCCCATCTCGGTATGTTAAAGCATAAACAACCATATGCAGAAGCATAAAAAACCTTTATCGCTATGTAAAAACCCAAGCAGTAATTTGTCTTGGCCTTTGGACTGGTTTAGATAGCGGCCTATGGCAACCGCAGTAAATTCTAATCTGGGTTATGCTAATTCTCTAATCTATGTTTAAAGTAGTGGTGACACTTGGGTCAGTGCTCAGAAAATGTACGGAAACTGTGGCTTTCGTTACATGGGTGCTGGCAGCCACAATCGATAGCATCACATAGCGGGTACCTCCCTCTGCTGATCTGTAGTCCTTGGCACTTGATTGGTCGGTGCACTGATGCGATTGCTGCTTTGCTAATAATAGTGTTGGGTCCTGCTAATTGACTAAACTATGATGGTAGAGATTAGATAACCCAAACTCTTAAGCAAGCTGTTCGTACATTGATCAATCATACAAGTATGCTCTTTGCAAGACATGCTATTTAGTAAGTTCTTGCAGGACGCACAATGCGGTGGTGAGCAGAGTTTACGATAATCTATTTTAAGAACGTAGTTTCCTCAATGTAATTTTTTAGTAATTTAAATCGTAATTCCTAAGATGTTCCAGGTTTGGCATATTATCCATGCACAAATGTTCTTATCTAATTTGACTAAAAATTGCACAATGTAATGTTCCAGCTGTTCGTTCTCAAGTCGTATTGTCGCATATATATATTTGAGATAAATGAACCTTCAGATCTGTGTGTTAAATTAAATCATTAACGATTCTACTGGATGTTGGCTTATTCAAGTTCAGAATCATCTTTGTACTCTGTAGGTTTGGGTTTTGTTTATTCCTTTAGTGCATCCTTAAAGCTAGAGAAGGATGTGGTATTTACCACATTAACAGCATTCATATGTGACCCCATTCTTAATAGCTTGCCGTTTCCGTTAATGTCATGATGGCTTGGGACTTATAGGTATCTCGCCTCAAAACTTTCGTTATTACGTGATGAGTTTATTTCATTCTTACATTTTTAAACGTTCCGAGACTTGACATTATCGTTCCTTTGGGTGATTGATAGACTATATGATAGTGTGCCATCAGTAATCACATTTTTATTTTCTATAATAAATGCGATGTCTAGCAACTTCATGGGGACCTATACAGAGGTGTTAATCTTGGAGGCAAATTTAGAGATTAAAATATTCAAATTATCTACTCATTTAATTAAAGACTCTTTAAGGCATTTCACAATTGGGATCCGCTAATTGTTTCCTTTATAGGATCTAAGTATATGAATAAGCGTGAATTTAAAATAAACCAATACCATTCACGAATAAATCAATGAATCACCCTAACACCTTTAAAAGCCTCGTAGAATACGGAATAACAAAATGAGGGTGCTGTAGCTTAAATGGTTAGCGCATTTGATCATTAAGCATGAGTTGGTATTTGTAGCCCGGGTTCGATTCCCAGCCGGTGCCACTCAAATAATTTCTGATAATTATTAGTTTTCTATCATAACTTATATTTATCTCAGCGCCCTCCTTCTGTGGTATAGCTTTGAAACGCCACCGATGTAAAATAATTAAATAAAGGCTACAAAATCAAGCTTTAACATTAATGCGCCTACTCACCACTAGAGGCTCTGCAATTCTGCACTAAAAACAAACATAATTCGCAATTGCAGAGTTTTAAAAAAGATTTATTCTTTTACCACCTTTACTTCTCCAACCTATTTTCTTTTCCATATTAATTGCCTGAGTGTTACTTCTCTTTAAAAAAAAATGGAAGACAGGAAAGGATATCGAAAGAGTACATATTTTACAGCCACTATCAACTTGTTATGAGAACTTAGCTTCTAAGCTTAATAGCTGATCACTTAAGTAGCCTCGCTGCATGTGACCTATATATATGTATATGTATATGTATATGATCTGTTGGCAGGTTAACCTTGAACAAGAACTGACATTCGCTGTCAATGTAAATACTAATATACCTCCAGTATTTCCAATTGTTAACTTTCTAACCAGTGTTATGCTTGTAATTTAGAACATATTAAATCTGTTTCAGATCAGCTTTGAAAAAGAGATGGATAAGTAAGTCCTTTAATTAGCCATCACCACTTAGAATGCATCGATATCTTTTTGGTAAATGGCTTGTATTCCGAAATATACATTGTGATAATATCGTTGGAAGGAAAATTTGTGTGTTTTTTCTTACAGATTTTTCCCGCATTTTGCTCATAAATTATTTTTAAAACCAAAAAATAGGTTTACTAACAATTTGCAGATTAATAGCTATATCGGTTTGAAATATATTTCAGCCGTAGCTAAATGGAATTTAATCTCCTTCATACAGGTAGAACGAGGATTTTAGAAAAAATTATTCAGTAGAAAATAGACTAATACATTCCATGGAGATTATATAGTTCAAAAGCCAGCGACGTGCAAAAGGGTTACAAGTATTCCAAAGAAGATATTTTTAAAATGGGGCAAAAATAAAAAAGTTTTTACAATTTCTTTTGAGAAATTTTTAAATTTTAGATAATCAAAATTTAGACAAATTTAAGTACCCAGGTTGATACTATTCCAATTACAAAATATTTCAATTTAAATATGTATTAGCTAGTATGTATGTGAACTTCTGCATTAAATCTTTAAATAACAAAATTCTTATCAGATAAACCTAGAAAAATTCTATATGAAATAATCCAATTACTTTAGGAAATTAATAATACCACAAATAACTTTCTGTACATACATACATACATACATATGGAATGTATGTTTATAAGTGTTTATCTGCAACTAATTTCACTAATTGATATGTTTGTCAACACAACACAAGACAAGTGCGGCAAACGCCCAACACTAAACAACCAGCCAGCCACCCATTCATTCACTACTAAACAACATATAATTATCATTAAATACCATGTATGAATGGGATGGATGGAACACACACCCACCCAGCCAACAAATACGATGAGTAGAGTACATTGTAACCACAAAAACCAGAAGTTCTACAGAAACTGAAATCGTGTCATATTTTGACAAAAGATGGCAAAAAAAAAAAACAAAACAAAAAAGCCGTCAAAATCAAAAATATGAAAATGTCAGAATATGCAAAGAAAGCCAATTATAGAGGAAATAAACCCCCATACATTCATGAACTTATGAAATGTGTGCTTGTATTCATACATACTAGTATGTATAGATGTGACATTTTGCAAGATTGCTTACTGTGGGACACAAAAAGTAAATATTGATATACATATTGATTTTTTAAATTTTTTTTGAAGTGGTAAATTTTGAAAGTTTTATAACTACCATTTAAAGTTTGTTTAGGTTCCAATAAGGGACAGCATTTATTATATCTAAAGTGGTTCATTTAGATTCCTTTTGCTTATTTTATAATAGCCGAATACCTGGGGTGTCACTCTCTATTGCGATGCGAAAGCAAATTCGATGGGTAAGAGTATCAATTTGTACGCTTATCGCATCGAATATGCTTTCGCATCGCAATAGAGAGTAACCCCCCTGAATTCAACGAAATAAAAGCTAATATCACACATGTACGAAATCTGATCAAAAAATTTCTGATTCATATTTCTGTTATGTTGATACACATGTCTGTTATATATGTTGGTAATATCAAAAAGATTAGTCGTGTTTTGGTGTGCTCTAAGATTTTTTACTATTCGAAAAAATGGATCAAAGATGCTGTATTAAGTTTTGTGTAAAAAATGAAATTAAATGCGCAAGGACATTTGAAATGTTGACTGTGGCGTTTGGCGACTCTGTTATGATCAGAACACAATTTAATTATGGTATAACCGGTTTAAGGAAGGCCGAGATGTCAATGACGATGCTCGTCCTGGTCGCCCGAGTACGTTAACAATCGATGAAAAGCTTGAAGCAGTGAAGAAAATGATTTCGGATAATCGTCGAAGCACTATCAGAGAGGTTGCTGATGATGTTGGTATATCGTTCGGCTCATGCCAAGCAATTTTTACGGATGTTTTAGGCATAAAACGTGCGGCAGCGAAGATTTTTCCAAAATTGCTAAATTTTGAGCAACAACAACGCCGCATGGACAGCGCTCAGGAGCTGTTGAACATCGTCAACGACGATCCAGATTACCTCAAAATAGTCATAACTGGTGACAAATCATGGGTGTATGGCTATGACATTGAAACCAAAGCCCAATCATCACAATGGATACGTCCAGAAGAGCCAAGACCGAAAAAAGCACATCAAGTTCGGTCAAATGTGAAGGTTTTGTTCACTGTTTTCTTCGACTGCAATGGCGGGGTGCATCATGAATTCTTGCCACAAGGTCGTACGGGCAATAAGGAATACTACCTTGAAGTTATGCGCCGTTTGCGCGAAGCAATTCATCAGAAACGCACAGAATTGTATAAAAACCAATCATGGATTTTGCACCATGATAACGCACCAGCTCACACATCGATGCTTGTGCGTGAGTTTTTGGCCAAAAACAAAACCGTTATTCCACCGGACTTGGCCACCGTTGACTTGTTCCTCTTCCAAAAACTGAAGACATCGATGAAAAGAAAGCGTTTTGCTACAATTGAGGAGCTAAAAGAAAACTCGAAACAGGAGCTGTTGGTGATACCAAAAAGCGCGTTTCTGAAGTGTTTCGAGGATTGGAAAACACGCTGGCATAAGTGTATTATATCTGAGGGCGATTACTTTCGAGGGGGACAAGATAATAAATACTTTTTGAAAAAATTAAAAATAACGGTTATTTTTTGATCAGACCGCGTATATTGGTAATATTGATGTTTGGCTTGCTAAGATGACCACTGATATTCTTCCTCCATAATGATACTGCAGTCAGTGAGGAATTTTAAATTTTGTCTCTTGAAAAATTTATTATATCCAGTATATTCTTCTAGTATTTTTATTTATCAATGTCTACATTTAGTCTCGGAAAATCGTTTTTTCTTTGCAACGAGTCTTTTTAATATTTTCCATCTCGTTTCTAGATAGGAAATGTCCGATAGTGATTCAATTTGTCTTTATCTAGTCAGAGGATTTTCAAAATTATCTCTACAGCAGCCATGGGGGTGATTCTCATTGTCGCTGATAGGCTGAAAAGAGACACAATAGACGTTTTTCCCGCTTGGAGCTTAATGGAATTTTAGCTATTCCAACGTTTTTTGACCCACGTTGCAAATCCAAAGGATTTACTGACCAAAGTGCTTTAAAACAAGTAAAGGAGAAGCAATGTATCATACAAACAGTTTAGAAACTTCTGAAATTAATACACCTCAATAATAACAGTTCAATTTGAAATGAATTCGACAAAAAAACTGTTATAAAAATATCAACGTCTAAATGCATCATTGAACTAAATAACTTCAGCCATGAACAAATTTTGGACAGAAAAGGTGACCCTTTAGAGTGGTGGAAGGCACGGGAGACAATATACCCTGGGATATCAATAATTGCAAGGAAATTATTTACCTAAATTAATTAAAATTTTTTAAATATTATTTTTGTTTTGTTTTAACTTTATTGTATATAAAATGTATTAAATACATAAAAAAATATGTTACCTTTGTTAATACATGAATACATATGTATATGTTTTTTTGTTTCAATAAAAATGAATTTTAGCTTTTTACATATTTTTATTAAAAAAAATTGTTGAAAGTACTGAGTAGTATCGAGTACTCAATTGAAAAAGTATCGAGTAGTATTGAGTAGTCAAAAGTAACCACTTTTTACAACACTAATGTCCAGAGAATAGCTCCATTCTTGTTTACGGAATACCAAAAATTAATGACTGAGACACAAACTCTGTGCTGTAGGACGATACGATGTCAATATAAACTGAGGGATCAAATGCGGAATGAATATGTTTGGAATTTTATCAGGTGAACTTTGCATCTTGTTTTCTCTAAAACTGCTGATGCCATCGACAAGGCCGCAATGAGAAATCCTTTTGGATTCTCTCAGACTTTCTGATACTATCACCCTCATCTAAGTAGAGATTTACGAGTATGTCAACGAAATGACAGCGAGGAGAATCCAAGAATTAAATCTAAAACTGTTGATAATTAATATTAACGTCTTGTGAATGGGATTTACAGACCCAACTTAAAAAATATCTCGTCAAATTAATATGGGTTTCAGGACATTAGGACAAACGAGAAATTAATTCGCTTTGCGCATACTAGAATACCTAGGTGCATGTCTCCTTTAAAATGAATCACTATAATTAACATTGTATGTGTAATTTTTTTAATACCAGTTCGAGTTAGCGCAAAATTATATGACACTTCGCTGTCTAGAAATGCACCTATGGTATAGTTCCGATATGAAACTGATATAAACTTGTGTTTGAAATACGACAAAACCTCCCGAGAACAGTTCAATTAAACTTTTTTAGGATTTATGCAACATTTTTCGAAACTACCAGACTTTACACTTTTGTTCGACACTGTGATTATCCAAAATTAATATGGATAAATAATCAAAATAACACGGACGATTTGATAACATATGAGTCGGTTACGAATCAATTGAACAACAACAAAAATACCATATACTCGTAAATAAATATGTATTTACATGGAACAAATCAACCCACTAGGCAAGTGTGATTTCATTCGTAATTACAATTCACACGCATTTTTATTTCGAACATTACAAATACCTTGGTGTATGGAAAAAAATTCGATTTAGCAAAATGGGGGATGAACGGTTTTAGTTGTTGTTTGCCGTACAGCTTTTCTGTACTGCCAAGGATGAGAGTGAAATAAAATCCTTTAAATGGTTTCCTTTTTTTCTTACTGCTGCTGCTGCTGTTGTATTTACTTTTAAGAGCACTTAAAAGATACCAAACAAACTTTGTAAGTTGTATTTTTAGTCGGTTGTTGTTTTGTTTTGATTTTGTAAAGCAACAATAAAATCCTTATATAAAATGCCACACCTACAAAAAAGGAATGCAAAAATTAAGCTTAAGCATTTAACATTACATTATATGTATTAAAAAGAGCTTCTAAGGCTGCAATGCAAACATTTAAAGTAGAAAAGAGGAATGAATGAAACGTTAAAACTTTGTGGGCTTCTAATTTTTCCATGTAATTCTTTCGTTACAATTCCAAAAGAACCACAATAAAGACATCGCTGCTTAGCATTATGAGTTGTAAAGGAATTCATTGATGGAAAGCAGTAACTTCTGAATACGGAATATTTATTTATACTCGTATCATTAAATGGATTTCACACGTTTTAGATTCAGCTGATCACTTTTTGTTCAATTCTCTTTTGAATCTGCCATTTCGTTCACACGCGTATCTTCAATTTTCGTGCTCTTTAGTATCAAGTTTCTATTTTTTACGCAAATCAACATGCAAACAACTTCGCATAGAATAAGGCAGAAAAATAAAAAAAGAAGAAAACAAAAGGAAATAAGAAAACTGACTAGTGGCGTCAAATATTTTATTCTCTTTTTCCTCCTCACCCAAAAACACTTGATTAATCAGAATTGAAAAGTTTTTTGCAATTACTGTTGTACTGAGCTCTACTCCGATGGAATACATATCTATACTTGATATTTGCTTTATAATACTTCTGCTAAGTAAGCTTTAATATTAAAGGATTCAAGCGTCATTCTATAGAACAGTTATTTCTGTAGAAGGTTGGGCGGATTAAATTTATACAGAAATAACTGTGCCTCTGGTATAATATGATCTCCGTCCATGAAGTCAGAGAAGATTCGTTAACGGAAATAGGCTCTAATTCGGAAATTAACTTTCATTATAATCTATCATTATCACAAAGAATTATAATCTGATGAAGACACCAGGATAATATTCAATCATTCTACGAAACGATGTTTAATATATTGAAACAAAGAAGTTTATCCGAAGAATTGAAAAACTTTTTAAATAACAGTGATACTAAAACTGGGTCTGGAAAAATTCGCTAGAGTTATGAAGGGAACATAAGAAATGAAAACATCCACAAGGACTTGACAGTACCATTGGTAAAAGGTGAGAACAAGAGAGACTTTGAAAACAAATTATAGAACTATAAAACCATCAAAATGACAGCCGTTGGCCTATCAAAGAACTTATTATAGAGCAAATAGTTTTTATCTTAGTTTTAATCTTTTAATACTTTTAAAAAGGCCTGCAGAAAAAAGTTAAATTTCCAATTTCTTATGGTAGATATGGCCTGGGCAATATTGACTTCGAGGCCATCCGTAGATTTTTTTTAAAGAGAAGTAACACTCAGGCACTTAATATGACTATATATATATTGAAGAAGTAAAGGTGGTGAAAGAAGGAAGCTTTTTATATCACAACTCTGCAATTGCGCATTAGGTTTGTGCAGCATTACAGCGCCTCTGTTGGTGAGTAGGCGCATTAATGTTAAAGCTTGATTTTATAGCCTTTATTTAATTATTTTACTTCGGTGGCGTTTGAATGCTATACCACCGAAGAAGATTGTAATTATTGAACAATCATTGGTACATGCAGAATGTGTATATAGTTCTGCTGCAACCTCATGTCGTCCATATCAATTTGATACGAACGAATGGACGAATTTTTTTCTTGTAGTTCTCCTATAGTTTGTAGCTAACCTAAGCTAAGGTAGAGATAGCGTGAAACAACTTTAGGGTGATTTATTTAGACCTTTTTTTAATTCTAAATAAAACATTTAAAATAGAACTAGATGTATGGATTCTTTATTATTGCATTCAAATTCTGGCCACCATTATGCTGCTGGTTATCCATTCGCAAAGTATAAGTTTCGATTACTTCTTCCAGCATTGCCATCATTATCTCACGAATTACGACTTTGACTGCACATAACCAGTCATAAACATGGGAATGTTCTATCATACGATCTGGGCGCCTAGATCACAGGCCGGTAATGCAAAATTAGCTGCTCACCAAAATGATTTCTCAGTAAAGTCATTGTGTACATTAAACAGTTCTCACAGAACGCTGTTTTTCGTAATACAGCTGAATAATTTGGAGACGTAAAATATATAATTTGTATAATTTGGATGGCAATAAATCACTCATTGTTTAATGGCGTTTTCTTTTCTGGCAAAAATGTCACACGTTTTTCACATTTCGCACCTTTTTTAATTTTTTTGTGTTCTTTTCTGAAAAAAGGTCAACACTGCTAAAGTGTAGTGTGTTCTTTTCTATAAATGTCACACTATAAATTTAAAAAATGGTGCACTTTTCACACTTTGTATTTTTAGAAGGGGAGAATCGCACGATAAAACAGCTGACATTTGTTTTGTTTATGAATGTGTATTTGTGTTAAGAAACAAAAAAAATATACAAAATGGAAAATATTACTACTTTTTTATGTGCTAAACAAATTTTGGATGACTTGTTGGATTCATCTTCATCATCTGATGATGATAAAATATTTAATATGATGAGTGAGTGAAAGGCTTTGTAAAGAACGTAATTAACACTGGTTTACAGCCAAAAAATACCAAGAACGCCACTTGTCTAGATAAGTTAATTGGGACCTCCTGAACACGAAAAACGCTGTAATTTTTTTTTTCTAAGTACCGTTTTTTAGATAACGGTACTTTTGTGTTTTTCGGTGTATGGTCCCATTCAAGCCCTTGTGGAGCCTAACCGAAGAGCCCGATCGAGATGAATGGCATATCATTGGAAAGGTAATCGAATGCCTTTTCCGCCGATATGCTGCAAATTTCTATCTGATAAAAAATAGCTGAGTTATGGCACCTCAAAGTTCGAAATTTGCCTATTTTTTACGTTTTTCTCAAAATTTTTCTTTTTATTTAATTTTTTTTCTACGTCGCAGTTAATATCTGGAATGTTTTATTTTTTATCCAAATAGTTTATTTAATTACCAACATTTTAAGCGTAATTTGAAAAAAATCGGATTAAAAATATAGTTTTTATTAAGGATTTTGTGGAACGACAATATTTTCATCTTCATTGCTTACACACTATATTCGGCGTCCATCAGTTTTGCAATTTGGGAATTTACGTTTGGGAATTTACATTGAAACGACAATAAAAAAATAAAATTTGTTTTGGTTTTCAATACACGTTCCCGGAATTACATTTTAATTTTAAAAACAGATGTGTTCAATCGATCCCAACGAATTTTGTTATGTTTGTAGTGTTCTTGTGGAAAAGAAATCACAATATTTGATGCGAAAAATTAATACGAACAATTTATCTGAAGCGTATAAGAATTATTTCGGGTTTCGACCTGCGTCTCTCGACAAACCGTGGACACCGAATAGTGCATGTAACAACTGCCGGACAATATTAAATAAAATTGGTAAGGGTCAAGAGTGTTTCTTCACATTTTGAAAACCAATGATATGGAGAAACCAGATCAACCATACAACAGATTGCTATTTCTGTTTAACGGAAAAGGCTATCGGACGTAGAATTGAACCAGTTTATCCAGTTGTTAGCTCGGTGAAGCTACCAGTGCCGCACTCAGTATCGTGCCCCAAACCGCAGCTGATTGTAGCGGGCCCCACAGAAATACGAATAATAACAATACAAAATGATTCATCAGATGAGGGCAGTGAATTAGAAATGCAATCAAATAAGAAACTACATTTACTTACTCAGGCCGAGCTCAATGATTTGTGCCGAGATTTGTATTTGACGAAATCGAAATCTGAATTACTTGCATCACAATTACAAGAGTATGAATATTGTGCTCTTGAGACACGTGTTACATATTACCGTGATCGCAGCAAACAACTTGCACTTTTCTTCGCAAAAACGGCAAACTTTTGTTTTTGTGCCAACATATGCGGTCTTTTCAATGCTCTCCAACAAAATTATGACCCAAAGGAATGGCGTCTTTTTATGGATGGAGGAAAGGACAGTTTGAATGCAGTCTTGCTTCATAAAGGGAACACGAAACCATCAATTCCAATCGGATATGGAAAATACATAAAGGAAAGATATGAAACAATAAAAGAACTTCTCGATCTCATACATTATGACCAACATCAATGGAAAGTTTGCTCTGATTTTAAATTAGTTGCCATACTATCTGGATTGCAAGGGGGCAATACGAAGTTTCCCTGTTTTCTATGTCTATGGGACAGCCGTGACCGTCAGAATCACTACACCCGAAAAGTGTGGCCCGAGCGAAGTGAACGTACGCAAGGAGTGTACAATATCAAAAATGACCCACTCATTCCTCTGGAGAAGATAATACTTCCTCCATTACATATTAAGCTTGGGTTATTTACAAATATTGTGAAAACGTTGCCAAAAGACAGTCTTGCCATGATTTACCTTAAACAAAAATTTCCGAGAGCCACAGCGAGCAAAATTGAAGCTGGTATATTTGATGGACCTCAAATTCGGGCTCTGTACGGTGACCAAGCATTTAATGAGTGTTATGGTCCAGCTCATTTGGAGGCATGGGAAGCATTCCAGGACATCGTTCACAACTTTTTGGGAAACTACAGAAGTCCTGATTACGCAGAGAAGATCGATACATTACTGCAAAAATTCAATGCCATTGGTAAGCGTTGAGGGAAAACATGTATATCAAAAAGGCCGTTATGATTTAAAATTTATTCTTTTTAACCTTTAGGTTCAAATATGACACCTAAATTACACTTCTTATTCAGTCATTTGGATATTTTCCCCACCAACTTGGGCTCCGAAAGTGATGAACAAGGTGAAAGATTTCACCAAGAAATGGAAAAAATCGAGAGACGTTACAAAGGCTGGTGGGACGAACAAATGATGGCGAACTATAATTGGTTCCTCATTCGCGAAGATCCATCCGAAAAAAACGTAAGAGTTCAAGTCGCTCGCCATTTTAATTTAAATTTTTTGAATTTACGCCGAATATAGTGTGTAAGCAATAAAGATGAAAATATTGTCGTTCCACAAAATCCTTAATAAAAACTATGTTTTTCATCCGATTTTTTTCAAATTACGCTTAAAATGTTGGTAATTAAATAAACTATTTGGATAAAAAATAAAACATTCCAGATATTAACTGTAACGTAGAAAAAAAATTAAATAAAAAAGAAAAATTTTGAAAAAAACGTAAAAAATAGGCAAATTTCGAACTTTGAGGTGCCATAACTCAGCTATTTCTTATCAGATAGAAATTTGCAGCATATCGGCGGAAAAGGCATTCGATTACCTTTCCAACGATATGCCATTCATCTCGATCGGGCTCTTCGGTTGGGCTCCACAAGGGCTTGAATGGGACCATACACCGAAAAACACAAAAGTACCGTTATCTAAAAAACGGTACTTAGAAAAAAAAATTACAGCGTTTTTCGTGTTCAGGAGGTCCCAATTAACTTATCTAGGTAAGTGGCGTTCTTGGTATTTTTCCAAATTAAAAATTTGTAAACCAGTGTAATGAATACTCTGAAGTTGATGTATGTCAATATCTCCTACTTCTTATATATGTTTTATATATAGTTTATATATATAATTTTTATAGTTTAAGAAGAATTTGCGTATTAGTCGGGAAGGTGCCATTGGTATTTTTGATAAATATTTATTGTCTTATTTCAAGCGATCTTACCAGGGAGCTAGCTGCTTCTTCTTTTTTAACAAAAAAACAAAAACAGATGTACATGAAAATAAAGTGCTACACTGTTGTAATTTTATGTTCTATTTTGACCATTAAAAATGCGACATATTTAAAATGTGGGGTAAACATTATAAAAATGTACATAATAAAGGTGTAACATTTTATTTCAGAGAAGAAAACACCATAAGACATACTTTAGATTTTTTTTGACCAGATAAAGCAATAAGGTATAATCAGAAATATACTTTTGAGTTTAGGTCTTTTTAAAATTGTATTAGGATAATGTGTTTGTATACATATGTATTATAATCTCTCGTTGTATAGTAATGAGTTCAAATGTTAAATTGTGGCAGTTCACTACATGCAGAGAAAGAACATGGTTGCGGTAAACATAATCTAAGAGCAACATATCATGATAAGATTTATGATTGTAGTCAAAACATATTATGATGAATATTAATGCCATGAAATATCATATTATGATCAATTATCATCGTAATATTTCATCTTAATATTTTCTTGTTAATCATAATTTTGTATTATAACATCATATTATAAACTAATATAATTATAAATTTGTCATACATGATCCAAGATAACCATATTATAGTTTTAATATAAGAAGACACACAAAATACCGGTTAAAAAAGAATTCAAATTTTACAGCACTGAAGTTAAGCTGAACATTTAGCAGAAGCTGTAGAAATGTCATCGACAAACAAACGAACGGATTAAAATCCACAAACGCGTGTTTGTCACGCAAAAAGATGACAATTGCTTGTTGTCGTTGTTGTTTTAAATTGTGTTGAGTGAATGTGTGTAAAGTAAAAGGAAAACTTTGTAATGCTTTTCAACATTACGCCCGACTGCCTGTCAAACAGTCAGTCAGTCTGTTTATTGCTGTAAAATTTAAAGAAACACCCTTTTAATTGCTTCATGATTTTAGTGGTTTATTGAAGGCACATTAAAGCCACAAAGGAAAACAACAACACCAGAAAGGGGTAGTAGGTAGGTAACACACTCGTAATACTCGTATGTTTTTTTAACTTGGAATGAGTATTCCCATAAGAAGTAATTTATTAAAGACAATTTTTAAAATTTTACTACCACCTTCACACACAAAAAAAAAAAAATACTTAAAACTGTTTTGCAATTGACAGGTTCCACATAATAATTATGGTTATTACGGTAGTAAAGACAGTATATTTCATATTTTTACAAATATTTTCATATACAATTTAAAAACGTTTTCATAAGTTTCATTTAAGAAAAGGGTGGCGCAAAGCCTTTTAATTCGTTTGCAAAATTTTTTCTCACAAAAGATTAAATTGTCATTTTTGAAAGTTGCTGCTGTTAAATTCATTATTATGTCATTTACCGTCAGAGATTTAATTTATGTATTTGTGCCACCAGTTAGCGAACGTATGTTTTCGTTTATCTTTAAATCGGATTAAAATCAATTAGATCTGGTTATTTAACAATTTATTTGGGTGCTGAAATAACATGATTGACATTAATGTTAAAAAAATCATCAGACATGATATAATGTTGATAATTTTTGATAATTGAGAATGGTGAAATTCCAAGTTTTTAAAGGTATAACAACTTGGAATACGAGTATCTATATGTATAATCGTAACTTGTTTACTTAATCACGCCTCAGCATACTGCAGTAAAAATTGTTTAAATGTAAAATTAATTCCATCGATTTTTGATGTTTTTGATATACAAATATAGTGGCTCACAGCTTATGCAGTGATTTTTTTTGTTTTTAAAGCTCAATTCAAAGAACACTAACAGGAATTTAAAAAAGAAAAAAATGTTCTTATAGTCTAAAGGTACGGTCACATTTGGCAAATATTTATATTTGTGCGTAACAACTTGTTTTAGGACAAATTTGTTTGATGATGAGATTTGCAAGATCAAACAGCATCAAATAAATTAAAACTAAATATTTGTTGTGCTTTGGCCTAAATAAGAAAACTTTTTTATAAATAAATAAACGAGTTTAAATATATGTACGTTATTTAGTGGTTACGTCTTTTTCGGCAAATATTTACCAAACAAAAAACGTTTATTGCAAAAATGTACTTTTTAATATATTAAAACTAAAAAACAAAAAAATGCTTGTTTTTTCACGTCACAGCTTATTTCATGCACTTTCTAAAACTTAAAATGAAAACTGGCAATTACACGATTTATTATTTGCTGTGATAGACCTTATTATCTATAATAGATTTAAGATGATTTGTTATAGATGCGACCAGTTTTTGTGTAATACTCGGCGAACTATTTGACCAGTAACGCTTTTTTTAAATCGTTTGTGTTAAACATTTTGTGTGTTCTTAGCGACGTTTGCACAATACCTGATTTGTACTCTGTTGTACTCGGTTGGGTCTAGCAAGACACGACTTTTTTTGTACACACATATTAGCTACAGTATGTTGTATACGACATTAAATCTGGCGAGTGGTGTGGTCTTTTAAAACGGGGTCCCTTCGACTCTACTTAAGTGTTCGCACATAGTGAACTACCACCTAAACCAACCAAAACTTTATATCGTTATCCTGGTAAAATCAAAAATCTAATCTTATACTCTGGTTCTCTGCGCTTTCCAACAAATTGTCCTTCAGAATCTAAAGTTACTTAACCTTGTCCATGGTTGTTTCAACAAATGTTAAATTCCCAGTACCAACAGCTGACATACAGAGTCAAACCATGACACTGCCACCACCATGCTTCACTGTTGCCTTTAGGTTTTCTTTGTTAAGTTCACCAAACATAAGACATGCAATATGAAATCGTTTCAGTCAATAAAAATGTGTTTTATTTAAAAATATTAATGAAAATCGACCGAGATGCATCAAGTGTCCTGAAAATCCTTGAAGGATATACAAATTAAACAACCTAATCATTGATTATATTTGTTAGGGTTTTTCGACTGCAGTATTTATATTTTAAATTTATCATTGTCTTGCAAAAATATTGCAATTTTGTTTAAAGACTTTCTTTGGCTCAAATCCAATATTTATACCCTACACCACAATAGTGGGGAGGGTATATTGGATTTCTGCTGATGTTTGTACCGCCCAAAAATATTTGTCCAACACCCAACTTAAAGTATACCGATCGACTCAGAATCACTTCCTGAGTCGATTTAACGATGTCCGTCCTCCGTCCGTCTGGCTGGCTGTCTATGTAAAGCTTGTGCGCAAAGTACAGGTCGCAAATTTAAAGATATTTCAACTAAATTTGGTACGTAAAACTTTTTTCGGCTCAAGGACGGATGGGATTTAATCTGGTAGAAATTGGTTTATTATTTCACCTGGCCCCCATACAAATGTCCTCCCGAAATAGGAGTTTAACGATCATAGATATTTGAATTATGCAAGTGTCACAACAAATTTCACCAAAAATGAGTAGTAAATCAAGCCAAATCACATCCACAAATTTGGTGAAGATCGGTATATAATTACTCTTAGCTCCCATATAAGGCACACTTCCGAAATTCACTTTAAAGACAATCAGGTCTATTCGGGAAGTTACTTTCACCACAAATACACGTTTCATTCACTTTTTGTTATTCTAAAATATGTTAGCGATGTGAGCACCAGAAAACAAACAGAAAAGCATATGTTTTTGTTCAATTTGTATGCGTTCTAAAATACTTGTTCACCACACATCTACATAATCTTCGTTCGACGCTTGATTTAGCGCGTAAAAATAAAATACCTGCATAACTGAAAAATAAATAACAAGCATATGCTTCAAATGTAAGTAAATATATGTATGTGTGTACATGTATAATAAACATACAATGAAAGTTAATTTCTTTGTCCAGGTCTAAAAAACAAACATCAACGCAACAGTTCAGATCCTGTTCATCAATTTTGATAACTATCCATTTGTGGCATAATTTCTCTTCGATTGCAACTAATACTTTAGACAGAAGTTTTAAAAAAGTTGACTGGGAAATATTAAGATGCCATGTTGGCAATTTCCTTCAGCGAAGAAACGAAGGGCTGCTGCCAGCTTGTCAACAGGCCTTAACCATCCAAGCCGTGATTGCTGTTAGATTTTGTCTTCCAATTCAGATAAAATATATTTAAATGTCTCTTTGTTGATTCTAAAATTTTTTCTTAATAATTCTTTTGGTATTAGAAGAGGTGATTTTTAATTTGTAATAAACATATTATTATTTATTAAATTTGTAATTACTTTTCTTAAATTTTTAATTACTACTCTAAGATTTTCAGGTTGTGCATTAATTTAAAATTAATTAGACAGCTGTTTTCAATGCTTATGTTTTTCATAAGAGATTACAAAAAATCGATTACTGCAAACGATAATTCTTCACTCGTATTTTAGAATATGTCGAAGACGAAATGTTGAAAGTGAACGTTCGACGACAAAGAAGTGAAGCGCGTATTCCCGAATAGAGCTGAAGAACTCTCTTAAAAATGTTGGTATTCTAATAATCTTCAACTCGAATATGTTTATTACATACAACAATCACTCGTCCAAATTTTATGTTGATCGTCCATAATTAGTCGTAGCTCCCATATAAAGCCCACTAAAAATGTTGGTATCCAAATAAAAATTCAACAAAAATATGTTTCATATATACAGAAATGAGGACACCTAATTTTATAATGTTCGGTCCATAATTAGTCAAAGCTCCCATATAAGACCCTCTCCGTAATTCACTTCAAACTCCATAAATCTGTTAAAAGTCTTTATATCGACATAAAGTAGTACATACATAATATTTATAATCACGAAAGTCATGGCACTAAATTTGTGGATTACCGGTTCAGAATAGGTCATATCTCCCATATAGCGCCCGTTTCTGAAAAACTGTTTTCTAGGTGTAGGGTATTATATGGTCGTGATTGACCGACTATATTTTCTTACTTGTTTTTCTTTGGTTTAACACATTATTAATGTTAAAGAAAAGGCCATATATTTCATTTTCGTAGATATATAGTTGACCATTAGTAATAAAGGAATTGATTATCGCTAACGAGTGCAAATGCTGTCAAATTCTAGATCTAAAATATGTAAATTTTACTTTTTCTATTTTAAATTCTTGTGCCAATTGGCATTATTCTCTGCAATTATAACTTACTGTCTATTTTTCTCAGATATTAAACAATAATAAACAACGCCTACATAATAAAGACCCTTAATTTTTACCTTCGTCAATGAAATTTTATTTAAAGGCAACCGCAAATTGGTGGCTTATATTTATGCTAATCTTAAATTTTACATAATAAAGAGATAAAGAGATCGTAAGATCAACAAAAATCTTGACAGCTGCGGTAAACCAAAACAACAGCAAAAAGGAAAATAAATTAAATCTCTCAATAATCAGATCAATGAAAAGGCGGCAAAAGATCTAAAATGAATGAATGAATGTTTATTAGTTGAGTCGAGCTGAGTTGATGCAATTACAACTGGCAGTGGCAAATAACACAACAATTCCATTAAAAAGGTGCAATTCTAGGAAAACAGCGATTACGTATGAATGTAAACGACAGACGGGAAAACTAACAGATACATACATAGATACAAAATCTAAAGATGAAAATTACACAAAAATCTAGAAAACCATTCAAACAAATTACACAATTGCATGCAAGAGGATTTCAACTAGAAACATGAAATAAAGATTTAGCATTTCTTTCAAAAGGCTGTGAGTTTTTGAAATTGAAAAAAACTTAAATGTTTTTGTTTTTGTATTTGTGTGTGTGCGTTGTTAGTTTTTTTTGGCAAATTTTATGCAGGCGTAGTAAGTCTACATAATTTTCAAAATGAACTTAAAACTCTGTAATCGTACTAATCACTGCTTTTAAATAAATGTTGCAGAATGTTTAATCTTTTTAATAACTCCGATTTTGTAAGATCTACACAGACCAGGGCAGCTGAGCTGAGTTTTCTATGTGAGTGTGTTATTGCACCTCAAAGAATGGAAAATGTAACAAAAGAAATACATAGTACATAATTACTAAAGATTTTCACTAATTTGTAAAGTGAATAATTGCTAATTTCCCTCTATTAGCCGCCCAAAACTACTTTACTTGACCAAAACAATTGTAATCCCTTAGTCGCAATATTTGAAAAGAAAAAAAAAAACTGAAAACAGAAAACTGAAAACTAAAACACACACATAACATGCAAAGAGAACTAAACTCATCATCCTCAATGTCCTAAATAACCCCTGATACAAGAGCAGAAAAACATTTTCGAACAATAACTGTGATTTAGTTGTTCGCATTGTTCGAAATCGAGTTCGTTCGTTTGTTTGTTCGTGGGATTTGTTTTGGGATGGGTATTGTCAAAACATTTCACTTGTTCAACATGTGAAAAACAAAATAAATTTCTTTATTTCTTTGGTGTCCATGTACACAAACAGCGACCATTCATCCAACCATCCATAATATCTATTGTTGAACAGGAAACAAGTAGCTGTTAGTGTGTAAGTAGGGATATGGCTACTGTTTGTAAATGTGCGCCTGCGCACACCACACACTCGCTTACATTTTCATTTACGTTTAAGTATTTATAGTTTTGCTACAAATATTTTCCCATTTGTGTGGCAAATGTGTACAAATATATTTTTCATGTTTCAATCATAATTATTGCAAATATGTGAAAATATTTTTAGGGTTTATTTCATATTTAGGGTTATTAACATGAAAAGAGTTAAAGGATTATCAAAAAATCTACTTGTTTCCTCACATCTCCTCATGCGTCTGCGGCTAAAGAGTTTGCTTTGCAAATATGTATGAATATATTGAAAGGATTCTTGTTTCCATTGATTTAAAAGTATTAAATTGACCTAGTTATGCATACAACAAGGACCACAGCAAACAAAAATAAAATAAACATGAGGGTTGTTAATCCTTCAAAATAACAATAATAATTCCAAATGAATGATTAATTGTTTTAAAAATTGCACAAGTGTTCAAATAAATTTTTAGCTAAATTGAACGATTTGAAATAAAAGAGCAGGACGAACTGGAGTTTTTATTATCTTTTTTCAATAGGAAAATGCTTCTTGAAAGAAATTCTTTAAAAACATAAGAACGATCCTTATCTAAAGGAGGATCCTTTCCACAACTCCGGTTGGACAAGATTTATGATTTACTGCATCAACTTCACTCAGATAGATTTAAACCTTTTTGGCAGGAAATTTGCCTGGTTCCGAAGGAACTGCAAACAGTAACAGATCTTATAGATCAATAACTATTCATTCTGTCTTTGCTTAAAACTTGCATCTGTTATTTAGATGAAACGACTTCATATGGATGTATTTCAAGCTGATAAGCATATAACCGAATCTTTTGAAAACACTGGAAAGAACGAAGACTCACATCAGCACGTATGTAAAAGTCAACGCAGGAGCTCTCAACGCTGTTATGCTTCTTGGTATCTTGGCAATAAATTATTGTAACTTATAGATTGTAATTATGCTGTTTACCTATATTACTGCGACGATATTGCGGTATACAGTCTGAGTAATATGTCTTCCCAATATAGGAAACATTCCAAAAAGTTATTTGTTTTTCCAATATTTTTTTTTAAAATGAATTAAATTATAATTAAATGAGAATTTTTCCTCCAGCGAGTATTAAACAATTTTTAAAAATTTTTATTCGAAGTAAAAACTTCAAGTCAAATATATAATTTGTTTTGAAAAAATAAATAATAGTGCATGGTGTAACTATACAAGGTGAGTGTAAATCGACAACAAATACAATACAAAACAGAAACAACAACTTTTGACATAAGTAAATTGTAAACAAAGTCAGTCAGCTGGGCTACTGCACTCACCTTGTATAGTTGCACCATGTAATAGTGTATAATTGTTTTCAAAACAAATTATATATTTGACTTGAAGTTTTTACTTCGAATAAAATTTTTTTAAAAATTAAATTATAATTGAAAAATGGGTACTTGGTATTTGAAATGTTTGAAATAAAAACACGACCAAATGGCTTAGATTCAATTTTACAAGTGTTTAGTTATTTTATGTATTATGTACAAGAAAAGCCGCCTACTTTTTCTTAAGATTATTTTTTTTGCAAAAACGTTACACTTAACATTGTAAGTTCTAAAGGTTTACCACTTATATATATTAATTCTTATAATTAGGGTGTATTATAAAATTAATTTATTATTATTATTATTATTATTGTTATTATTAAAAAACTAGTAAAAAAGTATAGTCGGTCAAGCCCGACCATATAATACCCTACACCAAGTATATGTATAAAAGAGTTTTTCAGAAATGGGTGCTATATGGGAGATATAACCTATTGTGGACCGATCATCCAAAAATTTAGTGCCATGACTTCCGTGATTATAAGTATTATGTATGTTCTACTTTATGTCGATATAAATACTTTTAAAAGATTTATGGAGCTTTAATTGAGTTACGGAGAGGGTCTTATATGGGAGTTTCGACTAATTATGGACCAAACATTATAAAATTAGGTGACATCATTTCTGTATATGTGACCGGAGTAAGAAAAGGTGGCTTCTGATTCAAAATCCACGTTAAAAATAATATACAAGGTGGCGCAAAAGTAATCCTCCTATCAGAAAATGCTATAAATTTTGCGATGCCCCTAATGTCAGTTCTGTTTTGACATTTGTGTAGTAAACACATGCGAAATACACGTTAATAAACAATGTTACGCTACACTGCTCCAGAACGCAGAATATTGCTGACTATTTATTTGACCAATAATCGGTCGGTGACAGACAAAAAACATCGGAAGTTTACTTTTGCGCCACCTTGTATATCTTAAATATACCGTTATTATGTTAAAATTCGACGTTAAATATCCTCATATGCATAAAAATCACGGTACCAAAATTTAAGAAGATCGGCCCATAATTTGTCATATCTGCCATATAAGAACAATTTCCGAAAAACAATTTAACCCACAAAAATGTATAATAAATATCTTTATCGAACCAACTTTTATATAAATCAGTAATTTTAATCCAGAAATCATACTAATATTGGTTATACGCCAATTATGCTACTGGATTTTGGAGCTGTCAGTCAATAATTGCCAATAGCTCCCGAATTTAGTCCATTTCCGAACATACTAAACAACCATACAACTCTTGTAAATAACGTTATTGAGATGAAATTCAACCAAAATAAGCCTCAAATGCATAAATTAGTGGATACTGGATTCAGAACCTATCAGTTCATAACTGGTCCACTTCTACTATGTCACCCATAAATCTCTTGTAAATAAAGTTATTGAAATCAAATTCATACAGCAAAGGCTCACCTTATATCTTAACCTTTTTTATACCCTTCACCATCGTGAGAAGGGTATATATAAGTTTGTCATTCCGTGTGTAACTTCCACAAAAAAAATTTCCGACCCTATAAAGTATATATTTTCTGGATCCTTATAGATAGCGAAGTCGATTAAGCCATGTCCGTCTGTCTGTCTCTCTGTCTGTCTGTCTGTCTGTTGAAATCAGTTTTTTGAAGTCCCCAGATATACTCGGGATCCAAACCTTCAATAATTCTGTCAGAAGTGCTTTCGAGAAGTTTGCTATTTAAAATCAGCAAAATCGGTTTAGGTCAACCAGAGTTATGAACCAATATGTGAGACCACCTCCATAAAAATTTGATATTTTTCGTCCATTTTATTGCAATATTTTGAAATATATTGCAGATAATACCATGCAATTTTGTATACGTTGTTTGTACTATAAAAGAAGAAAGTGTGCGGAAAATAGTAAGAATCGGTCGATGATTTCTCATAGCCCTCATACAAATATATATATTCCCGAAATATGGCTTAATGATAAATAAATGCCTATAAAATTGGAATATCAAGACAAAATTCAGCAAAAATAAGTTTTATACAAAAAGAAATCACAAACCGAATTTTTTTTTTTGTTCGGTCCATATTTGACCATAGACTCCATATAAAGTCCACTTACAAAATTCACTTAAATACGCATAAAACAGATATAAATAATGTTAAACGGCTAAAATTTGACAAAAATACTCTTTATAGGCAAATAAATTGTTGTAATAAATTTTATGGTAGTCGGCCCAGAATTGGTCATAGCTCCCATACAAGGACCACATCTGAAAAAGATATTTTCCCCTATATATATTGTATAAATATCGGTGCCGACTCAAAACTTTGTACAGATCATTTACATATATACAAAAATCATCCCCATATAAAGCCCTCTTCCGAAAATCACTTTAATACTCATAAATCGCTTATAAATAAGGGTACCAATCCAAAATTTTACACGGAGATTATTATGAACATCAGACAAACTATGTAAATTATGGTAAGAATTGGTAATTAAATCAATTAGAAATGGTGAAAATTAGACAAAATTTTAAAATATTTAACATAAATTATGTTGGTCGTAAAATTGTCTTTCAAACAATATATCAAATACTAATAAAATTTGCACTAAGACTGAATAGAAAACACAGAATTAGGATATTCTAGTCTAGTGTAGTTTCTGTATTTCTTATTACGCTTAGGTGAAGGGTATTTAAGATTCGGCACAGCCGAATATAGCACTATTACGTGTTTATACTCTGTTTCTTAATATGGAAAAATGTTTTTTTAATTTTATAAATTCTTAAATTACACTCAAGATTATTATGAAAATCAGACAAAATCTGTAAGTTACAGTAAGAATTGGTAATTACATCAATTATAAATAAAATTTAATTATTAAATAAAATTTCAAAACATTTAAAATAAATTATGTTAGTCGTAAAATTGTCTTTCAACAAATTTGTGGGTGTTTAAAAGAATTAACATCTTAATGAACTAATTTGCTAAAGATTAAGGCATTAACAACAAACAATAAGGAGAGACAATAAACTCGGCAAATAATAAAAAAATTGAATCTTAAACTTAATTATTACAAGGATTAGCAAAAGCGGATATTTCCTAAAGGAGACCAAAGAAATCTATAAGGCGGTTAATCTATTTAAACGTTTTATAAAACAACTTAACAATATAAAAAAATAAACTCTCTCTCACACACTCATAGACAGATAGACAAACAACAAGACAATGCTTGTAAAAAACTAAAGAAAACATAAAGGATTTAAGGATAAAAAGGATCAACCAACTAATTGCCAACATATTCGTACACAAATGTAGGGACAAAATACGTATATGTATGTCGTATCGTATGTTGCTCAAAAGAAAAAAGAGAACAAATTGTAACGTAAGATAAAAATCCGATTGAGTTATTAACTACTTACATGAGTTAAAAACTACTTACTCGTAAATATGTATGTAAGTATGTATGTATGTGCTTGGAAATTTATAGTACAAACGTATATTTGGGTGTGAGAGTAAGAGAATAGAAGTAATGTTTAAAATATTAGATGCATATGACGATTACGATTTTAAACAACATCCCTTAAGCTGTGTCGATAATCGTTTAATATGCATTTTGAACTACTTTTGCAAACAACAAATACTCACATTGGGGTAATTTATTTTACATGCGACAACAATTGAGTAGAGCGCAACAAATAAATAAAAAAATTTAAATATTTTCATAAACCTTCACAATGGAGAACACTGTCTATGTATGAAACACATACAAATATAAAAAAGATCTGCAGAAGAATAGGCGAAAAACAAAAATGGTATAATCAATACATGTCTAATTTTTTAGTAAGCTGATACACAACTCTAAAATTGGTTAATAAGTTTGTCGAGCTGCCAAAATGTTCCTTTACGCTCTTTGAGTTGCCATCTGAGTTAAACAACTGATACTGAGAAAAAGCGAATCTAATAAATTATTTAGTTATTTAGTTGATTTTTTGACAGCCAATCGACTTTTAATTTATTCATATTTTCATATAATATATTCATATTTTCTTTTTAAATTATTCGCCAAGTCGAAAATATGAACAGTAGAAACAAACGATTTCTATGTCTGGATTATTTTATATCCGAAAAGTTTCTGCAGGATAATTTTAATTACACAATTATGTATTATAGTCAACAGAGGACTGTTTAGAAATATTAGAAAAAAAGATTTATGCCAGTTAAATTGATTTTCAGATTATTTATGACTTATTATGGACCCATCATTATAAAATAATGTGACTTTTGTATATATTGGATTCAATTTTGTTGGGGTACCTAAATTTATAAGAGATTTAAGGTCGTTAAAGTAATTTTCGGAAGTGGGCTTCATATATATTGTAAACAACTATTTTATTGTGTTTAAAACATATGTAAAAATGGCAATGGCTTATCCCAATTCCAATGATTTGGAATAAGTTTGCATCGCAGGTGGATCAGTTAATGCTATTCCGTTAACTTTTTGTAAATATTAATAAAAGATTAACAATTTGTTTTTAATGACTGTATTTGTTGCATAAATATTAAAATATTTAACAGGATTTTGTGTGAACAATGCTTTACCTCATGCAGAAAAGTAAAAAGAAACGGGCCATAGAATTGAAGTAATGAAGACAAAAATAGAATGAATGAATGCAATAATAATAGTGGATGATAAAGCCCGTAAGTTAATGTTCCAAATTGGATAACATGAATTAAATTCTTATAAGATTGTAATTGGACAATCGGAGGCAGTGACCAGGAGTATATTAGTAGATATATTTACCCAACACATGATAATTTAAATAATGCAGAGGCAGGACAAAATGCCACCAACTAAACTGATAATAATGTTTGTGATAAAATCCAATTCAAATACCCAAATTATGATATAACAGAGTGAAGCAATATTAACGAAACTTTCATAAATTCGTTCTAGTTTAAATATTAATTTGATTTAAAGATACTCCATGTTCATACAAAGCTTAATAGATTACAAGATTTTTGAAACATGTTCCCTAACTTATTTAAAGTCTTTCTCTTAAGTCATCATTCATATTAAAACTTAATCGAAATCCAGAAAATATATGGATGTAACTGCATCCATGATAACCACTTGTATGGGTTATAAAAATACCTGCAATCAAACTATATAAAAACTAGGGGTGACAAACGGGACTGGTTTTTCAAATCCCGGGATCCCGGAATCGGAATTTCGGGATTTTCTGCATATTTGTTGCATATTAAAACAAATTGGTTTATAAATAGTAACAATTTATTTCAAAAAGTTACTTATGTTACATTTAAATATCTTTGAAAACAAAAATTATCAATTGATTAAAAGTTTATAAACCATTAATAAATAAAAAACATAATAACATTATATTGAAATGTTAATATGCCACTTTGCCTTTAATTTCTATATTAACAGACAACAGAATCTTATCGATCGATAAAGCTTCTTAAAAATGTTAAGGTATCTATAGTAAAGAGATTTTGATTTATTTTTTTTTACCAATATATGAACCTGACGAACAATATCGTTTACATCGTTCGTAGGCAAAATTGTTAGCAAATTCTTGTATTCTGATTGCATTAACAATCCTTTCTCACTCTCCGAAACTTATAATTCTTATTCAATATTTTATTCCATATTATTACAGACATTATTAGGTGGTGGGCTTTTACATACATTTTCAATTACATTCATTATTTCATTCGTTTCGCAACCAACGTTTGTAATTCATTTCTAATAACAAATAATTGTATCTCATTATCAAATTCACTATTTAATTTTGGGTTTTTTTTTCTAAAATTTAAAAGTATTGAGTACATCATCCTTTATTTTTGGTTTCTTTGAGCATAAATAAAAGGGCAACATCAACAGAGATTCATATTACTGCGACAAAGAGCTTTGTCTGTTACTTTAACCGGATTTAAAATGACAACTATTTGTTTAAGTATTTAAAAAACAAATTATTTATCTCTTGAGGTTTTAACCCTTCTTTGCATAATTTCCATCATAACATTGAATGCATTCTTTTATTTCTATTTAGTATTTGAGTTAATTATATATAAAAATAAAAAATCTTTTATAGATAACAAAAAAGTGACCTCAAGTTTAAAAATTATTTAATAAAAATCATTAAAAAGGTCGAAGAAAATAGAATAAAATCATTACATTTCCAAAAAGGTTTAGCATATTTCTGCTCTTGCTATGTATTTTGTTAGTTTAGAGCAAATATTTTTGCAAATGCAATAATGCAATACCATTTGCACAGAATTGTGAATTGCGCTATTGTTTTTTGCTAAATTTATACTATGTCATCAAAATTTCGCGATTGGCTTCCCTAATAAAAACACTTGGACAAGGAAACAAATGAAACCAGATAAACATAAATATGTATATAATGTTTATTGTTAATTAAATCATTTGTATTTCCATTCAAACTAAATGACAGGTTAAAAACTACCACTCACACGTAGCCGCAAACCATTCTTAAAAACTCAACTTTCTTTTACACTTAAAAGTATAATTATCAGTGTAATTCTTACTACATATTACAAATCTCAATACGCTTTAACTAATCATGTGTGAATGTAAATAGGCATACGATGCAATCCTTCAAAATCCTCAGGATTACATAAATCTGGAGGATTTTAATCATGAAACCTCAATGTGATCTACTAAACCAATAAAATGGTTTACACCTACAGACAACCTTCTTCCATACATATTAACGTGCAAATTAAAAATTTACACCTACGCCGATCAACTAAGATCAAACCACAAACTACTTAGCCAATATGTCAGGCACATTCATAAGTACATATGTACTCGTTCGTTACTTTGTTCGTACAATGATGTTGCAACTTATAGCTCTTAAGAACATAATCATGATGTAAATCACCAGGAGTAGAGAGATGGATCACCACAGCTACTGGGAATATTATTGTAACTTGCATAATCTGTGGTAAGTAGAAGTGATTACAACAGTATGTTACAGAAGAGTAAAAGGAAATACATACATATTAAAGTAAAAGAACATACACACACAGTTTGTACCCACATATATATGGAGGATATGTTCATGTGTATGGATGGCAACGTAAGGACATTGGTCAATATTGGCTATAAACAATACAAAACGAAAAGAATATAATAGAAATTTTGCACAAGATGATGATATATAATATATTGTATATAAAACAGGGGACGAGTACATAAAGTCTGCAGGAAAACGAACACAATGCAAAACAGCTGTCAAAGGTCCTTTTAACTGTTTTGTTTGTTTGTTAAGTTTATGTTTGTGGGAGTTTATGTGTTGGCAGTGCACACACACACATACACACGCACACACACATTTTTTCACATGTCAGTGACCAACATTTATGGGTGCATGTATTTTTGTATGTAATTGTTTTGTAGACGAACGAGTATTAAATAAAATATTTATTTTTAATCCGATTTTGTTTGTACATAATACAATTGCGCGTTATTTGACCAATCTAACAATTGTTGTAATCCTGTAAATCAGGACATTGGTTTCAAATGTAGGTAGACATTGGTCATTGTTTAATCTTACGATAATACAAAATTGTCTGTGTTAGTTGAATGAAATGAAATCTTTAAAATTGAATGGAAATCATTGTGTTGTATCGGACTGGCCTGTATGTCTGATGTTTTTTACATTTTATTTATTTATACTATTATCGATAACAGATATATTTAGTGTATTCATTCAAGGGGAAAATAAGAAAATAATAGGGTACTTTTGTATGAACATAGAGTATCTTTAATGGCCTGTTTCTACATAACAAGCAAGTTCTCAGGCAAGCAAGCCGTACACAGGCGAGTACGTAAGTAAATGAGTTTTTATAAAGTACTAGCTAAACCCGGTGTGCTTAAATTTTTTTTTTTAAATTAAAAAAACTATTTTTGGAATGATTGAAGAAATAGCTATCTAAAGTCCTTTGGACAATTTTTGCTAGGACCAATAGGTGAAAAGTTACACTCATTTTAATCCTGGTCTGGCCAGATTTCGAACATGGGATATTTGGCTTTAGTATCAAAATCATCACTTCTAAACCGCCCAAACCCTCTCTCGCATATTGAAAGCTATGGAACACATTCACAGCTAGATTTTTTTTTTTCAAATTAAAAAAGTAGAACAAAACCTCCCGCATATGACACTTTGTTGACAAAAAATGCTACATTCAGCTTACAAATTTTATTTATTTTGTTTATACTTTTTAACAGTGTTACCATCTTGCTTCTAAAAAGTGCAACATTATTACAAGGTGATACAACTTTAAATTAAAGTGTCACTAATTTGAATGGAAGATTAACAATCTCAAATATACATTGCGTTACTGATATAGCAGGTATATTTTTAAAAATATTTTTATTTTAGAGACAAATACAAATATCAAAAGTGTTTATTGTTCATTTAATGTGATTTTTCATACTATCAAAGCTGCTCAATGTTGAATTAACGTGGTAAACCATAAAGTTGCTAAATTTTTATCTCAACAACGATTATCTTTGATTTTAAAATGCGACTTTTCTCTGGGTGTACATAAATTACTACAGACAAAAACCGCTTTTAAAATATACACATTTTTAATAGCTGCTCGAGCAATAAGAATTTTTCTATCAGTAACCAGCGGTTTTTAAATCATCAAATTTAAAATACTTATAGTTCTTATTCTCTAAAATGCAATAAATTTAATTTATTTAGAAAGTTCAAATATATAAAATGCTGACAAATTGTGCATGTCATTTGCACGTTGTCGTGTATCTGCAATTATTTATTTATTTGTTGTTGTCTCTATTAGAAAACAACTACATAAATAAAAGAACAAATCAACAATTTTCCAATTTTTTCCTAAGTTTAAAATTTGCATTTTGTTGCTGTTTTTATTGTATTATTTCACCAACAAACTGCACAACAAAACATTACAGCCCAGCTCGTTTAAATTAGTCGTATTGTAAAAAGAATTACACTATACTCGTATATATTTATATTTAAAATGACTATTGCTTAAATACATACAACTAACTGCATGCACATGATGAGGCCGTCTAGAAAGTTGTTTTAAAATCAAATATTCATGCATTCATATTCTCTATACTACATATATGCATATATTTATTTTCAGTTTCAGTTGAATGATAAATGATTTGACTTCATACTAATATATTTTCAAACCGATTTTCCAGCCCGACCTAGTATCAACATACACATATGTATGTTTAGATGTGTATACATTATTTGTTGTAAATATACCCAGCGGGAAAAATTGCAAGTGCTTCCATTTGTAGGCTTAATAGAAGACCTGTTTAGACGTTTTTAAATATTCGATACTCATACCATTATGCCTTCTCTCAGAATGTGTTTCATACAAGAATGTCGACAAAACGCAACCGCGAAAAAATTAATAAAGAGGGCGTCTATAAATTTAGTGTTTTATGAAAGTACTTTATATACGAGTACATGTGATTTTTTAAGTGATATCTTTATTTTAAACCATTTCTTTTACTTTCCTCGATGAAATGATTAATTAAGCAAATCTTGGTAGACCTTCCAATTGCACTTCTCATGTCGGCCTTCTACCAGCCGTATAAAATTGAAAAAATTTGGCAATGCGGCTGAAAGTCTTTGTGGCTGCAAAATAAAAGCCATCCCTAAATAACGGCGGCAAGCGTTTTTTAACTGTCAAAAATTTCTCATGCTCATACATTTTGTATGGAGCATACCGAAACAACGCGGCGGCAACACTTTGCTATTGGAAAATCCGATTTTGACAAGGCGTTTCACAGTGAAGTTAGTTGCAAAAAAAAAAACAAAAAAACAAAAATAAAACAACAATGTCCAGATGTAACAATAAACAGCGTCGTTTTATTTATTTTTTTGATAACACTGTTTTTATCGTTTTGACATAACGTTGCCGCTTTCGTATAGGAATGGGGTATCAGCGTTAACGCTCAGCTTAAAAAAAAGAACGTGCCGCTTACCGCCGGTATTTAGGGATGGCCTTTTTTAAGCATCTTTTTACCCGCTATGTATTTTGAGCAGAGGTGGACAAAATCGTTTTACACTTGTATTAGTGAGATAAAGTGAGAGTTATTTAAAGTACTGTGACAAGCAAAAGTTGTCACAAAGATTTTCGTATGAGGAATTAAATTAAACGAAATCGTCTACATTAATGCTGTCATGAGAGTTTCGTAAGAGCAGTATATGTTTCAAAGACATAGAACTAATTTTATTACGTTGTTTACTACAAATGAATTTTAGATCCGAAAAATTTTTTTTATATTTTTTAAATATTTGATGACATAAAAGACATTGTAGGTTTCCAAACGCATTGTTTATCATAAAATAATCTTTTAATTGCATTGCCATTTATATCAACCACTGAAATTGTAAAAAAATCTTTAAGCATCAAGCTAGCATGTGCATTCGCCAAAGTCTGTTGAGCGACTAAAGTTTATATTGCCATTTATATTACCGACTGTAATTGGAAAAAAATCTCTCTTTTGAGCGACTAAACTGAAGAGCATAAGAAAAAAGGGGGCGTTGATTATAAACAATTGTTTGGTGAAATGTCCATCAATGATTTTGAGCAATGTGTGCTCCCCTTTCTCTCTCTCTCTCTCTCTTACGAGTACATACTAGGAATGGACACTGTAAAACAGTGATGTTCAAAAATAAAATGTAGATGTATTTGTGAGAGATTTTGCACAGCAAACATATTGTCAAACGCTTAAAATCAGAAAAAAGTAAAAAATTTTTTCCAAATGTAAACACCTTATGAAACAATATCAGGGACCGTAAATAACAATTATCAATATCGAAAACCAATTTTAGAGCAGTTATTTTGATAAAAAACAAAAATAAGTCTATCTAAACCAGTTTTTTATTTTTCGTTTTCAATTGTAATTGAATAGCGTGTGTTTGCTGTGCTTCGATCAACAAGAAGCAACAACAATGCTTAACAAATTTCTGAAAAAAATGACGATAATCCGTCGCATGTGTTCTCATCGCTTGCTGAACGACGAGTGAATGAATGTTTTTAAAAGAGCATAACAAACGTGTGTAAATTTTTCAAACAATTGTTGTATGGGCTGAACATCACTGCTGTAAAAAAACATCGATATTTTTTTCGATGCGGTGCATTACAAACATACATCGATGTTGCATCGATATTTCATAAAATACATCGATGTTTTTTATACATCGATTGTTTTTTTTTAATTATTTATTATTATTATATTTTCGAAAAATCTTAAATTTATTTTAAATCTCCCCATACTTTTTTCCAAAACAGACAACGCTGATTCTGTTTTTATTGGAATATTTCTAGTAAGTAACTGTCAAATGTTCCCGGAACCGCTGTTCCCT